>OY756401.1:15362079-15983475 GCA_963576865.1 Anania hortulata
GGAAATATATTCGCTTTTTTAACAAATTACCACAGTCTATTGTTGAACTACCCATGTTTGAGTTTAAATCGCATGTTAAGATTATTTTGATGAAAAAGGGTTATTATACTGTTAATGACTATTTAAATTACAAAAATGGAATTAAATACTGCCCTGCTCGCACAGGTATACATTATTTTCTTTTCCTTTTTTTTTGTGGCAGCTAGTGGTGACTGAGTTTGTTCCGGCGTTTCTTCTCAGCACTTGCCAGTTTGTCTGTGTCTTGTCTCGAAGCGCTAGTAGGGCCCAAAAAATAAGGAGACATGTTCTGCCCCATATGGGCCAATAATGTTATTATTGACTTTGACTTTGATATTATGCAACTGTTTAGATAATTAGTTTTGTGTATGTGTGTCGCATTTAATGTGCAATTTCAGCAATCAAAATTAGTAATACCTTCCATCTAGGTAATTTCCACATTGTTTATTATTTCATTGGAATCAAATTATTATGGTTTTGAATTAATTATTTAAATAACCTTCGAATAATAAGGTAAATTCTCATGAATTGAAATTATAGGCACCAACCAAACTTAAAAATGACACCATCATAAAATACGAAAATTCTAAAACATATTTACAACGCCGCGGAGTCTATAAAAAGTGACATTACTTTAGGATTAGCCGTAAAAGCGGTTATCAATAAAATTATCATAGCCACCGGCCGGGTAACGAGGGTCGGCCTATCCCTTACCCGGTGACCTACTTAGCGCCCGGGAGCGCACGCGAAATTGACATTTCGTGCGCACCTCCTCCCGGCGTGACGGCGTTTTACTATGATTGTCGTGCGATTTGTCTACACGATAAGCGTTAGGTTATGATATCTGGTCCCCGATTCAGAACCGTTCGATAGCAAGTTGTAGACAGGAAAACCACGTGATGTTAAAGGATTAACACGTGATTTATCGGCTGTTAATTTGCTATCGAAGGGTTGTGGATCAGGAGCCAGGTGACCCTGCTTGGACATAATATGATCTTGAGTTTGCTAGTGCTAAAACAACATTCACAATGGTAACAGCTGTATTTTCATCTTGCTGGTAGGTAAATATTTTTAATAATATTTCTATTGGATCTTTACGGTACTTATATTATTAACGATTAACCGAAACATTGATAAGATAAAGCTGGCTTTAACAGAGAAACACTTGAAAGAATTCGTTAGGTTTACTATCGTCGTTAGCCCAGTTGAAATAGCACTTGCCAGATTTGGATACAAGAGACGGGGGTTTGACTCCCGCCTTATACGGTTGATTTGTTTAAGTGTAATATTATCTTTTTATATCTTGTACCACTATACATGATGGTACCTTTAATTATTATAAACGATCAAATGTTTGTATTATAAAAGTAATCCAATGTTCCAAAAAAGGACTGTTTCACAACAATTTCAAATCACCTATAAATAACTATGGAATTAAACACCTATCCTTAATTGTTCATTGTTTATTATGTGACATTCATTTACCCAATTATATAATAGATATGGATAGACTAACTCGGTCGAATAGACACGAGTCAATATTTGTATTTGTTTTAACAAACAAACACGATGCGCCTATTATCCGTAACATTCATACGAAACGCTATGGCCTGTCTATTTTAGGTATAAATGCTAACTTGTAACATATTTGGGACAGAAGCCCGGGTGTTGTTGACATTTTGGGAGCACCTAGCGAAATGACAGCGCACTTTGTATGATTGCCTTTGCCTTCCCAAGTTCCCAGCGTTAGCCGAAATGATACACCGTAAGCGTTGCATAACATAAGATTATTCTATGAAATGCGAGGTACTATAACTCACGATTACGTACAAATACGTTACGTGGGTGTGATCCTTCGTACAAATTAACTTAAGGTTTTTATAGCGCACAGTTTATCACAAACTAAGCGGAAGTTAACCCTTCTAATGTGCCGTAAATCGATTACTAGAATACTGTTTATTCTTGTGATTCAACTAAAATAAATTGTGGTAACTAACCGCACTTTGTACCTAAATAAGCCTGATAATGATTGGATTAAAACATATATTGACACACTGCTTTACGCTTCATTTATCGAAGCCGCAAGCTCATAGCACTGCACTGTTGTTCTACTAATTTCCATGTGATGCACTGTGTTTTAATCTGGCTTTAGAGGTTTGTTCTTTAAGGAGAGCATCCTTCGGAGAGTCATTCGAAGCATTAAAATATGCAAAGAGTTCATTGCCAAAAGCGACATCATCCCCGTCATGTTTTAATCGGGTTGATCGATTGTCTTCATAATCGTTTCGCTCGAGACAACCTATTTCGCTGTCTGCCGATGATTTATTCGTTAAGCATTCACGTCGCATCGATATCGCGTCTTTGTGACGCTAACGCTTCGAGAGTGCCCCTCGATCGACGACGCGAAGAAAAATAGCTCCTTTCAAACCAACGGTTCCACTCCGCGCTTTTTATTTTCTCGTGAATTAATTTGCTTACTAAGTGCTGCGGGGAAAATTGTGCCAGGATTTTCAGCCTGTCAATTGACGTCGCTCTCGATGGAAATGTTTGTGTTTGAGAGTGCTTTGATAATTTGTATCACTGCCGAGATTGCAAGTGAATGTGGTTTGCGTCAAATGCGCGCGATACGGGAAAAAACGAGCTCGAATAGCGACCGACATTATCATCAATGGGTTTATCAAACAGCGAATGCGAAATTTTATCGATACTCGTTTTGTTGGATTCGCACTGTGATGTTTTTTGACTACGTTTTAAATAGCGTCCATTTAAAAATGGAGTTGTAACAAAATATCGTCTATAAAAATGTTTATTTACTTTTATTGACTCTAAAACCGTAAATGGATATATCCAATAAAAATGGAGTCAATGCATATTTATTGAGTTATAATTTTTTTTTGTTGCAGAATGGAGTGGAGGTGGAGGAAACGGAGAGTACCGCGTACGGAGACAGCTGTCAGTGTCCTCCGACTCTAAGCTCTTGGACGAAAGTGTTAGGGAAGACGCCCGAGTGGTCATGAGGCCTAAGAGGCCGCCTAGGCCCAAGTCAGAGGCCTTTTTAGGGCCTCACGACCACTCCAACCGACGCACCAAGCGATTTAGTGCCTTTGGGGTAAGTCATCAATTATCATCTGTAACTCGTTACTACCATCCTTCTAATTTTGGGTATAACTTATGCCCACTCGGAAAGCATTAATACCATTCATCATATTTGACTCACATTTTATCCGGTAGTTGTCCGATATTCTGAAAATAGTTCTCCTCTCTACTCTCTACTTTAAACATGAAAACAGTAAAATGGTATATGCATTGCCTCAACAGCCATGGTGCCAAGGCCCAAGATACAAGTATATTCACCGTTACATTATACATTCCAATGGATACTGAAATTGGTTCATTAAGAATTCTACGATTTACATTACGGAATCAGTACTTCAAAATTTATAGAGCGATGTTATTTATGATGCGGTCATTTATGTTCGAATTACGAGTATTCACCATGGTGGGACAGTCCATTAAGTTGGCCCATAAAGCACAAAAAATGGTTTGGTCTAAAAAATGATCAGCTTCTGTGTAAGGTTGGAAGAGGAAAGTTTGTAATCTTATACATCTTTTGACAACAACCATTCCTCAGTTATGTGGCCTTATAGACAATTATGAAGTACATTAATACACTTGATGTAGCTATTTTCCAAACAAAATGTTGCGTCGCTAGCCAAGTGCGGTCACTCGTAACAAAGTCGCATGTATGGTAACTACAAAGAATAATGATAAATGGCCTCCTGGTCCTAGTGGTATCGCTCTGTACAAATAGGCGAGCTCTGACGTTGATATATGGTGCGATTAAGATTGGATCTTTGTAGCAATTTTGGCGGCACCAAATTCGCGCTGCCTCGCGCTAATCCCCAAGTTGACTGCTGATTTAGCTGGAAAAGATCTAGCGCTCGCGAGAAACTTTTTACGGGGTCGTTTGTTCTACTGAAAAGTGTTTCGTGAGTGATTGTGTTAAGAAACTTTTGATACTGTTGTTTGATATACTTGATATTTACCACCACCTTATGATTTTGAAACTGAAACTACTCTAGAAGGTACGTAACTCCTTTGAAAAGTTCGGTAAATTTGACAGTTGTTGGTTTTACCTGTAGCAATGACAGCTGACATAATAAGAGCCTACTACCACTGCTAAACAGGATACTCTTTGGTGCTGGTGGTAAATCTGCTAATCTTGGTTCAGTGCATTGAAAAATCTGCTCTGCGCTCAAATTCTTCTTATCTTAAGAATTAATTAACGCGGAATTTTTATCTTGTAATTTGATATTGTTGTCGAGTCGGAACTTACACGGTAAACTCTGACTGACTAAATTAATTACTTATCACCTTGAGACAACTAACGTTTTAGAGTAAATTAAATTATTTATTTATTCGCAATTTTTATACGTTTATAAAAAATGTAACCTTACATCAATCGTGTATAAATAGAATGTAAAAGGATTACATCATGTTACAGTGGTGAATATCGTACAAACGGCAAGTCAGGCTTTACATTTCCATTATTAGTTGAATCTTCATTGTACATGTGGTCCCTTTAATAAGAGTTCAGCTTATAATGGAAATGTGTAGCTTGAGTCTTGTTATTTATACGGAGGTAGGAATTTATAGAAATAATTACGCAGTCGCCCAATACGAAGATCGCTGAGTTGCTGCCCTACATTTGTGTAATGGTCCGAAGTACAATTGCAAGCCAGTAAAAGTGACGTCAATCGACATCTTCATAAAATCTGTAAATCATTATTGTACCATTCCATAATCACACTTCGATTAGGTTTCATCTTTGTTCCTAAGTAATTAATGTAAATTTAATTAATTTCTAATTAAATATTTTATAAGTAAATTTGGTTTTTTTTCGATCCTCCGACTGTAGTAAACGTAATTGGCGCAGTCGGTAGGATACTCGCGGGCCGGTTCGCGAGATCGGGAATAGGTAGCTAGGCTTCGTTACTAATTCGCGTCGCGAGTCACCCGGGTGGCTATCAAGCCCCGTCGCCGAGTATCCAAAATCTACGGACCTGCTGCAGACCAGGAGGAGAATCCAGAACTCGATTCACGAAGAAAACCAGATATGAAATTTATGTGAGTACACTTGAATTGATCTCGTGTTGCTTCCTTTTATCATAGTTTTTATCCTTAGTTTATCCTTTAGTGTGTTTTACCTTAAACTTCAAGATTTATCACCCTAGAGCCAATAGTTCCCGGGAGTCTGAATCGAGTCAGGCTCGCCGACAGCAAATAGATAATTGTAGGGATATTGATATAGATTTAGATTTGAATCAGAGCTTAGGTATTTTATTTGACGAAATGTCTCACGAACCAGACACCATTTTTAAGGCCCTCCGCCTTGTTCCGGACTTCGACGGGAACCCTAATATTCTAACAAGGTTCATTAATATTTGTGATCAATTGGCTGTAAAATATTTGAGCAACGTCCAGGGAAGCGAATTTTCTAATCTTTGTTTAATTAACGGGATACTCAATAAGATAACAGGACCCGCTGCATGTACAATTAATTCCAACGGGATACCCGATAGCTGGCTAGGCATTCGAACTGCCTTAATAAATAATTTCTCAGATCAACGCGACGAGACGGCCTTGTACAATGACCTATCTATCGCTACGCAGGGAAATAAGACACCCCAAGAGTTCTATGACCATTGCCAGACTTTGTTTAGTACTATAATGACATATGTGACTTTACATGAATCTGTACCAACGACTATACAGGCGAAACGGGAACTGTACAAAAAAGTTACCATGCAGGCATATGTTCGCGGGCTCAAAGAACCCCTAGGGTCCCGTATACGCTGTATGCGTCCCCCTACTATAGAAAAGGCTCTGGAATATGTCCAGGAAGAGCTTAATATAATTTATTTACAGCAACGTAGCAGTGAAACAACTAAGACCTATACCAACCCTAAAGCTACATTGCAACCCCAGCCTTCATTGGTCCCGCCACAGCGGAATAATATACTAATGTCAATGCCTAACTGGCCTGCTCCCGTAGGACAGCAACCTATGAGGCCTCTGCCTCAGCCCTTCAAATTCCCAGTCCAACCACAACACGGTATGCGTATGCCTACTAACACTCAGAGGATGTTTAGCGCACCACCCCCTAATTATAATCCTCGTAGTAATATGTTTCATATTCAACCCAGGAACAATCCTCCACATTTTCAAACGCCTCAACCAATGAGTGGTATTCAAAGATTTACCCCAAGAACTTTGCCGCATTCCCAGATTATGACTGGACATGACTGGACTAAATCAGGGAACCCACCTCCGTCTAACTATTTCAAAAGTCGAGAAATGAACCTTAATGAATGCATGATAAATGACGACGGCTACTCTTATTACAATAACTACGACTACTATGACCCAGTTTACAATAATTATTATACCGATTATAACTATACAAGTGATTCACCCGACTTCACTTCCGAATTAACTTATTATAACGCGACTGACGAAAACCAGGTGACTGATGGAAATCAACCACAGCCAAGTTCTAGCAATGCTGAGCAGGATTTTCAGGAAGTGTCAAAATTAAAAAAACAAAGATAGAACTTAACCTTCAAACACAGAGGCAGTTACCATACATCCAGATAGCCCATCCTCCTCTTAAATTATTGATAGATACAGGAGCAAACCAATCCTTTATCAGTCCCGAGGCTGTAGAACAATACTTTGCCAATTATCCTCTCAACTACGATCCGTTTGAAGTGACAAACATACACGCGACCAGTAGAAATGACCATTCAATTACACTACCATGTTTTCCCGAGTTCTGCGATAATGATAGCATGAAGTTATTTGTGTATAGGTTTCATAATTACTTTGATGGTCTTATCGGGCTAGACTCACTAAGTAAATGGGAGGCGCGAATAGATTTAAAGGAAAGTCAACTAGTAACTCGTTTTTCTTCGAACCCTATTCAAATGTACAATTCACGGAATGTGAACCTTTACGAAAATATTATTCCAGCTATGTCTTCGAAAATTATTAGACTCCCCTTAGATTTAATAGATGGCGACGCTTATATCCCAGAACAAATAATTTGTAACTGCATTATTCATGAATGTCTTACAACCGTTACTAATAACCGTGGTTACTTAGAGATAGAAAACACCACCGCGAACGACATTATTTTCTCACTTGACAGCCCAGCGCACGCCGAATTATTTAATACCGAGTGCGCGCGCACTTTACAACCACTGACGCGCGCCGATGATGTTATCCCGCGCTTACGTACTGAGCACCTGAACGAAGAGGAAAAGGTCAATCTTACCACTCTTTGCTCGCGCTATGCGGACGTTTTTTATATAGATGGCGAACAACTAACGTTCACAAATAAAATTAAACACCGAATCAGGACCACCGACGAAGTCCCTGTGCACGCAAAAAATTATCGATACCCGTTTATCCAACGAGATGAAGTCAAGAGTCAGATAGGAAAAATGTTGGAGCAGGGTATCATCAGACCCTCTGACTCAGCCTGGAGCTCACCTATCTGGGTTGTGCCCAAGAAGATGGATGCTTCTGGTAAACAGAAATGGCGACTTGTGGTTGACTTCCGCAGACTGAATGAAAAGACAATTGACGACAAATACCCCATTCCTAATATCAATGACGTTCTGGATAAGTTAGGGAAGTGTCAGTATTTCACCACACTTGACCTGGCCAGTGGCTTTTACCAGGTGGAAATGGATCCCCAGGATATTCCTAAAACAGCTTTCAATGTCGAACATGGACACTTCGAATTCCTTCGAATGCCCATGGGTCTCAAAAATTCTCCATCCACGTTCCAACGTGTAATGGATAATGTCCTCCGGGGTCTCCAAAACGACATATGTCTCGTGTATCTCGACGATATCATAGTGTTCAGCACATCGCTCCAGGAGCATATGGTGAACCTGGAAAAGGTGTTCCAAAGACTCCGAGAATCGAACTTTAAAATTCAGATGGATAAGTCTGAATTTTTGAAGCTCGAAACAGCTTACCTTGGTCATGTAATCAGTAAGGACGGCGTCAAACCGAACCCTGACAAGATTTCTGCTATTCAGAAGTATCCAATCCCTAAAACCACCAAAGAAATTAAGCAATTTCTAGGACTTCTTGGTTACTACAGAAAATTTATTCCCGACTTCGCACGTACCACCAAGCCGCTAACCCAATGCCTAAAAAAGGGTAGAAAGATCACTCTTACCCCCGATTATGTAAATTGTTTCGAAAGGTGCAAGACCTTACTCACCAATGATCCCATTCTTCAATACCCTGATTTTACTAAGGAGTTCAATCTGACGACAGATGCTTCAAATATGGCCATTGGAGCCATATTATCTCAAGGTCCTATAGGTTGTGATAAGCCTGTGTGCTATGCTTCTCGAACCCTAAATGATAGCGAAATTAATTATAGCACAATTGAAAAAGAACTCCTGGCCATAGTGTGGGCTACCAAATATTTTAGACCATACCTTTTCGGAAGAAAATTTAGGATACTGACCGACCACAAACCTCTTGAGTGGATGATGAATTTAAAGGAGCCAAATTCACGTCTAACTAGATGGCGACTAAGACTGAGCGAATATGACTTTACAGTGCAATACAAAAAAGGCAAAATTAACACCAATGCCGATGCTCTATCGCGAATAGAGATTCATCTAGGCGACACCAGATCGTTAATGGATGAAATAGATGAACTAAATTCTCTATTAGGTAACCCGACTGAAACGGCTCTATCTAAACCTAACTCATCTACTGAGACTGTACATACTAGTGATGAAAACCCGATATTAGAAATCCCGATAACTGACGAACCCCTGAACAAATTTAACAGACAAATATGCTTCACTGTAGTTAATAACGTCAAACGAAAACCCATTATGACCAAACCATTTATCACCCACACACGCGTAGGAATACAACTATCAGAGGCGAAACTGGAAGAAGATGTAGTCAATGCTATAAAGGAATATGTTAACCCTAAAGTAAAAACTGGTCTTCTCATTAATCCTCCTCTTGCGATGTACTCCATCATCCCAATATTGCAGGATAAATTCAAGGGCTCATCAATGAATCTAGTATTAACTAAATCCGAATTAGAGAATGTAAAAGAATATCTTCGCCAACAAGAAATCATTCGTCATTACCATGATGGTAAAACTAACCATCGTGGCATTAATGAATGCTATTTAGCTTTATCCCGAAAATATTACTGGCCTAAGATGAAAGACCAAATAACTAAATTCATTAACGAATGCACCATCTGTGGTCAGGGTAAGTATGACCGAAATCCTGTTAGACCCCAATTTAATGTTGTACCTCCTGCCACCAAACCCTTTGAAATAATTCATATGGATCTATTTACAGTGCAAAGCGAGAAATATGTTACCTTTATAGATGTATTCACAAAATATGGCCAAGCGTACCATTTGCGTGATGGTACAGCTCTCAGTATTCTTCAAGCCTTACTACAATTCTGTACTCATCATGGACTTCCTATGACTATTATAACCGACAATGGTACCGAATTCACAAACCAACTATTCTTAGAATTCACTAGATTGCACAAGATAAATCATCACAGGATCTTAGCTCACTCTCCCAATGATAATGGAAACATCGAAAGATTTCATCTGACTCTTCTAGAACACCTAAGACTACTGAAGCTACAGCATAAAGACGAGCCAGTAGTGAACCTTATGCCATATGCACTTATAGCTTACAATTCCTCAATACATAGCTTTACAAAGTGTAGACCGTTCGACTTACTAACTGGACACTTCGACGCTAGAGACTGTTTAAACATCGACATAACTCAGCACCTATTACAGCAATACCTTCAGAATCACAGAGATAGAATGGACATAGTATACGATTTAGTTAACAGCAAATCATTAGAGGACAGAACAGCCCTAACAGAAAATAGAAACAAAAATCGGGAACCTGAAATACAATATGCCCCCGAACAGCAAATTTTTATTAAAAATCCCTTAGCTGGGCGACAAAAGATAGCCCCTCGCTATACTCAAGATACTGTACTGGCAGATTTGCCCATACATATCTACACCTCCAAAAAACGCGGCCCCATAGCCAAATCCCGTTTGAAACGTATCCCTAAAGCGGTAAATTTGTTACAGGATACTTCTAACAATGATCCTTCGGATCACCCGGCCTCAAGAGATAAGACTTGAAAGTTTGGCTGACGGACCAGGACTACTACCGCACAAACTTGGACCAATGAGATTGACTACTCACCATCATACATTCATACAATATGTTCAACTGGACGACATCAAAGACAAAATCGACTCCCTACAACATCAGTTAACGAGTTACAAGACACGATTAATTAACGACACATACCTTCTTTATGAGACTCAGATTGACTATTTAACTGACAAACTTGGCAAGGTATTGATTCAACTTAAATCGTTAGAGCCCAATCGAGTTAAAAGAGGTATTGTAGATGGCCTCGGCTCCGTTATTAAAAGTATAACTGGTAATCTGGACCATACGGATGCCGTAAAATACAATAAAGCAATTAATCTTTTAAAGAATAAACAAGATGAAATCGTCTCTGAATTTAATAATCACATCAGTATTAGCAAAGAATGGATATCTGAAAATAATAAAATTTTGACACAGCTTTTAAATAATCAGAATAAAATCAATTCAACAATCGAGTTAGTATTAAAAAGCAACGTCTATAATGAAAATAGTTTGATTAAATACGTCAGACTTGCTCAACTCTTAATTATTGCAGGTGAAAACGTAGACAACCTTGCTCAGGAGTTAATTAGACTAGAGAATAGCTTAGCTTTTATTCGTGCATCTAGCACACACCACTCCATGATAGATGTAGACACTTTAAGTTTTATGATAGGTAAACTTAGGAATATTTATGGTGATGATCAAATAGTAAATCTCGAATTAAGGCAATACTACGACATCATTAAACCAGGCTCATACTACACCGACAATCAGATAGTTTTCATATTTAAATTTCCTGTAATATCCAAAGAAATCTATAATCTTTACCATTTAGCCATAGTCCCTAATAAAAATAATCAGGCTCTCATCCCAACTTATCCTTTCCTAGCAACAAACGAGATTTTATTCATGTACATAGAGACAGAATGTCCGAAGCTTAATAACTGGTTTCTGTGCGAAAACACTATTCAACACCACCTACGCACCAAGCCTGATTGCATCCACGAACTTATCATCAACCAAGTTCTGAAGAACACCTGCGAATTTTCCACAATCACCCTGAAGAAAGAAGCCATGGAAAAATTGGACGACCAACATTACGTCCTATCCTTTCCACATGCAAGCAAAGTCCAACTTCTTTGTGGACGACGAGATTACACCACCCTTAATGGAAGCTACCTCGTAACCATTCCCGTTGGCTGCAACCTGAAAACTACAGAATTCACCATCACCAATGACAACGATGAACTTAGAGGACAACCCCTCAAACTGATAGAAATCCCATCTGATGAAGAAGGAAAAGCTAAAATGTTATCCCACATTAAATTAAACTCTATTAATCTACAAGAACTACACAGCATCCAGGACAAGATCATGATGGAAGCCCCAATCGATAACGCCAGCGCCCCACTTGACGTATTATACCATACAACTATACCATTTTATGTGATGCTGCTTGCTACAGGTGTGCTCGTAATCTTTATTGTACACCGGCGCTACAACACATGGAAATGTAGCCAGAATGTAAAGAAGAAAGAACAACCACCAACTCCCGAGAATCAGCAACATCATGATGCGATCCCGGCAACATTTTCACTCAACGTGCTAAAATAATTGCCGTTCCGAGAGGGGAGGAATTACGCAGTCGCCCAATACGAAGATCGCTGAGTTGCTGCCCTACATTTGTGTAATGGTCCGAAGTACAATTGCAAGCCAGTAAAAGTGACGTCAATCGACATCTTCATAAAATCTGTAAATCATTATTGTACCATTCCATAATCACACTTCGATTAGGTTTCATCTTTGTTCCTAAGTAATTAATGTAAATTTAATTAATTTCTAATTAAATATTTTATAAGTAAATTTGGTTTTTTTTCGATCCTCCGACTGTAGTAAACGTAATTAAATCCTAGCAATGCGTTGTTGCATGCGACGGCATCCCGCGCATTAACGCAGATAAATATTTAGACAGGTAAAGAGCGGGCGAAGAAAGCGAATCTGTGTAAAGTATGAGACGAAACTTGACTAGTGATGGGAGTAGGTCCGAGACTCGTAGATCGATATAGATGTAGATAAAGACTCCAGTAAATCTAAAGTTTTCTTAGTAATGACTAAAATCTGTTTTTAGAATATTTATAGGAAAGCAATTAAAAACGCGTTTTTTTTTTATTTACTGGAGTCTTCATCTAGAGGTGCGATATTGTAAAGTACGAGTTATAAATGTTCGTACTCGCGCCAGGATCGCAATTGAAATTATGTAAGCAAAGTAATGAATAACTTAATCGAAATTACCTTTCGCGATGTAGTTGTTTTTCGTACATGAAGAACCGTCCCTTTCGTTTGTTTCTTGATAATCTTTAAGAAAGTGTAATTTATTCGGTAGCTAGCTCAAAGGAGATATCTTTGTGGAACCACGTTTATTTGCGTGGCTTGTGTTCTGGATATAAACACGACGGCTTAGTACCAGACTTAAGAATTTCTAAATGTACATATTACATCGTTTCTGTTTGTTGTGGTCCCTTTGTGGATTAAAAGAGAGTTCGCGCATATTTAATCTGTATTCCTCATAATAAAGTCTATTTGTTTTAGTAGGTAAGTAAAGAGCCGAATTCTCTTGACCATCGCTAAAGTATGCCGTATACGGTAGCCTAGAGGCGATAATTCACCGCTCTAATCGTAATAAACAACGGTTTAGTTCGCAGCCAGTTTATATTTCTCAAAGCACTTCTTCTCTGTAGTCTCCGAACACATAAAGTACGTTTTACATTACCGCTGAATACAATGTTTAGGTAACAGCGATTTATAACGTTCTGCATTATAATTTACTTACAAAAAGTAAGGGGCTGTTGGAATTGGTAATTTTCAAACAATAATCGAGTTCAGTTAATTTGACTAAAGGTTCGGATAGTAAAAGAAAACACGGTCTTGTTAAAATAAAACAAAATTTTGTGTAAGTACTTATAGGTTTGAGTTATAGAGAGTGTCCAGAAAATGAAAGCTAATCCTCTAACTGCAGACAAGTCATATCACGCGCTACTACATTGCAAACATTTTATTTAGTTCTAGGTCTTAACATTTTTAAGATACAATCATTTTTTTTAAATAAAAAATTTGTACGTGTTTAGAACAATTCATGCCATTATTAAATAAAATAAATAAATCATTTATTTTCCAGAATATGGTTCAATACAAAGATGAAAGATATTGTTTTTCCAACATATTATATCGCAATGCGACGTGCAAATGTTAAGTAAATTTAATTAAACTAAATTTAATTTATTTCATCATTTGTAGAAATAGCATAAATTAAACCAAACGAGGACACGTTTATAAGAAACAAAAAGGAGAGGGCCGACTCGTCATACATTATTTGCCCCAAAAGAAAAAGTCTATGCGTCACAATACAAGAAAGAATACAAGAAATCCTGATAGGTTAGTACTTAGTAACGCTCCTAGAATTAGACTATACCAAAAAAATTGCTACGCAATGGGCATAAAAATATATAATAAGTTGCCAGCCCATGTAAAACTTTTACCATTACATAAATTTAAAAAAGTCTTGCATGCTTGGTTAATTCTTTGTAATTTTTACACTGTAAGCGAATATTTGGATTCAAAAATTTAGCAGCTTATTAATTAACTTTTTTACAGTTTGCATGCTGGAATGTATACAGCGAAACATGGATCCTACTTTGTACCTACCATCTTATGTAACCTGTTTCTAGCAAATAAATGATCTTTTATCACAATCAAACTTAAATTTCTGGGTTCGTTTTTCAGTCATTTATAAGAATAGATATAAATCTTAGCTGTAGATAGTGGGGTTTTAAAGTTATAAGGCTTTCAAAGGCAGCGGCCGAATAGTTGCCACCAAATTTTGAACTTTAATCCATTGTTTTAAGGTCCAAAACCAATTAATCTTTCATCATATTAAAAGAATTAAAAGACATGTAGTGTGACGCTTTTTAACATATGTGTGTCTCTGTGCCTTTTAACACCATGACTGTGTTTATAACTTAACACTACTCAGATTACTAAAATATAATTGTTTTAGGAGTAATATTTAATGTAGTGCAAACTTACAAATTATTTATTAAAACGATTTGGGTCATTAAATAAAATACGAGCACAACAAGGAATGTATATATTAAAATTTATCTATCATAGTTATCTGTTTCACTGATAATGGTATTAAATGCATTATTATTTCAATATTGAGACAATCACTGAATTTATACACTGTCTATAAGTTGATAAAACTTTTCTCTAAGTTGGCAATGGCAAAATTGGCCTTTGAGGTCTTATTTCTTGTTGCTGTGGTACAAATGCGGGTAGCGGTGGAGGAATTGACGGATGTAGAATGTTTTTAACTACTTGAACACCAATATCTACATGCCTTTGCATCTCACTGTCTTCCTGCAGATAAATAATAAATTCATGTGTTAATAATAAGGTACCTAACAACGATAAGGCACAACTGTCAAAATAATGTTTTACCTGGTGTACCCCGCTTAAATTCATCTCAATAAAATATTATTAATAATTAATTCTTTATTTGTTTGGAAACATGTATAAAGGTGGAACCATTTAACATTTTCGCATATGACAGGAAACTTAGCCTTAGAAAGCTATGTTAAAGATTCTCTTCTGCTGCACTTGCTATAATTGTAACTTGAGCTCTTGTAGCTCTTCTCCATCAAGGTTATAGACCTCATGTAAATTATATTAAAGCCTTACATAACAAAATAACTGAAAATACTACCTACACTGAAACGGCGATAAAAGACGAGAAGATTATAAAGACGCAAACGTATTTAACACAACCGAACAAAACAAATATTATTGTTGTTTATATTACTTGTGACATCTTGACATATTTGACATAAGATACATTTTATTTTATTTTTATAAAATGTCGAATTTTTTTCATTAAACCAAAAAGTCTTGTTGCCAGACCCTTAAATAGTGTACTAGATGGAATTACAAAAGTTGTTTTTGTCATTTGAGTCATTGACGTAAATAGGAAATTAATTCAGATCCTTACATTTCTTTCGTGTCTTGAAAATGGTAAGAGCTGTACATTTTTTTTTTCAAATAGTAGGTATGACCTATCTGCTGTTACAGAATTATCTTTAAATTTTTGGACACCCTGTCTATGTATCTAAAATTTAAGTAGTATCTTCTTTTAGCGCTCTGTCCCGTTTTTACTTTATCTTCGGCCAAAAATTAACAGTAGATATTTTTTCTAAGTTCCGCAAACTCAAATGGAATTGCGGCTAAACCGCTAAGATGGACGAGAATCTCATTAGCGTGGTTTACGTTGCAAAACTATTAATTAGATGGGCCGTTTATTTTTCCTGCTTTTATGAACTCCGGCATCAGCGACTACCGTTTTAACTATATATTAACAGCAATAACTAGCGTTGAGGCTAATTGCAAATGTATGCTAATCCAGTAATCACTTCTGATATTTACAAGGAATAAAATAAAACGGTATTTTTTGGTAAGAAAACAATTAATGTCAAGATTATACACTTGCGATTGAGGACCGTCTAGTCAAGTGGTTCGCGCTCCGAGCTACAAAGCCAGCGGACGCGGATTCGAATACCGCAAGGGGCACACACATGTTTGTGTGATGAGCATTTGTACCCAAGTCATAAATGTATTTAAGTACGTATATCCGTTATCGAGTCACCATAATACAATCTGTGCTGGTTGGGGCTAGATAATAGAAACAATTTATTTATTTAAATTAAACAGCATAAATTGAAGAAATACACTGTTATCTCTAGGATGACGTCGAATGAGAACATCCAACTTCAAAATCTTCAGGTCTGAAAATCTGAAAAGCATGTTTAGTCATAACTAGAGTTAGAGATGTGCCGTTCCCGGGAACATTCCTCATGCGGAGAACTCTAGTCATACCCCAAACCAATTGTGTATTTAAATAACGAAAAAAAAAAGTTTGTCTAATTCTAAGAGTGATTAAAGACGGTCAAATGCCGAAACTCAGTGTAATGAAAATCGGTGTTTGACTTGACAGATCCAAACCACATCACAGGCAACCTTTCTCGTTATAGTCCAGCTCATCCCTTCACAAACGTATGATAAAGTTAACACACATTGTGTACTCGTATTACGGTATTATTTATTCACAAAGTCGAGTTAGCCTTTCGCCTGCGTTGCGAGATTACTGCAACATAAGGGGATTTACCCTGAAGTGTAATCCCTTTCAGTTAAGCCACGCTGTGACCCTATCACGGTATGAACCTTGGGCTGTAGATCATAGGATTAGAGCCATGATAAATAGGTATTTTCCTGTGTTTTGATGATTTTATATTTGACGACTTAACAAACAGAATATATTAACGGGTATTCGAATTGGTTTGATGAAACCATTTACACATAATTCTAAAAAACCAATTCTATAAAATATCACAAGGACTTAAGACCTTATTATTCATTTACAATTCGATGATCGATATTTTATCGCTTTGAAATCAATAAATATTTAGTCATTAGACTTCGTTTTAGGCTACATAAAAGTGACATAACAATTAAGTATTCCCATACAAATGCTACGGCGATATCGAGTTTTAACAGTTCAAAAAACAGTACATCGATAGATTGGAGGTGTCAACTGTCATCATCCATATGTCCAGTTTATATGTGTGTTGTCATGTAATGTTGTTTGTCAAATTTGCATCAAACATTTTACGTGGTATTGTGGTTGACAAGACCAAACACGCTAGCGCCATCTGAGGTTAACTTTGCCTATGCTTCTTGTATTTCAGAAATGGAACTAGTTTTTTAAATTAGTACTTGAAAAATGTGTACTTGCAATTTGCATTATCATTATTATTATCCCTGCGATTTCGAATATTTACAAGTATCAATATTTTTTACTCCCTGCTTTAGTTTATCGGTAGCGTCAGTAGTAGCCGACAAAACAATTCTTCCCGTTCCGTCCCGCCGTACATCATCGGATTTGCGTGCAGCCAGTGACAAATGATTTATTTTTGTTTTTGTCCGCAGGGTGACTCTCCGTTCGGGAAGTCCGAAGCCTATATAAAATTAGAGCAACTCGGTGAGGGTTCCTACGCCACAGTATATAAGGGATATAGCAAGTAAGTACTCACACCAATTTCTAGGTTTTTCTGTATTTATATTTCTCGTGGAGAAGGACGAGGTGTTCGATTATTTTTTAACTAATAACTCCGTAGGTACTATTCGCTGGAGCCTTTACAGCTTCATCGGGTAAATAGGCGATAAGGCGAGTACAGATGGCACTCAGACTGAGGACTTTTTCAAAATAAGTCATTGACGACGAAGGGCGTCAGTGTGTGTTTGCAAAACCAAACTAACAGTTGGTCGTTATATTTTTTTTCTAAAGCCTAGCCTTCTTATCAAGTCCTACAACTTTCCGTGTGCGGTCTTGCAAACGCACGACTAACATGCTCTAAATTTATTATTTCAAAGAACCCATAAGAGCCGGCTAGCAAGTCTAATGAGATCAATAAGCCCGAGTGCCGAGTGCTAAAGGTTCACTCATCCAACAAAGAGGCGAACCCGGCTACAGGTCATGTCCCAGAGCTACATTACTGTCAGTGAATGTAGTTCTTCTAGAGGGCCCGATCGGAGTACCAAAGTGATCTATTCACAACCGGCGTCGTTCTTCAAAAAGCGCGTTATACAACGTGAAAATTTGGTGGTTCTTGTCCCGTGGGGAGGTGATTCCACTCATAAAAACAAACAACTTTTATTACGAAACCAACTCTGAAATCGCGAAAAAAATCTTTTTCATACAAAAGTTCAATAATTACTCGACTATAATGTATGAAACAGACATATTTTTGTTACTGTTTGTTTTTATGAGTGGAATCACCTCCCCGCGGGAAAACAACCACAAAAATTTTACGTTGTATAGTTTACCAACCCTTCACGTCTATAGTCATGGTTTTCAGAGCGCATGATAACAGCGGAGAGTAAAGTTTCATACTTGTCTTACATCCATCAACTAGGTGTACGAAAAGATTAAGTTTGAAATGAATGCGGCCAGCAAATTACCTTTAAACTTATACCTTAGTTAGAAAAATGCAGTCGGAAATACGATTACCCACTAGATTGTCTTATTATTTATTTTCCATACAGATGAGTACTTAGATTTCTAAGTATCTGTTCAACCGTATCAATTGTCATTGTAATGGATACACTAACCTGACCTTCAACATTGTGCTTCAAAGGCCATGTGATAACAGATCTAGCCCACAACATAATATGACGCACGTAGCGATTCTTGAATTGAAATTGTTAGTTGAAATGTTTTTCTTCGATAAGGAAATACAGCAATTGAAAAATCAAAGCCTTTGTAAATCTAAAATACATTGACCACTATCACAAATCATAGAACTATGATCTGAGACCACTATCGATCCTAATTAAAGGTATAAGGTAAGGTACTACCTAAAACCGGCCAATCTGGAAGTCAATGGGGGAGGCCTATGTTCTGCAGTGGACGTCCTATGGCTAAAATGATGATGATGATCATGAAATTACTTAAGTATAGTATATACTCAAGTAATTTCATGATCATCATCATCATTTTAGCCATAAATGCAACAATATCATTAATTTTAAAACTAAAATGCTTGTTTAACTGATTCAAAAGAGATCTCGATCCCAGTCGTCGATAAATTAATTATTTGATTAATTAAACTTTTTAAGCCAGCACGAATTAATATTTCACCGAAATATTATTGCAATAAAGTCCGATGATTAAGTTATCCCAAAACTAATTAATAACAGACTACAACGCAAATTGGTAATTGTATTCAATTTCCGGCAATTTCCCCTCATTATTATTTTAATTTAATATCTACATCTACGGTAATGTACTTAATCAGGAAACAGCTATTTAATAAAACTAGTTGGAACATTATTTATACACAATCGATAAGAATTTATGAGTCATTATTTCATTAAAATGTCCTGTAAATAATTAGGTTTTCAGATCTAATTTTGACTGATCGTCACATTTGATTTTATAATTTAAAAGATATTTGCGTGGTTACTTTCTACGATTCTTATTGTACAAAATGTCACCTTTATGTTGTTTAATGGTTCATATTTTAATAACAAAATAGTGATTCTAATTAAAAATCGTATGTTAGTACTCTAATCTGATTTTAGTGACCAACTCCTTAATTCTTCTAATATTATTATTATCATCATGTGATCATGTCAGTCTTTTCCTTTCACTGCTGCTAAATATAAATCTTTCCTCCGATTTTATTTCACTTCTAGCGAGAGCCATCCTTAGCTAGTAATTTTCTTGACGTAATCACGTAATTCCTTCTCGAACAGAGTAAAAACTAAATTGAAATAATGGGTATATCTTTTACATCGACAGAAAATTAACTTTTCCAAAAATAAAAAATAAAATCTTATACCGTGCATGGTCTATCGTAGCTCAACTAAAATGGTTTATACATTATTAATAATAATTTGTTATTCATATTTACCTAATTTAAAAAGTTTACATAGAGCTAATTAGGTGCAAACCTCGTGCATGAGTAGTATCGTCATTCGTCAGCCAGTTCACCAGTCAACCTCGTAAATCACTGTAGAGCGAGTGAGTATTAGTAGACACGTGCCACCGTGCCCCGTATTCGTAATGCACACTATGATATCACTTCTTGGGTTGTGTTGTATTAAAGTACTGAACAGTTCTGTAAGTTTGCGTCTCACGCAAGTATTATAGTTCTATACAAAGGTCGCGATTCACTAAACTAAAAAGTCAGTACCGACAGCTCTTTTGCTTTTAATTGCATGAAAAGATTTAAACGCTGTTAATGCGTTGTAGAAGGCAATCAAAACCTTCACGATTAAAATATTGAGGAGTTGAAAGGACAAGTTTGTGTTTTGTGAAGTGATAAAGATCTGAAATTATTGAAATATCATTGTATTCAACGCCGCATCGAGTGTCAAGTGATTTGTCTCAAAACAACTTGCTTCAGACCCGATAGCGTCTTGAA
This sequence comes from Anania hortulata, assembly GCA_963576865.1. Taxonomy (NCBI): domain Eukaryota; kingdom Metazoa; phylum Arthropoda; class Insecta; order Lepidoptera; family Crambidae; genus Anania; species Anania hortulata. The sequence continues at coordinate 15,382,392 of OY756401.1, forward strand.
ACCTGCTTCTACGGGAAGAGTAGCCTCTACTGAATCCAAGAGAAGCAATAAAAACTAAACACCCGTTATTTATTGTTAACTATATCAAGTATACACTCGACATTGGCAGAATCACTGCTCTGCTTATAGAGCGGGATGAGTAGTTTTGTAAGATAGAAAGTTATTGGAAAAGAAAACGAAGAAATATTTAATAGAATATAAAAAAATCTACTTTTCGAAATTCATCATTAATGCATTTGGACTAAATTTGAAAAATAATATGAAATCTCTTGAGTAAGACAATTTCAATACACTACGCAACACTCGTGGATCAGGCTAGTATTCCAAGAGAATAAAAAAAAACTATAAACAAAAAAATCAAGCTGTAAATCGCTTAAAGTGACTGTAAAACTAGTGTTTGTATCTTCGACTGTCTATTCTATATTCGATCTATACTATAATAGATACAGCATCTTAGATCACTGTAGAGCGAGTGAGTGTGTGTGAGTGCCGCGAGTCGTGACTGCCCCTGTGCCCCGCATCTGTAATCCAGTCCCTCACGTCACTTGATATGTAAATCGCGTCGCGTTGTTTTGTATCGAATAGCGGTTTGCTTGGACACACTGCAATGAAAATATTTTAAAGTTTCATGAGAAGCGATGTTGTTTTCAGCCGTGGGTCACACAATTTCTATTTCAACATTAATTAGTTCAAAGCGTTTATTTAGGACATACATTGGTCCATAGTAAAGCAAAATAATCAGCTAAAAAATCGCGGAGATGTAAAGAACAAATTAAACTCGGGTTTACTTGAATATAAATTTACTATTCTCAACTTAATAGCAACGTTTTATATGCCATTTTTCCCAAGGCCTCGAAAAGCCCGCCCGTAATGCCCACAGAGTACAAAAATAACCATAGAGTAAATACGACACAGAATATAATATCGATTGTGAAGTTAACTAACACAATCGTTATTATTATAATTGGTTACTAATTTGTCATAAGTAAATAAAACGTTATAATAATATTACGGTAAAAAATAAAATGATATAATTAAATTTAAACATTATAGCAAAAAAAATGCATTGAGTTTACGACTGAGCAATGTAAGTACTCGCCCAGCCACAAGACGCTGAATATTATTAGAGCTCTCTCGGCTTAGTATCGAGGCGGCTCTTTTACGGAGGATAGCGTGGAAGCCACCTGTGTCATTATCCGGGAACCTGACGCCCTGCAGTACCGTGCCAGCCCTGAACGGATTGTTGTACTGCACGCGCAAGGCGCTGTTTTACAGTATAGCTGACATACAGGACACACGCTTAAAAAGACTGGCAAAATACCTTAAAAAGTATCACCTTACTGGTTCTGTACAGCGTACAAACCTGCGAGCCAGAATATTGCTTCTGACACTCAAAGCCAACGCAACTTTAAGCGGTGTTACAATTATCTAACATAAATGTTTTGAACTATAACTTTTAAATTCAATCATAATCTTAGTTTTTCCATTACACAGATAATTTAAATCACACATTATGCATACGCTTCCAATATTTTGTGTTCTATTAGATACCTACATATCAATCGATTATTTTGCGGCAATTACGCAGTCAGGCAGTTAACATTAATTTCCATTCCGTTAGCGAGGCTTGCATTAATATCAGCGCTAAATGATTGAGGTTTCCAAAGCGAGGTCAGGTCGAGAGGGCCAAGTCTAGCGTACTTAGTAGACGGGGAATGAATATTGAAACAGCCGCCTCACCGAAGTGGTACTTCTAGCAAGTATTTATTCTATGCTACTCTTCTGTTCCATGTGGGGGGTGTTTGGAATCTATGCAAGAATTATTGGTCTGCAGACAATAATGTTTACGTTTCGACTACTTAAGTAGATATGGCTAATGTAAAAAAGTGATATCAGACTGATTTTAGATAGAAATAATTTGCATAAAACTATCTTTTCCTATTTGCAATTTATTCCTAAATATCTGAAAATCATTTATTCTTCGTGATCACTTCTTTGTGATATTATTAAAACATCATTAGTTCTACTCGTACTGCTTTCAGTCAGGGTCATTATGGAGTGAAAAAAAAAATCGCTCGCAAGACTCATTCCAGAATTAATGGAGTGGTTTGTCATTGCGTTTTTTATTGCACACATTTATCAATGTCTGATGTGCATTTTCCTTACAGCATACTCGCAGCTATAGCAGTTTGGCTAGAATTTACCGGTAAAAAATTACGTTTCCTACAAAGCAAAAAAAAAGGAGAAAGGAAGAAAAACTTGCTATCTACTTTTGGCACAGTTGATAACTAGTTTTTGTTTGTATGAAGATAAAAGAAGAGAAAACACATTTTTGGCAATTTTTTTTAAATTTTCATGGTTCCCTAGGAATGTTCTCATAGAGCCTCGAGGTAAATGGTATCACAGATCGATTAACATCAGTAAATGGTATGTCAACCTAGGTGCGATTTAATAAAAACTAATAGCTCTTTAACCTTATTTTCTGTAATGTTGCATGTCAATGCAACTTTCGAAGACCTGGCTATTCGTTATAATAGTTTTCTACCGATTTCTAAATAAGTCTCTCGGTGACGAGTGCAACCCATTTAATTTTCGTATTCATAGCCTGTGGAAGTTTGCCCACAGAAGTAAGTTCCCCGTGATAATTTCGTGGTTACTTGTTGTTTTATTTGACTTGGGCGAGTCCGGTATGATATTGCTTTTGTTAAACTTGTTTGCGAATAAGTTGGTACTGTGTTATATTGTTTGTAGTTTTTAACTTTTCTGTCCTGTCATAGCAGTCGCATTCGCAGTAGGTATTATTTTAAAGGGTGCGAGTGCAACCTAGCGTCTGAATAATTAGTTCTTTTCTTTCTACTCGAGGTTTGAAACTCAGTTTTACTGAGCACCCGCCTTGAGACCCGCAAGGAAAAGGTGCTCGGTTTCCTCCCCTTCCCAATGTGTACTTCGTTCGTTTCAGCCATAGGACGTCCACTGCTGAACAAAGGCCTCTCACAATGATATATCATCGGGGGGGATTGCCAATACTCGCCACGCTTGGCAGGCGGGTTGGCGAGCGCAGTTTTTTTTATAAGATTTTGCACGAAAACGCTGCTGCCCGTCGTGCTACAGAAATTAGTTAATGTGTACTTGATCACCCCGATTGACAGAAATAGGCTATTTGACTGTTTTCTGAAATAGAGTTATTATTGTTGGTGTTATATTCAAATAAAGCGTCAACAATTTAATTTCAATTTTAAACCTCTGAATATAATCAAAAATAGTAATTCATTCTTTACGTTTTTAAAAGCCTGCAAAAACGCCGTCGACCATGATGTACTTGTTTGTGACGTCACGAACCTTTAAATATCCATTGAGTTATAAAGTACTAGAACGGGCATGTTAAAAAACCTTCGTCGACAATCGCTTTCTTCTACTCTACTCATACTTTGTGCGAGCGTAGCGCAAAATCTCGCTTTGGGATGTCAGTTCTAGACAAAGTTACTCAATGGTGACGTGCCTGTGCCTGTCATTGTGACAAAAATATAACATTTGAAAATGCATTTTTTACAGTAATCATGTACTATTTTTAGTAACTACCGATATGTTTCGGTCCATATGGTGAAAACTATCAAACTAAATTATTCATTAAGTAAATTTTAATACAAGGCAAATAGCCTATTGTATCCCCAAGAACTTTACTAATAATTGTTACTGTGTGTGTGGCTGCCTGTTTTTGATGATTGATGATATGAATATTAATGTGTAAGTCTAAATTATCGCAATATCTATTTAGGTTTATAATAATTTGTTATAATATTACATGTGATAAGGTGACATAAAAAATATAATTGTGCCGAATTTATTCCAAGGCTATCAGATAATGATATAAAAATATACTCTTAAGTTCTTATTTAGAGAAAATCAGTTGGTTGTAGTACAGACAACAGCTCATCAACTTACCACAAAACATGAAATTTTCGCAATTGATATTGATCTCTACGTGTCGGTCTTTAAGTTGAAAATCGGTTTAATGACCTTTAACTTTTTGGGGTTGACTTGCCGTTGACTGTACATGCTACGTACTGAAGTTTCATAAAATGATTGATTTGATTTTTTATTACCATAGAATATCTACATCGTCTTTAACAGTATCATATTTTTAATTACTTCTGCATCGAAGAGGCATTTTTAAGGTCTCATATCATGTTCCATGGTGGTAATCCCCAAATCAGTTAGTGGTTGTTAAAACAGGGGTGTCAAAGATTCTTCTTTGTATTTGTCTTCGTTATTTCGACGTATGCAAGTAGTCCTCACGTGTTTTAGGATTACCGTTCAATGAAACGTGCACTGATCACGCGACTGTCAGTCTACAATTAGAGTCACCAATTAGCATAATGCTCGTTCTCATTAATATTCTAAAGAGACTCTTTTTAAGATAGTTTTTGTAATGCTTCTTCAAGTCACAATAAAAAACATTAATTAAAGTAATGGTTTGTGTTTGTTACGTATTCAGCCAAGTAAAAATGTCTTTTGTTTTTGTTATATTTGAAATAAACCTGAAAATACTAATTGTAGACAGTAAAAGAGTACTTTTTTTTGGTTGTAATTAATTAAAGTTCATTACTTCATGAATTAATGATGTAACACATTACATTACACAATAGTTTATCGTTTTATCCGTAGCGAGTTGCCCGCAGCGGTACAAGGCGAGTTTCCTTGTGTGTGCACGCTAACACGCGTTTCCCGCAATTAATTAGTTCGGGAATACTTGGGATCCAGTAATTAATACTCGGGTCGAAGTGTGTAGAGTTGCCGCTAAAACAAAAGTTGCTTATTGTTTACTTTGTCGTCGACTATTGTTTACTGTACAACACAATATGAACTGGCACAGTCATATTAAACACTCATATTAAATTAGGAAAGGGCGTTCGTTTGTTTTCTAAAAGTTTTTTAGAAATTTAGGGCGTTTTCAAATAGTAGCGTGAAGAAGCGCCACAGACGCACCTGACGCGCGACAGACGTGCTTCTACTTACTTTCTAACAATGACGCCACTGAAGCGCGACTGTGGAGCCGCAAAAGGGCTTGAATATTGTGACAGTTACCCGTTAGGCCCGTGTGCCGCGGCACACGGGCCTAACGCAACAGCTAAAAACGCCGCTTCAAACGCCGCCATTTGTGGCTGGTAGCGGCTTCCAGCGTCGTAGCGTGGCGTTTGTGGCATGCGTGAGGCACGTGCGCGGCGAAGGTTAGTAGTAGCGTGTCGAAAAGTTAAAAGTCATTGAACCGATTTTCAACTTAAGTCCGAGAAGTAGAGATCAATATTAATTAATTGACATAATTTGACGTTTTGTGGTTGACGTGCTGTTGTTTGTACCGTAACGACACCCTTTTAATCCTATACATAGATACATCCTACTATACTGTAAAGTTACGACGTTTTGACGCTTCTCCCGAACAAATAAATGAGGTAACGAGAGAACAGATTAGTACAGTTTAATGCTTACTCATCTATTTGTAATTACCTACCGCAATAGGACAATTACTTGAGAATGGTTTTAGACAGCTGTAAATTAAGTTTATTTCCCACTTCATTGGCTGCCAACTAGATTCGACAGCTATGTATTCACTTGTTAGTACTTTAAAATAACAAACTGGCCCATAACACCCCTGATTAAATTACAGTCCCTGAAATAAATAACTATAAGTAATAATTTAATTCGACAAAGTTACAATTGTTTATAATAGATAAATATTTCTTTGTCCACAGTTTAACACAGCAAGTAGTAGCATTGAAAGAGATCAGACTGCAAGAAGAGGAGGGCGCACCTTTCACGGCCATCCGCGAGGCGTCACTCCTCAAGGAGCTGAAGCACGCGAACATCGTCACACTGCACGACATCGTGCACACGCGCGAGACGCTCACGTTCGTGTTCGAGTTCGTGGTGAGTGTCGTGTGTGTGTGTGTGTGTAAGAGGTGCGCATGCGAAGGTCGAGGAGCAGTAGGCTTGCTATGTTTTTGTTAAATTACCTGCTGTTTTTAAAAATTTTGTCTACTTTATATTGAAATGTACAGCATATTATTACACTCGTAGCGTTTTGTACCCTTAATTGAGGTACGCTTGACTTCTATCGTGATTAGTCTGGTGTCTGGACTAGTGTGGTAATAGACTTGTTTAGTTATTATTGGAGGGATTCCTACGGTCGCTAGTGTCCACTTGGTAACATGTAGCCATGGTACTGAGAAGCTCGTCACCAGGGCTTGGAATATCAGTATTTTCAGATACCTGTATCAGTGGCTTCGACCATTATACTCGTAATATAGTTTATACCGGTAATAATAATACAGGTATTATTTACGTATAAATACCTGTATTATTGTAAAAGAAAATACCGGTATAGCCCTTATTTTACCTATATGTTCAATACCAGTTTTGATTCCTGCTCATCACAAACGAGGAGAATGTCACGCGCCCCTGTAGTACCAGTGTCGTTAGGAATGCATGCACCATGATGGGCGTACGACACTGCGACCCAGTGGATAAGATAAACAAATTACTTATTCTTTTCTTCTATTTTTGGTCCTGATCTCCTCTTCCTCTGTGTGTCTTGGGTCTTAATTGATTGATTCTATTGTTAAGACGAACGACAACCACTCATCGTAGGGCTTAGCCATTGTATTTTCTGCCTATAGTCAGACACACTGCCTATAGTCTGTCTGTGCCTACAGACACTAGTCAGAGCATAAAAGAAGTTTACTTATTTTCGTATATTATCACAAATTCACAACCTGGAAATATAAAATTCAGAATAATGTTATGTAAAGCCACGAGTAAGCTATTGATGTTTACACGTGTTTCCTACCCTCGATGTGAAGTCCACTAACTAGCTAACGTCATTTAACTCTGAACTTTATATTGTATGAGGTAAAGTCACTTACCACTCAACACAAATTTTCAAGCCCAATATGTACTTCAGCGAGGCAAGAACCACGAAACTTGCACGTTGATGTTTGTATTTGAGGCGAGTTAATATTTAGTTGTGTTCCCTCAAAATACGAGTTTGGTTCCGTGAAGTATTGCTCTAGCTAGCAAATTCTAATACATTATTTCAGTCTTGGGTTCCTGGCTCATATTACATTTGAGATAAACAAGCAGTAGATTCGTTTTACTTATTAGCAACGTGTTGGGATCGCTGAATATGATATGCCGTATGAAATCTATGTTAAATCTCGCCCTTAATTGTGCCGCTCTAGATATAATATAATATCCTGTAGCTTATTTATTTCGTGTAACAAAAAGTATCTATCTATGGTACCATCAATCTAAAGGGACAAAAGAACATATTTACCGTCGGGCTTCAAGAATCTCTATTATGCTCCGTATTCCGATCACATGTAAATGAGAGAACTTTAGTACCCGTCAACCCGTGTGATTAAATTCCTTCAAAGTATTCAAATAATCATATTTTGGAAAAAAGTTTTGAACCAAAATTTAAATGAAATTCATTTATATTTTTTCAGAAAATATTTCATTCGTGTTCGAGGAAGCGATGAAACAACAAATTTACCCGAAAACAATTGCAATAACATTTAACAGTACAAACGTTGCGGTTTAAATGTGCCTTTGTTTATTTTCAATAGAGCCTTATTCAATTCGAAATTAAATCAAATACATTTTACAGTGCAAGCACATAAAACATAGGTACAGTTCTCTCACTCACTGCGCGAGGCTTGCAACATAATATTACGAACGTATAGACCTCCCATCCGAATGCTCTATAAGTTCCTTTGAGCTTCTTTGTCGATCTTAAACAACAGTAGATAACTTTGGAATTTCAGACGCCATAAATATTGGCTTCCTTATCAAATATTTAAATGTCATTGAGTCAATAAAAAGCCAACAAGCTGTATATTTTGTTAATGTTTAAGTTGTAGCAATTAGAATCATGTACGTCTAATGACTGTGCTAGATTTAGAATTTAACAAATCTTGTCTCAGTTGGTTTATATCGCTGATCGGTTGGTTTCCTTATGGATCTGTGATTCGCATTTCACTGTAGTTCTTTAATCGCTATCAACTTCAAATTTTAACTTACTGATTATGAGCTCGATAATCTTGGTGACGACCCGTCGATAAATGCTTAGAAGTGGGGAGTGAGCTTACTAAATCTTAGCCCATTGTGGTACAAGCACCCTATGTAAATGTTCTCTCTATTTCATGTGTCCGTGCAGCTAGCCTGTAATATTATCCCGTGTGTATGTTTAACGGAATGTTATGTTTTAATTAACCCTTCTCTAACAGGACACAGACCTATCACAATACATGGAGAGGCATCCAGGGGGCCTGAATCACCACAACGTCAGGCTGTTCATGTTCCAACTATTACGTGGTCTGTCCTACTGCCATCGGAGAAGAGTATTACACAGGTACGTGTTTTTTATACAGGGTTAAATAATATTGTGACAAGTAAAAGTGTTGTTTAACTCATGCGTGAACATAAACTTTCACTACTATGACATGATCAATTTCGATTAGGTAGGTATTAAATATTTGATACAATACATCTTATGAGTATAACGTAACTTGATTAATGTTTATTGGTTCTATATTTATAGATCGAGTCATAATAACTTACGATATTTATATTTAACGTCGGTAATAAAATAAGCAATAAAATTAAAATTGTTTATTACTTTATTACTAATTTTACTATCTTCCATTTGGTTCCATTATCATAATATCCGCTTCATTGAGTAATTTACGTAATTGTGAATCATTTAATTATTGTGTCATATTGTCATATTTATACGTATTTTTATATGCTGCTGTTAAAAACTCCATTAACACCATCAACTCAATAGAAAACAACAGAAGTTCAATTTTAACTATCGTCATATCATTTCAAATAGATGTAGATGAGCTTCTTTGAGATGGCCAGTGTTGCCGCAACTGAGTTCCCATACATAGCTAGCCATAGGTACTCATAGCCAGCGCTAAAAAGGTACATAAGCAGGGCGGCCCTAGCCTTCGAGTCTGGTCGGGGGGGGGGGGGGGGCATAATCCAGGTGCAGTCGGGATAAACTCCAATTCGATTACATTAATTATTGTAAAAAAAATAATTAAAAAAACCCTTGCTGCTACAATTTTATTCATTCATTTGACGTAAGTAATCAAAGGGAATCCGTTTGCATTCTCTGCCCGCTGAATTAAGAATACGAAAATTAGTTAATTACTATTATTTACCTACTTAACCCAACCGAATTTTTTTTGCGCTTTTAAAATTATAAGGAGAACTATTCCTGGTGAAAAGTACTATTTTAATGTAAGTACCTGTAAAAAGCTGCGATCAAAGCAAGCGCAAAATATTTTCGAGATATTAGGCATTTTTACATTTGAGGGCATACCAACGGCGACAGCATTTGCGACTGCGACTGCAAAGAGGATTTTTGGGTGGGCGTCGCACACCCTTGACTCCCCTGGCTACGCCGATGTACATACGATATCATCGCCCATGATATCGTTTTACACAGATATTGAGTAGGATCAAAAGGTACGAAAATGGACAAAATTACACATGAGAGGCTAAAAAGGTAGGTACGTCAAATGTGTAAAATGTACGTTAACGGCAACGCTGGAGATGACGAACCAATAACGTGAATATAGGTACGGTTACGTAAGGATGGTACTGACGTGCGCGGCGTGTGAAACGTTAAAGCAGGGTCCACCTACCATATATCATTTGCCGGATCCGTTCAATGTATCCGTATCACCGTATCATTTGTCGTATCACAGCAATCTCCGTATCGAGTTGTGGACGCCTTGGTTTTCTTAGTATCATATACGTCTCATAAACCATGCCATATCCGTATCGCCTTTGTTTATCGGACAAAAACAGACTTATTGAACGGACCGTATCACGTATCGTATCAAAGTAGCATATCGAGTTTACGTATTACCATGTCCACATATGCGATCATAATACCTCGTGTCTGCGATACGGAAACGGTGATCGAATCGGGAAAATGATATTAATTATGTAGACCTATCGATATTTGCACCCGCCTGATACTTTGCAATTGTGTAGATATTTAGTCTGCAATAATGAGTAAAACGTTTCTTGATTGAGCTGTTTCTTACTGTATTATAAGTCTGCAACTTTGTCTAGTTTAATGCCGTTTAATAGTATATATCTTTAGGTTTAAAATTTCACTCAATTGTAAAATAATGAGGTTTTGTGTGTATTTCACAAAAATAAATATTGCAATTTGAAAATGTGCTCTTACATAACTTATTTTTTAATGGATAACATTTAGAACAATTATTATTTTTTATTAAATAATTTATTTTTGTCACTTAGGGACGTGAAACCACAGAACCTACTAATAAGTTCACACGGCGAGCTGAAGCTAGCAGACTTTGGGTTGGCGCGGGCCAAGTCGGTGCCCAGCCACACGTACTCACATGAAGTCGTCACGCTATGGTACAGACCGCCAGGTAAGACATTTAATACAATTTCTAATAATAATTCAGAAGTATAAAAAATTACACGTTCAACTTTTAGACTGTCTTAAAGGAGCTAGTGAATCGAAAGCGAATCCATCGAACCTCGAAAAGGCTATCCTTTTTGGGAAAAGACAGTGCAAAAGACCACGCTTCCGAAGACGAACAAGATGGTCGAACCTACAGTTAAAGAACCTGGAAATGTCGTTCCACGAGGCTTGGAGACGGGTGCAGTATCGCGCAGACTGGAGACGACTCATCATCTAGACGACTAAATAGGCGAGTTCATGACCTCAGCCGCTGAGGGACCGACTATAAAGGAGGAGAAGAGTATCAGACGGGCGAAACCAGACATTGGTTCAGCTGTCATTTGATGATGACATTATTTTAGCGCTGAAACTGTATTGAAACAAGCGGTCATTATTGGAACACGCATTAAAAGTAACTTCTGGCAATACAATTTGTATGTAGCTTAACGCCAAATAGATGTTTGTTCATGCTTTGGTTTGGCATAGACATTCTTTTTTTCTTAAAAATTACCCAAATTCCAAATAAATTTACAATTTTATATTGATTTTAAAAAATGGACGTATTGGCTCTTATTTTTTTGTAGCAATAATTAGTTTATTAGCGAACAGATAGTTCTAAAGTTTAAAAGTCAGATGATATTTATTTAGGTACTCGTACTATCTCGCAAAAGGCAAAAGGGGTATCAGAAACAACGGATTTGCCACCGATGTCACTATTTATCCTAAAACTAAGAAAACCCACTCTGATAACCGTCCTCCAACTCTCACACACACACACACACACACACACACACACACACACACACACACACACACACACACACACACACACACACACACACACACACACACACACACACACACACACACACACACACACACACACACACACACACACACACACACACACACACACACACACACACACACACACACACACACACACACACCCACACTCACACTCACACTCACACTCACACTCACACTCACACTTCACATCGCTTTTCTCCTAGTTTTGCACTTATATTGGATACCGCAGTCTGTACCACTAACAACTAAACACATCGAGAGCGGTGAGATCTGGTGCTCTGAAACCAGCCCTACAGGCCCCGCCTAGTTCAGATACCACTTAGATTGTAGGAGAAAAATTAAGGATTTTTTTTTATTGCCAAAATGTTTTCCTGGCTGGTTAACTCTTAATTAACCTTCATTTATACATTCTCCTGGTTTATTCAATGATCATGACAATCTATTTTAATAATAAATCATCTCGCAAATTTTCTGTGACGTATTAATAAATGTTTATACTTCCTTTTATTCACTCGCTAATTTTAACATGTATCTAATGTGTTAAGTACTATATTTTAAATAATCTTGAAATATATTTCTGTGCGGGAAAAACCGCTAAAAATAATTCTAAAAATATATTTTTAGCTCATGAAAAAGGTAAACTTTGCATATCATGTGCTCAACTGATGATAATGAAGCATAATCGAGTCAGAGACGTGTATTTGGCTGACTAACAAGTAAATAACGGAATTTTTACGAATTAAATTTCTATTAAGATAATGTCAACGCACTTCAATTCATTTGTCACGTGTAACAACAACAAACCATAAATAAATTATGCTGATTAGAAGGCGCCTGTATAAGTGTGCCGTTGACTTGTCTAATTGACTCGTGAGATTGATGTTTTCGTTAATTTCGTTAATTACAAAATTACATAATACAGTCCTATTTATCGTGGAAAATATTTTACTACCAATTTTTTGTCCCTTAGATGTACTACTCGGCAGTACAGAGTACTCCACATCGCTAGACATGTGGGGCGTGGGCTGCATCTTCGTGGAGATGCTTTGCGGCGTGCCCACATTCCCCGGCGTGCGGGATACGCACGACCAGCTCGACAAGATATTCAAGGTGAGAGATTGGATTAGACGTAGGGGGGCCATTTTATGCTGGTATGTGTTTATGGTGTCTACTCTCGATTGAGGGTTATTTGCAAATTTTTTCCATATTTAGAGCTAAGAGTAAGGAGCATGAAGATGTGCGGCGAAGACTGTTTATATGACTGGATACTATGGTCAATGTAGGAAAAATAACTTTTCTATATTGTCTTTGGTCTGTGTGTTGTTGTACCGTCATTGTTTTTTTATTTCTGTAACACAAGTGCTTTTGCTACTTACCATAGGATCAGAGCAATGTACGTGATGTTGTCCAATAATAAAAAATTAAAATTATAAAAAAAAGGGAAATGAAGTTATTACACGGTACATACAAAATCAAAGACATAAATCAATAAAGTCGAGCAAATCAGAAAACGAATTAACATAAAGCAATACTAATTAGATGATAAAATAATGAAGCTACAAATGATCTAAAAATAAAATACGCACCACCAAATTGCCAGGCAACTAAACGCTGCTACGTTATGTTGCTATGTTATTCAGCGTTAAAGGGAAGACGACTGGGCAAAGAAATATTAATTCTATTAAGACCGGATTCGACCAAGCTGGTGTAAGTTTTAACTTGAGAGTATACCACTTCTTAATCTAGAGTAAGCTGATTTTTCATTCTACCAACTAATTTATGAAAAATATTAAAACGGGCGATTTTGACAGTGTATAAATTAAACTGAGAATAAGTAAATGTCAAAGTTGTCACTTGTCAAATCCACTCCTGTCACCTCGAAACTGACATGTTGTCAACATCTAGCATTGACACTCTATTATCCTAAATGTTGTGGCATTTCAAGTCAACTTAGAAGAAATGGATTACATGGATTTTGGTAGGTTTATCAATTCGTTGATCGTTAACTCTTGAACTACAGAATAACAATACCGAGTATAGTGTATTGCTTGAAAAACGTAATCGAAGTTATCCAAGGGTAAATTCAAGGTGTAAAATTATACCTGTAATAGTTATTCTGGTATAGCTTTGTGTTTGGTCGATTTTTAAATCGCCAGATAACTTTATTCGACGAATAAAATTAACGTTTTGACACAATTTCTATACAAAAACTGTCAAATGTCAAACTTATTTTTTAAATAAAAGTTAACTGACTATTGAAAAATCGGCCCTAAGAAAACTTTCAATATGTCAAACTATTGCTCATGTAATATTTATCTGGCTATTGAAAAGTAGGTCCTTAGTCCGTCCGTACGTCCGTCCGTTATATTATCAAAAAATAATGACCACTCACTTTTTCTTTTGTCAATCAACCAAAAAATTTAAATATTTTTTATTTATTTTGTAAATCAACCAAAAATAGACAAAGATAAAGCGCCACAAAGTTCGAGAGTGGGGTTCGTAACATCACTTCTGAGTAAAAATTGTACCAAGACGTGACGTCATCCGACGTTTCAAATCAATACACCTCTGCAAAATTTCAATTATTTAAAAAAATACGTGTCCAATACTTTTTGATAATCTACCAGATAGACGAAAAAGTTCTATTCTCAAAAAATTCAACTATATTATTGTCGACCTTCGTAGCTAAGAGGCGAGTATACCGGACTTGGTTTCGCTATCTCTGAGGACCCGAGTTCGATTCCCGCTCGTTCAATGTAGGAAAATAACTTTTCTATATTGTCTCGGGTCTAGTTCCGTCGTTATTTCTTTTTATATAATACAACTGCTTTGGCTACTTACCATAGGATCAGAGCAATGTTGTGATGTTGTCCAATATTTAGGGGCTCCGCAAAAAAATACGTGTCCAATACTTTTTGATAATCGGTAGATAGATTGATAGACGAAGAAAAAAAAGTTTGTCGGCATCCCTATTCTCAAAAAATACTACTAGTTATCTAAAGTACACCTTTTCCACTAGGAGGTCGGCACTAGTACTAGTTATCTAAAGTACACCGTTCCCACTAGGTGGTAGGCACGCCTACAGAAGAGAGTTGGGCGGGCGTCAGCCGGCTCCCCGGGCTCCGCACGCACGTGGCGCGGTGGAGCACGTGCCCCGGCCGGCCGCTGGGGAGCGCGTTCCCCCGGCTGCGCGACGGCGGCCGCGAGGCGGAGCGGCTGGCGGCCGCGCTGCTGCAGCCGGACCCCGCGCGCCGGCTCGCCGCGCACTGCGCACTCTATCACGCGTACTTCGCGTCGCTGCCGCCGCGGTTGAGGGACCTGCCTGATGGTGAGTGATTACTAGTCACTACTGCACTAGACACATGGAGGGTCTTTTCTTTCTAGCGCTTTTAACGTGGACTTCGCGTCGCTGCCGCCGTGGTTGAGGGACCTGCCTGATAGTTAGTGCTCACTATTCTTAAAGTTGAATCACACTCGAAGTGTCTCTTCTCCCTAGCGCTTTTAACGCCTACTTCGCGTCACTGCCGCCGCGGTTGAGAGGCCTGCCTGATGGTAAGTGATCACTAGTCACTGCTGCACTAGTAACTACTGCACTAGTCTTATGGTCGGACCACATTTGAAGGGTCTCTTCTTCCTAGCGCTTTTAACGTGGACTTCGCGTCCCTGCCGCCGCGGTTAAGGGACCTGCCTGATGGTGAGTAATCACTAGTCACTGCTGCACTAGTCACTACTGCATTAGTCTTAAGGTTGGACCACACTTGAAGGGTCTCTTCTTCCTAGCGCTTTTTTAACTAGCTGTACCTGCCTGATGTTGAGTGATCACTAGTCACTACTGTACTAGTCTTAAGGTCGGACCACACTTGAAGGGTCTCTTCTTCCTAGTGCTTTTAACTCGTACTTCGCGTCGCTGCCGTCGCGGTTGAGGGACCTGCCTGGATGTGAGTACTCCTTCATGTTATGTTCATCATCCTCATTTGAGTTGTAGGACGTCTACTGCGGAACATAGTCCTCCCCCAATCACTCGCAGATTCGCCGGTTAGAAGACGCCTGCATCCAGCGGCGTTCTGAAACCTTTGGTGGGTGTAAATCATATACTGCGCTTGCCGATTAGTGGCCTCCATTCTGGAACCTTTCTGCCCCATCGGCCGTGAGTTCTACATGCTGTGTGCCCCACCCACAGCCACTTTAGCTTGCTAATCCGTCGGGCTATATCAGCGACTTTTGCTCGTTCTCTCCTCATTCTTGATTCGATCTCGCAAAGAATCTCCGAGCATAGTCCTTTCCATTTTTTTAATCGTTTAGATATTTGCTATTTTATAATTTTACTACTGTGACTTCACAGCGTAAAACACGTTTGAAATCACGCGTTTTTCGTCGTTACCGCGGTGAAAGGACTAACCCGATGGTAAATCTGGCTCTGAAGTTGAATAATTCACCAGATTCAGCCTGGAAGGCGCTGGTCACGACCCTCAGTCGTGAAGAAAAAAATAATAGCAAGCATCTGACATTCATCAATTTTACTTATTATAATTTACATTACTCATTTACAGCATTTAAAGTCCCATATATCACCATGACTTATGAAACCATTGCGATACGCAATGAAGAGATAATAAAATTTACTATAATTTATTTATTGCAATAGGAAAAAGCTCACCATCAAAATAACGCAGGTGTCTCCCCTTTGACTGAACAAGGTCATAATTGAGTTAAACTGTGAGGGGTCGGGGTTAACCAAGCGTGACAAATCGGGGGAGACGTACAACTTCGATGTCTGATTTAAAAACAAATGATTTTATAGGACAAAAATGTTTTTGAGGGGAAGAAATAGAGGGACAAGATGAAGAGATAATTTAGCCAAGGATGGTTCCTAAAGACGATTGAAATGTTTTATGATACGAGTTCTGATGATGATGAATTCGTGTTCAAGTAAAAATACTTCTACAAATGCATTAACTGGAGTTGATGCTAACAAATTGGGCGTGAATAAACTTGCTTGTATTGCTTTTTATACCTGACGTAAACATACACTATATATGTATACTATGTATACTAAGGATGACGACTGGGTAAAGAAAATGAAATGTTAATTAGTTTATCAGTTAGATTATCAAAAAATAATAGACATATTTTTTCTTTTGTCAATCAACTAAAAAATTACGGGCTCGTGACGTCACTTCTAAGTAAAAGTTGTACTAAAACGTGACGTCATGTCATTCATCATTTCAAAACAATATGTCTCTGTTTTCTTGATTATGTGAAAAAAATAGGTGTCCAATACTTTTTGATAATCTACCTGATGGACGTAGAAAAAAAAGTTTGTCGTCATTCCAATTGTATCTAATCTTCCTTATCAATGTCCCACGTCACCCGTCCATAGTGCAGGAAGCAGGTGTCCCTAACAGTTTGTAATGTTAGTCGTTTGTTGCAGAGGTGTCGATCTTCACAGTGGAGGGCGTCTGCATGCACCAGGAGAGCCGGCACGCCGCCATCAAGTGAGCCCACCGACGCGCCCTTTAGTTGAATCTGTTACGTCTGTCGCCCGCGCCCCGCGATCGTTCGCCCCCGCCCGAACATTCGGCGCTCGCGCGAACGTTCCACCCCCGCGCGGTCGCGACACACGCGTGTGACGTCATTCGTTAGCTAGTACGTTTCAATTCCTATAGTTTTTAAATTCGAAATCTGGTTGACTCGTCTCGGTGGACCAATATTTCGTGATAGTTCTCTCGTATAGTTTGAAAAACGCTCCAACGGGCATCGAATGCCAGACAGTATTCGTTTACTTCACACACCACTTTTCTTTGTTTATCCAACCGTCGATTGCTTTGTCGACTTGAATACTTAAGCGCTTGTTAAGCTTCTAACGGAATATCCATCCATATAATTCAATTATTCTATGGTGACAAGGTAAACTGATAGGTATCGAGTGTACGAATTATATATGTATAAATAAACAGAGCAGTGTGCCATGTATATCTATAATTGAGAAGAGTATGACGTGTTATTTTAAAAGATTTTTATGCTGGATATATGCTCATAATTTGGTAAAAATTTTGAAGATGTTTATTTATATTAAGGGATAATTGTCGACGAAGTTTACTCTAATGCAGTCTTATGAAAGCTATACGGTTTTTTAATCGAGGCCCTTACCATGAGTTCGCATTTTATGTATTCACCCTGTATTCGTCATCGTTAACAATGATTATGTTCCATAGTAGATATAATTGCTCTTTCAAAAGTGTTAAGGAACTATAATAGCTGCTTTAAACCTTTTTAAGATAGGTGATATAGTAGCCGCCTTAATTCAAACATTGAACTTTAATCCGATGTCTTAAGGTCGAAAACAAATAAAAAGTAACATCACGCTGTACCTTATAAAGGATTAAGGAAACATTGGTATCGATGAAGCGACAAGGGTTATTCGTCTCCGTACATAAATGTATGTTTTATGTTATATGTCTACATTCTACATTATTTGCATCCTCGCGTCGATCTTGTTACGACAAAGCGCGTACATATTAGTGCACCTGCATGCAGCTAAGTGCAACGAAATTTACAGTCGTGGACTTTGTACGACTTAATAATTTGAGATAACGTTGTTGCTGTAAAACTTCACACATTGTTATGCGACCTTCTGGTGTATGTTTTATTGTTCTTGACCGTATTAAGGGCCAAATCAGACGATGGACATTTTTGTCCGCAACTGCACAGGAAATAAAGAGAGGTGATTGGTATCGATAGTATACGGGTGCTACATATCGATGATAGATCACATGAAAACAAAAAATATATATATTACTTGACATCTAATACGTATTATTTTAGAATGAACTAATACCTACTACATGAAAAGTGAATACATATTTGTTTAATTTTGAGTATATTTGTTCATCCGTGATGGCGGTATTTGGAATTATTAAATACTAGCTAACTTCTGCCCGCGACTTCGTCTGCGTAGACTTCAGAATGAACCTAAAGATGAATGAATAAACCTCAATGGGGTAAGAATTGCAAGATCAATAATATATGTGTGCCAAGCTTCAACTAATTCTGTTCAGCCGTTAAAAAGTGATTGTAACAAATGTACAAACTTTCACATTTATAATATTAGTAAGGTCAGGTGAAAATATTTTCTTATTTCACGTGATATAATATCGATATCGATGTCCCTCTTTTGTGCAAAACTGGCATTATAATGTCCATCGGTTGTTCCGTGCCTAAAGTGTAGTGTTCGTAACTCGTGTTATGGGTCTCCTCACCTTAATCTTGGCGTTTGTCTAAATCTTATGCACACATTCCTTCCACGGTGCTCAAATAGTGAGGTTAGGGTGGCGACTGGCGTCTCTGAAGTGATACAACGTGAATTGATCCGATATAAAACTATTACCAAAATTAATTTATCGCGACCGATCTCAAAATATATGAAGTGTGGGACCGTCCTACTGTACTATAGGGAATTTGATTCGATAAACTCTTTGTGTGAGAGAGGTTTAGAGTAGATGGGAAGTAGATTCCGTCTAGACTAAAGATTAGTGAAATTAATCTGTTTAGTCAAATTTAGTGGTCCCACGGCGTAAGGTTAGGAGTGCACTGGGCTTGAGTATCTGCTCCCCACCCTCTTAACTTAATTTAGGTTTACGCATCTCTTTCTCAACCTAATGAATGAAAAGAGACAGACTCAAAATTTAAGAACTGTCGAACTTTTAATAAATGATTTGCCTTAGTTTGCCATGTTTCCGTCATATTTTAAAATCTGATGGTATAATCAATCACTTTCTTTGCCTGTTATTTGTTTTTGTTTCTAATTACGGTATTGGTAATTAATGGTAATTGGGGGTGGCACTACCCGGCACGGGAAGGGTTAAGCTTAATAAGACAAACCATAACCCTTCTAAAATTGTCTATAGATGTTTTGTTTGACAAGTTTTAATTTTACGTCTCTTAGTTTTTGTAGTTTGTACTCTTTTCTTTCTTTAAGAAGAGATAGAGAGACGTTAGCTTAATATAAAGTTTAGAGAGTGGTTGCAGAAAATCGTACCCATTGTGTAGTAGCGACCGGCGCATCGACAACTGACGATTATAGTTAATAAAATGCGATTTTGTCTATCGTCTAGTGTAGATTCTATCTAATCTAAAATAATTATGATCTGTGATTTGAAAATAGTTTGTAGTCCTGTTGAAACGTAAACACCAATTTGTGCCAACATTAAAAATATTAAATTAATGAATTGCTTCATTCAAACAGGTTATGTTAAACGACGATCGTGGAATCGCATTTCGTAAAAAAAAATTAAGTATCATTATGCAATAAATGTATTCACGTTGGCAAAACTCTAGTCTATAGCCAACTGAAAACTTAATTTATCATAAAAATGTAAATAAATTCTGTTGTGTTACTTACATACAGATGCCCAAAATTTGTAATAATTTATTATTTTATACAAACCTTGTATTATAATTAATATGAAATGAGCAATACTAAAGTAGGATGGGAAAGGGTTACCATATTCAAAAAAACGTCAAATGATTAAAAAATAAAATATAAAGTCATTTGGTAACCTAATCAAAAAGTAAAATGAATACGCTTTTTACTCCTGCTTGCAATTACTTACTGGTACTATGAAGTTAAATTACAGTTCGATGGTGACCGCTCTGGCAACGTGTAGCAATAAAGTGTCACATTAACTTTTTCGATAGCTTTACAAAATTTGTACATTCTTGAAAATATACCTCAGTGTAGGTCGGATTAGAGGCTATTATTACGGGACATTATGGAGCCTTAACGAACTGTACGGTCCAGCTATTTAAAATAGAGCCCGTTCTAGTACTCTGTCATGGGTAAGTTAATAGCTAATTATATGCGATTCGGTAGGTCTTCTCATTGCGACAGGGTTCTAGGACAGTTCCATTTGAAATCGTTCGACCGTACCGTAAGTATCGCACTGCCAATTCATTAAGTAGTTTGATATGATAAGAGAAACGTAGAAAGTCTTGTTGTCTGTGTGCGCCGGTGATAATAGTGAGCGTAGATCAACCTAGTGTAGTGTGCGTGTACCGAGCTTTAGATACGTTTGCATCGTGTGCAGGGGGCTTTACAACAGGTTAGCACAAAATCAAATGTAACATTTTAAATAAAGTGCCATTTTGTCACAAACTGCGCCTCCTGCGCCTTCGACGTGTAGAAATTCGGTTACGAACACCAAAAATAGTGCGTAAAATTGTATAGTCTGTGAAATGCTATATTTTCTGTGTACATGATTTGTTGAGTTTTGTCTATGTGTATAATTTTCGGTTGCGGCCAGGAAACTAGCGGTTTCAGGGCGAAAACTATACTTAGTTGCTGCTATTATTAATAAGTTATTCCTCCATGCTACACAATTTATTAGGTTTCAGCTCTAAATTCAATATATGGGTTCTTGGGACGATAAGAAATTATTTTTTGGGATTGTAAGCTTAAAGATCACCGCTGAGCAATAAAAGCCAAGGTGAAAATGGAGGTAACCAATAACGTATATGTAATAACGTAACGGGTTGGTTACTTGACTTTTTCTATTTTCGTCCATATTATCCGAGGACCTTGTTACTAATGCCAAATTCTGACTTGTTTTTGTAGCCAACCCGCTGGTTTCATGGCCGCACCGCGAGGGAGAGTGGCAAAGTAAATAAATCACCCGTTGAGTGAGGCACCAGGCACGCGCGTGCATGTAACATATATAAATGTTAGTAATATGGAGCATTTATATGAATGAGGATTAGGAAATTCTATTGTATACATAATTATTTGCATTTCTACCAAGAACTGATGTTTTAAATCGCGCCGTTTGCTACATTAGTATAACGATGGAACGAATTCTGTATATAGTTATTATTAATTAGTTGTTACTGTTTCTTAGTTCTGACAGTCCTATGAGTTGCCATTGCCGTTTGTGTCTCCGAAGTACGGGAGAATACATGAGATTTATTTTATAATTGTAATTTTTAAGATGTATTAACTACATTTAATTATTTTAGGTATCACGAAATTGTCCTGCTGCTGATTATAATTATGATTTTTTATTTTTTAATGTATAAACAATGTGCTTTTACTCGTTCAAAAAATGTAAATACGATATTTGAACTGATAATAATAAAAGTTTTTATTTCTTAATGAAATGCTGCGTTTTTCTGACCCTACATATAATTGTTCTATAAAGTCTAAAGAGATATATGAAATGAGCTTAGCTTTTAATTTACGGTCCCAAAGACTGCGTAATGCTCTTTTAAAGTTAATTTATTTAAAGAAAAACTATTCTTCGTGTTGGTTATTCATTCTTTACAGCGATTACCATCATTCATTTTCTTTGGCGCATTTAGTTAAACTAAACGCATACCTGTCCGCGCCGAACGCGCCAAAGGTCCGCGCCGAAAGCGCCAAAGAAAATTTTTTACTTACAGTTTTTTTTGCAAACGCGGCCGGTTCAGTGCGAATAGGTGAGCTGAGTTTTATAAGAGTTCATACAAATAATAAAAACTTCAGCGCGTGCGGTTCAGACAGGTGTGCTGCCACCATAGGACAACCAGTCTATTTGGAACATGGCTACACATACATATTTAAAACAAATGTGCAGATTTAGGTCTAGTTTATTTAGGTATTAGCATAGAAATGTATATTGTTAAATGCTCATCACGACTACACTAAAACACAATTTCACTTTAATATGACAAGATCTAAATAGCTGATGAGGCAGTTTGAAAAGTAATAAAACGCCTGTCAAAAGTCCGCAATATGTGAAGAAAGCCGTGAAACAAGTAGCTGGCGGCGCGCCAGCCGACTGCTTCGAGTTGGCAGGCTAAAGCGTAGCTTCCAGTGAGCTCGCTTAGCTTAGCTCATTAGAGCATCGAGGCGTTCGTTTGCCGCGAGCTAAGCTAAGGCTTGCCGCAGACAGCAAGGAGTGTTTCATTACTAGGTAATTTTATTGCCACGGTTTGATATCAGACGCAGGCTCTAATTATCTGAAGCCTAATTCCCAAAATTTAAAAGTTATTTTTCCAGTTTTGATTCGGTTCCAGTAACATTAAGATCAAAACAGTGTTCCTGTTAAATCATAAAATGCAATTATGCCGATTATATTTTGTAATGCGACTGAAAATAAAATAAATAAAAATTAATTGTTTTATTTAAGGTACATTGCAGACTTATTGACAATTAGGCGTCATAATATTATGAGGATTTTGACTAAGTTTAAATAAATTACGAAAATTATGTAGGATTCTGTAAGTGAAAGGATTAAGAACCACACAATAATCATCTCAATTTTCTATCATATTTACCTATGCATAACAAAAGCAAAGGAAAATTAATGACTTGATTGGAATTATTAAATCGTACAATTCCTTGCTTCATAGATACAACCCAAAATTTAGTTTTTAGGATTTACATAACATGTAAATACATGATGATAAATCTAAGATAATAAAACACTTCAAAATTATTGGAGTGTCAATATGGGTTTCGTCCTGGCAACGGGACTATGGACCCTGTTTTCGCCTTAAGGACCGTCATGGAGAAATACAGGACGAAGAACATGCCTCTGCACTTGCTCTTTCTTGATCTGCTTCTGCCTTCGACTGTGTCCCTCGAGTGGTGATCTGGTGGGCACTGAGATCCAAAGGGGTCCCCGAGGCATATATTGACATTATACGGGACATGTACCGCAGCTTCGAGACTATAGTTAGTTCGGACCGCTATTGGCGACACCAAACCGTTCCCTATCACCGTGGGAGTACACCAGGGTTCCGTTCTCAGTCCTTTTCTATTTAGTGTGATAAATGACGTTGTGTCAGATAGCATCAGAGACTCACATGAGCAGCCACCATGGCTACTGATGTATGCTGACGATATCGTACTGGTAGACGCGGACAGGGGTAGGCTGGTAAGACGAGTAAACGAGTGGAAGCAGTCGCTTGAAAGCGGTCTGAAACTCAATGTGGCGAAGACCGAGTACCTGGCCTGTAACTACAGATCCAACGCTCGTCCGCATAGGCGGAGACAAGGTCGAGCGCACGGACCAGTTTACATACCTTGGATCTGTACTTCACGTGTCGGGAGACATCGATTGCGACGTCAAGCCACGCATTGCTGCTGCGTGGGCCAAATGGCGAGAAGTGACTGGTGTCATTTGTGACCCCAGAATGCCGGTTAAGCTGAAAGGACAGATCTAAAAGTCCATCATTAGGCCTGTCCTTTTATACGACAGCAAAGCGTGGCCGCTACTTGAGAGGAACTTGCGCATCTGCGGTAGCCTTTGTGTCCGTGATATTGCAGACAAACTGAAGGAGAGTCGCCTACGCTGGTACAGCCATGTTTTGCGGAAATCGGCAAGCTACGTAGAAAACAAACGTCTGACCATGCCGCTACCGCCGGGTCCTGGCAAAAGGGGTAGACCCAAGAAATGCTGGCTTGACGTCGTAAGGGCTGACAAGCATGCCAATGATCTCACAACTAGAGACGCTCAAGACCGCGCGAAGTGGAGGAGTAAATCAAGGAAAGCGGACCCTGGGCTCCAAAGCGATGGCTTTGGACGCAACCGGGATTGACCGTATAGATGATGATGAATAAAACACTTGGAAAAAAAACTCTGACGCTAGCTCCGACAGCGAGAAACACTTAACAAACGACGGTAGCCAATGTCCTCGGTAGCTGGAATGAAACGGATGAGACGAAGGCTCGTTTACCAACTCAGGTAGCCTGTTTTTTTAAAGTGTTATTTATTTTAGATACTACATTAAAGTCGCAGTAGTCAGTACGTAGGTAACTAATTACAAATTTTGTGTGGGTATGTGTACACTGTACATGACTAACTATTGGACCACATCACATACATTGCTCTGATCCCAAGGTAAGTGTAAAATCTTTTTTTAGAAATCAGAAACAACGACAATACAACAACACCCAGACCCGAGACAAAATAGAAAAAATCGTTTACTACTTTGACACGACCGGCGTGCTCGCCTCTCAGATACGGAGGTCGTCAAAGCTGTGTATAATGCAAATGTTATTGCCATTATTGCTCGAGTAATGTGTAGTTCCCTTTAAAATTTTTAAGAAAACCAGGTTACCGAGTACCTATGTATAAAGAGTAGCCGACACAAATGCTAAACGGAAGCCAACCAATCAGACTGATGATGGTTCAATACTTGTCCTGGCAAAATCTAATCAAAGTGCGAAAAGGTCCGCAATGTGCAAAGAGCTGGTAATGCCTTCCCGCTAAAGCAGTGGCTGAAGCTGGCAAACAGCCAACATCAACACATCTAATTTAGAACAAAAGATAGGACAATTTGATAAATGATATCATGCGTATAATTTTACATAATATGTCGTTTGTAAAGATATCGCTATTTAATTTTCTGCAGTCATGATGAAAAGACTAATTTATGTATAAAAGTTATTAAAGTAATGAGGCTTTATCTGATAATAAAATATTTAATGTTTGAATTCTAATGGCCAAGTGTAATAAAATCCTTTAATCCTCATGTAAAATTGACGACGTTCTAGATTGCTGAATAATTTTTGACATTACTTACTTAAATTATTTAATATTATCTTCGATATCCGACATTAACATCTACTTAATTACTTACCTATATTCTTATAATTATAAGACGTTGATTATAGTTTTACTTGATCAGTGACTTTGATGTAGGTATTGTAATGCACTGATCTTATAATTTAGGATAACTTATATTTTATTTTTCTTTAAATAACGTGTCTAAGTTTACTGTATTACCTACAAATGAAATATAAATATAGATTATAATTAAGAGCCAAACCACACTAGCACACTGCTACTTTTAGCACTGGCGATCAGGGTTTTTACGACTTTTGGAAGCCTCAATGCAGCATCAATGTTGTTGCAACAACTCCGAATCGCGTGTAGTGGCTATATAGGCTCCAACGATTAAGGCTAAAGTAAAGTAAACCTTATGCCACACCTCTTAGACGGTATCTAGAATTTGGGTAATTTATAAAAATATAGCTACAAACAAGCAATATATCACACAACACGCTTCAACACTTATCCGAAAGTAGGTCTAAAATTTCAGCGAATACTTGCAATTTTAACAAGATGATGATGAATAAATGACAAAAAATTGGATTAAGTAGTTAGGTACTTACTTCAGAATCTGGGAAAGTGATTTTTTAAATTTCAATGTTGGTACAATCACCCACTGAAAGGTTTTGCGTTAATTCATTAAGATGCACCTGCTACATGATTTCTAGGTTCATTTTCATTTAGGTTCGGTTTCATTTAGGTTTTCAATATTGTTACCCCTATGAGCTATTAGGAAAACCGATTTTACCCCGACCTTGTTATCAATATAAACAAATACAAATCTTTATTAATCACAAATTGGACATCAGTCTTACAATTTTAAATAATTTTATATATTTAATCAATTAATTAAGCAAAAATAGTTAGGGTGATTAGATCTTAATTATTAGGTTCTTCGTTACCCCCTACAAAAAGCTGATTTACCCCCGTTGGGGTAATTACCCCCAGGTTCGGAACCACTGATTTAGGTAATCATTGCGTCACCGAGGTCGTTATAAATTACTATGAATGTTTTTAAAATATTTTTTTCCTGTGGGTACTGGACTCAGTTTACCAAAGGGTGGTACTTATTTGCATTTATGTATTCGCATTTGCCTGCTCAATTGCATTAATTTTATTCGGATTACAGTCACGTCTCTGATGAAATGTTAAATGTATAAAAAACCTTTTCTTCTAATTAATATGAGTAAATCACAATTCTCCACTAGTATTATCACACAATCTGTACTCGTAGACTGATTGCGGAAAAGTTAAAAGCATAGCTACGGAAATTCCTTTGTTCCATCATTAACAAATGCTTTCAAGTAAGTACATTATGATTAGCAAATTAAGCTTTTTCCTTACTTCTCCTCCTTCGGCAAGATCAAAAAAAGCTACGGAGTAAGAATAAATTACTTTATATTTTTTAGAGGTGATGCAGGTGCCTATAGACTTACGAATACCTACAAAGAACTGAAAGAACATAAGGTGGACAGACGACCTGGTAGGTAAAGGTTGCAAAAAGCCGCTGGATGCAGGTCACTTTGAACCGGCCAATCAAGAAGTTATTAGGCCTATGTTTAGCAGTAGACGTCCTATGGCTGAAATGATGATGTTGATTTCTAGAAAATTGTTTAAGATTCGGGGAATTTCGTATGCGATTTAAAATTCTATATGAAAACACATTCTCATAAATCTTACTGCGTGCGCCTCACAACAGCTTGGTTAAGTTTACGTAGGTAATTAGGTACTTACTGTGTTCAATTGTACTTTCGATGGAGCTCTCCCTTAACCAACATGCTACGAGAGAACATTTCCATAAATTAGATCAAGTTTCTAATTAACAGTGCAATTTATATGCAGCTCAGCACAATTAGTTCAGAAGTAGTTCTCCGCGGAGACCTGGTTAATTAGGTTGCAGTTTAAAACCTTACTAGGTCGAAAAGTTTGTATTATTTCACCATAGGACAATTCGTTTGTTCAGTGACCAAGTCACGGGTTCCGAATTAAAAAGGAACCCTAATAGTTTTGTAATTTCCGCCTGTTTGTATGTCCGTCACAGCTATTATTAGAAAACTTTACCTTGGTAAGAAAGCTAACTAACGATAAAAGAAATAGCAAAGAAACTTCTCTGCTGTAAACCAATATAGTACCTACTTATTAATCTATTCTTAGATAGAATAGATTAATAAGTAGGTACTATATTGGTTTACAGCAGAGAAGTTTCTTTGCTATTTCTTCACCTTTATGTAGTGCCATAATGTTTATAGTAGAAAATAATGAATAGGTACATATTCTCATAAGCCCATATTGCTACCTATATTGCTTCCTGACACGCAAAATCCAAATTACTTCAGGTAATTTTCATCATACCTACATACCGGCTTACTACATCCGGTCTGAAAAATAGATATAGGGGGTCATTTAAGAGAAATTGGGCAGGCGAGAAATAATAACAACAAATTACTATTGTACTTACATCTTGTTTGATATACAGCCCATTGGTAAAATAACCACTAACTAAACTAGACCAAACTAAACATGTAAATTTAACTAGGTTGTACTCCTAAAAGAAAAAATAATATAATAATAAAATAGTTTAAAAATCTAAAAACACACTTTTATATTATGTTTTTATTAAGCTTTTTTATAAAAAGAGCCAGTAAAAGATAAACTGACTTTTTAGTTTAGAGAGTGGAGCCTGGTCCTGTGGCACAAAATATACAAGTAGAAGTTGTTGTATGCAGCAAGCAGCAGAATCTCCTCTAAGAGGAAGTTAACTAGTAAACCTTGGATGTAATCTTAAATTTTCGCCTTTGAGGATGATCACAATAGGGTAGTTGACACTACCAATCAATTGACATACTTTTTATGAGCTGTCAAGACGTACCTCTTCCTTAGAATTTGTATGGCAATAGCGGACAGTGACGTCACTGTTTACCAAACTCAACTGACTATCTATTTATTAGTTTTAAAGCAATTAAAAATCTATTTCAAGAAAAAAAAAAAAAATGACAACAAATTAATTAAATAAGGTGTTATTTAAAAAAAAGAAGTGTCGGAATTATTTATGAATGGTGTCAACATCCCAATTACTTATTATAATGCTAAAGTTAGGATGGATGGATGTTTGTTACTCAATCACGCCACAACAGCTGCACGGATCTACTCGTAGATTAAATTTGGCACAGATACAGATTAAGGTCTGGAATAGATAGGTTACTTTTATCTCGGAAAAAATTACGGTTCCTGTGGGATGCAAGATATCTGTTATTACAGATGGCGCTTCTTACCGTTGGATGACGCTGTCCATTGCATTTGGCAAACATTTTGGAATGTGAAAAAAATAAGTAACACTTGCTGTTGCCCACGACTTCGTTCGTTTAGTCTAAAACTAAAGACCATGCGAGACCACTATGGTTTTGGAAAACCACGGGAACAAAGTCACAGGCAACAGCTATTTTTGTAATAAGCTTAAATGGCAGTAAATTTTTTTTGATAACATTTACATCGACGAATTTGTATGGAGCATCTATTTTTTCACGATGTGTTGGTCCCATAGTAAAAGTTGCTTATTGCTTATTGTTGCTTGCCTAGACTAGTAAAAACTGTGTTCCTTGACTGTCGTATTTGATCGTTTTCACCGTGTAAACTTGTTCATTTAAAGTTTTTAACAAAACAGCAAAGTATCTAACTGGATGGAAGATGAAACTGCATTATCCAACAAACGAGTTAATCTACTATTAAAACAATGCATGCAACTAAATGTACCAGCCGTGTGGGACTCGACATAAATTGCACTGGGAGAGCCGGAGAGCACCGCTCTAAACAATCCATTTCAGTTTTCCTTCAGTTTTGCGGCGAACTAAAATTGCTGGAACCATTGTAATCATACAATTACCTGTGCTAATTGATGCTAAACACAATTATGAAGCTATCTACTCGAACTTTAGACGCCCGAATCGCAATAAAATTTTAATTAGGCAGCTTCGCCGCAATGTTGGAGCCAATGTTGGCTGGAGGTCGGGTAAAGCGAGAGTTGACGTAGAAATTATGTTATAAATAATTTACTTTTAATGCTTTTAGCATTAAGTCCACCTTTTTTACACTTTTATTAAGTTTGTGCAATAAAGTTTAAATAAATAAAACACATTTACAAATAAGTAAAGCGTGATAAAATAACAAACATCCAAACACAAACTCTCACAAGTGGTTCCTTCGGTGGTGGAAGGTATTTAAATAAAAAGCAGACTGTTTAAGTAAATAAATATTGGACAATGACCTGTGACCTTAAGGTAAGTAGTTTAAGCACTTGTGTTATTGAAATTAGAAACAACGGTTCCACAACACCCAGACCGGGAATCGAACCCGGGTTTTCAAAGATGGCGACATCAAGTCCGGCGTGCTCGCCTCTTGGCTACGAAGTATAAAAGAGTGTAATTCAAGATAAATTGCAGTAAGATACAGTGACCGCACACTTAAATGGTTATGAAGGGTCAAGGGAGTGTTTGTCGCAGCATCGCTGCTCGCCTGCGAACCGAACGTTTGCTCGCTGTCATTTGCCGTCGTTTGTCGGTCCTCGTTCACTAGTCTGTAGCAATAGCGCCAAGGCCATAGGCAAGTGAGTGGATAATAATATTATGTACTTATCTATTTATTATTATTAATATGGTAAAGCAATACATTTTCGAGTATTAAGTAGTCCAAAAATCTGAGTAAAGATTTAGATATAAAAGGTAGATAAATTCTTTTTGTGTAAGCTCCTCCAAAACTCGGCGCTTATAGAAAATATTTGCATAAAATATTTCTACCATCCGGCCTTTTCACCCCTGGGTAATTGATAAAGGCCGATGCCCGCTATTATTTGAAAAAAAAAAGCGTTTTCCGGCCTTGACGCTCGACCGATTGACCTTTCCGACACAAATAATGACTTTCAAAAATATAATAAAAAGGTGAATATGGTATCATGGCGCGGAAACATAAGAAAGGATTTATTTTGCAGGATGTGTGTAAAGGGATCGCTTATTATGTCTATATGGAGTACAAACCCGGTTATTGGAATTCAAACGAGAAGTTTCGCATGCGATATTGAATAAAATTATGCTCCCGAAGGATAGGTATCGCGGATCCTTTATGGAACTATCGAGGCGTGAAAATCAGTTGGAGGATTTAATTTCGCCGGGCGGCGCGCGCTGCGCTATACGTATGCTTTGAAATACAATTTGACGCTGAATCGATCATCGTTGGAAATTTGCACTTCCTTGCTCATGTTAGACCCATAAGAGGCTATGCCTATGTATTTTAGTTATTTCGTTTACGTCAAAACTTCAGAGATTTGTTTCAAAAGGCTATAAATGTAAGACAGATAATAATAAATATTACTATTGTGATTGTAATAGCAAGTAAGTATAAAACTAATTCAATGGATATTAATAGTTATAAATAATAGTTTAAAACAGATTTTAGGTCATAGTTAGTAGTCGTTTAAAATCAAATATTTATTTTATTATTTTCTACGATACTTACAAATATACAGGGTTATTTGTAAAACATCAACAACCTCTTTTCAAAACTTTATCTATGGGACCAACACTGAAATCTAAAAAAAAATTTCACTGCTCCATACAAACTGATGTCGGTTGGTCGGAGGCTTAGTATGGGAAAGTATTTTTTTTTTCTTGCGATTTAAATTTTTCAATGTTGGTCCCATAGAAAAAGCTGTTGTATTTGAGTACCAGAATCAGACCTTAGGAGGTTGTTAATTTTTTTACAAATAACCCTGTATACAAGTACTATACTAAATAATACTGTACTATATAATACTAGTAAATGAGTAGTAAGCTTTACGCTATTACGTCCAGACTCGATTGGACATGGGAGAGGCCTATGTTCAGCAGTGGATGTCCTATGGCTGAAATGATGATGATGAAGTACATAAAAGTTTTTTCATATAGTTAGACGAACCCGAAATCCCGTAATTTAACTGAAATCGCAATCCAGTTTCGATCGGGTCCCAGAAACATCAAAAAACTTTTTTTTTATATTGGACAACATCACGTAAGTAACTTAAGCACTTGTGTTACAGAATTCAGAAACAACGACGGTACCACAACACCCAGACCCAATATAGAAAAGTTATTTTTCTACATTGACCGACCGGGAATCGAACCCGGGACCTCAGAAATAGCGACAGCAAGTCCGGTATGCTCGCCTCTCGGCTACGGAGGTCGGCACAATAATCTTGTAAACCTTAAAATGCAATTATAGTTTGTACGAGTAATGTTACTGAAAATGGAACTTCCAAAATATTTTTTTGTACCATTTTTAATCGTAATAATGAACTTTTTGACTATTTCAAGTATTATTATGAGTTTACGAAAATACCTACAGTTTTTGATAGTAATGTTACGTGGACTGATCGAAACTGGATTGCGACTATCTTTACGGGAATTAGGCCTTTGTTTATAATTTGTTTATACGTACGAGTACGGCTACTTGGATCGTTCTTCTAATTCTGACATAACAAGTAGGTACTCATAAACTTCAAAAGACATTCTCTTCGCTATTTAGAGAAAAGAAGCCATTTGAATGGATATAAATACAAGATGGATACACATCCAAGTTTCAATAGAACGTCTAGACTTTACACGAATCGCTACTCACTCGATGAGGCCACGACAAAGACTCTATTTGTACCAAGCGTGTATTTACAAAATAAAACGGCAAATTTTTTATGCCTCCTTTTTATTTTTAGTGTACATTTTAACCTGTTATTATGTATAATACAGACTAGACATATATACACAATGACTGAAGACTAATCGATTTTTCTTAAAATATGGACAAATATAACATTGGACGACATCACATTTAATTGCCAGCAAACCTGACCCTATCCTTGCACATTGGGTGGCAATCCACGTAACACCCAATGTGCAAAGATAGGATAGGATATACATGTAATATACAGTGTGTAACGAAAAGGTGAAATAAAACTTTAAGGGGTTATTCTACGGCTAAATTACATCAACTTTTTCTATGGGACCAACATCGAAATCGCAAAAAAAAAACACTTTCCCATACTAAAACGCGACCAGCTGGCATCAGTTTGTATGGAAACTTCATTTTTTTTTGAGATTTTGATGTTGGTCCCATAGTAAAAGTTGATGTAATTTAGCCGTAGAATAACCCCTTAAAGTTTTATTTCACCTTTTCGTTACACACTGTATATTTAATATTGTTACTAACATAGCTATTAGTCATACTAACAAGTTATATGGATATCAAGTGTGTCCGAAATAAACAATTTCATTTCATTTCATTTTATTTCTCTGATCCGGATTCGGATCTAAAGATAGCTAAAGCACTTGTGTTATAGAAATCAGAAACAACGATGGCACCACAACACCCAGACCCGACCGAACATAGACAACTTCGTTTTCTACATTGACTCGACCGAGAATTGAACTCAGGACTTCAGAGATGGCGACGCCAACTCCGGTGTACTCGCCTCTCGGCTACAGATGTCGTCATAAATGAAAGTGCCACCTTCACCTTTGTCATGTTGCCTTGTATTGTAATCAAGGGTTTAACTTATTTTTAAGAAACGAAGAAAATTATTTATTTGGTTTATATCACAAAATAATTATGTACTTAATTACTTACAGTAATTTATGGAAATAGAAATGTTTATTCGACACACAAGAGAAAAATACATAAAACAATATACCTAAAACTTTATGTGTCGAAAAGTGGTCAGCATTTGTCGGGACAGCCACGCACGGACTTATTACGACGCTGATTTTCGTCTGATCAATACTATTTATTACTTTTATTCATCAAAATTTCTCCTAATTAAGTCTTCAACAACAAATTTATAGTTAGTTAAATTTGATTTTACGAGTTCACTTCTGAAGAGCCGTAATAAATCAACTTTGGCCAGAGCATCTAAGTAATAAACTAATTTCGTCTACTACACTCAACACCTCTTGAAGACTAGTAATAAACTTATGAAGTACTCAAGAGGCTCTCAACCTTTTTTATTAAAAAAGTACGTTTGCACAAATGATTGGTTGTTTAACTAATTATAATCTTTAGCATAGAAAGTCTTTAAAAAGAATTGTTAAATCAGAAATTATTTATTTATTTATTTAAACATTATTGCACAGGTGAGTACAATTGGCGGACTTAATGCTGTACAGCATTCTCTATCAGTCCATACCATACGGGGAAGTCCAACTGATGGGTTATTTATCACATTAAGTGATTTTAATACGTACCTACTTGTAAAAATATTTTTTTGGTTCTTATAAGTAAAGTGTCCGTCAAGTTATAAATGTCTGACCAACCAATATGACCGAGCAAATTGGTCATTTTCTCAATGTGACCGGACATTTTGGACATTTATTGTCACTAACGTCACAATTAATTCTTTTTTGACAAACTATGAAAAAAAAAATTGTTTACAAATAAGTGCATTATTATAAGAAAGACAGGCTTTAGTAGTGATGATTTAGAACGAAATGAATTTTTTAAAATGAATTTATCTTTCTGCACGAACAAGCTAAAAAGCGTCGTATCTTACGCGCGAGTTACTTTTTTTAAAAATTCAATCCAATCCAATTACATGTTTTATTGTATGTTTTTATTGTCAAATACTTAACATTTAAGACTTTAGAGGAATTCTTTTTTTTTTATTTATACTAAAAAAATATAATATGTGACCATCGTGACAATAAATGTCCAATGTGACCAAGCATTTATCATAAATGACGGACGCTTATAGCATATGACCGTCAATTTACAACTCTAATCACACCAAATATCTAGCTCTAATCTAAGGAAAGCTTGTTTGTATTATGGCGACTAGGTAACAGATAAACATACTTTTAATACTTTGATGAACATCATGATTTAGGTGCAAATGCTCATGCTCATCACACAAACTTTTTCCCCTTGCAGGATTCGAACCCGCAAACGACTGTAGTCCAGAGCGAACCACAACACCAGACGGTCGTTAACACGTAGATACTACGCATTGATCTTGTACATTCTATACCTATGAAGATTTCTTAACGGCGCTATTAAGTTTTTTACTGTATTGATTAATAGCAATTATTCTCCAGCTGCAGGCTGCAAGACTGCAGGTTTTTTATGACAGGAGAACAAGTATAAACCTCCGGGGCTGTAATATCCCATAATATGTCTTTGTCCCCAAGATTGACAACCACTGGCTGCAGAATTTATTTTAAAACTTATATTGCGTTATCTAACTTTCCTCGGTACGCAATAATTTGATATAGTATTTATTCAGTGCTGGAATCAAGGTTGTTTCGTCTGTTACCTATTTTATTACACGACTGCCTAAAAAGGAGTGTAGGTACTTTCTATTTAGAAAATCATCCGTATAACATAAAAATTTCTTATGTAGAACTTAAAACTAATAAAGCTAAATTTCAGGTAGCCCTTTAAAAAATTAAAATTTATTGTATTGCTTACTGTAAAAAAACTATGTTTAAAAAGAACCCCTATATATAAGGTGCTTTAAAAATATCTGCCCCGGCTGAAATAGGTGAAAATATTGCTATTGTAGATTACGATAGTGAAGGAATTACGTGCCCCGGATAGGTTATAACTGTTTGAGAAACGACAGTAAAAGACAGCAACGTTAGCATTTTGGTGGTAGCATGAACGAATTCGTAACCGTAGCGCGTGGGACGTAGTACAAACGGGCTGGTTAGATGAGTGTGGACGGTTTGAGACTAACTAAAGCCTAGTCATTAATTAATACTATTTTTAATGAAAACTTTAATGATGTTCTAGACATAAAATTTCTTTACTATCGTAATCTATATAAGAAATACTTTCACCCATTTCAGCCGTGGCAGATATTTTTAAAGCACCTTATATAATTTATCAAAAGCAAGGAACTCTAATCGATCACATAAATTACAGTATTCAGTATTAATCACAAAAACAATATTTTAAAAACTAACTCTTCAAGGATACATTTAACTTCTTTCAGGGGATGTCTAACTTGCCATTTAATTGAAACCCATTTAAATTTACTCAACATACATTGTACATGGCACATTGTTAAGTATGTAATGGGAAAGGAAGAATTTTAACCAAATGTTCAATTTGAAGTACATTTTGATCTCAAACTTCTTGATGTTAGAGTTCGAATTTGCACTGAAATTAGTTGGTGTACCAGCAGCGTATCCTGTCGCTCCCGGCATTTGTCAAAATGATTGACGTGAAGAACAACTCAGTCAGATGGAATGGAAAATTGTATTCTGTACTAAAATGATAAAATCACTTCTGTATTTTTACAGTATTGAATCATAAAAAACTAAATACAATAATACAATAACAACAAAAATCAACTAACCTAAAACTAATATCGACTTAATCAAAAATAAAAGCGCCATGAGGTAAGGAGGCGGAAATGCCTGCAGCATTTCGTCGCTGAAAGGCTATTACGGTAGTACTATTAGGTATTCTGTGGCTATACTAAGCCTTTGAGCGAGGAAAGAGCCACCATATTTATTTTCCGAAATTATAATTAATTTTAGTGCTATTTTTCAAAAAGTAATTTTGCACTCGATCCCCACGGTAAAAACGTCTCAACGCCAAATGGCGCAAACATTGCAAGCGACTCGTATTTGCGCCGCTTGGCATTTTCTGCGGACTCCGCTGCTGTCCCTGCTTTGTATTGACTTCAAATTACTAAACTGACGCATATGATTCTTTTTTAAAACAGTTAATAAAAGCACAGTAATACTAATTAATATAAACCGAATTTAATTATATACCTAATATTACAATCCTATTTTATTGTGAGTTACTCATTGAACGGGATTAATTAGCTGAAATTTGCCAAACATCGATCTAGTTTAATAGATATATCATGTTTTTTATAATACCTACCCGATTGCTGTAGTGGTCCGGTAATTAGCGTTGAAAGCAAAAGGTCCCAAGTTCGATTTTGGGTTCAAAAAATTATCTTTTCTAAATAAGCCCGGATCTGGGTGTGCTGAAACGTAGGCCTCATATTTATTTAAAGTAAATTTATAATTAATTAAATATATTTTTTAAGTAGGGTCAGTAATAAT
The DNA here is from genome assembly GCA_963576865.1 of Anania hortulata. Taxonomy (NCBI): domain Eukaryota; kingdom Metazoa; phylum Arthropoda; class Insecta; order Lepidoptera; family Crambidae; genus Anania; species Anania hortulata. The sequence goes on from OY756401.1 coordinate 15,418,397, forward strand.
TTACTTATTTGCTAGGGTTAGTAACAATGGATATTTGGATATGTCTATAATTTATTTATTTATTTAAATGGAGGTGTACCTATCTCCGCAGTAGTGTATATCATCATTTTAGCCATAGGACGTCCACTGCTGAACATAGGCCTCCCCCAGTGACTTCCAGATTAGCCGGTTGTAAGGGGCTCGCATCCAGCGGCTTCCTGCAACCTTTACCAGGTCGTCTGGTAAAGGTCGTCCTACGCTGCGCTTGCCGGTACGTGGCCTCCATTCCAGAACCTTTCTGCCCCATCGGCCGTCAGTTCTACGTGCTATGTGCCCCGCCCACTGCCACTTCAGCTTGCTTATCCGTTGGGCTATGTCAGCAACTTTTGTTCGTTTACGAATCTCCTCATTCCTGATTCGATCCCGCAAAGAAACGCCGAGCATAGCTCTTTCCATAGCACGCTGTGCAACCTTGAGCTTTCTTATGAGGCCCATAGTGAGAGGCCACGTAGTGCTGTAGGCCACGAGTAGTGTATATGTTACAGCCAAAGTAATAAATCCGGATATTATACATATTAACTAGCCATTATTTATAATGTCTACTCAATTTAGATAAAGTGATAATTGATACAGAATTTAATCACATTAACTAGCAATTTTATATAATATCTTCGAAGACTTGGATAATGTGATAAAACAAGTAAGTCTAAAGATTATAAAATTATATTTCAATTTGCCTTCAGCGTACCTAACTACCTAAGTATATGTGTAGCAATATTATACTGTTATTTGAAAAGTAATAATTATATTGAAATGAAATATAACGAACGTTAGATAAATGACTTTGATAGATGTTGTTACTTAAATAATTACAGTTTAATAGATAGACAATAATCTTTTTTTTTGTCTACCTAGTGGACTCGGTTCGGACTGTTTAAATATTTTAGACACGATTCAGAACCACAGCCAAAAATTTCACATCTAATTAATGCAGCCAGTCGTAAGCCTAGTATTTGTGTGTATGAACGGAAGTTTGTTTAACAATTATTGATAAAACTTTACTGCTCGTCTAATACTACAGGAATTAGTCGCCTCTTACGACACGCCTCCTTTTGGCGATGGAGAAGTATATTCTTTACGGCCGTCCCCAGATTGTATATTTATTATAGTTTCAAAATCCGAAGTTAAATATCGATATATAGTTAAACCGATATTACTCACCGCTATATACGTCAAAATAAGTTCTGGGGTCAAACACTAGTGGCGCTTCAAAAGGAAACAAAAAATTTGCTGTCATTTGTACGGGATGGCCAGTCTATATTAATTTATAAGTCAATGGTTGGACCGTATTTATTACTTTAGCTAACTTTGACCCGCTATTATGGATAATATCCGGATAAAGTGATTAATTTATCACATTGTCTAGTCAATTTTGCTATTATATATAATGACTAGTCATTATGTATAATAGCTATTTAATCACTATGACTGTAACATATATTTGTGTGTTCTCCTGGGATGATTATTAATTCCTCTTGAGCTTAATTTTGAAGTTTACGATAACAAAGGCGGCTACTTACTTCAGGGCAACTAATTTTTGTCCCATCCCATGCAGAACGTTGTTGTTGGAAGGTAGAGTTGAAGTAGTAAGTATTACCCCCTCAAATTAACTTTACTGATAAAACAGTCTCATAATGTCTGTAGTTCAGATATGAACTTTCATATTCTTTCTTACTTTTTATTACAAGATAATAAGTAAGTTTATTGGATTTCTTATTAAGTTCCCATAGGATCCCGCCCGAAAGCCCGTGAGCTTTCTCATCTAATGAAATAGATAACGATTTATATTACGTCGAAGTGGATAAGAAAGGCAGGGTTATTACAGTTAATATTTCACTTTTATTGCATGTCGTTTTTATCATATAACTATTCATTAACTTATCGTTTGCCGAGCGGCATACGCTCGCGTAACAATCCAATGTCTATAGTCCGTTTTTAGGGTTCCTTAGTCAATACGGAACCCTTATACCCTTACCCCTTGGGTTCGTTTTCCCGTACCTAGCTCAAACGCTAAATACTAACGGTACACCAGATAATAGCAGGTAGACCATTAAAAAAATTTGCATTAAATAAATATTGTTTGCTCTTAGTTAAATTTATCAACAAAAAAAATCAAAACTAAATGATTTAGGGTTCCTTGTTCATCTAAAATTATTATTGATGCAAAAAATTTTGACTTATATTCTGAACAACACTCTAAAATGTTCTCGCGCGACTTACTAAAACATTTCCTACAAAGTCCGTTATATCGAAACATGAACATAAGCTGATAATTTTTCCCTCGGCAGATTAGGGTAACGCAATTTCGGGATTTTCCCAGGCACCCGAGTGACCCAGTTCCCTCGGAGGGACTCCCTCGCACTCATAGCAAGTGCCGCTTAGAATCACTTGTTGGCCAATTTCGTGCAAACATTTTGAGAAGTGTCGAAGGTAGCACCCCAATACCTGATGGCTTTTGACAAAGGTAAGAGAAAAAGGAACCAAAAGCGCTTAATTAAGGCATTTTTGCTGAAATAAATGGTTTTATTGGTTTTTAATTGAAGGCTGATATTTATAGGGCCAAAAACTTTTGTGACCATGAACATTTTTAGGTTTCGTTTGGGCGCTAACGAATACTTATTACTAACTCAGCATAAATTAATGAATGCTTGAAAAGAAAGCTTGTAAATTAAAAAGTTAATTTACTAAGCCTGTGCCATTTTAATGTTTGTCTGTTTTCCAAATTTAAAATGTCTAGTCTAGTACGAAAACGTCGCTCTGAAAGATAAAGCCAAACCATAAAAAAAATAGCTGATAAGGATAAAGAGCTACAAAACAAAAAAGTCAGACGAATAAAATGCATTTAAAATGTGATTCAGCGCGTCCTGGCAGGCGCACTGTGGTGTCGCGATCGGAGTAATTCTGCTTCTCTATGGCGCCATCAAGTGTCAGACACAGGACACAGCTAGACCCTTTCAACAACATTATAGGAGTAATAATAGTACATTTACACTGCACTTACGTTTCAACCGACTACAAAAAGAAGGAATTTCTTAATTTAACTGTTTTTTATGTTACATGATATCTTCGCCAAAATAAACTGATTAAGATAATTAATAAAATGAATTTTAAAAAATATTGAATAGGGCTTACTTCAAGGCTGGTCCCTAAAACCCTAATAATGTTTTTACATTATTAGGGTTTAGGTTAAGGGATATAGTAGGTCAAATAACAAAAAAAAACTTAATACTTTTTATTTCTCTTAACGGAGAATATGCACGAAATTAATATATTGTTTTTACTACATTTATAAGAAATTACATAACATTTTAGTGCTAATAGTGTTTAAAATGATTTTGGATAAAAAATAAACGTAATACAGTAATTAGAAATTGAGATATACTTGTCTCTTTTTAAAACAACTTTTACAATGAAAAATTTATAGTGGGTGTGTGATGTGACGTCCTGGTACATATCGGATCTCCTTGTCTAGCACGCGACTTTAATGGGTTGTAAGTCAGGTCAATATTCTTCGAAAATTCTTTCATCATCATCATTTCAGCCATAGGAAGTCCACTGCTGAACATAGGCCTCCCCCAATGACTTTCATTGGGGAGATTGCTAATACTCGCCACGCTTGGCAGGCGGGTTGGCGAGCGCTGTTTTTTATAAGATTTCGCACGCAGACGCTGCTGCCCGTCTTGTGCTACAGGAATTAGTCACCTCTTACGACACGCCTCCTGTTGGCGGTGGGGAAGTGTATTCTTTAAGACCGTCCCCACACGGCACTTTAAGGCCGTCCCCACACGGCACTTCTTTACTTACGAAAATTCTTTTCACGGTTGGCTTCACAAAAATTCTTTAAGTTTTATTAATTATAACTAAAAACTATTTATTTTAAGACAAAATAAAATTTTATGTTTTTATGTTTTTTTAGTTTGTTTTGTTTTTATGTTATGTTATGGGTAGTGGGGTTGTTTAGTCTCAGTTTGTTCCACTAGGCTAGTTATAAGAAGCTTCAATGCCCAATACCCTGCCGCTGACGTAGCCGGCCCCGCACCGGCTGCATATCGCCTCAAGTCTTATCGGATTTTAAACTTTCATCTACTGCAGCTTTACAATTTTACATTTTATATCTTAAGTATTTTTACACTAGCTTTTGCCCGCGACTTCGTCTGCGTTGACCTAACCACCTGGATTAACACATAGGATCCAGGCCATGGTTTATCAGTGGGTATACAAAATTTCATCAAAATCCATTCCAGTAGTTTTTGCGTGAAAGAGTCAACAAACATCTATACTCACAAACTTTTGCATTTATAATAATAGTAGGATATAGCCATTTTTTATTATAGGAAAAAAAAAAAGAATTATCTGATTGTGCTCGCTGATTTGGAGAGAGATCTAACTACAATACCTCAATAAATAGCGAAACTAATTTACTGGCCAGCCAAAAGGTTAAAACAGTTATAAAGGTTCAAAACTTCATATACAGAATTTTCTCTGGAGGTAAAATGAAAATTCATTTTAGAAGCATCTAAATAAATAAAGTGCACCGTAAAATACCTTTATTAGTCTGTAAAGTTCTGCTCATCGTTCTAATGCGACCATTAAGTATTAATAAAACTGTAACTGCGGGTTAATATTTCGTGGCATCCGAAATGCATATGTTAATGCATATTTTTTCAATTTTTGTCTAGTATATTTTTAGGAATTGTTACAATAACATAGAAATGTTTTGATAAAAATATCTAAATATCGTGTCGTGTTACGGGTCTTGTGTTACGAGGTACCTGAATGAATTAAAAAAAACAGGCTCCTGATTTAGAACCGTGACACTATATGATTTAACATTTTATCGAACGGTTTTAAACGTTTACGGTTGACGGCACGTTAACGGTTTTAACGATAGGGCGTCTCTTGGCATGCCCACACTCGAACTAATATACAAAAAAAAATATCTGAACTGACCCGAACCGGGAATGGCGAATTACCGCGCCAATAAATAAACGTCAATGTCGCCAATTATACGATTAGGTTGCTATATCATCATTTATACCAGTTATACTTTAGTTGTACATTTGAGTACTTCTGAAAACAGAAATAAAATACGCGTAAAACACTACTTACAATAACAAAGACGAACTAAATAGGTACAGGAAAATTAAAAGGCTGTTTTTATTAAGCCCCAAGGGCCCCAGGCATATCCTCGCGACCCCTTAAAATGAATTTATCTTTTTAACTTGAGTATCTTGTTAATGTTTGTAACACTTCGCACATTAGCGAACGAATTTGGATCCGTTGGCTTTTGCCTGCTTTTGGTAAAATCTGCATTGTTCTATTATCGAACTTAATCCAATATTTGTATTCGTATAGTATAAGTGTAAGGCCGCATTCACACCAAACGTATTGTCAGCCGCTGACTGTAAACTGAGTGACGTCCGCAATCACTCAGTTTAGACATAAAAGAAATCGGAAAATAAACTTCATATACTGCGCGCTCCTGCAGCAACACACACACATGGCTCATGGACACGAAATCTCGAAACACTGTGACATTAGTTCGAGCCCAAGCGTTCCGATATTCTGATACTTTTAACCATTATTTATTCTGTGGTTTACCGCTTTTTCCCATGTCCAGTGTCCACCCTTCGGACGACGGCCCAAGCCTACAGAACCGAGCCTTTGTGGCTCGAGTCCGAATAGTTCGGGCCTACTAGAAAGGAGTCTACCATGGTTCGACCTGTTTTGGCAGTCCCGGTCCCGTCGGTATCACCACTAGCGGGTTCACCGCTTGGTAGGGTGCCTTATGCACTTGACACTGGCCCGATCACGCCCGCTAGAATAGGGCCTGACACGTCCAAACCCGAGTTCACACTCGGCCGGGTCACGGTACCAATAGTGGGGCGGACCTAGGCTGACAGTGACACCACTCCCCGGTGTAGCTGAAAAGTCCTTTTTCAAAAGGCATGTAAAGGCAAAAAAATGTATGCATGTACAGCAGCTTTCTGTCAGCATAGTATCGACGAAAAATGCAATCTAACTTCACAATGATGCCGACAGGGAGTCAGCGACTGACAATGCGTTTTGTGTAAACGCAGCCTAAAAGTAGTATACGTATTCGTTGCAGTTCGTTCGTTGACTGCGCTCAGCCGATTCAACAATCGCAAAACTCAATAGCAAACCTAAACGAATTTTTGGGGTCTGCATCGAATTTCCTCCGACCGGTGCACTGCGATTTTTCATATCCCAAGCCAGGCGCGCGCGAAATTACTTCGTCATTATTTTCGAGAGGCGCGGTATTTGTAGCATCCTCGACGCGACGATTTGGGAAGTGTGGATTTTTTACACATGCTTTTATTCTGTCTCGAGTATTTTATGTTTTGAAGGAAGGTAAAAATGAAATAATAAAATGTATTTTATTTTTAAATCATTTCAGTGCAAAAATGCATACAGAAACCTACTTTTGAATAAAGATTTTTAACTAAATTGAACTGTAGATAAAACATACCTACTATTTTTAATGCTGTAAATAAAAGAGCATTATTTTGAATACGTGACTAAAATACCTAGTCCGTAGCCGAGAGGCAAGAGAGAGAGGCCGTCTGGGTGTTGTGGTACTCTCGTTGTTTCTGATTTCTGAAACACAAGTGCTTTGGCTGCTTACCATAGGATCAAACCAATGTATGTGATGTTGACCTACGACGCCAGACAGAAAATAATATTTGACATTTCTTGTATTTCTTGGCATCAGTATTTTACTCACAAAATAAATGATTTTGCGAATGTCATACAAAAATTGTAATAGCTATAAAATTTTATCTCCAACCACGATAGTGTCTTGCAGTTTTCTTGGCAGATCGGAAATTAGACTTTTAACCTGACTTGTTTTCTTTTATATGAAAATTTAATAAAATCAAATACATATTCGCCCATACATAGATAAGTATACATACTGGCAACAATTCAAAATAACATCATATTTTTCTCCACCCTTTGTACCTACCTGTATCACTTAACCAGTGACACCACAGAAGTACTTGTAAGCCGTGTCGCAAACGGCCCGTTTTTGCGACTCCCTGGTCCCGCCCAGACGTAGACGTGAATTTAACGGGATAAACATTTCATTTTTCACGCTCATAAGACGCGCGAGTAGTGGCCGAATATGAAGGGTGCGCCACGGAGTTAAATCAATAGATCTGTTTTGTTTAAATCAACTGAATTGACCCGGCGAACTCCGTACCGCCAATAAGTCGGATTGGTAAATTCTTTATTCTGCAATTGTTGGAGAAGAATTCAACGCGGAGCTTAGCATGTCATTCCTGTTCTGTGAATTCAACACAGTATAAATACATCATCATTTTAGCCATGGACGTCCACTGCTGAACACAGGCCTCCCGGGGGATTGCCAATACTCGCCATGCGCACGCTTGGCAGGCGGGTTGGCGAGCGCAGTTTTTTATAACATTTCGCACGCAGTCGCTGCTGCCCGTCTCGTGCTACAGGAATTAGTCGCCTCTTACGACACGCCTCCTGTTGGCGGTGGGGAAGTGTATTCTTTACGGCCGTCCCCACACGGCAATTGTATAAATACATCACGTCCCAAAATTATTTTCTGAACGCATCCTGTTTGGCACAAACAGCTCGTCAACCTACCACATAACGTCAAATTTTCTCAATTGATATTGATCTCTACTGTCGGATTAAAAGTTGAAAATTGGTTAAAAAAAAAACCTTTAACTTTTTGGGTACGTTGACCTGTACATCAGCTTGTAGTGTGTGGGTCACTTCACCCCTAACGCACCTAGTATTTAAGAAGCATGTAAGCATTAATAACTGGCATTATATTTAAATTAGTACAGAGATCAACTGTGTTTCCTTTGCGCAACGGTCCCAACCTTACAAGCTGCTTGGCCCCCTCGAAATGTGTGAAAGCCTTACATCAAAATCAGGTGAAGTCTTTATTTATTTATTTCAGGACAACCAAAAAAGCGCACACTTTAAATTCAACAATATACAATATTAAACAACAATATTGTTGCCTTAATTAAAGGCTGCCACGACATGCACAGAAAAATGTATGTTGAAAACAAACTATGACTAACGTAACAATTTTAAAATTTAAATAACAATTTAAAACTTTTCTAAATCTAATAATGTGCTGATAATTTCTGGGACTTTCTTACTTTCCGGGATTACATAGCAATTTAGAAACGAAATATCGGTGCTAGTTGAGCGTCTTTTCGTCATTGAGTTGAATTTGTTACTAAAAAGCACGGCTGATCTTACTAATAAAGTTGCATCTGTTTTTCGTGACCTAGGGGTTCCGTGTACAGCGAACACCTGTTTTGAGAAACTAGATAGTATAAAAAAAAGTTGACTTTATGCGAATCGTGAAAACAAACTGGTTATTTTGCACCATTATTTGTCCATTTCAAATTATAATGTTTGGTCAGAGCCAAAATATGTAATATTGTTAACATGCAAAAATATTTTTATAATTTTTATTGACATTTCTTAGTGTGGTTGTATGTTTGTACCACGTCTATCAATTTACATCTACGTAGTGCACTCGTAGGGGGAAAGTGCAGTAAATCGTTTTTATTGCGTTATAGCGGGGGGCGTTCACCCCGTGGATTGATGGCGTACCGGAATTTGCATATGAAATCTGCGTACACTCGACAAAAAGGTATGATATGTTGTACAAACTTAATTAAATATTTTTTATAAAATAAAAAGTATCTACTAATAATTAATTTTTTTGCCTCTTGCTCACTATTATTTTGGATAAGATATTAAAAAACCTCCATTCTGAAACCTTTCTCCCCTATCGGCTGCCAGTTCTATGTAAGTGCCACTCAGTGCCATTTTAAAAAGTAAAAGTAAAAGTTACGCTGAATGTCGGCCATTGGGGAAGGCCTTTGTTCAGCTACGCCAGAAAAACTGTAAAGTATAAATTTTGTATTTAAATAGGTACCTATGTTTTAAATCATTTTAACTTCTTTGTGAATCTACCAGTTATTATAGTCTGCGCATGCGCGCATCTAAAGTCTGACGCTACATCCATTGTTACATGATGGTCTAATATTATTGTAGCTGCTACAGGTGAAAATTCTGCAGATTTCGATGATGCAATTGTTAAAAGTTGTAGAAATTAATGTGTATGGGTTCCTGTTAAAGCGATCCTCTAACCATATACCCTTTATCTCAATACAATAAATAGTATCCGCAAAATAATCTCTCATTTGGATTATTTGCATCGCACAAGCAGATAGAAGGCGGGATTCATTAAAGTCGCGCGTGAGCGCAATACTCATCATCCAGTTGGCCCACAAAATACCAGGGGTGTCAGCTGGCCAGAATCACAGGACTTGGAAAAATAACAAGCTTATTAGCTAGTTTTATGATGATGTGACGATGACAACGACTTTATTAAAATCCCACTGCTGGACAAAGGCCTCCCCATCATTCCTAGATTATTTTTCCCCCTTTGTTCCGTTATTACATTTGGAATGATTGCCATCAGAAAATGTTTTTTTCGGACGTATAAACCTGACACATTAAAATACCATCTACTTGTGTCAGACCTTTGACAATTTATAAACAATTGAAAACCGTCGTGTTTAACCCGGCTATTTTCGGATGTTCATATTTTTCTAAAGGATTGACACACACAAGTGAATTTCGTAGTATACTTTAAATAATTTTAAAAAATCGTAGGCTATTTGACCTCCGTGACCCTTAGACATCAAATCCAGACCATTTTGGAGCATAGCTACACATCCAGTGTTATTAGAATGTGTTGGTTTCCTTATTATGTTTCCCCTTAACGCCGAGCATGTATAAATCTGTACCCACGGATATGAGACGAGACTTCGATTCTTTGACCACTGCGCTATCACAGCTCCTCGTCTTCTTAGATTAAAGATTTGTATTTGTTCAATTTTTAGTTTCAATTCTTTATTTACAATAAAACATGGTATCATTGGTGGTACACAATTTTGTAATACTTTAAACCTTTAAACCTGAACCTATGCAGGATACAGTTTTTATAGTGTGAAATATACAAACCCCTAAGGTTTGTATTACTTGCAATAACAAACAACTTGGTCAAAAAACGAAACCTATATCAACTTAATTTTGTTAGTGTACGATAACTATTTCTAACATGAAAACGCACCACAAAACATTTTTACACTAAAAAAAATTCAACCTGTTTATGGGTTTGTATAATAAGTTTACAAGTTTATCTTTATTATATAGGGATAGAACGTCCGGCTAAATTCAATTTCACGTTCAGATTCTCTTTACCTGACAGCCCTATTCAGGGTTGAGCGCGAATAAATAAACTCAATACTCCCAAATTCACTTGTTTCGAACACTTCCGTTTTATGGCGTTGTTCGCCGAGTTGAACATTGTGATCGCGTAAATATACCGAATATATTAATTTTGATTATGTCTACGGTCCTGTGAAAGACAATTTTGCTAAAATTCAGCTTCGTTAAGGCTCTTCGTCAAAATTCTTAATTACATTCCAAGGTTGGGCAAAGGGCGTTACGTTGTTTGGTAACAAATCGTTAATATATAAGACTCCTATAAACCATAATAATTACAGGCTACAAATCTTTAAACAGAGTCAGTTCGAGATGAAATAATAAGTCTTTCTTTAAATAGGAGCTAATACAGAGTAGTCCGCTCTAAACAGAGATGTTTTTTAGTCCCTCGTACCGAGATTTATGGGTTACACCCCCTTGTATGATCTGAGATATTTTAATGCTTACGGTTAAATTTATAATATAATAAATATTATATTTTTGGGAGTTTATAGAAGTAACAGTACCAACACCCCTCCACCAAGCCGCGATTGTGATTGGATAGGTGACCATTCCAACCTTATTTAGTGACATTTATCACAAGCATCTCCGTGCTTCGGAAGGCACTTTAAAAGTTGATCCCGGCTTATATCGCTTGATACCAGTCATGAAGCTTAGTTAGAGGCCTTAGAACGGTTTCATAACATCTGACAGTAAAAGTAACTGGCCTTACAACGCCCCTTCACCAGTCCGCACTGGGCTTGTGTGGTGCCGGTGTATGGCCCAAACCACCTAATAGTTGAGGTCAGGCCTGTGACCTGCTATGGGACTGCCCAGAGGCCTACTTTACATTACTATGGGAGTTAATTTGCAAGTTTTAATCAGCGATTGATCGGGTTATCAAGCCAAAGTAGGCGGGGCACATAGCACGTACAACTGATGGTCAATGGGGCAAAAAGGTTCTAGAATGGAGGCCTCGTACCTGTAAGCGCAACGTAGGACGTCCTCCCCCAAGGTGGACAGATGACCTGGGAAAGGTCGCAGGAAGACGGCAAATCTGGAAGTCAATGGGGGAGGCCTATGTTCAGCAGTGGACGTCCCATGGCTGGTATGATGATGAGGATGATGAATCATTGATAATATTACGTTTATTTATTTCTTCCTTTTTATTAGAATTTAGATCGTTTTGAAGTATACTTCCTTGCATAAAATAATTGAGTGTACCTAGCCACTCAGTAAACGTCTGCAGTCAGCTCAAGAGATCTTACTGTTTGTTTACTCCATAACCAACCTAATCATATATGCATTCTATAAAAAACTAGCTTTCTTAAAGTAGGTTCATTCGTGTCTTTAAAGAAGTAATAAGAAAAAAATTACCATTAACGCTAAAAGAAGAAGGACAAGAATGTTTTGCCAACCCTGCAGACGTGAGTCGCAATGCCAGTAGTGTTTGTAATTACTGGCTCACTTTTCACCAGAACATTCTGATATTGGTGTTTTGAGGTAGAAACAGACAAAAAACTAATTGCAAATAACTTGCATACAGCGACATCGTGCGAGAAATTAAATGAGTATGCACTAGACACACACAAACATAGTCTCTATAGTCTGAATGAATATTTTGATTTTAATGAATAATTGTTTTAATAATGTGACATCTTTAATTCAAATAGTGAGACATTTTACGTTGTATTTTGTTTATTGTAATGTATATGATGTATTCTCGCAAATAAACGATTGAATTTGAATTTGAACACACCAATAAAGCTTAAGTTGTATTGAAACTGTATGTACCTGCAATTAAAGACTAATTTTGCAAGACGGTCACTTTTAGAAAGTACTACTCGATAGAAAAGTTTTTAGCCAATCGATACTACTGGCCCGGACAAAAGTTCTACAAAAGCTTTGTTTGCAAATTCCCCATACAATCCGTTAGAAAGTTCAGCCGTGAAATTGTTACAAAGAAAGCAAGTGTTTGCTAGCGTTCTGAATGCTGACCTGTAAATTCCGGACACTATTCCCTGAATGAACCTGGAAATACAAATTTCCTGTTCAAATACATCCAGGCTCCAAATTCAAATACCTTGATACAAACAATGTAGTATTCTAAGGAAGTAGGTAGGTATCAGTAACCACCAAGTCAAAAGTCAAAAAGTCAAAGTCAAAAGTCAAATCGAACGCCAATCGGGTCGTCAGATTTATTTCAGTGTGGTTGTTTTTCTGTCATTTTAGTTATACCTACATACTCGAGCAAAAAAAGTAACATCTATGACATAATTTTACTGCTAATGTTATTTTTCCCTACAATATAATGATAAACTGACTATGTATAAATTTGAATTTTTATTTTGACAATTGTAATTTAATTTTAAGATGTAAATTTTGACTTTTTTATGAATGACCAATTTATGAATCTAATATTGTATGAATGTAATATAATGATGACATGTAAATGTAATTATAAATTTAATTTGTTTAAATAATTTTAATTCACGAATGCCTTATGAAGGTTGTAATGTTACAATTGACCATCTATAATGTACATTATGAAGTGATTAAATGAATATGAATATACACTTAATTTATGCGGTTCCGTCCCGTAGATACACTTTACTGTACACCATATACAAAAGAAATAAATCCTAGGAAAATATACATTTAGAATAGCAATTTAGGCGGTATTATCGCTAGAAGTTTTTTTTTGTTTTAACGACATGGTCATTACAATTGGTTACTCTTGATCTGAATTTTATTATGTGTAATGAATTAGGTAGGTACTTACACTTCGAAACCTTCACTTCGGTAGATATTTACTTAAATGTCAAACAGATAAATTGTTATTGCAGATTTTTAGACATCACTGCATTAGTAAGTAAGTAGCAAATATGATTTTAAAGATGTTTCGTAGAAACATGAACTTAATCTTTCTAGCAAAAGCGTGAACCGTAAACTTCATTCGTAAGATTAAACTATTATGGTTCTATTTTCTAAATCAGATGTAAGTATTAGTGCACTAACGTTTCATCGTCATTTCAGCCATAGAACTAACGTTTATTTTATGTAAATAATCCATTTTATGTATTAGTACAGATATAATGGAGTTATAACGTGAACTTACTACACACCACGCAATGGAAGTTCTGAGATCAACTGACTGACTTATTGAAAATAACCTCAATTGATCTATTGAGATAAACACTACCATATACAGGGTTATTCTTAATACATCAACAACCCCCTAGGGGCTGATTCTGGTGCTCAAATACAACAACTTTTTGTATGGGACCAACATCAAAATCGCAATATCTGTATATAATATGTAATATATCTGTAAATAAATTGAATTCATCTATTTCTTTAATTGATCTATCAATTTCGTTAAATTTTTTTTTTCTTCACATAACTCTCACTCGCAAAGCCTCTGCTCGCCAAGAGGAGTCGAAACTACTACTAGCTTTGAATGATTAAAGGCAACCAAGGGGTTGGTTGAGTAGTAAAAGAGAAGAGAAAGAGATGACAATGAATGGGAAATAATGGAAGTGTGGAATAAATATTTTAATTTTCTCTTTCGATTGGCGTATTTTTCATAGGTGTACACCAAAATAACGTAATTTTTTGGTAGGTATGCCAATTAGGTTCGATGCTTTTTAAGCGTATAGGCGATGGTGGCTACAACTTGAGCCTACCCATTGTTTAACTTACTGTGGTATTTTATTACATGCATCAGTAGTCAGTACATAATGCGCGGTCCAGGAGTCGTTTGCCGAAACGAGGATATTATGCATTCAGTGTTTAGTGCGAAAGTTTTTATGTGCGTTTCATGATAATCTAAATCAACGGAGATTGGTAAATCTCCAGCGTTATGGCCCCTTTACAAGTGTAGAGGTGGTTAAAGCGATAACTTGACAAAAAGATATGATAAAAATACTAGTCATCTTAGATTCTCAGATATCCTGTGTACCAAAAATTAGGAGCCAAAACACATATGTGATCAACAGCTCTTATACTATTTTCTTTTACTATGGGAGCAACATCGAAATCGTGATTTTTTTTAGATGCTCCTTACATTATCATCGAGGTACCGCGTTAGTTTGTATGAAGCATCTTATATTTTTCCGATTTCGATGTTGCTCCCATAGAAAAAGTTGCTGTATATGAGCAGCGGATCACGTGGTTTTAAGGAGTGTACTATTCTTTTTTACACCCTGTATATTAAGCCTAATCGTTTTGGTCTAAACCTAAAGCGGAGCCTACACACTAACCCAGTAGACTCTGCCTACCTTGCCCGATTATTCTGAACACAGTAAAGCATCTAACTATTGTAAGCTTCAAGTAATCTATGACACAGACTTTGCTGTCAATTGAATCAATTGAACTCTATGCCGTACAATATTTTATTCCTTGGTTAAATTTGTCATCAGTAGTGGGGTATAGTGGGGAGAGAATTGACGTTAACAGACACTACGCAGAGGGGACGGCATTCGCAGCTTGATCGTCTTAACGAAAGGTTGTCCTCCATAGTATTGAAACTGTTTTTGTATTTGTACGAAAGTAAGAATAAAATGTGATGGCTTGTACTAAGTGAAGTTAATAAACAGAGATATTGAGAACCTTGGTTTGATTCTAATACTATATTTTAATTAATTAAAACTGCTGAAGTAGTTTTTAACATCAAACAATTGAAAAAATCTAAACCTCGCGCGAAGACATCGTCTCCAATAACGAACACGATGATGTATGCGTAAATCAAATGCGGCCGAAAAACCTGCGCAAGAGTTCTTCCTAAATTAATAAATAAATATTTGCCTATCATCATCATTATCATTTCAGCCATAGGACGTCCACTGCTGAACATAGGCCTCCCCCGGTGACTTCCAGATTGGCCGGTTGAAAGCGGCCCGCATCCAGCGGCTTCCTGCAACCTTTACCAGGTCGTCTGTCCACCTTGTAGGTGGACTTCCTACGCTGCGCTTGCCGGTACGTGGCCTCCATTCCAGAACCTTTCTGATTCATCGGCCGTCAATTCTACGTGCTATGTGCCATGCCCACTGCCACTTCAGCTTGCTTATCCGTTGGGCTATGTCAGCAACTTTTGTTCGTTTACGAATCTCCTCATTCCTGATTCGATCCCGCAAAGAAACGCCGAGCATATTCGCCTAATAACACCCTAATTTGACCTTGACAACTGTAATGTAGGACGCCCCCCACCTCGATGGACCGACAACCTTAGAAAGATGGCTGGCATTAGCTGGATAAAAAATCGGGAGATCGTGCTCTTTGAAGATTTTTTAGCTTACGTCTCTCAAAGAGCGCATGATGATGAGATGATGATGATGAACACTCTAACTCTTGTTATAATTTTAAAGTAAGAAATTAACATACGATACGTGTCACGACCACCAGTACGTGTTACCAGACCGTAAATAATGCCAGTGGCATCTCCAAGCACACCCAGACTATAACCAATATAGAACAGTTTATTTTCTAAATTGTCCCGAACCAGGAATCGAACCTGGGACCCTTTATCTTCTCACAACTACACACGCAAATCACTACGCCAATAGGATCACCCTATTAAACCAATATCGTACTATCCAACAGTAGGTAGCTGGTGATAAACAGACACTTACGCAGATATCGTGTTCCCTGTCACTCGAAGCCGAGATATTGTTTGTCTCGTCGTGTGCGACTGTGTGCCATAGCAGAAAATAGTAATATGTGGGCCTCGCAAACAAAGCCTTTCTTCAGACGTCTACCCGCAAACTAATAACCTTTTATGACTTAAAAATATTGAGGACCATTAGACGTGGAAGGACTATCTGAGGTTATTAACAGACGCTGTAGATTTTTATTTTTTATTTTATTTAGGAGCTTTGATCGACACACTTGAACATGTCAGCTTCATCTTACCCTAATCTTATTTATACATCCAACTTAAGGCTAGAAATTACCTGTAGTTTATATGAAGCCGGTTACACCTGTTTTATAATTTAACATATATTTTTTATGGTTTTAGAATATTGTGTTATAATATTGTTTTAAAACGACATTTTTAACTTCTGTTATACAAATTAGGGATACCTGTTATTGGCCATATTTATTCATTTTAAACTGTTTGTACATACTGTTGATAAAGTATGTTTTTATACGTCCCACTGCAGGGCACAGGCCTAACCTCAAATAAGAGGTGGTTTGGGCCATACCCCATCACGAGGGCCCAGTGCGGATTAGTGGAGGAGTGTTGTAGGACCAGTGACTTAACCTTACTGTGACTGGCCTTACAATAAACCATTTCAGCTACGGCCGTCCCCACACGGCACATAGTGTGTTACGAGGTATGACCAGACAAGAATTTTACCAGTAACACACTCAGACCAGAGTTAATTTCTAAAAATAAATACAGGGCAGATATCACACCAACAGTCTTGTTTTTGAAGTAAGGAGAGACCATCTTTGTGTTACGACACGAGGTAGATACAAGAGAACGTTTTTAAATACTGGGAGCATTTCACACACAGACGCAAGTCAATTTAGAAAAGTTCATTCAAAAGTTAGACCGGCTCGAGCGGGAATTGTAACAATTAGCTCAATACCCGCAATTTATCAGTAGTGACAATCTTGCTTTGGTCCCATTCGCATAAGGATCAAAAATGGTATTCTCGTAAAGTAAAAAATATTATTTATTCGTACTTAATGGGACTAAAAATGAAACAAATAAAAATGGTTTTTTTTGTCCCCGTTTCAGTCTCAGTTTGTGAATTTTAACATATTAATATTATAAAAAGGCCTACTACGAAAATTGTTTCGTTCGTTCGGACGTATAAGCCTAATAAATAAAAATAACCCTTCACCTGTGTCAATCCTTCGAAAAAATATGAACATCTGAAACTAGCCGGGTAAAAAACCCGATCGTTTCAATTGTTTATAAATTGTCAAAGGTTTGACACAATTAGATGGTATTTGATTTGTTAGGTTTATACGTCCGAACGAACAAAACATTTTCGTAATAGGCCTTAAGTTTACGAGAATACCGTTTTGGATAGTAATTTCACTGTGGCCGAATGGGCTAGTTTCCTAAAAAAATCTAATTAGTCCGTCAGTTGGATTAACAGAAAATATTGGACACGTATTCTTTTCTTAATGAAACAAAAAATAATGAACATATAGCCCGTTATAGTTCGGAAAGACAAAATATGGGTCCAATATTTTTTGATAATACTGACGGACTAAATAGAATAATCATTTTTTGACCCAGGAAACTAGCCCATTAAAACAGGATGCAGACCACTGTTATAGTACAGGAATTCGGTTTTATTTACATATTTTGCGTTCAAGGCAAAATATAGCGCAATTAGGCCACGTCGTTTTTTAAAAAACTGCCTTGTCAATAAAAAATATTTTTTGGCATGATTACGGACGATTACGGACTTAGATTGTGTGCTATATTTCGACTATTAAATTGGTAATTTCTTGTCTGGCAATAAATCGATTATCGAACAGATTGTCTCTATCGACTCAAACAAAAGCCGCAGGCGCGTGTCGTTAAAGGTTGTGAAAGTGGTAATGTTGACTTATCGATAATATGTTATTGGATTTGGTAGTTGACTGTGAAACCTTAAACCTTTGGCACTTGATTGAATATACTATTTTTTTTTTCTGGTCGGACATAAGATTGCCTTTGAAGAAGTCCTCTTCAGCTACACCGGGCAGTTGAGGTGAGGCCTGAAGGCGCCCATCCAAGATCCACTAGCGGTTGCCGCGACCCGGCCTGGTCTTCAGCTCGTACGTGTCGGGCTCCGTACTAGAGCGTAATCAAGGCCAGTTTTGAGTGAATAAGGCACCCTACCAATCGACGAACCTGATCGTGGTGGCACCAACGGGATCGCGACTGCCGAAACAGGCCGGACCGCTGTCGGGCTCCTTTCTAGCAGGCCCGATAAATATGAGTCATTTGTACTGACAGTATATTTTTTAAATTATTAATACTAGTGACAATAAGTTTCGCTGTTCTTGATGTCAGAGCCGTCATTGATACTATTAGCAGTACTATGGCTACTTTTTATCGACTATCGGTAGAATATTTAACGGCAACACTAGCCGCCAGTCGAGGCGGTCGCTATCGCCAATATCGCGTCCGGTGTAGACGAACCATTTCCGCCGCCACACAATTTGTCGGTTCTTTCGAGTTTGATGTCTGGCCAGGGCTCGCGTGACATTGGTTTATATTGATTACCTCTAAAGAAATGTGACAGATAAATGGCTCATACTATAACAAATACATAATATGAGCCAACAACACACCAATTGTCATAGTCTTGAAGAAAGGATTTAAATATGGGAATCAAACCCGGGTCACTTTGCGTTTGAGGCAAATTACCCAGCGCTATACCAATAGAGTCATCATATTCTAATTATTATAATTTAGTTTAGAAGTAGTATAGTCATAAGCGTTAACACGGGCTTGGCTTACCGTGTATTTAATTACCGTGTTTAAAGAAAGCTTAAGGTTCCATTGATTTAAACCGGGTTGAGCTGTTGACTGTATGCTGGAAGTTTTTTCTAAACTTCAGATAATGCTATTTCAAAAGGCCTGAATATCTTCCTCCTAGCGCTTTGTCCTGTTCCTAGTCGTCAGCTTGACCATGATTCTAAATACGGGAGGTTTAGTAAAGTTCATGCAACAAGAATGTTTCGATTTGAGAAATATTAACATTTATTATTATTATTATTATACAGGACAGGCTTTAGCCTAGTGTGGGGGACCTGTAAGAACTGAAACTGAAATGGATTATGGAAATAAACTTATTCTTATTCTTATTGATGCGCCTTAACGCCCAAGTTTAGGAGGCATTTGGGAAGCCGCGCCACCTCATGCACAAGTCACACGTACACACACTCCGCACGCACAGTTGTGCCCGTAGCGAGACGGTCCCGGCCGGCGCTTGCGGCTTTGGATCCACACCTTATTTCTAGTTATTATACTTGAAGCGATATTCATCAGAGCTTAGACATGTAGACAGGGGAACCAGATCAGACCATTTTGGATGTGCAGGTAACTGAATGTGCAGGTTTCTTTACCACCGAGCAAGTACATAGATTCGGTAGAATCCAGTGGTACTGGAATTCAAACTCACGAACCATGGATAGTAACTCCTACCACTGAGCCACGTCGCCTAAATACCGACTACGTTTGCCAGAAAAAAAGTAACATAGCTTTTTCGTGAATTTCTGGAAATGCACGGACAACTAAGTGAGCGGTCTTTATGAAAATTTAATAAAACAGGCTGCACCAACTCGCTTTCAATTTGTCGCTTTCGCAATAAATGAAAATATTTGGTTATAATAAGAAAGAAAACATTTCAGAAAACCTTTGCATTAAGTTATTTTTACTGTTCCACAAGAACTAGACAAGCGTTGGCAGGCCTCCCACCCGGTGGATCGACGACTTAGTCTAGGTTGAGGGAACCCGCTGGATACAAACAGCCCAGAGAAGCTTAACAGCCGTGTCTTTTGATTTCATTGATTGAATTTAAAATTTCCTCACCTGACTCATCAGACTTAAATATTTATTATTAATTTTAACTTAATACCACCTCCACGCATTTCTGAAAATAAGGTCTTGCCAGACAGTGAGACAGACAGACAAACAGTCAGACGCACAATTAAAGGATCCTATGAGGGTTCCTTTTTACCTTTTGAGCTACTGGACCCTAAAAACTGTTGGTAATTATGGTTCCCTAGAATGATCTCATATACAATCTTCGCTTGACAGTTTTTTGAGACACTTTGAAAAAATGACGTTACTTGCCGAAGGCACTGTAGCGACATCTATCTCGCCACATATAAAACTGATGTATCCTACATCACGATATTAAAGTTATCGGAGCGAATGAACCATAAATACAAGAACCCGACAAACAACCGTCGGGCAGTAGCCGACCAGACGGGTGTTGTGTCTCATCTAAGCCATGTTGCTATCTAGTGCTTGTTCTCATCGTTTTACGACAGTAGGTAATCTATTTCCATATATTTTCATATATTATAGTAGGTATCCATTGCTATATTCACAGTACCTATAGCGGATTCGATTCGAAATAATTAATAAATGTCCTTTTCCACATTAGCTTAGGTCTGGCTGTGCTGGAAGCAAGTCTAATGCCTCGTTTCAAAAGAATGTTTATTCCTTACTTCAAGACTATGTGCGTATTATTTAACTTAATATATTTGGAATCAAGGACTCGTTCTAGGTCAGTCAAGGGTAAAAATATGCTCTTCTGGCAGATGTCTTCAAACGTATTACAAGGAAATACAGTGTCTTTTTCTAAAATGTATGACATATTTTGAGTATCCATTTTCAATGACTACGCAACGATTATTATGAAAGCGTTTAGGTACTTTTCATTATTACAATCTTATTTACGCCAAATATTAATTTCAAACTCTAGGTAGATTAAATTTTCCTTGAAATCAGTCTAGCCTGAACAATGGCGCCCTGTCATTATTAATGTTATACAATAAAATAACTACTTGGCTAAACAATATCTAACGCTTAATGAAGTTGTTAGCATTTCTAGTTAGACTAGTTTCAGAAACAGTAAATAACTAATTAAATAGACTAAATAACTTTATAAACGTTCGATCGTTTTAATTTCTGTAATAATGGACTACTACGAGGGCTGCACTAAAAGTATCGGGAATGGAATATTTCCACTGTTCCTGTCATATTAAAATCTTTTTAATTGCAAACTCCTTGGTTTTAAAAATCGAATACCATTTATTTATTTTAAAAAAGATTATCGGTCTTATCACAAGGTCTTGTCAAACTTGTTTAGTCGTTGAGAAAATGGAATTGACTCGAGAAAATTCAAGAGCGATGATTTATTATGACTTTCGAAGTGGTTTAACACAAAAACAGTGTGTTGACCGGATGATTTCTGCATTTGGTAATGAAGCCCCATCCAAAATCACAATTTATCGCTGGTTTGCTGAATTTCAACGTGGACGTGTCAAGCTCAGTGATGATCGCCGTCAACGTCGTCCAAAAACTGCAGTCACCCAAGAAAACGTTGATGCTGTGCGTAAGCTGATTGAGGAAGATCGACATGTGACATACCGCGAAATTCAGGCAACTTTAGACATTGGCATGAGTCAAATACAAATAATCTTGCATGAACAATTAGGTGTAAAAAAGTTGTTTTCCCGATGGATACCGCATTTGCTCTGTGAAGAGCAAAAAGCGGCTCGCGTTACTTGGTGCGTCAGAACTCTCGAAAAATTCCACGCAGGATCCTCAAATGCTGTATACAACATCGTATCAGGTGACGAATCCTGGATATACGCGTACGAACCCGAAACAAAAAACCAGTCACGAGTTTGGGTGTTCGAAAATGAGTTAAAGCCAACAAAAATTGTTCGTTCACGGAGTGTTGCAAAAAAAATGGTGGCCACGTTTGTCTCCAAAACCGGCCATGTTGCGACTATTCCTCTTGAGGAACAAAGAACGGTTAATGCAGAATGGTATGCTAGCATTTGTTTGCCACAGGTCGTTTCTGAACTCCGTAAAGAGAACTGCAACCGCCGCATCATCCTCCATCATGACAATGCGAGTTCTCACACCGCGCACAGAACAAAAGAGTTTTTAGAGCAAGAAAACATAGAATTATTAAACCATCCGCCGTACAGTCCCGACCTAAGGCCTAATGATTTCTATACTTTCCCTAAAATAAAGAATAAATTGCGTGGTCAAAGATTTTCATCACCTGAAGAAGCTGTGGACGCCTACAAAACGGCCATTTTGGAGACCCAAACTTCCGAATGGAATGGTTGCTTCAATGATTGGTTCCGTCGTATGGAAAAATGAGTCAAATTTCGCGGAGAATACTTTGAAAAGCAATAAATACATTTTTAAATAGTAATTATGTGTCACTTCCTTGATTCTCGAAATTTTCAGTGCCGCCCTACCTAGACTTACCAATAGCAATAATTTCACCACAGAAAGGTATATTGTAGGTATTATGACAACGTACCTACCTACATCAACGTACCTAGACATCAAAGTCGCAGGGTTACAGCAAAAGCTGTATTTAGAACCAAAGTGAAATAAGATAGCAAATGAATTTAAATAAGAAAAGCTAAGAATGTTCGTATTAACAAGAACTTGTTTGTAAATTGATCCTGCTATTTCTACATTTCATATGTCGTACTTTAAAGATACCCTATATCGCGTAGATACGACTGAGCGAACCTTTTTATCACAAATAAATTAGATATTCTTTCTTAACTCTTATGCAAAAAGAAATAAAGACGGTAACTTCTGAAGTAATTTACATTTACTTAATATACATAAATAGGTACTTTTCTTTTTGTAGAACTCACTATATCTGCTAAATTATTGTTAGAAATGTAGTTTAAAAACCTAGCCAGAGACGCATGTTTTACAGTCACAGTTTATCACTTAAGTTTTTGACATTAATATGTATTTAATATTTATAGTAGGTATTTGTTTCAATTGTTGTCTGTTTTATGTAATTTACTAATAAAATCAAATAGATGAGATTAACTACATAAAATGCTAAGAGTACTTAAAGCGACTATTCACATTCTAAGAATTCATAACATCATACTTCAGTGTATCTTCACAGCCAGCGAAATTGTCTTTTTCAACTAAAAATTCATCTCGCAGCACGAATACGCCGTAAGCGGTGAACGACAAGGTCTAGAAGAAGTACGAGACACGAGTTATATCAAAAAAACTTAACCACCTGTAACTCAACGGTAATGTCGTGCTTAAACAGGCTGTGGTTTTGAACAGTAGCCAAAGTTAAGAAGGCGTTCATCAATACAATCAACTTTTTCTTAGGGGTCACAGTCGCAAATTTTCTTTTTGTTTCTCTAGTATACTTACAAGCTAACGCTTCGACTATTGTGTGCTAAGTGTGAAAAACGTAGATACAAAAAATTTTTGCTCATCTTTGTATCCCGCAGCCCGTCCAAGTTCAAAATTATGATTGAATTTTAAGTTGTGTTTGCCTTAAAGCATACGTTTATTAGCTTTACATGGACTAACTTAATCGAATCTTGGAAGTAATTTTTAATCTACTTCTATCTGTAGGTAGTTTTGATTTGAATCTTCGTTAGTATGAAACGTCCCTATGACAACACAATAATTTTATACCATCGTGGCATCGAGTTGATGATGGAGACAGGAAGCAAATAGAGGAACACTTTCGTCGTCGTCGTCGTTCGTCGTCGAACAGTAACAACTTCGTGCTTGGGCTCACTTGATTTGTTTGGACTAGACCAATAAATTTCAGTGTGTTATAGTTTTTGATACTATGGTATTAACTTGTAAAAAGAATCGTAGCAACTACCTACTTCTATTCTTATTTCGGCAATATCAGTCGTAAGAAGCTCGCTGGCGCGCGGCGAAAATTCTAGCCGGCCGAATGGGCCCGTTTGGGGGAATAGAGGCAAATTGCCGCCGGCGAGCCTGCGGGAACACCTTGATTTATCCCGGTGCCTGGGAAAAAATAGGGGACAAGTGCGAAAGGACTTCTGTGCAGCTGGTTTCATATTATTTGCTCAAGAGACTAGTTTACTGTGAAATGATGGGCCTTAATTTATAAATGTATGTCTTAAACGAAAAACAAGGGAGACGCCATGTTGTCTAGTATTCAAAGCATTATTAAACTACTTGATATTATGCCATTCAGTTCAGCTAATCGGCTCAACGGACCTGTGATTACGATGTTCGTAAAAAATCCGATCGTGTATTTACAAGCTTGAGGTTTCAATTCTTACCTACATCAGGTTATGAAATAAATGTATCTAATACCTAAATGTATTATTTGGTAGTTTATACTTTCTTGTGCTAATTTTTGTATAATTTTTAAATTGTTGGTTATGCAGTCGAAGGAAAGTAACGTCTATTCATCAAACAAATTAAATTAAATCCATATACTGTGCGGATACCATTTTGGTACTTGTTAATATGTTTTATGTAAATTATTTTATTGTTTAGTACCAAATAAAGTGTTTTTTTTATTCTATTCTATTCTAAATTGATAAGATATCTAGTGAGCCTCCCTAGCATGAGCAACAAAACAATATATGATATAGCGATATATCGATACCAACTGTAAAAACATGATAGATATAGCCGCCATGTTGATTTGCCGTGTTGGTGACTCGCTGTTTTGATAAAAAATCAAAATGGCGGCTAAAACTATCATTTTTTTTCAGTCAGTGTCGATAATTCACTATATCATATCATATCATATCGTGTTGAGGTGGTCATGCTAGGAGGGCTAGTATCACAACTACCATACAAGTCAGTAAGCTAATTGGTTAAACTTTCTAATTCCTACCAATGCAGCAATGCAGTAGTTCGACTGTGGCTTTATCTAAGTCGGCCAACAGTCCAACACTCAACACTGGCAAATAGTGCCATTTAGTCGGAAATACGAGTAAAGCAAATTGCTTGGGTGGGCAGTCGTCTAACTAATCGATGATTGTTGTACAAAATGACTTAGTCAAGCACCTAGTCTGTTTCTTGATTCGTTACTGAGTCTTTGAATGACAATTTACAAAGAATATTTAAAATACTATTCTGACATTTAAAATTTAGAAAGATGCTCCACAAAACCCGTATAGTCTATCAAATTACCTACATTATTTGACTCTTAGACAATAAGGGAAGAATGGGTTAGCAGTTCTACAGAAAATCTATGAAATAACGTTCAGACATCAAAAGTCCTATTCAACACCCAATAGTTTTAAAGTAGGTCATTGCCTGAGTCGAAGGAGATTCGTTGTGCCAAATAGCCGCTCGGAAATACGAGTACAAAGCAAATTGGTAGGGCAAGCGTACGGGGCGGTGTCTATAAGAGTAAGAGCTGGAAACAAATGGGACAAGGTATTGGGTCAATAGACAATATCAGTAACTCGGCAAGTCTTGTGAAAATCCAACAAAGTAAAAAAACCTTGTTCCTACTTACTTACGCTTTATCCTGTACCAGTTTAGATTTTGGAATGACTAATTAGACATCAACTTTTAATTTACTATATTTTACATTATAAATAATAAGAAAACCATTGCGAAATTTGAGTCAGACAGAGAACACTTTTGATATCAAAAATATTATAAAACCATATTAAGTTACAAATAACAAAAAAGGTGGTAAGTAGTATTTCTATCAAAACAATATAGAGATAAGTAATTCCCAAACAACTTCATCTCAAACATCTACAGTTTGAATGCTGGATAAGCTTTTATAGTAGCGTTTAGACACGATTCATTTCTCGGTTTGCTAATATTCAAGTCGTTTAGTTGACCCTTAGATCAGGGAACCCTAAAATGCGTGTGAATGGCAACACTTTGCGCGTGCTACCTGTACTCAGGTACATTTGTTTCTGCAACTTGGGGTAAGCCATAAATATGGCTGTAGGGTTAACGACACACGAGCGGTGCTTGTGATATAAAGCGTAAGGAAAAATGAATACCTACTATAAAAACCTGCCACATCTGGCCACAGATGCTGTATGTTGTAAAACATCGAAAAATGATTGTTTTATTTAATGACTTATTAACTTTACTTTAATCAATTTTATTAGAAAGTGCCTCCCTGAAACTTGATTTCAATTTAATTAGCGTAAACGAAAAGCAAGCAATGATTGAATTAGAAAGTTAGATACTTAAGAATTGTATGAACTCAAATATTATTTTAAAGTTTGTAGACTTTTATTAAAGATCAATGCTTTTTTGTGCCTCCATGGGCTAAAGTATTAAAATCTTTTTAATGAGTTTGTTTTCTTTATTTTTCATTTTTACGACCGGCCTTTAAATGTCTTTGTTTTTTTTGTTCTATTAAGTAATGTTTCGAGGTGAACATTTGGCCAGTTCTAATAAAAAGCGCTGCAACAAAACGAAACATAAAAATTACCGTGTTAATTGTAAAACCAAAATGGCTGCTACTGTTTTCCCTATGTGTCTATGAAAATTAAAAACTGTAAAACCATAGTAATTTTTACAAATAATTATGCGTCAGAGAACACACGTCACCAACTGTCATATTTGGTCTCGGAATTGATCCAAACCGGGTCTCAAATCCGGGACCCTTTGCGTACAACGCGCCTCTCCACCAATCGTGTCATCGAGCTTAGTTTATAATTATTCAAATGTCATCTGACCACAAAACTGTTTTACCACTTTTCGTGAAGTCACCACTTATCAACCTGTGATTTTTACAATAGAACTATGGTCTATCAGCAGCAGGCCCATAAAAGTTTATTTTGCAGCGTCTAGGTAATAGAATCCCGTCCATTTGCCTAGGCCGCAAATTAGAGTGGTAGTACAGTCAGCAGTGAAAATTTCCAATTTTTGTTCCGGGCTTATAGCTAAATTAAAAAGAGAAGAATAAACTTTTTGCAAATGGAAAACTACAACATTTGTTTTAAGATTCCGATGTTGCTTCCATGGTAAAAGTGGCTTGTTAGGCTATAAAAAGTGTGTTATCATTTACTGTCGTAAGATCATCCTTAGGCTGTGTAAGCTTCGGGAACACTTGAGTTATAATTATAGAATTGCATTTTCCGGGACACCTTGTATGTATTGTGTTTAGAGTAACTAACCTACAGTGCTACATTTATTTATTAACACACATATTATTACAATCATGTAATTACCTACATTTAATTCGACATGGCTGGTGCGGTGATTTTCTTTAACGTTACAGGGTTGGATTCCCGATTCAATTCCGGGTGTGCTAAGAGAAACTCCTAGCAAATTAATTTCCGGGCATCTCTTAGAATGTAAATTTCTTACTTTGAGAATATAACAATAATTATTGTGTCTAGTGTCTATTTTGTCTGTTTACTGACTGTACTAAGATCGTGCTCATGCTTAGCTGTATTTATATATAAGTAGCTAATTAAAACTCTTGCCAAGTCGCTGCAGGCTCTATCTGGGATTGCACTGCTCTATGTTATGTAAAAGATGCCTAAGGAAAATAGGGTTACTTTTAGAATTGCCTAGGATCAAAAAATAGTGACATATTCGGTCGACTACTTAATATAAATAAATATTATATAAAATACTGAGTAACATAGTTGTAGTCAATACAACTTCTTATTTGAAGTTACGAAATACAGCTTGCAAAAATGCTAAACCAAATCGCAGAAACAGCTGTCGTTTTTGGCATAAAATC
This sequence comes from Anania hortulata, assembly GCA_963576865.1. NCBI lineage: Eukaryota > Metazoa > Arthropoda > Insecta > Lepidoptera > Crambidae > Anania > Anania hortulata. The sequence goes on from OY756401.1 coordinate 15,445,933, forward strand.
ACCCTCGCTATTTCTCTCGCTTCACGTTTACCGTAGCCCAAGTTTTAAAATATGTAAAATAAATACAAACTTGGCAGAAACTTTCGAAGTCAATAATAGGCAGTTACGCAATCACCATAGACAATACCGGAGCGTGGTAAAATTCAAATTCCTTCAAAGTTCCGATTGGATCCGCTCCCCACAGATAATGACTACTGTTTTCCCGCCAAATCGACACAATCAAGGCAATAGAAGAGTTTCTAATCATATTCCATCGCTACGGGATTATAAACTTTGGGTCGTCTAGAGAAGAACCAATTTTGGAAAAACAACTCTCCATAAAATGGATATTGATAGTTGAAAGTAGTGATGGGGTGTTCAGTGATTTAAACTGTCGAAGCCTATCCAATATATACGAGTAAGCGGTATTCGCCGCTGCTCTGAGATAAAACTTTTTGTGACATTTGATGCTCCTAAGGCAATGCAAAGCAAATAAGTCATTCATTTCATTGAAATAGGGCTAAATCTATTTTTAGTTGATGTTTGCTATAAAATTCATCATTCTCAAATATATCTACCGTTCCTTTTCATAGCACACGATACGACATTTTTGTCGTAGATGGCGTTATCATCGACTACACGCTACGTCGTAGCATCACTTATCCGTAGCACTATAGCTCCAACATAACATTAAACATTTGAATGAACGAATGAAAAATTATCGAGTTTTTTTAACCCCTACTATTAACCCATGGAACATCCCTAGCGGTAGAAAGGAAGCAATCTTGGGCTGGCAGCTAATTGATTGTTACTTTTGTTAACTGTGACTCTTATTGGCGCTGCGCTCCGTGTTATTGTTTTGGCGACCGCTTATTGCGTCGCAGGAGTGGCTTTATTGCTATTAGTTTGCTAATTATTTTATGCTGCAATGTGTTAGGGAAAGAACTTATTAAATATACATGAGTATTTGTCTTAGGAATCAATTATTTTCGTTCATGTAATAGGTAGTTTTATTTAATATTGTCAAATGGTTTTATTTACATTCTTTTGGAAAATTCACTTGTGCTATTAAGGATCTTAAGCAGGGTCCGTAATTTGTATTTTTTGTAACATAATGGTTTGCAAATAAATGATTGTGATTATAACTAAAGGAGAAAACGGAAACCTCAACGCTGTCACTCTGCTGTCCGTCCGTCCAAGGGTTTGTAGCTGGTATTTACGGATTAAATTACGATAGCCCTAAAGGGTATTTTGTACAGAATATTTACCCAAAACCAAACATTTAATTGTAAATTTATAACCTACTTAAATAATGTCACAGCTAATTAATAGACAGACATTAAAAAAGTTCTAGTCAACCCGATTTCTGCAGAGCATCGGCAGTACTCGTGGCAGGTAATAAAAAACTCACACATTTTAAAACTAACTGGTTCTAACCGAACGATGGCGGTTAGATAAAATACCGCTTTGGGCAAAAGTGTACCGCTCGGAGCCGGCTTGGGCTTGAGTTTTCTAATTTGCCGGTTGTGCGGAATCGGAATCAACGACTGGTCAAGTGAAAAAGAACAAAACCTGATTTTAAAGCGTTCGTCTGACAACTTTAATACAGGATAATAGCTGGTCGTTAGCACAATCTGCATGTTCATAATATTTTTTGTTTTAACAAGTTTGGTACGTATTATTTTATACGATATCCCTCTACAATTTCTTTATTTATAAGTTTCGGTATATGGCTCGTTTTGAGAACATAAATATGCAGCAGACAACACACTAATTGTTATTGTCTGTTGTTCCTTAGGACAACAAATTTTGCCAACAACATTTTTAATGAACATTCACCCCAAGTAAAATTCATTTTGCGTCTGAAACTTAAACATCGGTATTTGTGCTTAATTTAATCATAGAAGAAACAAAATAGAACTGATAAAGAGAATACTTGCACATAATAGGTAAGAGTGTGTATCAGTAATCCATACTATCAATATCCATCTATCCATATATACAAAGCAATGTCGGGTTAGTTACACCATTTATAAGTCCAGAAGGGCTAGATGGATTTTTATGATCTTTGATTTGTTGAATTTGTCTCCGCCCCGAATAGCAGAATAACTATAAAAAACTCGAAAAAATTCACAAAAAAAAGTATGAAGAGGCGGCACGAAGTTTGTCGGAACAGCGAGTATAATATAAATGCGAAAGTAATTATCTGTTTGTCTGTCTGTTATGTTTTCACGCCTAAGCCGCTGAACTAATTTTAATAACATTTTGTAAAATGAAAGCTTGAACCCTAGAGAAAAACTGGTTACTATTTTTAATCCATCTCCCAAGCGACTAAAATTACGTTTGACAAACAGTATTCCACGCGGGTGAAGCCGCGGGCACTGCCAGTACTTATATATTTTGTAACAATTATATCCGGATGAGTATCACGGGTTAAAAGGCCTTTATTTAGACCGTGTTTACGTTTAAAACGGAGAGCATGGATTTTAAGATTTGGGTATGGAATCCTAAATCAACCAAAAGTCCATGTTATGGAACACGGCAGTGTAGCTAGTCTCACGATTAGATCGTGTTGGCCTGCTCGCTCGTTAATTCGACCCTTTGAGTCGCGTCTGAATTCTTTAAGGGGTCATTTTCGATTCCCTTGCCGCCTTAATAAAGTTCCGGACGGGTTATGGATCTTGTTAACCCTCTGTATACATTTGTGGAGCTTAATTTTACCGACAGCGATACTGATCCTTTGACAGTTTTGAGTTACTCGAACGCTGTTTCCTGAATTCGTTAACGCCCTTTACGCGTTTGTATTTCGTAATTTCTTGTACGTTATGTCGGTGTCCTGTGTTTTTAAGAGTTATAAGAATTTCCATGCATTATTAATTAGACGTATGTAGATTTGTTAAGAGGCAGAGTTTATTGCGCAAATTATTTTTCAGCACTAGCCTATAATTGTTCGGAATTAATGGAAGATGAAATAAAATGGACGTGTAAAAGCACCTTAAACAGGTCTATTTATAAATAAATTGGATAAAAATTATATTTCACAAACAACCAAACTAACAAACCTCATCATACAATTATCTGTATTGTCATAAAATTAAAGACAGTTAATGGAACTAATTAAAAGTATGCTGCTTTGTTTTGGAAATAAATAGTCTTAAAATAAATAGTACTTAGTTATAATTAATTAAACTTAAAGAGTTTTCGAAAAATATTGATAAATACCTGACTTACATCCCATTAAAGTCGCGAGCTAGACAAGGAGATCCGACATGTACCATGACGTCATAGAACACGTCCGCCATACATTTTTCATTGTAAAACTTGTTTTAGAAAGAGACAGGTATATGTCAATTTCTGATTACTGTATTGCTTTTACCTAAAATCATTTTTGTTTTCACTATTAGCACTATAATTTCATAAAAATCTTATAAATATCCTAAAAACAATATATTATTTTCGTGCATATTTCCTATTATTTTATTACACAATGTAACAAACAAACATAGCAAACTAAGTAAAAAATTAATAGGCTAAGGTAATAAACCTGTCTCTTAGTGCTTTTAAGATCGACCGGAAATGATGTAGCAGGTATCGTTGACTTAGCCGACATAGGTATCGCTCCGCCAATCACGTCTGATCAATTAACTGCTAAGTAACAATGCCTGTCTCGAGGCACTGTGTATTATCCGCCATTTCTGGGCACCCTCTCACACTGCAGTGTAACATCTATGCTAATTCAGAACAAACACGAACGTCTATTATGAGATTATCAAGTAGGGTGGTAAATGCTACTGTATCTAGTCCCTTACTGCTTATTATTTAAAATTGTATGTAGGTAAATTTTGACTTAGTGCCAAATTGAGCATTTTCTTGCAGTCGACCTTTTAGACATAATTAAATCTTATATATAAAATTCTCGTGTCACAATGTTCGTTCCCGTACTCCTCCGAAGCGGCTTGACCGATTCTCATGAAATTTTGTGAGCATATTGAGTAGGTCTGAGAATCGGCCAACATCTATTTTTCATACCCCTAAAGACTACGCAGACGAAGTCGCGGGCAACAGCTAGTGTTATATAAATAGATACCCATTATTGCACACCATGCAAAACAAACAGTACAGAGGAAAAAAATACATTAAAATACCTAGTACAACTTAAGCGGTCTTATCGCTAGAAGCGATCTCTTCCAGACAACCTTTAGGTAGAGGACAGTTTAATTAATTTTTTTTTTTTAAGTTGCTAAGATACAGAATGGAGTTTTATTCTTGATTATGCTTTAGCTCATCCCAATAAATAATCTCTTTAACCCTCAGCCAAGCACAACGAGACACGATAGAAATTAATAGGGATAAATGTCCCTTTGCATCCCTGACTGTCAAACTAAACTAAATATACATTTAATCATTTTTACTACATCTTGGTCACAAGATTCTTTTTCATATTAATAGCTTAGGGTATTTATTTATATACATGTATTTATTTTAAGTATGTATTCATATTATGTATTTTACTATGTACTATATTAAGAAGTTGGTATAATATTTTTATTTGTTCTTATTTTATTTTATTTGTTTGTTTAATTAGTTTGTAAAATTTTTGGACTTTTATATTTTGGAACTCTTCACCGCCTTACCCTCTCAATGTTAATTCAACTTTCCTCTACCTGAAGGTTGTTTGGAAGAGATCGCTTCCAGCGATAAGACCGCCTAAATTATGCTATTCTTAATGTGTTTATTTTCCTGTGATCTGTTTCTTTTGTGTAGTGTAAAATAAAGAGTATATATCTATCTATTTAAATAAGATAATAATTATTTTATGTAAGCTAAATTGGGTGTGATGAGCGGGCTGTGAGCAAGCCACGAACAATTTAAGCTATTGGAGCGAGACATTGCAGGCATACCTACTCCGAATATATCTCTTTTGAATCCCTAGCTTTGTATAGTTTATGCTTAACTTCAAATTAACTACAAGATAGATATTATTTAATACGAATCTTTGGTATAGTAATATACGTTTAATGTACGTTACGTTTTTCTATTATGTATGGAACTCGTCAAAACGGATTAAATGAGCTCAAGCTCGAAGTTTTGATAACAGTCATTGAAAAGTTTCACTATCCACCTCCTATCCCTATGATCAGATTAGATCGAATGGTACCGAATAGTATCGCTGACAGTCCGTTAAATAATTTGAAGACTTGTCAATGAAAATTGAGTCAAACAGCTTTATTGACAATTTAATCATGGCGTTAGAGGTTCTCCTTGTTAATCTATGGAAAAACTTGTTAAAGATACCTCATCAGCTGTTAACATTTTTGAAGATTTTCAAGCTTTTTGTATACATAATTCGTGATAACAATAATTTCTCAATACCGTGTTTGAAACATATAAATATAAGGTCGCCTTTTATAAACGGTTGAAATTTAAAGAGCAATTACAAAATATAAATGAATCATTTTTATTTAAAAAAAAGAATTTTTTTAAATCTGGTTTTCGAGAAAAACGCCAAAAACTATTTTGATTGGGGCACGGGGTGTTTTATTTTACATTGAATGTAAAATAAAACACCCCGTGCCCCGTGTGTGCACCCCGAGGGAAGAGTAGAGCACGATTGAAATGAGAGAGACAGAGGCTATGACGTAGGGACGTTTCAGACTAGACAGGTGCTCTTTGAAATGTTTTTGTTTTTTTGTTAGTAATTATAAAAATTAAAATTAGCCCGTTTTTAAGAACGAAAATAATAGGGCCCGGTTTCGCTAATATAATTAGAAGTTCTGTTAAAGTTTCACCCGTTTATAAAAGGCGACCTTGAATTGAATTGAAAATACCGTACAATTAAATTTAACACAATTAGATTAATTGTATACCATTGCAAACTAATGAAGTGCTCCATCGATAAACTCAGTCGACAGCCTTGAATACTCCGCGGTAAACTATTTGGCAGCATACCTAATACCAAAGTTGCCGATCTGCGGTCACAAACGACTTTATCAGCGACCTTGCCGGGTCTAGGTCACCTGGATCGCGTGACTACCACAGACAATGCAAATAATCAAACCACAGCCTAATGGCAAACCCCACACAAATCATTTCTAAATAGAAACAAGCTATGTGTCAGCGTGTTCCATTACACAAACTTCTGACTAATTGATGGATGTAGATTTGATTTTAAGCATAATGTAGAGAAAATTTAAATATAGTTAAAACCAATCACATTCTTAGAATAGGTACCTAAAGAATCCGATTGGTAAAAGCTAGCATACTTGAAATGCTTTTCTGTGATATTTCTCCCCATTTTATATGCAAGTAGTTCGCATAGGATGCGCAATAATATCATTACGATAAACCGTATTATTATTTTAGACTCACAGATATTATTTTAGTAGATCTACCTGGCATGTGTCAACTCCGATTTATTGACTGAGTTGAGTACGATGGCTCCCTTTTTTTTTTATTATGGACTCATCCCGCTCTTAAAAAAGAGCGGTGATTCTGCCAATGTCGAGTGTATCGTTTACTTAAAGTTTTGACTTTAAGTAAACGATCAAGCTTTGGCTTGACAAAGTTCGCAATAAATAACGGGTGTTTAGTTTTTATTGCTTTTCTTGGATTCAGTGGAGGCTACTGTTCCCGTATAAGCAGGTTTCAGGACGCTATCGGGTCTAAAGCAAGTTGTCTTGAGACAAGTCACTTGACACAGATGCGGCGTTGAATACAATGATATTTCAATAGTTTCAGATCTTTATCACGTCACCAAACATTAGAACACAAACTACACCAAACTTGCACTCTAAAGCTCTTTAAATGATAAATAAAAACCATTATAATAGATCGACCATGCTTTTCGTTCGACTACCCCCACCGAATCATGGCTCCCTTTGATTGGTTTTCGCGGAAATACTTACGTGTCAGTGTGACATGAATATGGCTGACTGTAATTACCTTCTTACTTATAAAACTATCACTAATTTATACAGTTCGCTGACAGAATAGAGATATTTATTAACATAATATTTTCATTCTTCCAACAATCTCGCACCGATTTATCTATCTTCAAACTAAGTGTACGTATACTTACTGTGTGGGGACGAGACAGATAGTCAGACTTAAAAAAAAAAGAAATATCTTAAACTTAAATACAATTACTAGAGCTCAAATTAACTTAAATACAATTACACATGCATTTGCCCCTTGCGAGATTCGAACTCGAACTCGCAACTGCCTGGATTTGTGATCCAAAGAGCAAAACACTTTTTAAAATTGTATATTTTCTTTCACGTTACGTCATTATAGGTACAAAATGTTTGGCAAGCTTACTGTTTATACAGTTTCAATCTTCAGTTTATTATCGATACCACTTAAAACTGTAACTCAGGTGCACAGGTACTTAAACTTTATCCGCATTATTACTAAAAATATTCAAACCATAGCCAACCAATTTACAAAGTATGTCACCATTATTGAGACGTCAAATTTGACATTTCAAATTGTTAAATCTGTAGATTAACCTTGGTAATTCTAAGATTATAAAAGTTTATTAGTAAGACGATATAAGAGTCTGTTTATCCATTTAAGTCAAGTATTACCTACCTAATAAAAAAGACTGGCAGGATCATCTTGACTATTCGAGGTTACGAAAAATTCGAATATCAATTTGTTCGGAGATTCTCTTACGTAGGTAACATTTGGAAAGAAAATATTGTATTCTCATTGCGTTTCATTATGTTCTGATTCTCTCAGATAATTTGGTTTTATTCAATGTGTATCGAGATTGCTTCTCTATATAGGCGTCGCTTTCATACTAAGGTTGATTGTGTACATAAAAGAACTCGGCAGTCGGCATCTGTATTCAGAACAACCAAAATCATTTATAAAAAGCTTTTGTACAATATTGAGTTAATATTCCGAAATATTGCCAGAAAATATATATTAAGATAAACACTACACTAATATAAATTTGCTATATAAATAGCTACTCTTACCGTGCGACAACAAAGAGCAAATTAGCTTGCAACGGGGAATGTAGGTACTATAATTTTATAATAGCCTACAAAGCGCACTGCAAGTGCAAAGTTATACTGCAAGCGATATTGCACCACAACGCCAGAGTTGAGAGCGCTTTTTACTTTAACCTGTCAAGATCATCCAGCTAGGCTAGTGCCGGCAGGCAGGCTGTAATTTTTGTTTGTGAATTTAGCTGACATGAATAAAATAGATAATTAGTAACGATTCCAACGAAATTTTAAAATTATTTTCCATTAAGTATAACGATACAATTAACTTAAACCCTAATCGAATAATAACTATAACTATTAAAAAATATCGTAAGTACCTACTGAGAAGTTAAAGAAGTTATAAAATTAGTTGAAGCATACTGATAATTTCATTGTTACTGCTATGCTACCCGAACCGGTGGCAAAATGTACGAACATCATTTCTGTGATAAAATAGTCACATCTAATAAAAATAACAAAGTAGAATATTTATTAATACTGATCAATAAAAAGTTTCAACTGTTTTACTTTTAAATATTGTTTAACTAACTTATTCCTGCTTTAAAACATTGGTTTAGTGTGTTGGTTGGATTGGTTCAATACTAGAACTAAATGTACCGTGTTTTATGCAAATAAAGATTTACTTACTTAGTGGCATCGTGGTAAAAATACATAAACCATACAATTTTTTTTTTGCAAAAATTCTATTAGGTTAGCGCGTAATTTCTTTGTAGGTACTTGCGCAATATCGTGTCTTCTGTTCCTTTTCTATTTCTTATTCATTATCCTAAATAAAGTCGAGAGAGCATGTGACACACGACTGAATTTAGTCCCTTCGAAAGGACGCGACGAGTTGTATTTATCCGGCCTGACGTTGGTTTTCATCGTTTTTTTTTTTCCATTAGACTTATGTTTTACTTGCATGCCTCATGTCACACATATACAAGGTGTACATAATTGAAATAACGCAAAACTAATTGATTAAAAACTGGCTGATTCTAGTACTACAGAAAAAAGTTAACCAAATCGTACCAGCTAATCGGTAATTTAATATGCATCGGTAAAATATTTTTTTGGCTTTTGAAGTTATCCTCATAATAAATGTTGTGTTAAAGTACCAGAACCAGCTCCTATGACGGATTTGGTCCTTAATTACACCCTGTATTATTAAACTATCTTTGAATTATTCTCATCACCAACTAACTAATATAAAGCGGTGGTAAGAAAAAGCTATATTTTGGGACGTGTTTAATTCGGCTCGGAATAGGGCCTATACATACAAAATAAATTATTATTATGAGTTCATAATAATAATTTTAAAAAAAATTGCCAAAATGTGATTACACAGTGTTCTTGATTAAATTAATATTTACCAACATTATCTATCGCCAGCGACGTGCAAATTTTGATAAGAAGATTTTTTTTAACCATCAATTTAATTTAATCAGTAAAAAGAAAGAAGTCATGGTAGTTTTCTGCTACGGAATTAAAATTACAATAAAAAATATAACGTATTATACAGGGTTACATTGCAAAAGGGTGCCAAATTTAAAAATTAAGAACTAGAGAACCAATATAAAGAAGCGTCATAATCGTTACTATTTTAATAATCGTATGTAACGAAAAAAAAAATCATTTTAAACATCCAAAAATAAAGTCAATAGTGAGGTTACGAAAACCGCGCGGTCAATCATAAGAGGCGTAGGTACGGCGAGTCAACAAGGACCTTACACAGTGCACATACGGTGCATTTTTTTCATTAATGAGTTAAATTATCCATGCGTACGATTTTTAACAGGGGATAGGAATAATTAAATGTTCTCACAACTAGAGACGCTCAAGACCGCGCGAAGTGGAGGAGTAAATCAAGGAAAGCGGACCCTGGGCTCCAAAGCAATGGCTTAGGACGCAACCGGGATTGAACGTATAGATGAAGAAGAGGAATAATTAAATGTAAAAATTTTTTTTTTGTTATTTGCATAATTCGATTAAGTTACTGATTCTGAGCCACTTCTAAAGATTTGGCACCCCTTTGCAATGTAACCCTGTATTGCAAATGTCAAACCTTATCACTCAAAAAATCATTAATTGTATATAATAGATTTCCATTAAAATCTATATATGTATAAAACAAAGTCGGGTTAGATACACCATTTATAAGTTCTGAACGGCCGATTTTTATGATATTTGGTTTGTTTAATTTGTATTCGCCCCGAATAGCAGAATAACTATTAAAATATCGGAAAATACACAAAAAAAAATACATAAAAAGGCGCAGGCGGAACGAAGTTCGCCGGGCCAGCTAGTATTTAATAGTTTGTTCTTAAATTTGGTGATCGACAATTCCTTTTTTGCCCTTTGAAAATCTATTAAATATTTTTATGGTCATACAATATAATAAGTACTTTTTGAGTCATAGAACAAAAATAGTTACGGAACACCTGTAAACCACCTCAGAGAAAACTGGAAATAGATAATCGTCTCGTTTTTTTAAATTTAAGTTTTTACTATCAACACCTTTTTCAGCCAACCATAAACATTAATGTACAAGCGAGAGCAAAGTCCGAAACCGCAGTGCTATTTTACACGAGACGTTACACAAACACTGTAAACCAATTTCTGCCCTCATTTACGGGGCATAATTTTCGTAAAATCCACAAACAAATGCCAGAATACACAAGCTATTATCAATCTTAATCCAACGAGTTAAGAACTATGTTAAAAGTAGTTAGTTCACTATCAAACAGGGGTAGTGTGGACACACTCCCTAGGGGAAGCGTTTGACATCATCCCCTAATTCCCTTTACAGAGATTTATATAGCTACCTGTTACCTCTAAGGAATGGAGCCTCAATTTAATTGCTCTTTGTTTTAGCCACCGTATCGGTTTCAGTAGCTGTAACTTGTACGGTCCGCAATAAAAATAGATTACCTAACACTCAACGCCGTAATTTCCGTACAGCTTATAAATTTAAGACTAACTATTATAAATGTTTATGGCTTTACTTGAACGTAAGTAATTAGCATAAAGTAAAAAAAACGTTTTGTTAGTTTAAAATGTGAAAACGTAAAAGTAATACGTAGGAGTGGTCTGATTTGCGATATCAGTCACGTCGTGTTAAAAAAATATATATATAAAAAAACTAACACTAAATAAAAAATTACACTTTTAAACAATAGAGTGAATTAAGTACCTACCTAATTATACAACCTATCTAAATAAATGGTGGAAACAATATAGAGTAGGTAGGTATTCCAATACACAGGGTGTTTTATGGAACGACTGACACGCTAGAAGCGTGCTGTTCATTTTCATCGTCATCAATCAATTAGCCCACTCTAGGCTCTCCCGGTGCACCCCACTGAGCCTAATTCTCGGCTATTCTTTTCCATCCGCTGCCAGCACCTTTCCGTATTCATCGCTCTACCTTATCGGGAGGCGCCCTACACTGTGATCGCCAAGTCGCGGTCTACAGTATCCACTTAAGAACACGCTATCTACCTCATGAAACCTATCGGTTATCGGTATATGGCGATTATGACTACCCTCGGCCATTTCTTTTTCTTATTCACTACACAATAGGTATGCGTAATCGAGACACAATAGAAATGCCATTGTTATACGTTCTCATGAGACCGCTTGGTTGTTGACGAGTTAAACTATGAAGGTTAGGTACTATAGTCATAGAATTCTGTAATATTATTTCGTAGTTTAACAAGCTACGGTCTGTCTGATGAATCACATATGATTTTTAAAAGTTTTGCCAATTGTATCTACTTGTGGACAAAAAATGGCGTAAAGGATTTTTTTATTTTATACTAACTTTTGCCGGCGACTTCGCTTGCGTGGTCTCTAGTTTATTCATTAAGATTTTTCTGCGCAACTTTCCAATTTTTTTCTTTCATAAGACTTTCTCCTGATACTAATTAACACAGCAAAAAAAGAATTAACGAAATTGTTCCATCCGTTCACGCGTGATGCATTGACCAATGGAAATAGAAATTCATTTATTTATATATAGACTAGCTGTTGCCCGCGACTTCGTCTGCGTGGTCTTTAGGGGTATGAAAAATAGATGTTGACCGATTTTCAGACCTACTCAATATGCTCACAAAATTTCATGAGAATCGGTCAAGCCGTTTCGGAGGAGTACGGGAACGAACATTGTGACACGAGAATTTTATATATAAGATTACTTGAATTTTGAGAAGAACATATTGGTAGTTTTGTTATTATTTTAAAATAAATTTTAACAAAAAAAATAAAACCGACTTCAAAACACTAAAATGCTAAAAATAATCCTAACACTTAAGTACCTAATCAGTTACTTTTGGAGTCGGTGCAAACAAAAATATTGAATCTCTCATCGGCTGGCACCGACTCCAAAAGTAACTGATTAGGTACTTAAGTGTTAGAATTATTTTTAGCATTTTAGTGTTTTGAAGTCGGTTTTATTTTTTTTTGTTAAAATTTACTTATTTCATCTATTTTTAGTGATAAATGCTAATCTAACTGCTGAACACCGATTTCATCCCCTATTTTCCTACCCTTAGGGGTGATTTTTATTTTGCAAACTTTTATCATAGCATCTTTGAAGTATAAGCTATTCAATAAAACAAAAATCATCAAAATCGGCTCATATTTGTCGAAGATACGTAACAAGAACCACAACCAAAATATTATCTGGGTATATATTTGTTGATTTTCTCAAAAAGTTCTAAATCAATTTCGATAAAATTTATATGGGACCACCTCTGAAGTATGATCTACGAAACAAAAAAAGAATCATTAAAATCGATTCATAATTGGCGGAGTAATCGCGTAACATACATACAAAAAAAAAAAACATACAGTCGAATTGAGAACCTCCTCCTTTTTTGAAGTCGGTTGAAAAGTACATTTCGGGTGCTTGTTTCACTTTTTTGCATACTCTGAAATAAGAAAACTATAATGTCAAAAACGTAAAAAGATATAAATGTATGTTTATGTCCATGTTCACTACGCCACTATTAAACTACTCGTTTATTACCTAAATAAAGCTTTAATAGTTTCCATTACAGTCCTGTGGGAACTCGCAAGGTAACAAAACGCTCCTGGCGGTCCGACATAGTGGCATACATCACTGTCATGGCGACAGATGGCGATTGAGCAAATTAAACCCTAGCAAAACCACGGAAATTTGCAGTCTAATTAATTCTAGTATTTAATTCCTGGTTATGATTAAAATGAAAAATGAGGCTAGACGTAAAAGACATATCGGACATCCTTAAAATCCATTTTGGCTTGGGTTTTCGTCGTCAGTTACCTAAAATCACTTTAAATCGTGAAATTTACGCGAAATATGTTTTAAATAGGTAAAATTAAATGATAAACCGATAAAATGATTAATTGGGGCACATTGTTCCCGGCGTCCGAAATAATTCAGTTTGTAAGCGGCATTCGGGGCTTCGTTAACCCATGTCCGCATAATTACTAGGGCACCCGCGATTCGCGCAGGTAATGAGAAAAATCACCCGACGAGAACAGCTCCACAACCTAAAGAAATAAGCCAAGCAAGTTAAAATACTTGCAATTACAAGATAGCGACTTTTATTACTAGTACTTTGCTACTAGCCGGCACTGGCTAGCCAATGTTGTTAAAGAGCCTTCTCTCATCATCATCATCATTTTAGCCATAGGACGTCCACTGCTGAACATATACCTCCCCTAGGGACTTCCAGATTGGCCGGTTGGAAGCGCCATGCATCCAGCAGCTTCCCGCAACCTTTAGCAGGTCGTCTGTTCATCTTGTGGGTGGATGTCCCACGCAGCGCTTGCCAGCACGTGGCCTCCATTCTAGAACCCTTCTGCCTTTCTGCCGCTGCTTTAAGTTTTACGTGCTACCTCTTCTTCTTTCTTTAACCTCGAACATTTGCGGAAATGTCTCATTCGTCTTTAAGTGCATAGCTCTTACTAGGAGACCGATTCCACCGTTAGTAATCTTATCGAGTATCGTCATCGAGTACCAGAAAAACGGATTCACTATTAAAAGAAGGACTATTAAAAAAGTCTTTATTACTTTTAAAAAAGTTAGTCTAGGTTAGTTATGCCTGTGCGTCATGAAAAAGTTAAGCCACTTTTTTCATGACTGTTAAGAGTATGTTGTGATAAAAAAAATTGAGATGATTATGCTACTCAAATAGAACTACTTGGCTTGTTGCCCAACATTGAAATCTCCAAATTAAAAAGATTACCGTTGGACTAAAGAATACATACAAGTTAAAAAAAGAGTGGATCATAGATTGTTGGGCTGTCAACACTAGCGTAGTTTTTTTTACTTTGTAGGTTTGGTGATTTATTTGTTATGATACGTAACAGCTTCTTACACATGGCATAGCTTTTTCCCGAAAAATGTTTTGTACAGTGAACTACCTGTTCTTCGTAAGCTGTGGCAATGCGTTCGTTTGTTTACGCCCGCTACGAATGACTGACTGCGAAGTATGGACAGACTACGGATATTGTGGAACGCGTACTGGAAATATGATTTCCTCGCAAACCTATGAATTGTGGGAAGTGGAGATTTGATTGGCATATCGGAAAGCTTTTCCACGAGTTGATTAATTATTTATACTACCGTTTAAAATCATAAATATCCAGGTTCCGTGTTTAAATGGAATTGTAGTCAGTTAAAACCAAAAATATTGCTTTTAGGCCTTATTATTGACCTCGAAAACGATGGCATGATGATTAAGATGATTTTCTCAAAGATTGGCAAGCCCTAACCACCGTCAGAGATAAGCGGAGAGGTTTGTGGAGGCCTTTGCCCAGCAGTGGGACAGAAAAGGCTTAATAAAAAGTTGCTTACAGGTTAATTATGGAAACCCAAAGCTAACTTCTATAAACCAAACTTGCCAAAACTCAATCAATTGCGCCTCACCCGATACTCCAATGTCTTATCATTCATAAATTAGAAGCAAAAGGTACGAGGAGGCAGAAGGAGGCACTCCGAGATTTATTGGCTTACTGACTTCTTTTGAACTCGATACATAATTAATAAGGGGTCACCGGGAGCCCGGGGTGATCCTTTTGACGAAATTTGAGTAGATGTGAAATAGATGAGTTGGGCTTTGTATTACAGTAGATAATTAGAATGCCATTTTGTTTGGTCACAAAGGCTGAAACATTTGGATTTCCATTTTCTTTGTCAAGTACAACGTCCAAAAATTATATTAAATCGTTTCTCTACTATCACATCTAAATGATTTAACCTTTAATTGAGATCAGAATCTCTACTGTCAACGTCTTAACTTACTACAAAATGTATTTATTTCAATGAATATTGGACTCTATTATTTTATTTTAGGTTCAACAATTTATTTGCTAAAACACAGAAAATAACAAGTTGTCAAAATTTTGGTATAGTCGACCAAGAAAGTGCTTTACCACTTAGGGTGAAAACTGGTAAACTAATTTCTTTGTCGACTAAATAGTCTGCTAGACGTGCAAAAATTCAGACACATCTACAATATAATAAATACAAACGAACGTCATAAATGTTGAATCAAACAATATTAATTAATTACAACAATTAAATTAGAATAAAATATATTATTTATTACAATATGCGACACTATCGCATATTGTAATAAAATGAAATTAGTAATATTCTCTTAAACTATTAATAAAAACATTTGTCCAAGAGCCATTGGAGGCTGCGCACGAGTGGTTATCAGTCGTCCAGTTGTTAATTATGTTTCAGTTGTGGTCGAGAATGGACGTGGATAACTTGTCAGTAGCGATGAGTCACTACTTAAATTATAAATGATTATTGAATAGAATAGAATAGATTTTTTTTTATTGGTCCATAAACTCATACATAATAATTTAATTACAAATAAACCAAACTAAAAGAGGAAACAAGGAAAAGAAAATACATGACTTATTAAATTATACATTTTGGAATTAGTGTTAAGGAACCAAATGGTATCCACTCAGCATGTGCGATGACGTAGGTAAAGGGCCTAACCATTGCGCTGGTTTGATAGGTAAAGTTATTTAGTATTTTTTTAAGTATCTTCGATTTCCACAATAGTATTTTTAGCTTAATTTCTTCTTCATAGAATTTTAGTTAAATATATTTCAAAGTGCAATAATTTATGAAACAAACACGTCACGAACGTAAAGGTAGCGGATTGTTTAAGTTGCATGGTAGTGAAAACGCCCAGTTGCTACTGTTACTTTAATGAAGAAACTTTGCGATACACTTAGCGTAGTTTCCTGAAATTTATGAGTCGGGCAAACCACGAAGCGACGGGTTGGAAGATATTTTGACGAAACAATTTAACAGAAACTAAGACCCAGGAAGATTATTCATCTCGCATCTTCTTGTCTTAGGTTTGCTGTAGCTATTTTGATTATTAGCTATACTAAAATAAACATTACAATCGTTTCTGTACAAAAGAAAGGTTTTTTATGAATTAGAAATTTTTAATAATTAATTAGTTTTCGTGTTTTGTCAATAAACGATTGAACTTGAACTTAAACTGAACCACGCAACCAAAAACCCTTATAAGTACACTATATTGGCCATTTGTTTCAAGACTTTTTAAAAATTAAAATGTAGTACCAGCACGATATGCAAAGAAAAAATAATAAATAAATAATAAAGCAAACTGTACTCTGTGATATATCCAATGAAATGGCTTATTGTGAATGTCTGAATATTTTTTTTTATCATTTTAAAGTAAATAGTTTTAACATGAATAAGGAAATTGATGCAAAATTGACTATTGCTTTCTGGTCTCCGAAACTACTGGGCCTAACATTTAGAAAACAATACATAAAATAGTTATTTAGATATAGATTACAGGAAAACCTATTAGAAGTCCAGAGCCCTCTCTAAGCGATAGCAACTCGCACTTGTCAAGTTTTTAAAATATAACCTTTGCCTGTGTGGTTCGTAATTTTTCATTAATTCAGGAATGATAAATACAGCGCTCCATTCATCGCAATAGCAGGCAGTATCAAATTTATTTATTCCGAGTTTTAATAACGTTTGAAGTCGGAATCGGTTCTCGCTCTCTTTTAATTAAATTTTTCCTACTCCGATTAATCGGGGACGTAAATGATGTTTTTCAGCAAAATTGGAGAAAAAATATGATATGCTTTATCATCTCATTTCTACATAGATCTGTTTACATGTAGGTAATATAAATGTTTTTCTAAACAATGGTTTTCCGGTGGCTCGAAACAGTGTAACAGAATGGTAGTCAAGAGGACAGTACGCAGATCATCAGCCGGCACCTCAGAGATGGCGACACCAAGTCCGACAAGCCCGCCTCTTGACTAAGGAGGTCATTAAACTAACCATATACCTAGTAATAACCTTTTGAGTTGGCGAGGAGGGGTTCGGAAATGGTCACAGATCCTCCTTCTGCCATACTCCCAAATGTGCGTCTGGATCAGACACCGAACACTATCACAACGAAATGAACGATGTACACTGAGTACCGCATACATGCAATCAAAACTGACTCTTTCAGGGGTCACGCCCAGATAGACTCGACGTATCTTCAGCCTCAAAAGACAAGATCTGCGCAAAATAGTGGGGACAGTGACCGGTCACTGTCTCCTTAACAAACACCTTTACAACATAGACAACACAGACAGCCCTCTCTGCAAGGTATGTGTCTTATTACAGACGAAACTGCCAGCCACGTAGTCCTGGAATACGAGGCGGTTGCATCACAACGCAATGAAATCCTTTGACAACCCAAGTTCGCTCCGCGAAGCTTGTAAAAATCCCAAGAAACTTCTGCGCTTCTGGGTGGAGCTAAGCTAGTTACATCCGTAACCATCACATCCCCCACGCACAAAGGACCAAATTTGAGTGTAAGAAGTGCTCAAAAGGAAGTCCACTCTCATACTCTTTCCTAGTAATAGCTCCACTCAAACCGATGTTTAACGGATCGGAGCTAAACGCTGTCACTGGTCGACCAGTGACAGCGTATAGCTCCGATCCTCGATGCATTCGCATATGGCTTGCGTAGCGAAATTCATTGACAAAGGTCCGTGAACACTACAGACATGGGATCATACTGTTGGCATAATGCCGCAAGTGCTTTCATTAAATCACGCTCACACTCACGATCTCAGTCGTAGACAGCGAGGGCTCTCTCCGCGTAGTTCATATGCTCGTAGCTATTCGTATTCATATTCGTAGTCGTAGGCTAGGCTCGTACTCGTAGTCGTAGTTTCTTCGCATGGGTAGAAATTTTATATCAAATTTTCCAATACATGAACTCTATGGTCACTACAATAAATTTAAAAAAAAAAATTGTTTCTTAAAATGTAGTATAATATTTACGAACTCAAAATGAAAATTATCCTAAAACGCTAACCCTAAATAAAGATAAAGAAAATACAAAATATAAAATTAAAAGACCTTAATAACACATAATCCGATAGTTTATTCATACGGAACAAAAAAACCTATAAATAAAATGTTTGATTGAGCTCGCTGTATTTGGGGAAGGTGCCCAAAAGGCTAGCCAGTATAGTAGTATACTATGTTTATAGGTACCTAGACCTAGACAGTACTTCTAAGAAGGTATTAACTTAAATAAATATTCATAGACCTTCTTAAAATGTCAAATTGTATAATATTAAATTTGTTAGTAATATCATTACAATCTAGTCGGCTTGTACTTGTTATAGCGAGTTAACATGTTGTTTTATCGGTGTCAAGCTAAGTTGACTGCGAGAGGGCAAAAGCAGCAATACACCTTCGGTTTCGCTGAAAATTACATACAGCGATCGGTCGGCAAATTGTATACAATCGCCAAGTGCAAATGAATACGAGTTACAAGTACCTATTTAATAAAGAGAGAAGCTTTCTTCTCCAACGATTCTGCGAGTGAAGGGGCATTCTCATTGCCAATTTAGTTTTGCAATTCCAAAAGCTATGCCGATAGGCGAACACAAACTGGAAGACGCAGCGTGTGCAGTCCAGCTAGTCCAGCGGTCTGATGACCGATGAAAGTAGCTAAAGCACTTGCGTTATAGAAATCAGAACCAACGACGGACAAGCCAACATAGAAAGAATCGTTTTCTACATTGACCCGACCGAGAATCGAACCCGGGACCTCAAAGATAGCGACACCAAGTCCGGCGTACTGGCCTCTCGGCTACGGAGGGCGTCGGGATGTTGATGAATAGAAATAGACGCCTGTCTCTAGTGATAAAACAGCGTATCGGATATGAAAGCCAGTCTTCTGTATTTGTACTAATAAAACAATTAAATAAATTATAACTAGGCTATAACTACAGGCCAATGTGAAAGCTTAATGGTAAATGGTAGAGAATGCCATATGTCATTAAGTCCACCTTATGTACGATTTTAATTTGTAAAATTAAGTTTAATTAAATAAATAAAGCTCGCCTGGACAATCGTATCCAAGGAAGTATCATTAAGTACTTGTCGTATTGTACGTGTGAACACGAGAGGCGATTTGCCTCCATTCGTTATGTCAGCGCCGCCATGAATGAGTGCCCGTGCCGCCCGCTGCCAAGTAGCAGGCTCGCATCGACACCGAGATTGATTTGTGGTAAGTAACCTCTAACACGTAGTAACGGCTACAAAGAACAATCAACTAGCTACACAAACAAAGAATACAAGCATATTGAACAAAAAACTTCTTAAGTACATAAGATTTATAAAAACTTTTTAATCTAAAAAAGCTTTTATTTATACCATACTATCGTCATCATCATCATCATCATTTCAGCCATAGGACGTCCACTGCTGAACCCTCCCATTGACTTCCAGGTTGGCCATTTGGAAGCGGACTGCACCCAGCGGCTTCAATCAATCTTTAACAGGTCGTCTAAGCTGTCCACCATGTGGAAATACCATTCTATATTATTAGGCAAAAGTCTAAGAATTGGTTAGCGCCAGTTTTGTGTAGTGCTTTATTTTTCGAAATTATTTATTTATTTATTATATAAATATGTATATAAATTATACATAAATGGATATACTTCGTACAGAAATTATAAGGAAACCGCAATATCGGATAATTATATTAAACTAGCTGTTGCCCGCGACTTCGTTCGCGTGGTCCATAGTTTATTCATAAAGGATTTTTCTTTTAAAATAACCTTCTACTGACAATAATTAACACAACAAAAAAAAAAAGAATTTGCGAAATCGTTCTATCCGTTCACGCTTGTTGCGATGACCAAGGGAAATAGGGATTCATTTTGATATATAGATGAAAAAAGGGGAGTTGCTTTTTTTATTGTTTGCGGCCGTCGTTATCTAATATAAGTAAATTTTATTTAAAAAAATAAAACCGACTTCAAAACACTAAAATACTAAAAATAATCCTAACACTTAAGTACCTAATCAGTTACTTTTGGAGTCGGTGCCAGCCGATGAGAGATTCAATGTTTTTGTTTGCACCGACTCCAAAAGTAACTGATTAGGTACTTAAGTGTTAGGATTATTTTTAGCATTTTTAGTGTTTTGAAGTCGGTTTTATTTTTTTCAAAAAAAATTACTTATTTCATCAATTTTTAGTGATAAATCCTAATCTAACTGCTGAACACCGATTTCATCCCCTATTTTCCTACCCTTAGGAGTGATTTTTATTTTGCAAACTTTTATCATATTATCTTTGAAGTATAAGCTATTCAATAAAACAAAAATCATCAAAATCGGCTTATATTTGTCGAAGATAGGTAACAAGAACCACAACCAAAATATTATCTGGGTATATATTTGTTGATTTTCTCAAAAAGTTCTAAATCAATTTCGATAAAATTTATATGGGACCACCTCTGAAGTATGATCTACCAAACAAAAAAATAATCATTAAAATCGATTCATAATTGGCGGAGTAATCGCGTAACATACATACAAAAAAAATAAAACATACAGTCGAATTGAGATCTCCCTCCTTTTTTGAAGTCGGTTGAAAATAACTTCACTTTCTTCTGCTTTAACTTTGAGACCTTTATAACTGAATTAAGCAAGTCTTCTGTTTTGAATTTTCTCAACATTTAAAATAGACCCTATACTACTTATTGAATGTCTAGCTGACAAACATAACGCACAATCTAAAACGCTAAGAACATGAATTTGAACCTTTTGTCTCGCATCTCAGTTGTCCCCTGGGCCGATTTCATTCTAGCGATGAGATAAAACACCGACAAGCTATGTTCACCGTTCAGTTCGAGACGTGTTAATTGATTGCTTTAAATTTAAAATTTGGGCTTAACGATCACTCAATTTTAGCAGCGCTTCACTGCAACGCTTAACTATATCTTACACTATTTTCGGACATTGATAGATCATTGCTTCAGTTTAAATTTTAAAGGATGGATGAGATGCTTTCATCTAATCAATTAGAAACACTTAGAAGAAATTTATAAAGGAATGAAAAAGGCTTTATAGTTTATTTTAAGAATGCCTTAATGCTTGTTATTCAGCCTAGGGCTTATACGTGGGGGTAAACTTTTGCGAATTTTCATTAACCTCTGGTTAACAATAAATTAATAACGATGAATAACGACGCAAAATTCATAATTAAATATTTGAATTCAATAAATCGTTAATCAAACGAGTGGAAGAGATGGACAATTTATTTTAAAAGGTCCTAGATATTGTTTTGATTTTATATAACTCGTATTTATTTATCAGCCAATCACAAAAAACATAGAAAACGTTTAAGGTTCATCATAGCAGAAATTAAATGAGGCATGGCAATCTGATATCTTTTATTTATGACAACTTGTACCTAAATACAATCTCCGAAATGTGCACACCGTGAAGCGTGAGCGCGCGGGATGAATATTGAATTTAGCTCACATCGCGACATTGTTTATGGCAATATTTCAAATACATTACTCAGGCTGAAATTGTTTTCTGAATTGGGCACGCCTGAGATACAGAAAAGTGAAACGAAGAAAATGATTTCCTTTTGTAATTTTTAAAAATAATAACTTCGTATAATACTGGCAATGGAGGGCAATTAATAAGTCCATAGGTTAGAAGTTATCTTCTAACCTATGGATATTAATTGTTTATTTATATAAACCAACTAATTCGATATTTTAGGTGGTTAAAGATTTTTTGCTTTAATTAATTATTGTTTAATTTGTTTGTATTTGAGAAATCCGAATCCAACTCACTGGAAACCCGGAATTGGATACTCTAACTTGAAACCGATACTTGAATTGATTTGAGAATAAGCTTAGAGTTGAAAGTCGCTGGAGGATTGAGTTTCAAACTTTGTTTTGCTTTCATTAACCGACGACATACGAGTACCCTTAATATTTATCAGAACTTTCTGTTATTTTGATGTTTCTCTTGAAACAAGATGTTAATTCGCGTCTAACCGTTATCTATTTGCCTCGAATTGAACATAAATAAGTTTACTTTGTGGTATTTTTAACCGACTTTGAAACAAGGAGGAGGTTCTCAATTCGTCGGAATCCTTATCTTTATTTTATGTATGTTTAGCGATGTTCTTGTTGTTGTTTAGCTTTTCAGTTTTTTGAAGTCGGTTTTATTTGTTTAATAAAATTTTATCGAGCAATTATTAATATATTTTACTGAAAATTGAAAAATAATAATTATGAATTCTAAATTGAATTAGATTGAGCAAACGAAGTCGCGGCCACTAGCTAGTTATACTATACACTCTCTTTCTACTTTCATCACGCAGAATGCGAATAAACATTCTGCGTAGATGTGAGTAAGGTGTAGTTTTTAAGCATGAATAATACAGTCTCCAAGAAGCAGCGAGTAAATATTTGAATGCACATAACATCATTTGAATATGCTAAGGTCTCGCTAGACTTTGGAAGAAACATTTTTGTCCTGCCGCAAGGTTAGGGTGACATTGTTTGTTTGGTGTTTTTGAAGTAAGTATTAAATAATAATTTATTCTTAATTACCTTATTTTATTAAAATATAAAAATTTATTATTAAAAAACGTTTTTAAAACAAGCTTTTATTTAACTGCGTTAAAAAGAATAAAAGAGTTTAACTCGCATTCGTATTCCCAGCAAATTATTTCATTTAATACCCATATTATAGGAAAGCATAAAAAACTTAGTCAGCCATCTTTAGAAGACCGCCATATTGGATTTAGAGTGACTTTACTTTATTTTCGAGTTATTCGCAGGATGTCTATTCATTTGATACCGATATTAAAAATAACTAGTCTGCTATGTTGGGTGTTAAATCATGCATTGTCATCCAAATTAAACGTGCCAACAAAATTTCAGCTCAATCGGTTTAAAATATCTGCTTCAAAATTGAGTTGCAAGATTCCACCCGAACAAATATAGTTACATACATACACTGCAAGCTAAATAAAAGCTTTTAATTATTAAAAAAAATAAAACCGACTTCAAAACACTAAAATGCTAAAAATAATCCTAACACTTAAGTACCTAATCAGTTAGTTTTGGAGTCGGTGCCAGCCGATGAGAGATTCAATGTTTTTGTTTGCACCGACTCCAAAAGTAACTGATTAGGTACCTAAGTGTTAGGATTATTTTTAGCATTTTAGTGTTTTGAAGTCGGTTTTATTTTTTTAAATAAAATTTACTTATTTCATCTATTTTTAGTGATAAATCCTAATCTTACTGCTGAACACCGATTTCATCCCCTATTTTCCTACCCTTAGGGGTGATTTTTATTTTTCAAACTTTTATCATAGCATCTTTGAAGTATAAGCTATTCAATAAAACAAAAATCATCAAAATCGGCTCATATTTGTCGAAGATAGGTAACAAGAACCACAACCAAAATATTATCTGGGTATATATTTGTTGATTTTCTCAAAAAGTTCTAAATCAATTTCGATAAAATTTATATGGGACCACCTCTGAAGTATGATCTACCAAACAAAAAAAGAATCATTAAAATCGATTCATAATTGGCGGAGTAATCGCGTAACATACATATAACAAAAAAACACAACAACAGAAGTCGGTTGAAAAAGTATGATTAATTGAGCGTCTTTTGTGGCTTCCGTCCTTTTTAATTACGTTAAAATTTTATTTATCAGATTTATTTCTACATTACATTTTGCGCATTACCTCAACCTCATAGCCCAGGAAAACGAGACACAATGGATTTTTTTTCTGCGGTCTCATGCGTCGGCTTGGGCTTTGACGAGTAAGGTCTGGTGGTCAAAGCGAACATGTAAATGTCAAATAGACAACTTCCTCATACTAAATGATCGATCAGCTGTTACGATTACGATTTATATGAGAAAGTAAAAAAAAGAGATTTTGATGTTCCTCTCATAGCACCTATAAGTTATTGTATTGGAACACCAAAATCAAAGCCATAAGAGGAATTGCCTTAACGAAAAATAACGTTGTATAACAAAATACTATTCCACTAGCGAGCCAATCCCAAGACCCTGTAATAAGCTGTTACATTTTTTCCGAAATGACGTAGTTCGTAGCGGGATGTTTGTTAGATTACCGCGTAGTACGGTCCGGCGATGCGGGCCTGGCTGCGTTCCAGCCGAGATGAGTGCTTGACGGTCTCAGTAGGGCGACCGTGTCTTTGATTTGGTGAAGGAAGGAAGGTAAGAAATAAAATAAGCAATAAAACTTAACGTATTTATTTTGCTGCTCAAATAAATCAACCCCTCCCTTGTGGAAGAATATTGATCTCCGAAAAAATATTTTATTCTCCTTACACAAAATACTAAACATTTGAATTGGTTGGTCATGAAAGGTTTTTAATTTTGATATTTTTACCAAAGTAATCAATCGCTTAACTACAGGAGCACTCAATTTGTTGTTTCTTTTGCACAACTGTCTTAACTACAGTTAGATTTTAAAAATATTCTGTCTTTATCAAGTTCCAAGAAACTCACAACTTCAGAATGCTGTTGCAAACCAGATTAACACAAACATATTAAAGAAGCTTGTACAAGTTAACCTTATATTTTTAAAACAAAATAAAAATTTAAAAATAATAAAAATAAATATTAGTCTTTAATTTTTATAATAAAGTTCTTAAGTATTTAAGTTGACATGTAGTAATATTAATTGTAGATTTATCGTTTTGATATTATGTTGCTTGACGATTTATTTTAAATATGCGTTAAGTGCCACTCATCTTTCGCAAGTGTGGCTCATCATGCAAAACTCATCGCCGTTGCTGGTTCGCATCTGCCATCAGTACCACCGTGACACGCCGACATCTCTCAGGCACGCTGCCAGCTTAGATTAATTAGACATGCATTGCTACTTCCATCCCTCGTTAAATATGACGTGAACTGATTATATTTTGCGATTGTCAGAATAAAACATTAGTATTGCCTAATGTGACTACTATTTTATTAGACATCCCTTAAGTTAACTTTTGTATTTTACAAAATTGGAGTAATGTTGATGAGGGATTTGATGAGTTAATTACATAAATAAATATCGGACAGCATCACATACATTGCTCTGATTAGTGGTAAGTAGCCAAAGCACTTGTGTCACAGAAATCTGAAACAACGATGGTACCACAACACCCAGACCCGAGACAATACAGAAAAAATATTTTTCTACATTGACCGACCGGGAATCGAAAGATAGCGACACCGAGTCCGGTATGCTTGCCTCTTGGCTACGGAGGCTGTCAAACATCTTATTAATCATAATTTTTTTTTTTTGGTTTGTTGTTTGTTCAAGATCTGTGAAGGCTTATAGCGAGTTTTTTTAAACTTTCAAGCATTCAAAAAGTAAACGTCGATTTGGAAGTATAAATTTAACTTCGATTATGTTGTTGCCACCAGGTCGTGCCACCCTGAATGCCAAAAAAGTCGAGTTGATTAGACCCTCAAAAAACATGTGTCCAGTTTATTTTACGTGTGGTCGCTGTAGTGCAAACGTCTCTAGACGTTATTTACCAAATCGTCGGCGCTCCCATGGCTCGGGTTACCTGAGTATGAAAACACAAGTTTCAATATTGCTTAGTCACTAAATGCTAATCAAAAATTAAGCATGAAGTATATTTTGCCAGAATTTTAGTTGCATTGCAGATGATAACCTAATTACTATCTGCTTTTTACATTGAACTTCTTTCATTAATGCACTAAAAACACATACTATTAAATAAAATGATATATCCACCTAAAAAGTTCAATTAACGTACTTACATCCTCCCGCCAAACTTATACATTTTTGGTTTATTTTAAAACATACTTAATACTGAGACGCGTTACGTGTCCATGCGCAATACAAACCTGTAAATTTCAACGTAGAGTACTCCCAGGAAGTACCGACAGAATGTCCGGATCCTGAGCGAGTGAACTCGCGGGCAAACAGCCGCATTATGATGGTACCGACAGCAAAAAACTCCTTCACCGACGAACGCAGAGTTCGCAACGATCCGAAATTTTCTGAAAATTGTTTTAGCGAGATATTCCTTGCAGCGAGGTATGCACGTTTTAAAGTTAGTGCTTTTACTAATATTCTTAAAGTCATTCCTTGTTTTAGGCAGAGTTTGCATTATTTTTTAGTATTTAAGTAGATAGTTTACTTACTTCTCTCAGGAAAGAACATTTGCAAAAATATCTCTCTTGGGTTTTTTTAAGCCGTTTCCTGTGGGCGCTACGTCTCGAGTATTTAAAAACAGCCTATAATTTAATTGTATCTAGGTAATTAACTAATACACTTTAACAGAGTATTGATAGGATTAAATAGTAAGCGGAAAAATATCAGTAACCTATGGGACGCTTTTTGCTATATTATAGACACATAATAATCTTTATCAAGCATATAATTTCTGTTAGATATTTATTTAAAAAAAAATTATAGTATGCTGGAAACAGTTTAAGGTTAGAAAAGAAACAGTGCGTATTTTTTTCCACAAATGTCTTGAAGACATGGTAGGGTACAGGAGCGTAGCGTGTCATCTCTGTTCTGTGGTTGACAAAACGGTATATGAAAGTAGCTTATTTACACAAATAAATTAATTGGTCGTAATGGTTTTAATAGTTTCCAAACAAATAAAGTTATTGGTTATTTGAACTATAGTCACTCTACTAAATTACCAATTTAAAAGAACGCCGTTAAACTACATCTTGTGAGAGTTACGCTACAAAACAGGACACCATGTCAAAAACAAAACAAAGCAACGCAAAATCCAGTAGCACTTGTTTGAAAAATTCCAACTTTTGACAAAAAATACAAGTGTTCCTTTACACAGTCGATGTCGAAAACATTAATATTAGTTTCGTGGGAACTGGGATTTCGCTTAAAATGTTCCCTCGCATTTCATTGGACTATTTTATTTGCTTAACTCCGCGCACGACGTGTTAATATTCATCCGGCGAATTTTAAATTCCTAAAAGGCGAAAATCCTTTGGAGTTTTAACATTTTATCGGCTGTTTTTTGTTTTGTTTGCGAGAGAGCTGTTAACTATAAATATATTCAGTTCAAACACAAATAAACATGGGATTCGTGGATATTAGTCTGATCTGAGTTGCTGTATCATTATAATAGTTAAATAGTGAACAAACTCATATATCAGGACACAATTCCAATAAAATCATCATAACTCAAGAGAGCTATGATCAATACAAACACAAAAATATCCGATTCAGTATAAAACTCAAAATGATTTTTTGCTGTTTAAATTATAAACAATTTAAGAGTTTTTATTTGCATTACTCATGTAGACATAGCTATTTACTTTCTGTATTTAGTTTATCCTTCTCGACTACTCGTCAAACTGTAGGGAATAATAATATAGACAGAGCCCAAACCACCTTAAAACCAAACGCTTCCTATGCAAAATACAAAAACTTGGAATTTATCACAAGTCCAAAACTTTCAAGAATTTTTTTTTTTCGTGAATATTTCCGTGTTTCTTATAGTTATTCTGCTATTTGGGGCGGAGAAAAATTCAACAAATAAAAGATCATAAAAATCGGTCCAGCCGTTCTCGAGTTATAAACGGAGTAACTAACCCGACTTTATTTTATATACTTACTAGCTGTCCCGGTGAACTTCGTAACGCCTCGTTTTTTTTTCATGAAATTTTAGATGTTTTCCTAATAGTTATTCTGCTAGTCGGGACGGAGACAAATCCAAAAAATCATAAATCATAAAAATCGCCCCAGCCGTTCTTGACTTATAAATGGTGTAACTAACGCGACTTTGTTTTATATATATAACTAGATATATAGATGTTAAAGTTTGTATGTTGTTACTTAATTACATTGTACCGGCTGAATGGAATTGTAATAGTTGTGTCATCATAGATACTTAAATTTAATTTAATTTAATTAATTTAATACTCAAACTTACTACTACTGTGAAAAAGAAATGTTTATTAGGATAAGTTTACCCATACTGCCTTGTAAAGTATGGATATAGTGATGGAAGAGCGGGCCCTCCAGACACAGGCATTTTTTGCTTAAATGGAGGCTCCAATGTACTAGTTTTTAAGGCATTACCTTTGTTAATGAAATAAACTTATTTTATTTATTATTTATTATTATCATATTATTCAAAGTTATAGTACAGGCCCTCTTCCGGGCACTTAAACATATCCAAAAAAAATTGCGTTGCCCGCTACCATTTGAACTATCTATATAATGTGTGATATAATAATAATAATAAATAAACTGTTTCCACAATATCTATGATATTGATCTAGCTTATAACAAAAAGTAATATTTAATCTTGTTATTGTGTTCCCGTGGGATAATTATTCGTTCCTCTTTGGCTTAAGAATTAAGCCAAAGGCGCGGGCAGAAACTATAGTTAGGTCAAGCCCATTTTTAAAACCAATTCCAATACTTCGTGCCTACCTTAAACACATTTCCGAAAGCTTAAAGTCACTTTCCTTATCAGGTAGATATCAATCAACATCACCACACCCGGCAAAGGGACACACGACCCCGGTCATCCGTCAAAGGGTTAATTAACCAGTTGGCCCTCCGTCAGAGTGGTGTCAACACGTGTCGGTATCCCGTGACTAGACATAGGAGCACATATTTTATTTTTGAACTCTCTACTTTATATTTTTCTTATCTAGAAAAAAATATAAACGAACTTGGCGTATGTAAACATGTTTGGTACTATTGCCGAATACTAGACAAGATAAGCCTGTCTAAAAACGTAAACCCTTAACCTGGTTTAATTTAATTAAATTAAATCACCAATTAGACATGAAAATAAAAGGCCTACAAAATTTGAGGGTTTCAGTAAAAATATGATTTGAGGTTATTTCAACTTTAAGATTATTTTACTGGTAGATATATTTTATATTTATTACATAAAAGTGACTTAATTCGCTTTGTAAAGTCTCAATATTTTGAGTGAGTCATCAAGATTTCTAAGGTCACTAGGTCATGATTTTTTTGATCTCGAATGGTTGCAAACCTCGTTTTCTTTTTTTTAATAAATTTTATTCGAAAATTACGAAGATTAAAAAAGCTGTTTTTAATACTGTTCCGTAGACTTTATTTTAAAAATTTAGCATTACCTTTTTACGTAAGCAATAATTACTGATTGTAGTTGAAAAGAGAACTATAGGAACAAACTCGATTTGGTAGTAGCTCTGCAATTATTACCAAAAACTAAGTGCCAAAGCTCCTGTGTGCTAAGGCGTGAAACGCAAAACAAAAAAAAACAACATCAATGATCACACCACTAAGGTCCACTTGCGCACCACTGAATTAGTTTAGTATGAGATTAAAACATCTATCTGTCTCTGTCAACGCTATGCAACCCGACAGCTATACAATGATGTTTAATACCGTGTTAGTAGTTAGTTCGGGATTGAAATCGTAAATCCTGAGATGCGCAAGTGGACCTTAATCATCATTATACCCTCAAACAGAGCTACCAATAACTATAAAACAGTACCATCCAAAATTAGATTTTCATACGAAAACAAGCTAAAATAGACTCTTGTTGCGGTACTTTCTGGCGGAAACCCACGCAAGTTTGCTTAAGCTGGGCATGTTTACTTTATGTAACAACTTGTTTAAACACATCGCCAATATAAATACAAGTCCAAAAGGGTAAAAGCGGCCATAAAATTATTTTCCGGTGTAGGCTAAAGATTCAAATCGGTCCGCTGACTCGAAAAGAACCGGCGAACTTTATGAAACGTAAAAAATAAAACTCTCTCAGCAACATCGTAAAAAATCGAATATTACTTTGTTATGGCTTTTTGAAGAGACAAATCTGTAATATGAGAGCAGATTATAATCTCATTTTAATCTCATAAACAATCCAAGTTCTAAGTGAGTTAATTCTAAAAAGAAAGAATTAGTGTTTCTTTAATTTAAAAATAATTTTCTAACTAAATAACATTATTATCTGTAAGTATCCTTTAGATTGAAAATGTTTTGTTGTGACATTTTAATGGATAGCAAAAAATAAAAAAGTATTTGACTATTTACCTCGTTTCTCATGTCCGTAATCAAGTTAACAACTTGGGTTATACTTCCGATTAAAAAAACTAGGTATTTATTTTACCGTAAGTTTGTCATTTTTCACAATTCTTGACCAAGATCCTAAATGCGGCAAGTACAGTTATTAGAAACATTCGGAGCGATTGCCATCAGAGAGATGGAGAATAAATCCATTTTAGAATTTGGCCACACATCAAGTACCTACCTATAGTATTATCTGAGCACCTCCGAAGTTTTCCTTCACCGCCTAGTGGTATTTATCCTAACATAGTTCGTGCTGGGATTGCACAGAATAGTTTTATGACCGTTTTTTTATTTTTATTTATTTACACATAAATTCTTGCAAGTTCCATACAGAGTATTCCCAATGCGATAATGTAGGTATTTTAGATACTTAATAAATAAAGGATAGGTATAATACTTATCATCATCATTTCAGCCATAGGACGGTCACTTCTGAATAGAGTTGTAAAGTGTCCGTCACGTTATAAATGTCTGACCAATATGACCGAGCAAATTGGTCATTTTCTCAATGTGACCGGACATTTTCGACATTTATTGTCACTAACGTCACATTCAATTCTATTGACAAATTATGAAAAATAAACATTTGGTCACAAATAAGTGCATTATTATGAGAAAGACAGGCTTTAGTAGTGATGATCTATAAAGAAATGAAATTTCTAAAATCTTTCTGCACGAACAGGCTAAAAAGTGTTGAATCGTTACGCGCGAGTTTTTTTCGAGTTCGATCCAGATCCAATTACATGTTTTACTGTATGTTTTTACTGTGAAATACTTAACATTTAAGACTTACTTAAGTGGAATTCTTCTTTTTTTAATTTATACTCAAAAGAAAATATGTGACCATCGTGACAATAAAAATCCAATGTGACAAAGCATTTATCATACATGACGGACGCTTATAGTATATGACCGTCAATTTACAACTCTACTTCTGAACATCCAGCCAATCTGGAAGTCATACCCCAATGGCTTACAGATTGGCCAATTGGTAGCGGCCTGCATCTAGCGATTTCGTGCAACGTTTATCAGGTCGTCTGTCCACCTTATGTTGGACGTATAGTACGGCTACTTACCTTTTACTTCTGATCTGATCTGATAGATTACAAACAGTACTAATAGCAAACTTACGCAACACATTCACAGACACTTAAATACAACTTGTATGTGTCTATAAAAAGATATTTTGTAGCAAAAAAACAAGTATTTGTAGTTTGTAGTACCTATCTCGTCTCACGCAGATGAATCGTAGAGTGTAATCGCGCGCCAGATAAAACGCGGCCCGCGATAGGAACGCGACCACAATGGCCACCCTTTCGCGGCATTCGAGGAGCGCGGGTTATTCGTGCAATCGTAAGGGTGTATCTTGATGTGTAACACTTACAATGAAAGAGTTTGGTTAAAATTTATACTTAGTTTCTAAAACAATCAAACTTTCGCGGTAACTCGGTAGGTGAATAATTGTGTACCTACCTCGGATTTCTCTTACTTACATTCGTGCCGACGTATATCTTGATTTGAGGGTTCAAACTTGTAGCTTTTCATCATCATCATCATTTCAGCCAGAAGATATCAATTGCTGAACATAAGCCTCCCCCGAATGACTTACAGATTGGCCGGTTGGAAGCGGCCTGCAACCAGCGGCTTCTTGCAACCTGTACCAGGTCATCGGTCCACCTTGTGGGCGGATGTCCTACGCTACGCTTGCCGGTATGTGGCCTCCATTCCAAAATGTTTTTGCCCCATCGGCAATCAGTTCTACGTATGATTATTAACTTTGAACGGGAAATCACTAGTGCAAAGTGCTACTTGACTGGGTAGTATTTGGGAAGTTGGGCCATAACATCTCGTCGCCACGCACAATGCCTGAAGAGCAACGTCCAGCAGTTGACTGCAATAGGCTAAGACGATGAAGCTACTTATGACAAACAGCAAATTCGGCTCAACTGTTAATGCGTGATTGAGGAAGTAACATGCAAACAAACAACCTTTCACATTTAATTGTTTAAACCTCAATATGAACAAGGCCTAACGCCAGACTATTGCAATCGGCTGAGCGTCCGCGCCAATCATTCCAATCAGTTTTCCAATCATTTCGCAGGCCCTTCGCATTTCAACCCCTCGCTAAAGTAATATTCACTTTGACGCATTTTTCACGAGTTTTTTCACACTTGAACACGTTTTAACTGTCACTAATGACCCGTACTTTGTTGTTTCATTCCAAATCTCGTTGGGCTAAGAGTGAAATCATTATTAAAGACACACTTTCTAACGTTGAAACACAACCCCCCTAGTAAGACCACCAAAACACGATATGTTAGAGCGATATATCGACACCGACTGTATTTTTTTTAAAATATGATATATAACCGCCATTTTGAATATTTATCGAAACAGCGATCATAGCATGTGACGTCACTGGCACGGCGATTCAACATGGCGGCTATATAAGGTGCTTCATAAATATCTGCAACGGCTGAAATCTGTAAAAGTATTGCATATATAGATTACGATAGTAAAGAAATTTTATGTCCAGAACATCATTCATTTTTTCATTAAAAAAATATATTAATTAAAGATTAGGCTTTATTCTGTCTCAAACCGTCCACATCTGTCCAAAAATGCTAACGTTTCACATTATACCGCTCCCGTGCAGTGTCAAGGGCGGATGACGAAGTGTGTTATGCAAATTGAAGCAAGTAACCATTTATTTACTGTCTTTTCGCAAATAATTAATTACCGATCCGGGGCATGTAATTCCTTGACTATTGTAATCTATATAAGCAATACTTTTACCCATTTCAGCCGTTGCAGATATTTATGAAGCACCTTATATATATATATATATATATATATATATATATATATATCATATCTTTACAGTTGGTGTCGATAAATCGCTATATCATATCGCTATATCGCCTGCCGCTCTGAGTCGCAACTTATTCATTCTAGTTGGCTTAGATGTAAAAGCATTTTAAGCATGTCATTGAATTTTAATTCGTAAGTATAATAAAATCGTAACTGTACTCTGGGCGTAGTAGCTCGGTAAATCACACACACCTTGAACGCACAGGGTCCCTGATTTGGTTCTCGGATCGAATCAATTAAGAAAACGAACTTTGACTGTGCTGGGAGACGCTGATGATAAAATTCAC
Organism: Anania hortulata; assembly: GCA_963576865.1. NCBI lineage: Eukaryota > Metazoa > Arthropoda > Insecta > Lepidoptera > Crambidae > Anania > Anania hortulata. The sequence goes on from OY756401.1 coordinate 15,479,525, forward strand.
TGTCCGGTACCTCGTGACAATGGGATTTTAATTCCTTACTTTGAGACTATTATACTATTATTAATAAATAGTTTCGAAATAAGGAATTAACATTCCTAAAATAAAATATTATGATTATTTAAACAGGAAAAAGAAAAATTAAGGCAGAAATAAAAAAATAAAAAAGTGGTAAACTCTTGATGCGCGCATTTTGCACTTGATGATTAAAAGCATAGAAAAATCTACCTTCAACTAACTGTCAATAGCGATATCTTCATGTCACTGAAGTGCCTGTCCCAAGACCAACCCTTCTACTGGCTATGCGTCAACGAGATCCGCTGCACTCAAATAATTACTGTAACCACATCAGCCTACTGCACGCCACTCCAGTTGATTGCAGGTTAAGGGAGAGCACTTTGCGAGCTAAACCTCTCCCGCGTAGAGGTGAGACATCGATAACGGAACAGGTGTAAGTAACAGATATCTTAAATACTGGGAATTCAAATGATAAATAACAGATCCCCACTTCATAATATTTAAAAAAATGCAATCGAGTAATAAGCGTTTATAATAAACGTGTATGGTTGATATTTTGTAAAACAATTTAAAAAAAAAAATTATTGTCTTTTCCAGAAAAAAAATTTATTTTAAAAAGGTATTTTGTTTATGATCGCACAAAAAAAAAACAAGAAAAGACAAAGGGAAAAGAGGTTCAGGCCACGCTGCCACGAAACTAGGTCTCGGGCCGCACTGATTTTCAACCCCCCCCTGCTCTCGACAGATGATATTTAGAGCTATTTGTGATGGTGCTGACTGACTACTTACTTAACAAGATCAAAATAGACAGAGAAATAAAATAAAAAATTGACACATCAATGTCATATCGCGCTTGTATAAGTACATAAAAGTAATATTTGAGAATTTAAATGTGCCATCGGTAAAGTGTTAGACACAGAAAGAAAATAATAATTTCTAGGTTATCCTAGGGGGCATAACCCATTGCTTAGACAATAGACATGCCAGTCATAGATGCAACAGTAACTACAATCTGACGGATCAAACTGATTCTGATCCGTTTGTTAAATTCATACTTTTACTAATCTATTACGCACAAACTGAGCCTGGACCTAGTACAAATTTACCTGTTACGTCTCACCTTTAGCTCCTCCAAGATAAGCCCTCCAACCTTATCGGGCACATGTAAAAATATTAACCATTTTTCTTTGATGTTAGCAATGTATTTACAACTTCCGCATGGCAGCTCAAAGCGCTGTTTTTGTGGAAACTTTAATAAAAAGAAATTGTAAACGGTTTTGAATTTAGGGAAAGGCAAATACGGCTTTTCAAATGAAATAAACGAAGACGTTATAAGTAGAAATAATACGTAGCTACGTTAATCCTATTGGATTTTTTGTCTATATACATAAATAATATTATTATAGCAGGCAATTAAAAAGCTATTCAATCAAATCCATAAAACTGTAGTAGGTTTAAAGTATGTATTACTTAATCAAATAAAAGAAAATAAATTATAATATGTTTTAAAATAAAAGTTTAGGTTATCTTTTCTGTTATAAAAGCTTTCGCAAAAATAGTAATATATCAATCACTTACATATTTTACTTTCTACCTCTAAATCGGTTACGTTTATCTGAAACTTTACCTCACGCGAGTTTTGTTCAGGTTTTATCTTTTTTTATTTATTAGCCAGTATCGAGCATCGATATAAATAATGGAGAACGTTCGCCCACAAATCCCGATATAAGCCCATTTATCATAATGTCAAAAGATGCAGCACACCTGTGTGGAACCGACCTAATTCTGCTATGGAATCATCCTTAGAACCAATCGATCTACATTCAAAACTATGCCATAACCCGAACGGGTTAGGTTCTAAATGGTAATGTATCTGTGGAACTGTGTATTTGGCACGTATACTAGGGAATCCCAGGAGATAAGTATCGTCATCATATTTCGCACGGTTTGACGTTAGTCTCTGAGGTTTCTCAGCATATTAAAGATTTTTTTGACGTTACAAGGCATTAGGAGATTGGTTCGCGGAATATATCTTTACTCTAAATGTACAAACAGAAATATTGGCTTAGCGATTTTCATGCGGAATTTCTTATTCGCATGTCATGTAAACAAAAAGTAATCTTGTATGGTTCCCTAAATCGTGTTGGGCCCAAGGATATCGTTATCAGCTGTGGATATGGAGTCCCGAATAGGCAATGGTCAATAGCTGGTCCTAATAAAACGACTTGACCGCTATATAAAACTTGGCTAAATTACATATTTTGAGTAGGCAAAGTCCTTTATTGTCCAGCATAATAAGAAGTTCACAATACGTAATATTCTCTATTCCGTGACAATACTGTTATTTCGTCGTATCCAATGTATTGTAAGAAAATAATGTAAGATCACATAAAATGAATTGGAGCCAAAGTAAATACAAGTAATAGCTATTTTTAGATACAGGGTGGCCATAAAAGAGACGTCCAAAATTTTTTTTATGGTGCCTCGTGTTGAGAGGTATCTGAATCACCCCTATGTATGTTCTACGATTTTTCGTAGTTTTCAAGTTACGATTTTTTTAAAATACCCTATGAAGCATATGAAGTACTTTTTTATTATTATTATGAAAGCTTAGAGTCTAGCGCATTCTCTGAAGCTACTTAGAAACTAAGAAATTATCAGTTTATATTTTTAATTTTAAGTTAAAATTTTTAATGATAAACTCACTTAACATAAATTCTCAACTTTAGGTCACTTTTGTAGTAACTTTCATTAAAGTTACGAGGCTGTTTATTTTATGCATAAATGCACAGTTCATAGAGATTTGACTGCAAGAAAAAAAAAACTGAACCGGTTGCAAAAATTCATTAAAAAAATCGTAACTCGAAAACTACGAAAAATCGAACATACTTAGGGGTGATTCAGATACTCAACACGAGGCACCTAAAAAAAATTTTGGAAGCCACTTTTTTGGCCATCCTATATTAAACGGAATTTTCCTTAAGAATAACAGGGAAGTTAGTAACAATGCAAGGAAGAGGATGTCTTGGTTTTATCAAAACTATTGTTGACAATCTCCATAATCTAGGGATTTGCGCTCCTTGCTAAAATTCTTGTAACATATTTTAATTTATTAATAGGAAATATGATAACTATTTTTTATCTTACTAAGACGACTTCCGTACACGAGGCGAGCATGCCGGACTTGGAGTCGCCATCTTTGACATCCCGAGTTAATTCTCGGTCTAGTCAATGTAGAAAACTAACTTTTCTATGTTGGGTCGGGTCTGGGTGTTGTGGTACCGTCGTTGTTTCTGATTTCTATAACACAAGTGCTTTAGCTACTAACCTTAGGATCAGAGCAATGTATGTGATGTTGTGAAATATTTATTATTTTATTATTATTATTTTTGTGGTTAAATTGTCGGGCTCATAATTTCCTAGTGATAGGTTAAAATGGGTCCGGCTGTCAAGCTAGATGTGTTAAATCAGTTAAATCAGTTTTTCATTTTGTAATCAGATTTCATTAGTTAGTAACGCTTAAAGTGATTGTAAGTTTGGGCACTCTTTGTTTAAACATAGCACGATTATATTGTAACTTTTTTAAAAGTAATGACTGTATGTGCCAAAATAAAACTAATCACGTTACAATACGTAAGATGCAACAGTCTGAGTATTATTATAAAAGATAAAGTTTGTATGATTGGATGTTTGGCACACATTCTAAGATTACTTAGGAGTTTTTGTCTAGTTTTTCTATTCTTTATTCGATTATGTATTCCTCTTCGGCTTGAGTTACGCCTCGAAGTGATGACTGAAAGTAATAAATTTTCTTTTTCCTCATCTAATTCTGAAATCTACGCAGGCTAAGTCGCGGGCAGAAGCTAAATGGCGCCCATTCCATTATAATCTTACAACAGTAGATTCTTGCCCTAGTAAATAAGTATCAAAGTATCAAACACAACGCTACGTCTACAGCCGTCTACGAGTAATCGTAGCGCTTCGTAGCGCTTCGTAGCGCTTCGTAGCACTTCGTAGCACATTGCGCCCGTTGCAGCTACAGCAGTAACTTCTGAGACTAGCACGATACGCGCGCCATCTTCCCGGTTGCAATTAATTAGATAAGTTTATTATTAAAGTGAAACTTTAGCCGATATTCAACAATGAAACAGTATCTGGTTACCATTTTCCATTTAGACTTCGAAACCTATTTATTTCTCTGTTGACTGTCATGATTGAATGTTTCTTGAGCTTACTTTTTTACGTAATTAGATCGCTTCTTCATTATTATTCAGTTTACTTTACAACGTGTCATTGTATATAATGTAGAACATCATATAATATAGCCCTGAACCTAAAGTGAGTAATAGATAAAATACTTATGCGACATAGAAATCAGAAACAATCACAACACCCAGACCCGCAACAATATAGAAAAGTTCGTTTTCTCATTAACCGGACCAAGAATCGAACCCGGGACCTCAGAGATGGTGGTACTCGCCTCTCGGTCACCGAGGTTGTCAATGATTATAAAACACATTTTATTTCTGCTCAAAACATCTTACTAACACGTCTTTGATAACTCATTTTGGTAGATAGCATTTGCTCTAAATTAGCATAGCATTTATGGCACCACAAATATTAACGATACTTACTATTACACACTGTGTAAAGAAATACACATTATTCTTATTGCGTTTACTTCAGACATCACAAAACAATAAAAAGTAAAAAATAGACAACATAAAAAGGTTCGTAGGACAAAATAAGACTGACTTGTTCAATTCATCAATAACATTTGCTCCAACACGATTGTCGCGCAATGGAAAACACTCCAGCATAAGGAGATTGTAATTATGAAATAAGACTTTAAGAATCCGTTTCTGTCTAGACAATCTAAAGACATTACGGCCGGCCCAGCCGTTTTGCCTCCAACACATTTCCTTTACATCTTATCACGTTCTTATTTCCTAGAAATAGGGATGCTTTTCGAAAGTAGGTTAGAGTAGATGGTAGCAAGCGAGTTGTGGTGGAGATAAGTTCCTTATTGTGAGTCCGTCTTGTACGTGACTTTTGTTAATGACGCCTCTCCCCTCCCTGGACATCATGACGTTAGCTCCGCTCGCCGACTGTGCACAACTTGTTAGTTTCCAATAGCGTAACTTTAAGTTTAAGATCTGTTCCAATATTGATTTTATAAAAAACTGAAATAGGAGTCGAAACAACAGTACTAGAGTTACTTGAAGTTGTTATTAGCATATTATTGTGACGCGCTGTAATAGGTATGGTTGAAACTATAGTTGAGACTACGAATAACGTTATAAAAGCAGGCAATATTAAATAAATGAACGTCGCACGATATTTTTTCAAAGACAAAATAAAAATAAAGTTTTGCAATTCCTTTTTACAGTCCTCAGAGAGTGCTTATATTATTCTTTAGATTTGGGCACGTAGAACGTGCAGTACACGTGAAATCGTTTAAATGTAGATACATAAAATATTTATTATTACTTTAGTTAGACTTTTCAGAGTCATGAATACACTTATCATAATATAGGTACAGTCAGCATTAAAAGTAGCTGATCAAAAACTAATTCTCAAAAGCACTGACTCTTCTAAATGTCACAATAACTTTCTTTATTTGACTTTTGGTGCTGTGTGGGGACGGACGTAAAGAATACACTTCCCCACCGCCACCAGGAGGCGTGTCTCAAGAGGCGACTAATTCTTATAGCACGAGACGGGCAGCAGCGTCTGCGTGTGAAATGTTATAAAAAACTGCGCTCGCCGACCAGCCTGCCAAGCGTGGCGAGTACCTATTGGCAATCCCCTTGATGAAAGTCATTGGGGGAGGCCTGTGTTCAGCAGTGGACGTCCATGGCTGAAATGATGATGATGATTTGACTTTTGAGTAGTAATTTTGTCAGACTATACGGTTTTTTACACCACTAATCAATTTACATAATTTTAAAAAACTGTCTTAACGCTACTCTTTCATATAATTTGTATGGCGATAGCAAACTATGACGTCATTGTTTACCTAACTCAACGGTCTGACTTTTATTAATTTTGGAACAATTAAAACTCGAATTTTTATAATGTGTCGGGTTATTAGGCCTAAAATAAGGAAACATTTTTAATAAATGTTGTCCTAGAATTATTTAAATGGTGTAACCGACCCTATTGTGATATGTTGCAATGAGATTCTTTTGGAAAATTCAGACACTAAGCTACTTTTGATGTTGACTGTACTTGTTGCTGCTGACGTTACAACTTAAACAACTTTATACTTTTTAAACAAAATCAGTAAGGTAGCATCGTTTGTGTATTAGTATTAATTTTGTGTCATATTTCAACAATGACGAAGAGTTAACTATGTAGGTACATAAATAAAAGGATTAATTACTTTAAAATTAACTCGCACAATATTCCATATTAAATAATGTGCGCTGCTAAAAAGTTATATCAATTTCATCCATGTTTTATGCACTTGCAACATGGCGTAGTCAGTCTATTGAATTTTAAATTGCAAAAAGCGCTATTTTAATTCCCGTTACTTACCCATGCGTGCGTTTAAAGGTTAAAAGGAAAACACGATGAAAAAAAAAGTACTATCTAGTGCAGTCACACTATAAGTTTTGCGTAACTTAAAAAAACAACATGTTATAACCAAAATGTTATGTTTATTGCTTTTCAAAATACTCTCCTTTACATTTTGAACATTTTTTCATGCAATCGATCCATTTTTTAAAACAGGAGGACCACAGATCTGAAGGCATGTTTTCTACGTGCTGATTGAACGCTATCACTGCCTCTTCGGAGTTGGTAAAAGTAAAACCTCTCATCAAATCTTTGATTTTTGGGGAAAATACAGAAATCACAGGGTGCTAGGTCGGGGCTATGCGCAGGATGGGTGACGAGTTGTACTTTTTCGGAAGCTAAAAATGACTTTGTTTTGTTGGCCGTGTGTGAAGAAGCGTTGTCATGATGTAGGAGAACACGGCTTTTGGGTCGTTTTTGTAAATGGTAGAATACGTCATTAACACTCTTTTGATCTTCAAGTGGAATTGTACAGATGGAACCCGTAGCTGAGAAAAAAAACGCGATCATTTTTTTACCAACGTTTCTCGCCTGCCTCGCTTTTGTTGGCCTGTTCTCATTTTTAAACACTCATTCACAAGATTGCTGTTTTTTTTTTCGGGTTCAAAACAATAAATCCACGTTTCGTCTCCTGTGACAATGTCATAAACAGCATTAGAATGTCCGTGGTCGTACTTCAGTAGCATCTGTGAGCACCATTCCACACGAGCCCGCTTCTGCTCCGCTGTCAGTTCATGAGGGATCAACGACAGCAAAGTTTCCCAACTTTCAATTCTTCGTGTAAAATTTTCTGAATTTGGCTCATACCAATCCCCAATAGTCCTCGAATTGTCTCATAGGTAATCCGCGGGTTTTCTTCAATTAGCTGCTTAACAGTAGCCACATTATTTTCGTTGACGGCAGTTGAAGGCCGCCCTTCACGAAATTAGACATGTAAATAAACTCGTCCTCTCTCAAATTCAGCAAACCATCGCCATACGGTGCTCAAACAAGGTGCTTCTCTCCCAAAAGCATTTTGAAGACGAGCGGCACAGTCTTGCGGTGAGAGAGAACTTTTAAAATCATAAAAAATCATCGCTCTAAAATCTTTTCGACTTAATTCCATTTTCGTTGCGTACGTAGAACTTTGATGTGTGATAAAAAACAATTGACAAATCATTTCCCGCCAATTGTTTTTTTTATTACTAAGAAGGAAAGGAAGGAACGTTTAAAAAAATATAACATTCGAAATTCAAATAGTTCCGATTAGCTAGAAGTGCAAAACATTTAGTGTGCCCCCCATGTATAATACAGGGTGGCCAGAAAAGTCATGTCCAAAAATTTTTTTTAGGTGCCTCGTGTTGAGAAGTATCCGAATTACCCCTATGTATGTTCTACGATTTTTCGTAGTTTTCGAGTTATTATATAACTTACTTTAACGGTTCGTTAAAGTAAGTTATAAAATAATGAAAGTATTTAAGATTAAGTAACAATAGCAGGCAAATGATGTTCTATTAATTATCACCTACCACACCATTTGGCAGAGTCTTGGTTTTTGAAACGTGTTGTGGTGTCTAACAATTCACGTCAAAATTGTGTGTATTTTCACATAAAATATATAAAAATACGCTTTTATGCGAGCTTGCGGTGTATTTTATAATACGCGTAACGAACCGCATTCACAGCCTCATTAAAATTTTAACAGCTTGTAATTTTCTGCATACGACAGGTGCATGTGCCAATATGCGAGATCGGTTAAAATGTGATTTATCAAGTTACTTTACGAAATAAACAAAGATGGCAATACATTCTTAAATATTTGTCGATATTATGCACGAGTACCAGCCGCAAACTCTAAATTCACTTTAGAAAACTTCTTGACTCAACACGAAAAAATTTCGTTTATACATACAATCAAGATTTTTTAAGCATTTTTTTATTTTTGCACAATACTGTACACACAAGTACACATAAGTAAAAATATCCGAAAACAATGATAGTAGGTATCATTTAAAATATGTAACAATGAATTATTTTATTTGCTTCATTCAAATGAAATTTAACCAATCAAAACGAAATGCCAGTTGTACTTACAATGTCATTTTCAGTTCTTACATTATTTAAAAATTCGAATTTGAAATTGAAATTTACCTTTGTGTGAGAGAAGAAAGAGTAGTAGTAGTAGAAAGGGTTTCTATCGTGTAAATCGTTATTGTCTCCAGGCGAAGGATTTTAAAGGATGTGCTTAGCTGGCGGCAGCATAGGGATAACTAGCCCCAGTAGGCTGACTGGGGCCAATTATCAGTATGGCTAAAAATATGGTAAGTAGGCATTGTTTATTACTAGCCCGCGGCAACGCTCGCTGGAGTTGGATCTGTCACTTAGTCTTTATTAACGACTCATGTCACTTCCTAGCTCAAATATACTCCGCTTCTATTGATCGTAGCGTGATGTACGAGTACTATAACCTAAAACTTCCTCGATAAATGAACTATCCAACACAGAAAAAAAAAACGAACCAGTAGTTCCTGAGATTAGCGCTTTCAACCTAACAAACTCTTCAGCTATATAATATTAAGTATAGATAAACCGACGCGTTAATAAGGTATACATATTAGGGTAAGGTTGCGATCAATGGACCGGCTCTTTCTTTGGACCGCTCTGATTTCTCCTAACCTAAGTACTTTAAAAATCAACCGTTTGCACGAAACGTTAGCTATTTGAGCTAGTACCAACCCCCGCTCCCACCAGTGTCGCCGTGAGCTCCGTTGGGGAAGGACGTTTGCTGCAGTGTTTCGCGCGCTCCCGATGTAATTTTCTCGTGACACAGTTTACCAGGTAAGTACAGTTTATTAAATGTTTTCAATGTTATTTATTGTGAATCGCACGCCTTATTTAGTTGTTCAAGTAGATTTGTAAACTGTTTTTTGCAATATTTCACAGATTTTTATGTATTAACCTTTTTGTCTTTGTGCTATGAATTGCCATCAATGGACCAGTAAGTTTCTCTTTAATTGGACCGGTCCAATCATAGCAACTTTTAAAATAGAAATTTAAATGGTTTTATTTTTATTTTAGCATGGCAAAACGAGGGGAATACTATGCGTGGAACGAAGAAAGCATGACATTGGCACTACAAGCTTTAAGTAAACAAGAAGTTGGACTGAATGAGGCAAGCAGGATATATGGTGTACCAAAAGCGATGCTAAAAAGAAGGCTGGACGACAAAAATTTAAGAGCAAAAGGTGCAAAACAAATAATTGGACTTAGAGAAAAAGTTAGTCGATCATATTTTGGAGTTGGAAAGCTGTTTATACGGAATCACGCCAAAAGATGTCAGAAAAATGGCTTTGTAGCACAGATTCAACAAAGAAAAAGAAATGGCTGGAAAAAAATGGTACTATGGATTTTTAAAACGACATCCAGAATTAAGTCTGAGACAACCCAGGGCTACTTCTTTTAATAGAGCTACTGCATTTAACAAGACAACAGTTAAAGATTTTTTCGATAAGTTAGAAAATGTGATGGACAAACATGGCATAAATGATCCGAGATATATATTTAATGTCGATGAGACGGGATTGACAACTGTACAACGAAAGCCAAGAAAAATCCTGGCACAAAAAGGCAAGCATTAAGTGGGGGCCATAACTAGCGCCGAACGTGGTACCAATACGACAGCCGTTTGTTGTGCAAGTGCTGCAGGATATTTTATTCCACCACTAATCATTTTTAAACGTAAGAGAGCTAAAGATGAACTAAAAGACGGTGCTCCACCTGGCACAATTTTTGTATTCAATCCCGACAGTGGTTACATAAACAAAGAAATATTTTTCGTCTGGATGCAACATTTCGTGGAAAGTGTAAAACCAACGCCCGAAAAGAAGGTTCTCTTGATACTCGATGGACATACAAGCCACACAAAAAATTTGGACGCAATTAATTATGCAAAAAAACACAACGTTGTACTGTTGTCACTTCCCGCACACACTTCAAACAAACTACAGCCACTTGATACCTCATTCTTCAGACCTTTGAGCTGCTACTTCATAGATGAGACCGAAAAGTGGCTGCGTTGTAATCCTGGGAGATGTGTCACTGCATTTCAGATCTCAATGCTATTTGGAAAAGCGTATGCCCGAGCGGCGTCAATAGGAACTGCTGCAAGCGGATTTGAGAAACATAGTATTTGGCCATTTAATAAAGATATATTTCAAGACTATGAGTTCATAACACTAGCAGAAGATGATAATCCTCAAATAACAACGAAAATTTAAATATTGATCCTTTATCTTTGACGTCAGGCACTCCAAGTCATGTCGCTACACCACAATCACCACGATGCATCATTCCTATGGAAATTCAAAAAACACGCACTGACTCTGAATCGCAAATCCAACCCAGTTTTCCGCTGGTTTCATCTGAAATTCAATCTAATTTGGTGGTAACTATGCATGCTGAATTTGAGCTCAATAAGCAAGTTTCAAAACCTGCTTCGAAAACGCTACTAAAAGATGAATCTATGCATAATGTAGAGGTATCTGGATCTTCTCAAATTAGGCAGAACCAAAACCCGCCCGATGTAAGGAGTAGCTCTAAACATCAAAACAAAGACCTTCCGCAGCCTGTTATTAGTTCAGGTTCTGCAATGGCAAATGTTGTGCCTATAAGTCAATCGCATTTAGCAGCCACAACACATAATTCCAAACAACAAGTTCCAAGCACTAGCTCTGATTTCCACATTGCTAGTATATCTCCTGGAGCCAAGAAGGTTATTGAAGAGCTCAGAAATAGAAGCCGTAAACCCCAACGAGCTTTGGAGTTAACTTCATCTCCTTATAAGAGGGAATTAGAAACAGCAAAATCTGAAACAGTTAAAACAAAGAAACCAATAAAACTGCCTAAAAAAGTAAAGAAAACTGTCCCTGACAATGAAGTGGAACAGTGGTTTTGTAGGATTTGTTTGCTTTGCTCTGTAGAAGACATGATACAATGTTTAGCGTGTAAATGTTGGGTGCACGAAGAGTGCGCCTGTGTGAAAAAAGGGTTAAAAAAATATTTTTGTCCATCATGTCACTGATTGATCTCATAAGCCAAAAAAAATGTTATTTTAGTACTTACTCTTTACATTTGCTAAGATTTTGAGTTATTTTACTTTCATTTGTTGAAAAACGTTCAAAACGTTTTTTTAAGTCACTTTTTAAAAGTATTATTTTTTTGTTGTTGATTCTCGTTCTGTTAAGTAAGATTTGTTTTAAGACGTACATGTTTTTGAATTATTTTACTTTCATTTGCTAAAAAATGTTCAAAACGTTTTTGCTTAATGTCGCTGTTTAAGTATTCTTTTTGTGTTGTTGATTCTCTTTGTGTTTGCTAAGATTTGTTTCAAGACATACATTTGAGTTTTTTTACTTTCATTTGCTAAAATACGTTCAAAACGTTTTTGTTTAATGTCACTGTATAAGTTCTTTTTTTTGTTGTTGATTCTTAGGGTCGTAAAACCTGCATATTTTCTTACCAATTTAAATTAAGAATATTAATTACATTATATTACATATTGTAATAATGTTGCAATTGATAACATTATAAACATTTCAAATTGGAGACTGATTAATGAGACTGTGCCATTTTATTTTATAAAGCGTTGACTAATTGTAGAATAATAAAATTGATTATTATATTATTGTCTTTTATTTGTTTGAATTCTCATAGTACCGTTGAATGGACCACTGCACAAAATTTCCTAAGTCCAATGATAGCAACTCACTGGTCCAATTAAAGAAACAGTGGTCCAAAGAAAGCAACCATGACAAAACAGTTTTTTTCTATTTTCTCTGTTTATGGTTAATGCTAAAAATCACAAATGACACATACAAGTTCTTATATATAAGGCTTATTAAAATGTTGAATCATGTTGCTCCTATCTATCACAATTCCGCTGTTATGTCATTTTAAAGTTAAGTGGTCCAATAGTGGCAACCTTACCCTAAACGCATCTTCCCAACCGGCAATCGTTTTATCTTTACTATTTTGCCAAATAACATCAAAAAACTTATTACAATTGGTCATTTCACGATTTGACTAATTTGTAACTAATAACCGTAACACATAAACCGTCTATCGCGTTCATCCATTCTTTCAGCGTCAACCTAGACACGCGATAATGAACTATATTGGTACGCAATAAGAACCATGCACAAACATGTTTACCTATTTCGCGCTTATTGCAGTCATTTTATACGTCCCGGAAAAGTTAAAACAGCCCGTGTTCATTAAACTTTGACATCGAGGAGTGAATTGTTCTATGAAAAGTCTGACGTTTTCCCGTTTCAGTTGGTTTATTCTGTTAGTTCTAGTTAGTCAGGTAGGTATTGGAATGCATTTTATGGCATATTTTCATGTCATTTTAGTAAAGTGTAACCCTAAATAGGCAAAACCTCTGTAAAATGTCTCAAAAAAGCCATAGAATTCAAACAACAACAGTTGCAAACATTAACCATTTATTCTAGTTCTCACATCAATCACAAATTCAAATATTACTAACCTTAGTCAATACACCAGGGCAGTCCGATACCGAATGACGGCGGTCCGAATGCAACGATCTGAAGTCGTCTTGACATTGACACTGACAGTGTCAGTGCAAGACAATCGAACTGACACAATCACTTGACGTTAAAATAAACACAGTAATACCTTCGTTATGTATAAAATTCAGCGAAATAACGGTAACCGCCGTTACACTTCTTAAGATGATTCAACGGCTTAAATGATTTTTAAGGGACCAACATCGAAAAAAAAAGTCTACCGTAGGATGATGGCTGGCAGTGAAGATCGTGCTCTTTGGCGCTCTTTACGTCCAGCAGTGGACTACAATGTAGGCTAACATCATGATGATGATGATGTATAGGCATGGAGGAACTGTCTTTAATAACTCTAGACTCATAACTCATTTATTCAGTATATAGGCCCTCTTACGGGCACTTATACACGTCCCAAAATATAGCTTTACCCTACCACCGCTTCGGAACTACATATCGGCTGGTGATGAGAATAAACGGCGCAACAAACTTTGACTATTTGTAGGACGTCGTAGAACGAAGTAATATAAACAATTGAATGGAATACGGGCAGCATTCGCTACCAGGCGACTAGGTGCTAGAATAATATCCTACCACCGTTGTTTACAAGCTTTGTTCATTTAAATACAAATTTAAAAAAAAAGTAAAATGCGCTTTTTTAGACTTTCAAAAATTTGGGGTACGAAGCAATAGTCGTCTGGGTAATTTTTTTCCTCTTTTCGTGCCATAGCATTCTGGAATTGTAGTTTTATAATGTAATATTCTTAATACAATAAATATACTTAATTTTTTATTCATCTATTTTTATTATTATGTTTTATTGACATTCTTATGCATTTAATAAATAATTAATCAATACTCATTGTTTTGCAGAATTGTTTTAATAAATTAATTTTAATAAATTCTTGTCCGATTTGCTGCACGTGACCTCGCGTAACCCTGAATAAGCAGTGGCTGAAAATCATTGAGCATCGTTGAGCAGTACCAGCACTGAGCACCTGCTTTTTGCATCGCTGCGGCACACACTATATTCCTATGTTTATTTCTCCTTCTACTTTTTTTATTAATTTTATATTTAAATTAATTATTTATCAAAATATTTTAATTGTTATTATTTACCACCATAAATGATATAACTTTAGTTTAAATTACTATAAAGTGTTGGCTTTGTGTTTTGCAAATGAACAATTATCTATCTATCTTATCTAAGTAAACACCTCTATCGCTCACTAATATTATCCTAAAGAAGTGGATTAATAAAGATAAATGGTCAGAAATATTAAACTTACCTAATATCTCCTATGCAATAAAAATAAATAATAAAGAACGTAATATACACTTACTGTTCCCACAAGTCGTCTGTTAACGTCTTCTTGCATTGTAGTAAAAATTTAGCAGAAAACCAGAAAGGAGGTTCGGAGACTGCAGCAATCCTGTGATTGAAATCGTGCTCTTTGTCCGAACGAGACAGCATTAGTCTAGCCTTACGTTGGACAAGGACGGAAGAAAGTGCTAACAGTGATAGTTCAATCGGGAATAGCTTGGCTATGACTTAACGGGCTTGCGAAGTTAAGATTCGATTTCGTGCAGGTATACACGGCTACAAGTCAAACTACATTTTCCACTATAAACTGAACTATCATTAAACAGGCGGTCCATTTAGTGAGAGCTCAGCTTATCCTAGTAATGTGAAGCTTAGCTTGTAGCAGTCCGGGTTTCCTATTATCTCATTGTTGTATAAACTCATATTATTGCACAAGTTGGTGTCAATTTTATACAAAATGGCGTTTTGCTAAAGAACTATCTCATGTACGTTCGTATTTTTAACTCAAATATTTAAGTATAAAATGCTGTTTGACCAAAAACATAGTTAAATGGTGACTTACAGGTATTTTGTTCATCTACAATGCTACTAACTACTCCAGAAACTGAAACTAAACCAAAATCCTTAAGGCAGAGTAGACGTTTAGGAATTAATGATGTTCGTGAAAGCGTTGCAAAATAGATAAAGATGTGTATTTGCAGATGGAGATACAGATGAAGAGTGCCACAATAATAAAAGTCTTAGAAATGTAAATGTTATTAAAATAAGCTTATTAAGTGTTTTGATTACTATCTAAAACAAAGGTTTAACTTACATCGCGTTTCTTGTGCCTTGGTTTTTGGCAAAAACCATAATAAGTATTATAATTTGGATAGACCTACTCAAGTTACCTATAAAATGGGATTTATTGATTTTTCAAGATCTTTTCTAATCAATAAAGACTAATAGTAGCAGTATAGTAGAACTTAGATAAATATTAACAGTCTTAGAATAATCCGTGCTAAGATCCTTTAACGAGATTCTCTGTGGAAAGTATCTAATGGTGCAGTAGACAGCCAGATGGATGCCGCGGCTTGCCAGGAAGCGTATTTACTTTTACCAAGCTGCCTGGCAAATAACTGGCGCCGGATAGACACAACTGCTATTATGTCTATCGACAAGGGAAGGACTTGAAGCTTGATATCGCTACACTTGATTATAAATTTTAAAGATAGTATCATGCTATGTTCCATATGTTCGTCAAAATCCATATCTAACTGTTCGCACAAAAGTAGGTTCATACTATTTGCTTAGTCCTCAAAGTAACACTATCATTATGTATAAACTATTTTATCTCGTTAGTTACTAATATTATTATTTACTTGTTAAGGAACAAAACCCGTCATTTATGTATGTAATGGTACATAAAGTTCCTTTTAAATCAACTTTGAAAATACCTCTTGACAAATTGCAATTGCATTTGAAAAAAAATTAACATGAATAGTAGAACTACAATAGAAAAGAAAATAGTAAATAGGTGGACAGACGACCTGGCAAAAGGTCGCAGAAGGACGCTGGATGCAGGCCGCTTCCAACCGGCCAATCTGGAAGTCAATGGAGGCCATGTTCAGCAGTGGTCATCCTATGGCTGAAATTATGATGATGATGAATAGTAGGACACAATTCTTATTCACTATTCAGAGCAAGGTAAGCTTACTGAATACGCGTCCCAGCTGCAGGTTAGCGCGACTAATGAGTTTTGTTCAGCTGCGTTTTACCGCTAATTGCTGATCTTACCGGCAGAATAACGTTCTTTCCCTACCAACCAATCTACCTGCACAATAAACAGCGTGTCCCTTAACTCAATGTTAATCTTGTAACCACATATTAATCTTGTAACTTTGGGCCTATGACTTTTAAAAATATGCATAAGAGTTTTTTTAGTTTATGTATACCAATTCAATCGACTATTTGGTAATTTTGTATGGGAAGCCGAATAATTTTCACGCAAATTTGCAAAAGTCATAGCACAAAAGTTGTTCACCATGGTGTGTAGAATATGTGGTGATGTGGTTACAAGGTTATCCTTTAGATACGCGACACCCTGTATGTAAAATCGTGTATTGCCTAAAAGACAGTACGTTATCAGCTGAAGATGATAAACCTATAACAATTTTTATTGCAATAACGAAGAAGCGATGGCGTGACGATTTGGAGCGCCATGCTAGGGATTGATATACTTTGGCCCTTAACAGAGAAACATGGTAGGACTTGAGAGAGACCTTTGCCCAGCAGTGGGACACCATAGGTTAAAAAATAACGAAATCGCAGGTATTTTTTCCGCCTTTCGATAAGATGATAATGTAGATAGAAGATAGAAGTCTTCTAGATATCACTTTTAACTTTTATTACTATAGAACATAGGGATACTGTACTGTACCATGAATTTCACAAATTATTCTTCCCAAAACACAACTGCTCACTCACGCTGACCGACACTGACCTGAATGACCAACTTGTCGAGTTATTTTGCCTAAGGAAATCGTTACCGGATGTTAACATTTAATTCATTCCGTCGATATCACGCTTTTTGTTAATCAATTGACTACTTCTTAAAATGATGTAAAATATGATTAAAATCAATTAATTTGATTTAAACTTGCAGTAAAATAATAAGAACCTTACAGTATAGAGGATATTTTGTCATTTTAAAACATGTGTTATTGCTATGCGTACCTACAAAAAAGTATATGATTACATGTCGGTACTTTCTGTATTTTACTAGGACACGAACTAAGAGGACTCTTTTATGTAGCTTGCACTCGGTAAATTTAGTATTAAAAAAATCGTTTGTCAAAACACTTTTAAAAGCACGATGGGTCGTAGAGTGTGATTGAAGACTCACTGATCCTCATCTTATTAAAAGCATACCTATCCACTATGAATAAACACAATGCTTACAAAGTGAAGTACCTACTGTTAGTAAAAGCAAAGTAACAATAGTGAACGTTGCAGAGTGGCTGGAGTGAATTACAGGACTAATGCGCGCCACTCGGTGCGCCGGATTGGCTTACGGCGTTTAATTACCTGCGCCTCGCCGCCTCGGTGTTGCCAGGTAGAAAAAATATATAATACTACAATTAATGTGCTAAGTTTTGTAACTATACTAACGGAATAAGAACTTAACCTTTCGAGAAGGAAGCGACTTATCTTTCTATAGATTTCTTTATTGGCATTATAATTTTAGGATCGCTAAAGATCGTAATGACAACCTATTTTTGTTACAAACTTATGCGTAACAAAATACGCTATACTACGAATACACTTCTCCACTGCCAACAGGAGGCGTGTTGTAAAAAGCAACTAATTCCTGTAGCACGTGACAGGCAGCAGCGTCTGCGTGAAAAATCTTGTAAAAAAACCTCATTGGGGAAGGCCTATGTTCAGCAGTGAACGTCCTATGGCTGAAATGATGATGATGATGATGAAAAAAATTAGTAGAGAAAAAAGATGTACATATGTACCGTAAATACTAAATTGGTAAACAGGTATTATTCATTAGGAACTGCTTGTCAGTAGGTAAATAAGCTCAAATGCTGAAGTTTAACCATTAACTGCTAACAATGAATGAAAGAAGAAAAGAAAACAACACGTCAAGTTCTCATAAAGCTTATTACAAAAACGTTTCACATAAAACAGCATTGTCATCCACAACTGGTGGCGACAGTAAAATGTGGCAACACTAACGCGATTACCCGTTTGTCGACGTCGGTGGATATGTTAACTCGTCCCAAGCTTCCTACCCCTGGCCACTACCATAGATACTCAACAGTTCAAGTCTAAACTGATGACTAACTAAGATTACTACTGAATATCGATTAATACTGTGATTGAACTATGATTTGAGTGAATAATTACTTAATACAAATCTTAATGTTATTTTCAAATAAATTTCAAACAGTGCCGCAAACAGAACTTATATATGTGAGTCTTGCGGAGTTAGTGTGTACGAGTATGACTACATTCTTATCATTCGATTTTAGGAAACACCTCGAGATCGATCTTTAATGTACAGACAACAGCACATCAACCTACCACAAAACGTCAAATTTTCTTAATTGATATTGATCTCTACGTGTAGGACTTAAAGTTGAAAATCGGTTTACTGACCTTTAACTTTTTGGGTAGGTTGACCTGCCGTTGACTGTACAGACAACAGCTCGTCAAACTAGCGTAAAATGACAAATTATGTCAATTGATATTGATCTCAAATCTCTATGTTTCGAACCTAAAGTTGAAAATCGGCTGAATGACCTTTACTTTTTAGGTAGGTTGACCTATAAGTTGACTGTACAAGTAAACACAATTGGCAGACTTTATAAATGCCTTATAATTTTGCATTCTTTACCAGTCAACCTTATAGTAGGTAATTCTGATCATTTACTGTGCCATACAAACTCCGATCGACAATCCAAAGTAGAAGTTACAACGTTGTCTGCAAATTGTGAAGACAAAGAGGCTGGCTGTCTGCGAACTTAAAAATTCAAATTCAAATTTTAATTTACGAATGCAAAGTGGCTAGATGAACATTTTTATTTACAGGCTTCATTAGCCCTGGCTAACTGAATTTATTCCGCCGCTACCGCACGATATAAAACTTTTTAGCCCGACGACGCCGCGTTAGCCGAACATTTCTAAACCTTGTAAATTAAACTATTTTAATTTCATATCGTCGTAAGTAGTACTTAGTTTACGAGTGCCTCGTATCGCAACAAACTATAACTTTACTTAGCGTGTAAAAAAATTTTATTTACAATCTTTTATAATGTAAGAATTAAAATTAGCTAGTTTAAAGTTCTTTGAAATAATAGGTGTTTGGTAAATAAGCTTTAAGTACCTACTTACTTGTAAAATCAGATTTAAATGTTTTCTTATTACAATATATTCCCTTATTATACCTGCCCCCCTAGCCTGAGCACCAAAACACGATATGATATAGCGATTAATCGACACCAACTTTAAATATATCATAGATGTAGCCGCCATGTTGAATCGCCGTGCCGGTGACGTCACAGGTTATGATCGCTGTTTCGATAAAAAATCAAAATGGCGGCTACATCTATCATGTTTAAAAAAAACTGTTGGTGTCCATAAATCGCTATATCATATCGTTTTAGTGGTAATGCTAGGAGGGATAATATTGGCTGATATCTTACTTGATTATATTATAGTTACCTACTTTTCCGTGTCAATATTCACATTAGTTTCATAAAACTATTCACGCAACAAAAACGTAACTCACACATAGCAATCTATCACAGAGATTATCCCGCAGTGGGCGTGTCCCAATGCAGTAATTTATCTGCCTTATTCTTTCCTAACCGACTGAAACGTTATCCAAGAAGGGGATTATTCATAATGTTTCCTCATTTCGGGTACTTCCTACTTGAGTATTTTCTTATTGGGATATTTTTACATTAGGGAATTATATCTTTCAGACGCTTTCACATTCATTAATTTGATTCATTCTGTGAATCTAACCCAAAATGATTATATTTAGAAACCAAAATGTTCTCGCTTTGCCTAATCTTTAGCAACGAATTTTGTAAAAGAAAAATATCTTGACTCTCAAATGGAAATTACCCGAATGGAAAGATACCCTCATTTCGTGATTACCTCATACTTCACGAGTCTTTTCGGATGAGAATACATTTTCTAGATTTACAGCGGTTGGCGCTTATAAATTCGGTTTGTGTCCTTTATCAGAGGATGAATGCAAATGAAACTAACTTGGCCCAAACTCTCTTTGGGTATAACGCAATATCAGTTAAATGCACGTTCCGCCATGCATAAAGCACCCGTTTTAGCACATACTACGTACGCAGGGTAAAGTTATCAGACAGATAATATTGTGTACATCTGTAAATAATTTGTGATGCCACACTAGAGACGTCACTTAATGAAGTTATAATGGTTACCTACTTAAGAAAAACTTAAAATACAAATGTCGATCCGAGTAAAGACACTTTTTGAATAAACAAAAATGATAATCAACACTTAATTGTTAATTAGCGTCTCCATACGCTTACTAAATCTATGGGCGTCTCTGCGTGCCTTGTTTGTGCTTCTTGTTTATTTTTTCTGTCTCTATTTCTCTGTTCTCAAAGTGTAAGGATGTTTTTCCTAATCGTGTCTATGGATAATAAAGATCAAATAGGTTGAACTAAGTGCTATAGCTCTATTTAAAAAAGATTTTACATAATGTTCGCTATTTTTATAAAAATAAAATAGCAAAACGTTATCATACAGCCATCTTAGTTTTATTACGCCCACGTTTATTTTATTTGCAGCCAGTTCTAAGACACTACACCTCCTCACGTATTTACCCAGTGTCGCATTGCGAACATGGTCCACGAGGACTCTCGGGACACTGCTTCTCAGGTAATTAAACCTTGTTTATTGCCTTGAGGCAAACATGTGTGAAGACATTTTATATCTTCGGGTTTTCAATAAATTGTTAAGGAGTTACTGTTTTGTAGAGTTAGGCAAAGAATAAAATTGTTTGTGTAGGAGCAAAGTTTATTTTTCTTCTTAAGTATGTTTACATAACTTAGGTAAATACTGTATTTACTAAGTGCTTACCGCAAAAAGATAACCTTAGAAGTAACATCTAATCTTTTTATGTTAATTCATAATATATTAGGAGTAAGAAATTCGGTTCAAAATATGCTGAGAACTCATTCTATGAAAAACTTAGAATGATTTGTATTCACTTAAGATTTAACCAGTGTGCAGTGGGCAGAAAATATTAACTTAACCATTATGTTCCCTTCATTCATCATAAAGCTCAATAATAAATGAAGCTAATGGGAAGAAAAATAAGTAATTCCGTTTGACGCACACTCACGACAATAGGACGAGTTAGAATGGAGGCCCCTTTTACTAAGAAGATCCTGTTCAAACTGGCTATTTATTTCAGCGATTTGATACACGATTACATAGACCTTGTTTGGTCTCTGCTCAAGAGTTGGGAATAGAATCTTAAATGAAATATAACACATCAAAAGAGTTTCGGTAAGAAACTTATAGGTCCTTCATTGATTTTTTGTTACGTATAAATACTGATTTTGTCGGATGTATAGATAGGTACATATAGCCTAGAGAATATGGGGTAATTATACTTACACTGCCGTAGCAATATAAGTCGACGTTTTAATGGTTTGGATAAAGTGTTGAAAAATTGCACTAAATTTTTTACCTGGTAAAATTAATGGCTATGGATACTATACTTAAGCTCCGTGATTCTCTTGACAGTTACTCACTCCGCAGATACACCTACTTATAGATAATAATAATTCAAAGAGCCGTTTCCAACATCCAAAGGATTACTCGTACGGTCATGTAAAGATTAAATAAGTCTGCTCCCGGGACGAGTAGGTACCGTCAGCGCCTTAAATATTCATCGCGCCCTCTGCTGTTTTATTCACGCTACGTTTGTCCCGCTCGCCGCCTGCTGACCCTACATCAGGCAGTGGTCAGACCGGGCTTAGTTTTTTTTTTAACTTTTCTTGTAGGTATGAGCCTACGAAAGGATTTTGTTTTTTTCTCGACGCCTTTCGATAAGGCGAAGAAATACATAAACATAAACATGCTTATGCTTATCTTTGTTTTACAAGGTACCAAACAATGTATTTTTGGTAGGTGCGGTGCGTGCGAGTGATTGCCGCCGCCCCTACGCCGATAATGTTTGCTTTGACGACCCTGCGACGGCCGGCGGTGGACTTGCTTTCTACTTTTTTTTGTGTTCCCGAATGCCCTCTTGCGAAAATGAAGTCAAAACTAGATACAGGTGCACTCATCTGTAGCATATTTTTTTTAAGGGTTTCATACCTCAAAAGCTAAAAAAGAATTTTTATAGATCACTTTTTTGTATATGTGTCAAGACCTTTTTTTACCACACTTAGTACAAACTTGTTAATGTAAATAGTTCGTCCTTCTACTCAGGTAATAGGCTAGTTTACTAAAAAATCTAATTAGTCCGTCAGTTGGATTAACAGAAAATATTGGACACGTATTTTTTCTTTTCTCAATCAAACAAAAAATGATCAAGATATAGCCCGTTAAAGTCCTGCGTAACTTCACGCCTTACGACACTTTTAAGCAAGGCCTGACGTCACGTGCTTTCGGAAAAATTTAATGCGCTTTATCTTCGTCATTTTTTGCTTGATTGACAAAAGACAAAAATGGGTCCACTATTTTCTGTTAATCTAACTGACGGACTAAATAGAATAATATTTTTTTGACCCAAGAAACTAGCCTATTAGGTAGGTACCTATTTTATTTGTTGGCTCAGGGACTAGGCGTAAATTTTGCCTCCGACCTCAACGCTCGCCACTTGTCATCTGTCCCGTGCCAGTTTCGTCCAGTCGGCACTCCAAGTTCTCTCAGCATTAACGTGACTTCATCGATCTAGCGATACCTAGGACGACCAACGCGTCGTCCACACGATCTTACAAAAATAACGTAATACCCTACCCTTAGTAAATAAAAACCAGAGACCGCCCACAAATAAGATTTACCTAAAAGTAATGTACGAGTACAATATACACCCAAAGAGAGCCCTATAAAGTGGGTTTATTAATAACTAAGTGTCCAGACCCAGGGACAGATATTTTAGAATAAAGACGTGACTAAGGCAGTATCATTAGGGGACCTTAATTAATAATGCTTTGTGAACTATCCCTGATTTCGCCGCTCGTTAATTTTAATGAGCTCTTACCTTTTACCTTGACAGCGACAAGGCGGTCGGATATGGAACAAATGTATAATGAAGGATGTAGGTCATTATCATTAGACTTTTAAAACATTTTATATAAAATGCTTATAACGTAACCCTTATTACCTTATGTTATAAAATTATGTCAAGCAATAGACACTAAGCTTATTAAAAAACGCTAAAAATAATCTTAACACTTAAGTACAAGCAAACGAAAACATAGAATCTCTCATCGACACCGACACCGACTCCAAAAGTAACTGATTAGGTACTTAAGTGTTAAGATTATTTTTAGCGTTTTAGTTTTAGTTATAAAATTTACTTATATGTATCTATTTTAGTGATAAATCCTAATCAAAACAAATCTTACGAGTGCAAACATAATTTTACTGCTGAACACCGATTTTATTTCCTATTTTTACTGTAGTATCTTTGAAGTATAAGCTATTTATTAAAAAAATAATCATTAAAATCGGTTCACATTTGGCAAAGATATTAGGTAAAATAGTTACTAAAATTAGTTGGCGTGGTACGGAGTTCATGCAATGTTTGATGATTTTCTTATAGATCCCATCATCAGAATTTAATCAAATTTATATGGAACCATTCTGAAAGTATTACCCTTCGAACAAAAAAAATATTATTGAAATCGGTTAACGTATAGATCCTTTTTTGTGCCTAAAATTGATACGAATAGAGAAACCACAAATACATTACAACATCTTTGAAAAACTAAAATAATGTATATAACTGGCTTAGTGATATGGCTTCTTATACAATACAAG
Organism: Anania hortulata; assembly: GCA_963576865.1. Lineage (NCBI taxonomy): Eukaryota > Metazoa > Arthropoda > Insecta > Lepidoptera > Crambidae > Anania > Anania hortulata. The sequence continues at coordinate 15,503,540 of OY756401.1, forward strand.
AATTTTGAAATTAAACAAATTTTAGGAAAATTGTATTATTCTGGAAAAATACATATTACATTTTCATTAGTCGAGGATAAAACTTAACAATTTTATTGTATTGAATCAGATAATTGGTATTTTTATAATGAAATTTGCATTTTATTAATAATAGCTGAATAGGCGGAATATTCTTTATACGATCATCTTCAGTATATCCTACTCAAAAGCATATAAACTTCATTTCCTTTAAAAATTCGTACAACAAATTGTAGACAACACTCATTAATCTTTTAAAAAAACGTTAATTTCTCTCAATCGATATTGATCTCTACTTTAAGGAGTTAAAGTTGAAAATCGGCTCAATGTCCTTAACTATTTAGATAGATTGAACTGCACTTGTCTGTACCTGATACATTTTTTTTCAATCAAGAGATTATTGGCATAAAGAATGTGGACAGATTAAAATTAAAATTACATTAGAAGCAGTTTTATAGAGCTTGCCCCATGAGACAAAGTGTACACACTATGAACATGACTGTTAATTAGCCAAGACAAAGGGGAGTTTAAACCTAAATAAATTTTATTTAAAAAAATAAAACCGACTTCAAAACACTAAAATGCTAAAAATAATCCTAACACTTAAGTACCTAATCAGTTACTTTTGGAGTCGGTGCCAGCCGATGAGAGATTCAATGTTTTTGTTTGCACCGACTCCAAAAGTAACTGATTAGGTACTTAAGTGTTAGGATTATTTTTAGCATTTTAGTGTTTTGAAGTCGGTTTTATTTTTTTTAATAAAATTTACTTATTTCATAAATTTTTAGTGATAAATCCTAATCTAACTGCTGAACACCCATTTCATCCCCTATTTTCCTACCCTTAGGGGTGATTTTTATTTTGTAAACTTTTAGCATATTATCTTTGAAGTATAAGCTATTCAATAAAACAAAAATCATCAAAATCGACTCATATTTGTCGAAGATAGATAACAAGAACCACAACCAAAATACTATCTGGGTATATATTTGTTGATTTTCTCAAAAAGTTCTAAATCAATTTTGATAAAATTTATATGGGACCACCTCTGAAGTATGATCTACCAAACAAAAAAAGAATAATTAAAATCGATTCATAATTGGCGGAGTAATCGCGTAACAAATATACAAAAAAAAAAAAACAGTCGAATTGAGAACCTCCTCCTTTTTTGAAGTCGGTTGAAAACATCTTTTGCGCAAACAGGTTGCGTGAAACCAGAAACAGCTAAGCAGCTTGGGGCAAACTATTTTACCTCTCAACCATTACATTATTTTTATTAATCTTCTTCTTTGCGTATCGCCTCAGGCTTTTATATATTATGTGAGGACCAGAACTCAGCCACCTGTTAATATTATTTTGAATAATATTTGGCCTTTGCCCAGCAGTGGGACAGGAATTGCTATATAAAAAATTGTAAAAAGTTAATAATATAATGTGCCGTGTGGAGACGGCCGTAAAGAATACAACCCCCCGACGCCAACAGGAGACGTGTCGTAAAATGCGACTAACTCCTGTAGTACGAGACGGGCAGCAGCGTCTTCGTGCGAAATCTTATAAAAAACTGCGCTCGCCAACCCGCCTGCCAAGCGTGGCGAGTATTAGCAATCTCCCCTGATGATAAGTCATTAAGGGAGGCCTTTGTTCAGCAGTGGACGTCCTATGGCTGAAATGATGATGATGATGAATAATATAATATACCTAAATTGTTATATGATGATGTGTGATTACGCTATTTGACTAATCCAACGAGTTTCTAAGAAAATTACGGAAGCACATTTACGTATCCTACTTAAATATTAGTAATCAAGAACTTCCAAATTACCCTCAATCACAAACTTCTCTTTTGTATTACCTAAGTACCTATACAATATGTCTCACAAATTCGGTAAAACTACTTAACCCAATTGTTGTTCCTAGAACCTATGTTTGCGAAATATACATAGGCACTTTGGTCTTGCGAACATTAGCCAAATACGAATATCTGTTTGAATATCTTAGTTTTGTTGTAGGACGAAGACGCACAGCTAATCAGGGATAGTAGTTTGTTCAGTGGACCATATAATTTGGCTAAGGTATATAATTAGGTTTGTACAACTCCGCTATATCGTCTACTGTATTAGGCAAAAATTACTTAGATACTTAGTCATTGAGACTTGTCAAATGACATATGACATAATTTTAATTTTTGGACGACCTTCGGGTCTAGTGTTTTTGACTACAAAAGCCAGACTGCAAAAAAAGTTGCGGGTTCGAATTCCGCAAGAAACAAATGTTTGTGTGATGATCACGCACATTTGTTTCTAATTAATAGAATATAGTTAGTTTCTGCGAATTTAATCGTAAATTAAGTTAGTTATGATAAGTATAAGATGTAAATGTAAGTATATACTGTTTTCTAAGATACCATTGTAAAAAATATTTTCTTTTGTTACCGCTAATTCTGCTGAGAATCGTGAGAAAAAAATATCAGGGCAGGCTTAGTTCAGTGTAAAGAGTTAAGTTCTTGTTTAACTACTAGGCAAAAACTATTTGTATGTGAAAGAGAGAGAGGAAGTTTTTGTTTTCCTTTCTCTCTATGTAACCAAACCAAAATAATATTAAATCTTCCGGACGGACATAGGCTTACTTTCTATCAAGAAAAAAAAATCACATTTTCCGAGAGATAAAAAATAGATGACTATAATTATCGTAGATGTCGCTGCTTAGCTATCAAAAACTTTTAAAAAGTGCCAACAATATTATGAATCGACGCGGGCGAACTATTTTAAACTATAAAATGCAGGAACTTTAAGACTAGGGAAAACGGCCTATAGGGCAGGCTTATATTCAGCAGTGGACATCCTATAGATGAAATGATGATGTTGATGACTAAAGCCCATTTGCAATATTTCGATAAGAGTAATCCACCTAACCAAAATAGGTACAATGTCATAGTCATGTGCGATAATCGCCTTGCAGGTTCAACGATCGCTAATGCCGCCTGGACGTCTATAGACGTGTCTGTCACCCGTGGTATTATGCCCACACAATTTGCAATAAACTACACATTTATTATTGTACAGTAGCTTATCTAAGATCGAGTCTTATTAAATAAGTATGTAAAGAAAATGCAAAACAAGAAATGTTTTTAGGGCCGATTTTTTAAATGCTATGCTTGACACATTTTCTATACGAAAACTGTCAAAATGTCAAACTTATTCTTCAAATAAAAGATACCAGATAGGGTATTGAAAAATCAGCCCTTAGTGTATCTAAAAAGCAGCACATAAGTAATCTATTTTCTATCATATCCAGCTCGAAGGACCATGTAACGTTCGTTGACTAATACATGATAAATGACCGTAATATGTCAGATAACTGCGCAGTATCTACGCGCTAATAGGATTTAATGATAAGACGTGTGTAGTTGCCGAATGCTTTAATTGCACTTTTGATTTTACATAGCATTGTCAAAATGTAGGTCAGGCGTAGCTGGCCATAGAGCATCGAAATAGTGCTGACTACACATAAATATATGCAAGTAAAATGTTCGACTTGACTCGTACATAACTCACATTTCATCGTACGTACGCTGCACGTACAACAATTTTTAAAAGAGTGCTTTCATAAACCCTTTAAACTATTGTTACTATGTGTGTCAGCATCAGTACGGTAAATTAAAGCGTTTGTGTCATTTTGAGATACTGTGGTAAACGTCATTAGTATACTGTACCCATATTTTGTCATACAGCAACATAGCTCGCATTGTTCTCCTGTTAACCCACCCTTACACTCTGTCGCGTTTGGTAATCGCCTTTAGCTGATCGATCAATCGATTAAAGGTTGACGTCGAGAGGCGTGACGTTCTGTCGCCTCACATGATGGGAATGAAACTCGATTAATTTCAACGACCTTTTAGTCCGATACTTATAAATAATACAATGACAGCCTAATACGAAAACATACAGCTACTTAGTGCTCTGCACTTCAAATTAAATCCCCCTACATACGAGTACCACTGAGTTTGTGTAGGTAAATTAAGCATAATGTATGAATGCATCAACAAGGAACCTGGAATTACTAACTGGAAATTAGTGTGTGCAGTTAAGACACTAACAAACATGCACAAGTGGCATCGCATTTATTTACGTATTTTCGGATATTTATAGTATATTTTCTAATAAAGCTTAGGTCTAGAAGTACCAACTAGAGGACCTCTGTCAAAAATACTTTGCTTGGTACCTCGTAACACAAGGATGTTAACATCTCACTTCCAGACCATGACAAAGGTGTCTTGTCAGGCGCTTATTTATTTATTTACTGTCTCACTTTGCTATCTTGTCATCTGTTCACTTCCAGATTGGCCGGTCGGAAGCGGCCCGCATCCAGCGGCTTCCTGCAACGTTTACCAGGTCGTCTGTCCACCTTGTAGATAGATAGATACTCTTTATTGCACACCATACAAGTAAAATACACATGATTTGTAGGTGGACGTCCTACGCTGCGCTTGCCGGTACGTGGCCTCCATTCCAGAACCTTTCTGCCCCATCCGCCGTTAGTTCTACGTGCTATCTTGTACAACAAGAGTATCATTAATGCATGTATTGTTCACAGTTAACCCGCCTTTACACGTGGTCGCGTGCGGTAATCGCCTTATAGGATCGATCGCACTCGTGTCAACCGGACGATAGGCGCGACAGACGACGTGAAATCACGTAATATTGCACACGAGATTGACGAGATACGACAATCTGTTGTGAGAAAGTTTAAGTAAATAAAAAACCGGCCAAGTGCGAGTCGGACTCGCGGACTGCGCAATAATTCGTCCATAACGGAAATCAAGTCTTGCACATATTTACTGCTTTTCGGAGTTTATTAATATTTTTTTTTTGTATTTACGGTTTTGGACATGGCTTCTTGCCAAATTTCTTGATTCTAGGACAACGATAAACACCCTAAAAATTTTGATTCCCTTGAGAGTGTCGAAATATACGTTTTTGCGGCATAAACGGCAGTATATTTTTTTACATTAACTTAGAAGTTTGATTTTTTCACAGCTTCAAAACTCTGTAGACCGGAGTATATGGTTTTAATTTCAACTCAATACTTTCACGCGTTCCCGAGATAAAGGGTGTTGACAGACATACGGACAGATAGACGGACCGTTTTTTTCCTTTTGAGATACGAAACCCTTAAAATGATAAAAGAAAATGCTTTCTCTCTGTGTGTGTGTGTTATGTGAATCGTTACGCTGACCTGCTATCGGATATAATTTATTTGTAAGATTATCTTCTCTTTAATACCTTGTTTATTTAGCTTCTACTGGTGACAATTGTTTAGGTGCGTAACCTTAAGATTAATCTCACTCTCTCTCTCTCACACATCTCTGATCCAATTGGTCTTATCCTAAAGTCACTGTATCCAGTCTTCACAATATTATTATAGCCGAAATATCATCCGTTATTTACTATCATACCCTCGGTAAGACCTCCATTTCTTTGTTTCAAGAAGCCAATAACTTATCCCAAGGTACTCCAAGTACAAGTTAATCTTGACGTTATTGATATAGGTATGATATAAGTTTAGAAACAAGTCCGATACTACTCGTATATTGTGACAAGCCTGTCAGAAAGTCCTGCCATAAAAATACGGCACAACAAAGTTATTTCGGGAGATCCGAACTTGCCCGAACTAGTTTAACTTGTTACTCGACTGTCGCGTCTCTTGACATATTTATCGGAATAACTTTCATATTAATATAAGTACTCAACAACGCCCGTGGATTTGTCTGGTTTGAGTTCCAGATTGGCCGGTTGGAAAAAATATATATTTAAAAAATATGTGTGAAAGCAAAGTTTATACACAAATGAGAGTAACCGATGGTAAAACTTATTGACTGTAAAGCAATTTATATGTACTCGATATCTAAGAGGGTGATAATGATAGGGTGGGGCTATAAAGTAATACCTAAAAAATACAAAAAAATGGACCAAAAATACTTTCAATATCCAAGATCTTAATCTGCATGTTTTCTTGAGTTAAAACTATAAATCCTCATATTTTTCACACTCAACACCATCCAGGTCCCTTTCTAGATAGGAACCGACTCCACCTTAGATTTATCCAACTGGTGAGAATGTAGTTTGTAGTCAAACTTCAACTCAATCTAACTCTTCACTCTGGCTGTTAAATAATAATCGATCTGTGAGAGTCTAAAATTCGCGGATTACAGGTTTACAATTTGTGTACGGTTACTGTTATTAAATAAATGACAAAGAAAAACTTTCACTTGCCTTATCTATGTAAACTGAGCAGCGTTTCTTTTACAAAAAATCTATAGATGCAGAACACTAAACATGGCTGAAGCAGCTAGCTAGCGTTTTAAAAGCTGGTTAGGTCTCCTATGGTAATTATATTAATTACTAGCTAGACTAAGCGTAGCGCATTTACCTAAAGTCTATAAGCTGTACTAATCTAGCGAATTTAAACAACAAACATTAAAATTTGTAAGGGGTACACCCTCATTAGATTTTTGCCCAGACTCCGTATATTATATTTCATCTCATTTGGCTTAATTCCCGTCAAATTATTAAACCAAATAACTCTAATGTGGTTTAGGCTTAGAATATGACCCGAACAATATTAAAATGTTATGACCTAACCTTTTATAATAGTAATAAAAATATATTCAAATTGAGAAAGGTGGTCTCGGCGACTTATTACACCGAGAAATAATAAAATAAAAACAAGCAAGTTAAACATAATCCATTTTGACATTTACTGACTGGTATTTAAACAGCCCGGCCCTGACCTACTTTTTTGGTAAATATCATTTATCTAGCTAGGCAGTATACTTTAATGCTATTTTGTCGGGGGTTGCCACACATTTTAAATCTTTCTTCTGATGAATACAGACTTTACACTTCTTCACATTTAACATTATGGCCATTGTAACAAAACCTCCAGTTGTATGAAAAGCAATTAACCTCTGATAAATTCCCAACAATTCGGTCAGTACACTCAAGAGGTTTTAAATATGTGTTAAGAACTTGCTTCTGCCTGCAACTTCATCTACATAGACTTCCGAATTGAGCCAAAAAGCAAGCTATTTCCGTTTCAGATTTTAAAAAATCGATTAAAACCTCCAAATAACCTCTGACACTCCTATTTGCACCAAGTTATGAAATGCCATAAAAAGCGGATAGACTTTCCGAGCGCGGGCTTGTCGCTTTCCCACTAAAATGTTTCAATACAGTGCACGGGGTGTGAAATATAGGGCCATTATTTCAGAATCGCATTCATCGGCTGGCCCCGTACTACGTAAATGATATTGCGACCGGTAATGCGACAGTCGCTGCCAAATTAGTACCTGCATTATTTTTAAATTCTTGTTTGTATACTAACAACAATTACTTTCTCAACCGAAACTACTACAAAACAAAACCAGTGGCTGCAGATTTGATACCGGGGAAAACTGTTTGTCAATTCGTTATCGGAGGGTTCTGAATCGAGGGCCTGTTAATTGTTATCTAATCGTTTTCATATACAAGGTTTAGTTAGCGTAAGTATTTAAGTTATACAGAATTATGTATTTTTTTAAATTGATTATAGCATCCTAGGAGACGATGCCACATAACCACATCCAATTCGATATTTCATCGATTTTTATATGTAAGTAGATACTTCATAAATATCCATCCTTTAATATACTTGTAATATTCCCGTGTCACATTGGGCGCGGGACGTATGCAGGGAGGCGCGCGCGGCGCGTAAAATAATAATAAAAATCATTTCGAATGTTCCCGCCAAGGCTGCTTTTGTTCATGAGCTTAAAGCCAGGGTTGGCTGTTTATGCTAAAAGACATACTAAGTATAATAATATACCTAAGATACAAGCGATCTATTTTGCTTAGTTTATGTACCTACCAATCAACTGATAAATCAAAGGTTAACGGAATGCATAAATTTAAGCAAAATTTTAATACAGAGATAAATCTTATCTTACTATTATCTTTATATTAAGTAGTTTGATAAATAAAGATTTTAGGAATTCATAAAAATCGTTACTGTAACGTCGGTAAATGTTAAATAAACCCTATATTTGGTCGACTGGAATTATAGGTTAATACTTTGTTAAATAGTATCTACATATTTTCATGATTTTAAAATCTAGCCAAGCGCGTGTCACCGCGAGTTGTATACCACAAAATTTTATAAGTTAAATATTATCTCCGTGATTATTCAATGGTAATGGTGAGTAAGTAACAAATCGGCCTTGTTTTATTTATTTGTTTTATGCAGACAACTTTTATTGACGGTACGGAGTTCGCCGGGTCAGCTAGTAAAATATACTTAACATTTTTCAAAACGACAGCCCTAAGCACGCAGGGCTAACAATGAGGCTTAGCAAAGGTTGCGTCTAGTCTGCGCGAGCCGCGGGCGGACTGCGCCGCAATACACGGGTTAGCAGAGACAACACTGAGCTTATATAAAACTGGTTAATGCTCTCTACATTAGGACGGGCCGCACCGTAGCGCGTCGCAAAAAAACCTCTTACTCTCCTCCTCTCTCCTCCTCTAACCTCGCAAAAGCGAATGACAGAGAAGGAGCGAGTTATTAGTAAGTAGGTAACAGTTCCTTATCTAGCTAACAAACAACTCATAGCCCAATTTGTAAAGACAGAAAAATAATACACACCAACTCCCATGGTCTCGAAAGAAGGATTTAACAGCCTTGTGTTACAATAATTTTTCCAAGGTCATCTCCCAGCATATCTACAAAAATTCAATTCAGAAGAATCGTTTCCTAATTTAATCTGAACTAGTAATCGAATCCGGGACCTGTGTTCAAGGTGACCATTTTGATACTACGCCAATGAGGCTGCCAAAACATGGGACACCGTGACGTCTTCGAGAGATATCTCAAAAATTCGTCCGCAAGAGGATTAAAACGGGTAATGACTGTATGTATTAGGTACTTTAGTATATAAGTACCTACGCAATTTATTACTGAGACTAAATAGAAATAAGCACTGACAAAGTCATGCCAATTTGCAATAGATAACCAAAACTATTGTACCATATTTATTGCAATCATAAACTTTGTCAAAAAGGTAAAACACTTTAACGATGCAATATTAAAGTGTAAATTTTAGCAAAGTTAACCTCACGTACTTTAAGTTAGAGACGCTTTGCAGCTTTTTAGAAGCGGTAGTAGTGTAAGAGACCACTCGTGAAACGGTTAGCCACTAATAAACGTACATTGTCTCGAGATTAACTACGAGCTCCGCGCCACTGGCCCACTCCTTGTACATTGTCGAGAGTTGCGTCATGCATACAGTGGCAAATGATTTGGCGTGGTGCCACTAAACTGAATTATTACTGCTGATAAGATGTGAAAGGAGTTTGCCACGTAATTTTTCCAATTCGTGGTAGTATTCGCTGTAGTTAATTGAGCTGTTCAGACAGTAGCGTAATTGCATTTGGGTATAAAATAGTTTTAATAAATAAATAATAGGTAAAGTTACATTATAAATATCGTCTTGCCTCCGTCCAAAGTAGATGTACCCTACTGGTTCTATATTATGTAACAACCAAAATTGTAAGTGCCGTGTGGGGGACGGCCGTAAAGTGCCATGTGGGGACGGCCGTAAAGAATACACTTCCCCACCGCCAACAGGAGGCGTGTCGTTAGAGGCGACTAATACCTGTAGCACAAGACGGGCAGCAGCATCTGCGTGCGAAATCTTATAAAAAACTGCGCTCGTCAACCCGCCTGCCAAGCGTGGCAAGTACTGGCAATCCCCCCCGATGATAGGTCATTGGGGGAGGCTTGTGTTCAGCAGTGAACTTCCTATGGCTGAAATGAGAAAATTGTAAGACATAATAAGGCTATAAATTATTAAGCATTTTTAATTTACCACGTTCCGGGTCTAAACGTCTCCGCCTTAAGTCGTATCGGCTCTTTACCTGCTTCGCACGAGTTAACGACTTTAAGGAGTTGTAAGTACACTACATTCTATTCCGATCATCCAATCGGTCATATCATCGTCGTACAAGTAATATTAAAACCATTATCATTTAACCATGTTGGTATATTTATGCCTCTTGTGAAAAGGGAAGCTGTTAATTATAACCTACCTCCACATGTACTAAGCAAAACTAAGTCAAAATATATTCTAAGTCGACAGCCATTAACTTTTCTATCTCGCAAGTTCATCAGTCGGATTGTGTTTCTAATGTATTACGGAACTGTCACGGAGTCTCTACGGTGGATCCAGAGGAGTTTGTTTAATTAGGATCTGTCTGTCAGATGTCGCGAGCAGCCGCCTCTCTGTCTACACGACAAAAGTGATAACGTATGAATGAATGTAGCGTGATAGTAATTAGTATTAAATACATAATTTTATGATACCGAAGCATCTTCTTATGCCGACTAAACTTGCATACCGTATCATAACGAAAAAGGAAAACGAAGCAAAGAGAAAGAGATGGGAAACATAAGAAGAGGAGGAGTTCTGTTCTGTTCTTTTAACCAGAAAAGCGAGAGACAGAAATGAGTAAAATCTCTTGAAGGAGGCCTTACTCAATACTTTATTACAAAACCATAATAAGTCGATGTTACAAAATAATGAATCAGTAACGGACCCTGTTGGGCACGCAACATGGGGCTAAGAGAGAGGATGTGCTTCCTCTATGCAAGATATATATAGATAGATACATGATAGATACAAGACAAATGTACTATTGCGGTTTTCATAATGACTCATGTAAACTAAAAAAACAACAAATTTAGGCAAAAAGCTTTTTATATAGTTTTTTACGAGTAAGATAATTACGACATAATAAACTGTATAAAAAAGGATACAATGTGATTTCTTTTTCATTTTTTGCAAATGTTTAAACAATCACAAATTATAAAGAATACAAAACTATGGTCGAATAGCTCACGTAAAATATTTGTACCATGTCGTTTACTTTAAGTGAAATAATAATTAAAAATTAAAAAGTGACTTCTTTTGGGATAATAAAATTTCCATAACCTGAAAAAGATAATTTATTATGAAGTCAATTCAATAGGTTTAAAGAACTTTATTCTTATACGCAATTTACGTTTCACTTATAATGAGATACATACAGAGATAAATAATAATATATATTAAGTACAGGTACCTGCTGCTGCTATATGTGACTTTAGTTTATTTTTAAACGTGTATAAACTTTTACAATCCTTCATGTCGTTTGGCAAACCCGTAAATAGCTGTACTCCCTTAAATAGTATCGTCTTCTTTCCCTAGTTAGCCCTTAACGTTATTGTTTTGAGTTTTAATTTATTTCTAAGATTATGCGTACTACTTTTTATGTTTAGTTATTTAATAGTTTTTATAGTGTTAGTTGTAGGTTTTTTTAAAATCAAGATGCATGTGTTATATTTGTATGATTGTGATAAATTTAATAATAAATTACAAATTATAGAAAATACATTAATTTTTATCAATATCACCTCTTAAAGTGAGCACACACACACAAAATATACTCACCACGACAACATGGCCGCAAATTATCAGTAGTTGTATTAAAAGATATAAACACGCGCTTTCTCCAAAGTAGACGCGAGTCAAGGGCTGTTCGAGACAACTACGAGCACAATAAACGCAAATGCGGCGAACATCAAACAGCCGCGTCACAGCACATTGTCGTCTACACGGTTGAACCACGGACTTAAATTATAATGATAGGCCATGCATCACAGATTGACCCTATTCCTATTACTTTTTAACGCAACACACGGAAGGCGTGAGCGGGACGACGACGAGACGGGTCCGCACTCCCGGTACGGCGGGTCTATTAACATACGTTCAAATGGCCGCCCACAGACAGCTGGCGTGAGCAGGCCGTGCACGCCTTCTTTGTGACACTTATTTTCTTCTCCAATTTTATTACAGTTGATAAAGAGTAAAAGGGATTTTTACTAAACAGATATACCTTACAAAAGAAAATAATAAAGCAAAATGTCAAGAACAAACACACACACACACACAAAAAATTAAGTAAACAAAAAACGGGAAAAAAATGGTCAGCGTAACGATGTGTAGGGCATAGTGGGCCTCAACGTAGTTTTCAGTTGGAGACCCAGATAGTTCATATCATACCTCATGGCATTAGTTAGGGTATTTTTCAGGGATAAAACTTGCCTCAGGTTGTTTAGTAAATATGACCTTTCACCACAAAAAAAATTTAAATCGAGTTTTTATTTTCATTTGAGTCTCCTTTTTGTACGAGAAAACTCACTTGCTTTTTAACTTAAAACCGCAAATTGTTTCACACATTTTTGACTTCTAAAAAGGTGGTACGCAATATCTCTCATAAATAACACATCTAGTGATCTAAGTCTCTGTGTACAACGCGATTACGGTACCCCTCTGTGGCTTTACTGAGATTCTGATGATGACAGTCGCAAGAAAGGATCCGCTTTGAGTGATAAGGCAATTTGTATTGCGAGTGATCTTTCTACAACATTTAATTAAGGTTTACGTCTATGTTGAACTTGTCATGTTTGCCAGCGAAGGAAAGTGTTAATTTGATTTCTCAAATCTTCATTATTAATATGACATTCGCTTTGTTAAATAACAGAGTAAATAGTTATAGTCATATTAATCAAATGGCGCAGTAGCGTGTTAATTAATGTTGAACGCAAAGACCCTGGGTTCGATTCCCAGTCGAGTCAATTTGGAAAAGATTTTTTTCTAAATTGATTTGCATTTGGTTATACTTTGAGCCGCCGTAGACGGTCCCAAGCCCGGTTTGAGAAAGGAGAAGGGTTGGCTGTGAACGGGGTAAACCCACAACATCAGGGACAAAGACAGCCGTAGAATACGCCAACGCCGAGCAGTGGGCGGCAGTGAAATAACCCACCAATGCAGGTAGCGGAGACCTTAAGGATTAAATACCCTTTAAAAGACCCGACGTAGAAGGTAATGGGAACCCACTACGATCAACTTTCCCAAGAAAACTCCATGATGGCACTAGTAAGCGGAACGACTGATATGTCTGGTGATCCGGCTGACCCCCGGCATATATGCATTTTTCTTAGAGCGTTAGGCAGATTTTAACAGATTTTCAGTGAGTGGAGAGCTAAGCTTTACTTATTATAACAATATAGTTTTATTATTAGTATTCAGTAATAGTATTTTAATTGTTTACATATTCTATAATAATAGCAAATTGATCTTACTATGCCTGGCGTCATCCTCTCTAATAATCACCATACCTGATTGTTGTGCCTAACAGGGGTCTACAATTATTTGTTTAATGTAACTATTTATAACACATATATAACGCAATAAATATTGAATTGATTTCATCAATCACAAGTAGTTTTGACTGGTACTGAGTTTTCTACATTGACCAGACCGGAAATCGAACCCGGGACCTCAGAGATGGCGATGCAAAGTCGCCTCTCGACTACAGAGGTCGCCATTAAAATAAACCTACATTTTACTCTAAAGCAATATATCAATTATGAGATATATTGAAAACATGTAATTATAAACCCCTTCATTTGGCTATCTATAAATTTTATTCAACTAGTCACCAGTTTCACAGCTTAACAGATCTAATTAATTTAACGAAATTGAAATGTAACTGGAACCAGTTCAGTAATTCTGGTAAATTAAAAACGCGGATCGTACCTACAAAATGTACCTATAGAAGCTTTGACTCGGCGAGTCCATTAAACAGCCTCGCGAGTAAACACAGCTCGGACAAAATGGATAAATCCGTCGGAAATACGAATAATCAATCCGGACTCGAATCCTGTAATCGCTCACCAAAATAGATGCACATATACGTCACCCGATAGCCTTGATATTTGAGTTTCAATAATTGAATCAGTTTAAAACTTTATTCTAAAGTTGAATGTGCGTTAATATACGATTATATACTATTAGCTGTCCCGGCAAACTTTGTACCGCCTCAAAAAAATTTTTTTTGTGGTTTTTTCCGATGTTTGAATTTAATAGTTATTCTGCTATTTGGGGCAGATACAAATCTAATGAATCAAAGATCATAATAATCAGTCCATCAGTTCTTGATTTATAAATATTTTAACTAACCCGACTTTGTTATATATATATAGATTGGGTAATTGTCGAGAGACATCGATTGCGACGTCAAAGCACGCATTGCTGCTGCGTGGGCCAAATGGCGAGAGGTGACTGGTGTCATTTTTGACCCCAAAATGCCGGTTAAGCTGAAAGGACAGATCTATAAGTCCATCATTAGGCCTGTCCTTTTATATGGCAGAGAAGCGTGGCCGCTACTTGAGCGACAAGCAGGAGCTGCGTGTCACGGAGATGAATATGTTGCGGTGAATGTCCGGAGTCACGCGGAAGGACCGCGTGAAGAACTCGCGCATCTGCGGTAGCCTTCGTGTCCGTGATACTGCAGACAACTGCAGTAGAGTCGCCTACGCTGGTACGGCCATGTCTTGCGGAAACCGGCAAGCTACGTAGGAAACAAATGTCTGGCCATGCCGCCACCGCCAGGTCCTGGCAAAAGGGGTAGACCAAAGAAAGGCTTGACGTCATGAGGACTGACATGCGTGCCAATGATCTCACAACTAGAGACGCTCCAGACCGCGCGAAGTGGAGGAGTAAATCAAGGAAAGCGGACCCTGGGCTCCAAAGCAATGGCTTTGGACGCAACCGAGATTGACCGTATAGATGAAGAAGAAAATAGATTGAGTAGTTGCTTCAAAATGGTACACTAAATGACCGTTCAGCAGTTGTATTTTGCAGTTGTATTTTCCATAGCAGCAGTTAATGTTATGAGTACCAGAATTACCCCTTAGAGTTATTGCGTACCTAATCAAAAATTACGTAGTATGTATGTATGTTCGAAATTAATAATTAACTTTTATTTTATTCTTTTTGATTTACAGGATTTACCGCCATCATAAACTTTCGTAATCTTACTCTTCCAACCGATTCTAGTTTCCGAATAGTAAAATTTTATTAAAACACCAATAACCAATAATTTAATTAGTTGAAGAAAGTTATTAACTCTTTTGAGCTCAAAGAGCTATTGAGATTCATCGTTTCGATTAGGTCAATGATTCAATGGTTTTCAATAATTCAGTCACATAATCAAATCACTATTAAAAAAGTGGTACATAACTGATTTCCATACTCCACTCATCAAGGATTATGTCACTTGTTCCCTAAAGCCAAGATTTTTAAAGTTACTTTTATAATATTGATATACGAACAATAAATTGTGGCTTCTATTATAAAAAAACTTTTTCAGTAAGTATTATAAATTTAAAATATCAAGACGTTCGCGTCAGTTTATTTTGCTAAGGCTCAAGTGGCAGTACCGAACTGCCGAGAGCGGGCAAATGGAATGTCCGGCCGAATCATTGGTTTAGCGTCAGCCAGCCTCGGCAGACGCCATCGTGAAAGCCTGTTTCAATTTAATTTCATATTTATTTTCGAAATACTCAGACTAATTTGTTCTGAGTTAACTATAGTTACTTTTTTAATAGTTGCCAAAAACGAGGCGAAATATTATTGCTCTATACATTATTATCGGGGTAGAGCAGAAACTAAAAAAGAAGAGAGAATTGTAAGAAGAAACAAAAAATGCGATTTCGATGTTGACCCCATAATAAACTTGTCTGAATTGATGCCTTGTTAAATTCGGTAATTGTTTTGAAAGTAACCCTGAATATACTAACAGCATAACATAGCTTAGGAGACTCATTTCTGATCCTGATACCATTGAAGCATAGCTCAGTGTCGAATTTTTAAGCAACATGTTGCTATCAATGAGAATATTCACCACGTATACCTAAGTCATCATGTCCTCTACGCTTTCGGTGACGGCGACTCGTATACGTTCAGCTGGTCAATATGATATGACTTGCAAAGACGAACTTCGACCCGAAGACAAGATCGCAAAGCGCACAATATAGCTGACCAAATGAGTTATATGTGTCGAGTCTTCCGTACTTGGCGTCTCGCGTCGTCCTAAAGGCGCTGTTTTTCGTAATTTTTCACACCAGTGCGGACAATATGACGCCATTCCGGTCTAAGACGGGCAAAACGCCTCCAATTCATTCGTCGAAATGTTGCAGGCCTTAAAATTACGTTTAAGCACGTCTTTATGGGTCTTTCTTTTTCGCTTTCCGCATGAGAGTTCGGAGTAGAAGACATCCTTAGGCTATCTACGATCATATATGCGTGCAACGTGCCCACTCCATCTCAAACTTCCCAAAGACTTCAGTATTTGAAACACGGTCCTGCCACCTAATGCGCAGTATAGAACTTAAATACATAACCTCCTCAGTCCCAAGCCATTTTTTGAAAATATTTCATGGAAATTTAAGTCAATATGGACATATTATATATTTTTAGAAAGGTAAGACTAACAAGAATAGGAAAAATTGCTGGAAAATAGTTTTCCACAATGTATCTTATAGGGGACATTGGGTCTTGGTAAAATAAAAAGTACATGAAATTGCCTATTTTAGTAGTTGCCTTTATTTTCAATTTTAACGAAAAAATTGAAACTTTTTCGTTAAAAGTTAAATCAATAACTCAAATAACATTGCTTTTAATATTAGTGATATTGTTTGTAACAATTTTGTCCAGTCATCATGCATAAAATCATCTTACAAAATGGGCATTGATGTCTAGCCTTAGTAGACCTGCATCCCAGTAATCTGCATCAGTTGTGGGATTCAAGAATTAGAGGAATGTGATCTATCTTTTTAGTCCTCATAAAATCACTTGGATGCTCTGTTCTGTCCACCTTGATTTGTCTTGCAATCATGATGAAATCACCAAGAGGTGGATCTCCTTTGCTTTCTGCTACAAACTCATAGTCTGCTTTCCGATACAGATGTTTGGTGTTTTAGAAATTATCAAACTGCCATTGCCGAATATCAGTGGTTGGACCTTTCAGAATTTAGTTTTTTTCTTTTCTGAATCTGGAACATCTGAATCAGTTACCATCTTCAAAGATGCTCTCAGATTGAAATACCGGTCTCTATCAGTCAGCCATCCTATCTGAAATAGCTACCATCCTATCTGCAATAGCTACAGTTTTCCAGGAGGTACACCCTGATTCTAGGGAATCGGAGGTAAGACACTATTATAGTTTTCCCAAAGAAAATACTGATTTCCTTTTCGGAAGTATTCAAACCAGAACCAGTTTTAGCTAGGTAATTCTGATTGCTATAGAATGCAATTCGCTCGTAAATATCATCAGGAATGGACCGTGTTAAATAATCATATAGTGGTAAGTATATTACCAATCTCTCTAGCTCTATGAAGCAGGGACAGGTGGCAATGGCTCGAAAACATTTGTATTTTTCAAAACAAACGTCGCTGCAAAGAGGTACGAACCAGTATAGGCCGAGTCTGTGAGGACTAGCTAATGGATCCTAAAATATCACCGTTATCTTCCTTTTCTGAGGTGTTTTCTGAACTCTTGCCATTACTGTCACCTGTAGCTTCAGGAATGTACGGTGGACCCTCCACAAAGTCATACTTTTCAATGTCAATTTTCAGGTCAGAATAATTGCCTTTGATAGTCTCGCCTACAGCATCTACCAAAGCCGATTCTAAAAAAAAAACACATTACAATTATTCTGCATACAAAATTTACCCAAAAAGTACATATAACACAAGTAAAGTTGTAAAATAGGCTATCAAAAACCATTTTGAAAATATATGGGATTTTTAGTATTTTAGTAACACAGAAACCCACTGTCCCCAAAAGGGGACAAACACGTTTGAGTAGGTTTGTGAGACTCGATATAACTAGAATGGTAACTATTTTAGTCCAGACAGACACTAAAACTAATGAAAAACGCGAAACAATGATCAGTTTGTATGTAAAAAAACAAATATCATACAAATTTAGTACTTACCATCAGCAGGTGCGCCGAAATTGAATTTTTTTCGTAAGCTCGTCTTCTAACACAGTCAAAATAATAATGGCGACACCTAGCGAATAATTTTGTTTACGAGTGGTAGTGCCATCTATCGTAGTGTCCAAAAATCACCAAAGAACCATCAACAATAGGCTAGGTCTGGTAATTTCATCGTTTTCCTAGATGGCGTTGTATGTACCCATATGGGGACGTTTGGTTTGAGGAGGTTAAGGTGAAAAGTGTCTAGTTGCTTAATGTCTGCTTTGTAACAACTCCGTCTCCGCCACATTAAGTAATATACCTAGTACGTGGTAAACTACAGAAATTGTTTTACACAAAGCAAACAAAAAAATAAAATATATGAGAAAATATGGCGACTACGCCCTGCTAACCGTAGCAAATACTCGTAGCAGCGGTACGAGGCTACGAGACACGCTTGTTCGGAATCTGCGTAGCATGCATTTGACTGAATAGAACAAAGAAATAGCGTGAGATTTTATCAAAACCTTTTTATTTAAAATGTATAAATGCACTTTAATATGTTAATTATGTAATATACAGGGTGTTTTGAGATTGGAGTGTATGACTAAAGAAAATCCGAGATATAGATAATTTCTTTTATAGTATCGTGCTCGAATTTTGATGAAACCAAAAATGTATATTTTAATTTATATTAAATCATCATGGTGGTTTAGCCGGTAATCGAATTCTTGTCAATTTGCATAAATATCGATTCCGGATTATTGCTCTTACTAATCGATTGTGTTGCTACATAATAAGTAGAAAATCCTGTAAATAAACGTAATGTGGTAAAAAGAGTTATTCTTGTAGTTTAAGACATAAACATAACCATTACCACTCCTGTTTTAAAAACACTCTGTATACATCTGACAGCGAAATAAAATGATTTATCCTTACAGTTATGAATTTGTTTCTCCATTTATTCATACAGAACCGACACATTTCATAATCTGATATGTTTCGCGCTCAGTTGTATGAATAATGTATAAAGTGAGTATTTCGATACTCTAATTACATTATCATCGAAGAAAACGAAACAAGAACTGATTAGTAAGCACACAACTATTAATTAACTTACTGGTTGTAACTTATTTTAAGCAAAATTGATAACAATATTGATTACCCCATGATTACTAATGAACACTTAATATATCATGGTTATTTATGACGACACACATTTTTCATGATTTCTAGAAGTGTGTTGCATAATAATGTATGAAATGACTTTGGATGCCGTCACATATCGCGTCACCATCCTTTTGTTAAGAAACGGGCCGCGTTTCCCTAAAACCCTCTAGAGACTGAAAAAGTGTCCAAAAAGGTGAAATTCTGGCTGGCTGAACCAAGATTTTTTCATTTTACAAAGAAAGTATTGCGTCACAAACAATTTGTTATCCACCTAGACATGCAAGATTTCCGTAAGACAGGTGGTTCAGATAGCCAGAACTACATCAAATGTTTGTGTGATGAGCACGAGCATTCGGACCTAAGTCCTGGATATTTATAAATAGGTATGTTTATCCGTTAACTAGTTGCCATAGTATAAGCATTGCTGAGTTTGGTAGTCCATTTTTTCCACAATTGGTGTGACTGTGTGACTGAGGAAAAATGTTTATGTTTGTTTATGTTTATTTCTAAAAAAAACTCAGTCAAGAAACGAGACATTTATCGGTAAAACAGTTCAACGTTCATTGACAATTAGTAGAAGCTGCTGCAAGACTTTTATCACTTAAAAAAAACTAGTGTGGTAGCAAATGGGAAAGGCGCGATTAAATATGTATGTTTTAAAGCATCCGTGTATTCATCAATTTCCGCAACATCTCTATGTCGTGGCCAGATCGTAAAATTGTTCATTTCATGATGTGACCGATCATTTCATAAAATGGTTGTATTTCATGATATCGAACAGAACCTGCTGCCTACATCATGATGTAGTCTGACCAGACTACTTCACGAAATGCTCAAACATTAGTGATCATATCGTAAAATCGTTACATTACCCACCGGTAGAGTAGAGTAGAGTTGCTTCGTTTTTGTGATTAATAATGGCAGCGGACAAATGTTTTATTCTAAAAGTGAATGATAATGTGTAAATTGAAGATGAAAGACAGCGAAATATCGTAACGACACCAAGCTAGGATTTTTTTATGAAAGTCACTTAAATACGTGCGCAACGTCAAAAAATGAAGAAGTTCGGAACGTATTTGAGAGGTTAGGTTGGATAATTAGCTATTCGTCTTTTTATTTATTAGTTTTGTTTGAAAATAATAACTATTTAAAATGCTTAATTCATCTATCAACCAAGATTACAAATAATAAGGAATTCAGGTAACTTGTAAACGTATTTTTATTTTAATAATATGGCTAAACGTAGATTGACATTTCATCGAATATTGACGTTTAAACGATATTGTCAGTTTAAGTTGGCCAAATCATGAAATACCATCATTTTATGAAATGATCGCTCACATACTAATATTATAAAGCTAAAGAGTTTGTTTGTAGGTTGGTTGAACGTGCTAAACTTAGGATCTACGGGTTCAAATTGAAAAAAAAAATTTTTATTAGATTGTCCATTTATCAAGGAAGGTTATAAGCTATATATCATCACGCTACAAACAATAGGAGCAGAGCATCAATGAAAAATATTCCTTTTGAAAGATTCCGTTGCCTGCGCTGCGTAAACGGTTAAAGTTACGCAAAAATTTTGTATCACGTAATTGTTCCCCTTCTAGTTCTAAAAAAAGTCCGTGACAGCATGTCTAGATAGAGTCTCTTGTTAAGGTAATCTAATTTGAAAAAAAAATCTTTGGTCGTTGATAAAGAAAGATTTTTTATGACAAACCGAACTCCTTGTAGGCGAAGCCGCCGGCGGAAGCCTGTCCCTAAATAAAACGATAACAAGAATATTTGGCTCTTATAAACCAAAGAGAGTGTATCTCTCGTTAGACAGAATGCACTCAGCCACGTACAAAAGCTCGGTCAATTTGTTTCGTAGCGCTTTAGAGCTTTTAGCTTTATGAACGAAACATAATCGCTGCGAAGTGGAGACAATAAAAATAAAATGCCAGTCGGATTAGGTTCACGAGAGCTGACGTGATTGTATATATTTTGTGTTTATGTAATAAAACAGCTAGTTTCATCGTGTTCAAATTTCCAATATTAATGTATTTACATACAGCTAAACCAAAAATATCAGAAACGATGAATATTAGTATTTTTATGCGTGTTGCATTTATTTATAGTTACTACATATTTATGACATATTTTCAGTTTAACCCTGCAACTTTAAATCAATGCAGGATTAAGAAACAAAACAGCGTAGCTCATATTTAATGTCCAATCATATAGGTAGTCCTAGTAAGTCTAAAAATTTACAGTTTTGATGACGGAACTGCAATTTTTGATCGAAACATAGTAAAAAGAAAGTAGAGCTCTTTTAGACTAGCGTTTCATACGAGCGTATAAGGTTTTTTTGAAGCAAGTGTAGGTGCATATGCGCTTGTGGCAAACAAGCGCAACCCGTGAGAGCGTTAGTGCAAGCTGCGAGAGATCGTCGCCACCGGCTCGAGCGTACACCAAAGGCGTACACGCCGGAATAATCCCGTGTATGCGCGTTCAGCTATACGAAGCGCGCATGTATGAGCGTATGCCGAAACGACTATATAAGCGCAAAAAAAACGCTAGTCTGTAAGTGCTCTGAGGTTATGTGGGATTGACGTCAAACAGAAATATGTAAAGTTAAATAAAAGCTTAATTTTTTGCTGTTGCGCTCCAAAAGTGAATATAAAATTAACTCATACTCTTTGTCAGAGGGGCCAATTGAAACTCTGCTTTATTTATACACAAGAGTCTTTGAAGCTACATAAATGAGCCTCCATTTTTACATTACAGCAAAATAAAGCCTTTAAAATTTTAATATGAGGCTGCATCATACAGCGATGGTTAGGCCGCTTACTGAGGCATAATGCTACAAATCTGTCGATAGTTTTTATTTCGATATACCAATTCCAAACTGCAATTTCTTCGGTAGAGTCAAAAAATTTGGAATTCAAAACGATCATTTGGATCTGAGAAATCTCTATTAACTCGGCTCGACACTAATTTCCTTATACCTCTTTTTCCCTCTAGTTTTAAAATCTATGCAAGTATTTTTCTGAGTGCGTTCATATACGGCGTAATTCGCCAGTAAATTAAACTTTTGAATGATGTATCTGCAAGTATTAGTGTAACATTCGTTGATGAACCCAATAAATAAAATTTCTGAAACTAAAATAAATAGCTCTGGTCACTTGAATCTATATTAAGGTCTAACTATTGGAACCTTATCTCCATTCCCCACTGCTGCCTATTTTCTTTATTAGTATTTTTTTTAAATGCCTCGAAGTTATTGGATTTTCTTGAGATACAAGGATTAAAATACTACATATTTAGATCTACACCAAATTGGTGAATTAGTTTAAAGCCAAAAATCTTAAGATTATCGCAAAAAGAAATTACTAACATACATTATTATAAAAAAACCGCCAAGTGCGAGTTACACTCACGCACCGAGAGTTCCGTACAAACTTGTAGGTATGTAAACAATTAATCTAAAACGTGAATCAAGTCTCGAAGATTTTTAATTTGATTTCTTCACGCATTTCTGATGAAATAGGTCTTGACAGATAGACAGATGGCCGAACGACGTAGTCACTTCTTTCCTATTGATGTACGGAACCCTATAAACTAATTCAATATTGATATTAATGATTCAATATTATATCTATGTAAGAATTTTAAAGTAGTGACTATGCGGGGTATTTCGTAATCAACAATACTCATATAGTCCAAAAATCTCAAAGTACTTTGCCTTAAGGACTACTAACATAATTTGACTTAAACTCATACCAAATAACGGGGAGGTATCTGTTTATGAAAGCACAGGTTGCCACTTCCAAGGGTAAAATATTGTTCAATAATTACACACCTGATGTATCAAAAATATGACTAGTTTGTGTGGTTCCAAGACTAACTATCGATAGTTGTTTGTTACAACACTACTAGGCCATATTAGGTCGCGGTAACTACATATTACAGTAACCACAGGAAGGAGGCGTATAAGCCTGGCGATCTAAAAGAATGTAATATTCAGCTCTGAAAAACCGCTTTTCCAACGAATAAATGTAATTTTTTATTTAATGTGTGCCGCCTACCTACACGGATTTTTCTTTGCATTAATCTCTGGAGATTGCGAATGAGCGGTATTTTTATTTCTCGAAAATAATAATTATAATTTGTTTCAACAATCACTCCAATTAGCTCACAATATAGTTGATAATTGACGACCTCCGTAACCAAGAGGCGAGCATACCGGACTTGGTGTCGCTATCTCTGAGGTTCCGGGTTCGATTTCCGGTCAGTCAATGTAGAAAAATATTTTTTCTATATTGTATCCAACCGGCCTATCTGGAAGTCACTGGGGGAGGCCTATGTTCACCAGTGGGCGTCCTGTGACTGAAATGATGATGATGATGATGATTGTCTCGGGTCTGGGTGTTGTAGTACCGTCATTGTTTATGATTTCTGTAATACAAGTGCTTTGGCTACTTACCATAGGATCAGAGCAATGTATGTGATGTTGTCCAATATTTATTTATTATTTATTTATTTATATAGTCGTGCCTATTAGTACTTTGGCGACTAGATTACGGACTAGATATTCTTAGTTTACGTTTTATGGTGTTAATGCTTGTGTTTGTCACATAATGCATGTGTGTCATATGCATTCTTTATACAAAAAAAATGTCTTAGGGTTATATGTGGTGCTGGGCCTATGGATTCCTGTCGACCTCTATTTAAAAAGCTAAAGTTGCTAACATTGCCCTGTATGTATATTTTTGATGTATGTGTTTTCACTAAAAAACATTTCGAATTTTTCAGAAAAAAGAGTGAACGCTGTAAATTCTCGACCAGGTATCCTAAGCGTTTAGTGCTGCCGCGGTCTTTTACGAAGGGTCGTCAGGGAATTTGTTACGTTATGTCTATTAAATTATTCAATAAGCTACCAGATACTATGAAAGATCTACCAATTAAAGAATTTAGATATTGTTTATATAATCTTTTATGTGATAATTGTTTCTACAGTGTAAATGAATGTATTCAATATAAAATCAAACTCTAATTAATTAATGAATTTATAATAATAATGCCTACAATTGTAATGTTATTAATAGAATAATGATGATATCCATTTTGTTTTTTAATTTTTTTAAATTATCTTATTTTATTGTTAATCTAATTCTTGTTTTAAATTATTTTTGCCCCTCTATATTGCATGCCAATTGTTTTAGGCTAGATGTGAGATGCGTTTGTTCCATCATAATTTACCTCATTTATTGCAATAAAGTTTTATTCTATTTTATTCTATAAACTTGCCCTTTGCAAGATTTGAACTCGCGACCACTGGTTTTGTAGTATGGATCGCTCAGATTTATACAAGATGGCAATCAGGTTATTAGTGATTAAATAATTGATTTATACATTTACTCAAAATAAATCAAAATTAAATTACTAAAAGATTCAGCTTCCTTTAGTTGGCATTACTAAATACTAATGTTAGATAGAAGCCAATGTCATTTATACTAGATTGACAAGTTTCTGCACGCGACTTTGTCTGCATATACTTCAGAATAAAACCCAAAGAAGAAATAATAATCATCTCACAGGAACTCACAATCGGGATAAAATTATCCTAGTATTAAGCTTTTTTCCACAATCAAACCAATTATCTAATTCCGAACAAAGCAAAGCTTGTATTATGGCAACTAAATAACGGATAAACATTATTAAACATACTTGAACACGTTTATAAGATTGGAACGCGAACCACTACATCAAACGATCGTCAACCGTCATCAAAGTTGTTTTTCGATTAATGAGTGTGCTTTTCAGCTAATTCGGTTCAGCCGTTGTAGATTGATTCAGAAACAAATATCTCAACATGCAAACTTTTAATGTATAATCATCATTTCAGCCATAGGACGTCTACTGCTGAACACAAGCCTCCCCCAATGACTTACCATCGGGGGTGATTGCCAATACTCGCCACGCTTGGCAGGCAGGTTGTCGAGCGAAGTTTTTATAAGATATCGCAAACAGATGCTGCTGCCCGTCTCGTGCTACAGGAATTAGTCGCCTCTTACGACACGACTCCTTTTGGCGGTGGGAAAGTGTATTTTTTCCGGCCGTCTCCACACGGCACGGCACGGCATAATAGTTTTTAGTAAAATTATTTATAAAAAGACATCGTAACATGTCACATTTAGTTCTTAGCTAACGTTATCCTCACCAAACTTCGTCTTTGTGATATCTATTTGAATCATTCCCCCACCTAGCTGTCCAAAGTGTCTTCCATTGAAGATTGCCGATTTAAAATTAACATGGCATTTGCATTAATAGCTTTCGCCCCTATTTCCCATTACTGGACCACAAACGCCACCATGATAAATTTTTAAGTCTTATTATTGAGATGTTGAACAGATGGTAACTGAGAAAGCTCAAAAAGTACAGCCAGGATATTTCGATTAAATTAATACTTTTCTACTAATATCACAGAATACCTAATAGTACTGCTAATAATTAACATTTTATGCAAGTTAAGACTTAATACGCGAAATAATTCCATTGATTTGACAAAACTTGTATCGAACAATATTTAAAACTCGTCAAAACGATCAATGTCAACAAGCAGATACTTATCTGTTTTCATATAAGTTACGGATAAATAAATACCTATTTTCACTAGGATAAAAATAATTTGTCTTTATTGTTCCGCCAGATATTCTTCCTACAAATTCTTCCTGTGTTTCATTGATATCTTGTACAAGTATTACGTAAACCTTATTTGGGTTTTTTCTATTTATGCAATAAACATAAAAACCACACTGCTTACGTACTGTTTAGCTTATAAGGGTGCTGCATAGTTTAGATCTAATTTAAAGTTCATTTGATTTTAGAACTAGGACCAATTTGGGACCTTTTGTACCTCTAAAGACTTTCTCTGTGACCACCTCAACTGCAGCCCTAAGCATTCTATCGTAGCTGATGCCTTCAACTGAGCTGTCTTTTTTCCCCATACTTTCACCGAGACTGCCTTAAAAATGTAGGTAGCGTTGCGAGTGCGCTGCGCGCCCCGGTGAGAAAATATTTTTTTAATGAAATTTGTAGTCACTGCGACCGGAGCGACGGAGGTCGCAGCCTTATTAAATTTAGATGCGACCCAATTCCGACGAAATGACAGATGTCGGCTAGTTTTGTTACAAGCTACAAACGCGCAGGTTCCGTTTTTGCTGCGAAAGTTTATAAATAAGACACCTACTCGTATTTGTAACGCACAGGCTGCTAGGCGGCAGAGCTGTGAATTTTATATTCTAACATTTGATCAAAGAATTATACCTATATAAAATAATTAGTTAGAGAGATTATCCAACCAAAAAAACTTTACATATATGCCTCTTTTTAATTGAACGTTAGTAAGTATAGATTTATGGAAATATTACCAAAGTTTTAGTTGGCTTTTATGTTGAATGAATGAATAAGGTTTATTTGGCACAATTTAAAAAGAAGACATTTCTCAGTTTTACAGTTCCATATAGTCATAGGACCAAATAGGCCTAGTTGATTGCAGAAATAGGTCCATTTAGCTTCGGACACCGCATGTCCACTGGTAATGTTATTTACAAGTATTTTTTAAATATTTACTATCACTTTGTGAATATCAGACGCTAAAATTAAACCAACTACTACTCTCCTCATCACTATCGAGAACGACAACGAAACTTAATTTGGCAGTGTCTCCTCCACTGAAACAGGCTCCAAGTTATCCAAACTCTACCCATTCAAATCACTTACCTCCCAACCTCTATTGCCCCCCAAAATTATTCTAATGAGCCCATTCCAGCGTCTTTAAAGCGTTCCTGAGCCAGAAAAGCCAAGAATTCATTTGCGCCATTAAATCGTACATTTAAATTAACTGTGACCGCCCGTGGCCGAATGCCCTGACTCGATGATTTGTTTTAATTTGTTGATTATTTCTCTTGTTCGTATTTTCTATCAAAGTGAATAAGTAAATAGTTTTCATGGTTTTTCAATAGTTAATAATAGTATCTGACAAAACACTTAATATATCATCATGTCATGTGATATTGTATTTGTTTCTGATTTCTACAGCATAAGTGCTTTCATTTACTTTAGGATCAGAGCAACGTATGTGATGTTGTCTAATATTTATTTATGAATAATTTTATGTCATGGTCTTGAAATGAGTAGGTAATTAACATGTCTACGAGGTGGTTACCAGAATCTTTTCTTAATTTGCAATGGGCGTCTCCTAGCACACCCAGAATCGAGCCTATTTTTATTCTAACCTATACTAAATTAGTTAACTGAACCGTAAAACAAACCCTAAACCCTTTTCGTGAGGGCAAATTACCTCGCTACTACGTCAATCGGGTAGGCCATGACCCTTCCCACCCTATTGCATATCAGTAATGCAGTATAGTTTGTTGCAAAATAGCGTTCCTTATCCCCCTTTGAAGTCCCTCTAATCACCATCCCCCCTTCCCCCTCCCCCCTTCGGAATGCGCATCGGGTGCGTCAACGACCCTGCACTTTCTGTGCACTGGTAAGGCGAAACTGGGTCACTTGCGCCGATACACGTTTACTCTTACGTGCCAGATTAGAACCGCCGATGTATGTTGGGCATTGAAATCTAGGCAACACTCCTGATATAAAATAAAATAGTATTTATGTATATGTACATGCAAAAAAAATTACCTCTCCATGCAAATCTTTACAACTGATCTTGTAGTTTTGTTTAACCCCCGACAAAAAAGCAGTGTGTCATAAGTTTAACGTGTGTATCTGTATATTTAAGGGTATCTGTGTATCTGTGAATCTATCTGTGTATCTATTAATCTGTGTATCTCTCTGTGGCATCGTAACTTCCAAACGATTAGACCGACCTGTATGTAGTTTTTTGCTGTATTTTGCGGAGGGGTTTATAAACAAAAGTTGATGCAATTTGGTTCCTCTGTCACCTCTTGAACGGCAGGAACGTATCGATATACCAAACAAACTGATTTTGATACCCAAATAAGTACAATGTCGGTTATAAGAATATAAAATAGATATTAATTCGATGGCTTGAATCGGATTTCTTAAACATATTTCTATTTTAATAAAGTAGTGGCTATTTAACTTAAGTTCATTTTTTGCCAACAAAAAGGGGTTGATGAGGACTATTTAAAAAACTTAGAAAAAGAAAGTAGTACTATGTTGACCATATACACGAAGGCATTTTATAGGCCATTCTATTAGGCCAAGCCGTTAAACCAATAACACTCTTTACTATAGCACACCATTGTAACATGTTTGCAAAGTCAATAAACTAAGCCAGGCAGAGTGGAATGGCTCTTCAAATTCGGGGTCATTAAATTGATCTAATCAAGTGTATTTTTTTATATCTGTTTTTCAAAATTTCCTTATACAATGTTGCACAACGTTTTCGATGGGATCAATAATAAAAACAGCAGCTGTTGTAAACATTTTGGTCGAGTGAGTAGGTCTTGGAATGGAACAGCTGTTTTTTTACTGCATTTCACTTTAGTGCCACCATATAAAAATTGTTACTGTTATAGAATATTCTATATCAAAATTTGAATGGTACCTAATAAAAGCTACACTATATTATGATATAGTGTAGCTTTGAAGCACAGCGACTTAGAAATATTGCTTGCCTGTCGGTAAAAACTAAAATCACTAGTTAGCTGGCCAGCTAGCTAATTTATACTCATTTTCTTGCTATAAACGTTGCTTTTAAAATGGAAACTCCTTCAAATCCTCAAAGAGAGAGCCGTTCGAATGTGCATCGAGAGAACATTGCACGACACTTGCTCTCACAAAGCAAACTGGGTCGCACATTCGCACTGCCCCTCAGAATACTTGATTGATGAAAGACATTTGCTAACGTCCTTGTTTAAGTTGAGACTTCCATTTCGTAAAAAAAAAAAAAAAAAAATGGCCTATAATAAGGATTCAGTTATAAAAGGTGGGTAAGGTGCTATGAAAGGTAAAATTTTATCATAACTAAATATAAAACGCATCGATTAAGTACTTTCTAAATTGTAGTCTTGCCTCTGACCCAAAAATAAGTAAGCAAAAAAGTAAGTAGGCAGCTAAGTAGTTTCTAAAATTATAGTTTAACCAGATTGTCAAACTCTCAATCACCTTTATCTAATTGTTATTACAAATTTCGGTTTCTTTTACCTTTTTTGAAAGTTTTAAATAAGTTATACAGTTCAACTTACACACCTTTCTTTAATCTACGTTCTTTGATTTGTAAGTTCAGTCAATAGCTTTTCAGTAAGCTACCTCAAAATCACCTGAAATTGACCGGTAATCGAACCATGCTCAAGGTGCAACACTGTGTCACAGAGACCCGGTCTTCAAATTAAATAATATTAAAATTTCACCTTAAAAAAGCTTACCAAGAAACCAAGTTTAGGATCTTTAGATTGAAAACTACGTATGGCTGATTGACAACACGCCAATTAAATAATTGCCATGTTCTCATAGTACGAAATTGAACATCTTTTTGTTACTTACATTGTGCCACATAGTAAATTTTTGTCAGGGGGGTGTCACATACCCTGACCCGAGTCTATTTAGAAAAGTCTAATTTCTAAATTGAAATGAAAACTAAGTCGAACCTCTTAACCCGTTCCAGTCCACACTGGCTGTAGATAATGTTGTACGTAGCGCTCACTTAGGCTCGCCGAGAGCACTATACCTAAATGGACGCTCGATTATTATTGGATTATTCCCCACTGTTTGTGCAGTATCACAGCACAACAGACAGGTATTTGATTTCCCAGGGCAGAGGGGACGTGAATAGGTTCATTAAAGTTGAAATTGACAATAGAAAACTATGGTTATTGTGAATATTGAGCCAGCAGGTACTAAAGAAGTAGCCAGCCTCTTTGCGAAATTAAAAATTATGTGTGATCACAGAATACCTAATAGTACTACCGTAGTGTGTTACCTAGGCTATCGAGCGTGCATAAATTAGACCTCCAATTTATTTAATGAACAAAGAATTTTAGTGAAATAAGCACGATTTTTTGAAGGTTAATGATGTGAATGAAATGAAGAATCAATTTATCAAATATCAGTTTCAAACATATTAATGTTCTGTAATTTCAATCAATACGAGTATACCAAAATTTCCAATGCATAGTCGTCTTTACATAAATACCTTTCGTAATTTAAGTGTCATGCATGAATGGCTTAAGATATACTACTTACGAAACTTTTATATCACGATTATTTACATCAAACGAATTCCTTCAAACTGCTGAATTAATGGGACCAAAAAGTCGTTTCATTCATTCATTCGATAAATTATCACGACCCTCATTTAAGGACAAGTAAAAAGAGATCACAAGGGAGCGAAGTAGTTAATTTCTACAAAAGTTAGAAAACTTTCTACAAAAATCTTGAAGTTATTCTTTATTTAGCTGACAGCTAGCACAGTTCTCTTTCATGAAAAATCAAAGTGCGATATTTGAAACCACACTAAAGTACTCGTCAAAGTCAGTCGTCTCGAGGACTGTTAATACTGCAATATACTTGAATTATATTAGAGATGTTTATGGCATAAACACTTTCAATTCAACGTTTGTTGAATACATGTAAAACGAGTTGAAATCTTCGCCTACAACTCTATAATTTCCATCAATTATTTTCATGTATATTGTATTAACTGATTTCTTCATTAATTTTTATCATGAATAAATTCACATTTCCCGAGGGATGCGAGAAAATTACATTATTTATGTAAATGGCGTTAAGTAACATAGATGTCGGGATGAGTTGAAAAAAATATAGAATTTAAAAATTATAATATTACGTTATTCACAAAAAAAGCTGCTTATTAACTTGTTAAGCATTATTTAGCCAATTAACAACTTAAGGCTTAAGCAGTGATTACAAATGTTAAATAATAAAGGTAGCTTAAATATTGCTTAGTTATGCACTTCTTTTTTGGTAGGAATGGTAGTAATCTCCGTTTGCGCGGTATCCTTGCCAAAAGTCAAATCAGTCAAAAATTGACTGATAAAAACTTAGAATCAAGTCATTATTTTTATTAACTCTTAAGACAAGTGCAGAGGTTTTTAATTTCATCATGTCAGTCTATTGCAGTCCACTGCTGGACGTGAAGCCCCCCAAAGAGCGCCAAAGAGCGCCAAAGAGCGCCAAAGAGCAAAATCTCCCGGTTTTTTCATCCATCCACTGCCAGCCATCCTCCTAAGGTATTTTAATTCTAATTTTAATTTTAAGTCTCTTGGCACAAGTGTTCTCACACTTAAAAGAAGTGGGTCAGCTGCTAATATTGTTAACTTACCTATCTAAACAAATAAACATTTTCATTTTCATTTTTTATTTTCATTTTCATAATTTAACATGGATTTAAGGAAAAGCCTAATATGTTGATCAGCAATAAATAGCGTTTATGAACACAAAATTTTGTTAAGCATTATGTAAAGGCTTTCTTCAAGTTAATTAACGTTTATGAATATTCTTGTTAGTATTTAAGATATTCAAAAATAATAATAGTTAAAAATAGATGTATCAATCAAGTACTAGTGTACCTAAATGAAATAGAAAGTCATTGGTCGATGTTTTATGTAAAAATATTAACTAGCCAAACAACCAAAGAGTTGTTCAGACTGCCCCCATTATTAGCGTTTGCCAAATGTGCACGTATCGTCATCATCATTAGCCTCTAGAAGTCCACTGCTGGTCTGGCTGGTCAAGAAATACGATTAAAAACCAGTAGTCTATTTTTAATCTATCGATTTTGAAACTGTCATGTCACCTCCCTAATTTAAAATAGATTGGTTGAGGCAAATTGCAGGTGTCAGCGCGCGGCGGCGGCGGCGATTGACGCTAAGGAATTATTTTGTCAAACCCTCGTCTGGCTAGAACACCTCATTTAAACACAAACACTGTTTTATTCTGTGGAGAATAATACTATTTTATTTATGCCTCTAATATGAGGAGCACATATTTTACCTATTTTATAATAGTTATAGCGTATCTTGATAGGAAATAGATTTAATTGACAACTAAACATAATGTTACTCGTAGTTTTAGGAAACCGCTACCACTAATTCTAGTATTAGTATTAAGTGGCTTCTATGGCTACCACTAGCTCAGTAAAAGGGTTCTCGACTCATTTTCGTTCATTCACGTTCCAGAGAATGTGACCCCAAATCCAGGTCCCCGACACCAAGCGCAGCACTTCAACCGGAGTTTTCGCAATCTGTGTGTGTGACGAACTTGGTGAGGGATAATAATAATCATCATCATTTCAGCCATAGGACGTCCACTGCTAAACATAGGCCTCCTCCTGTGACCAGTTCCAGATTGGCTGGTTGGAGGCAGCCTGCATAAAACGGCTTCCTGCAACCTTTACCAGGTCGTCTGTCTACTGGACGTCCGGACGACGGGTGCTGGACGTCCTACGCTGCGTGGCCGCTATTCTAGAACTCTGCCTCTGCCTCATCGACCGTCAGTTCCGCGCGCTTAGTGCCCCGCCGACTGTCACTATAGCTTGCTAATCCGTCGGACTATGTCAGCGAGATTTGTGTGTTTACGGATCATCTTATTTCTGATTCGATCGCGCAAAGAAACACCAATAATAGCCCTTTCCATAGCACACTGTGCAACCTTAAGCTTTCTCATGAGGCTTATTGTGATAATAATATCGAGAGGAAACCTACACATTCAGATAACACTTGATCGTTGTCCAAGAGGTAGGGAGATCAGAATAGCAATCGTACCCTGACTACAAAAAGTAGTTTTGCCATTTTGAAAATATGTCTAGGTATGATGAGATTTGTGAAAGTTTTTATGCCATTTTAATCTTTTTCTTGTAGGCATCTTTTATTTTTTTAACGCCCAGTGTTGTACGTCGGACAGGTCGCGCCGTGAATATTCAACACGCATGCAAAATGACAAGCGAACGGCGCGGCACGGAGCGAGGCGATTCGACAGACAACGCGACGTGCGTGACGTTACATGACGAGGCGACATCACAGCAACCGTTTATGCGTTGTCGCGGACACGATACTCCTGCTGACGTTCAACATAACCGGTGGTAAACTTTTTAGCTTTTGTTAACATGTTTTTATAATTCTGAGCTTATACTTGTAATAGTGGCTTTCAAAAACAACATTTAGCTGTAAATGCTACAAAAAATTAAAAAGCTTGCTTGACTTCCTTATTTTTTTTGAATTCACATTTATTTTAAGTTGCTTTACTTAAGATTGTAAAGATGCGTGGAGATTATAAAATGGCTAGGTAGTTTAAAACTTACAAAACTAACTTGACACTAACTACGCTCATGCAAGCCACTAAAGAAAAAAATAACATAGGTAACTAAGACCACAAAAGATCGATTTCATTCGACGTCTGTATAAAAAAAAACATTTGAAATAAAAATCAGTTTCCAAATACATTTTGCGCGAGGAGCTTATTCTTTACTAGCTATCTAGAAGATCCCCAACTAAGCCCTAATCCACACTGAGACCAGTCTTTGGCTGAACACACAACTGGACCAAACGGAGCCAGATAGCATTGAGACAATATTGAGCATCCCGGCTAAGTCAACGAGTTAATTTCAGAGGAGTTTGCTCAGTGGGTTACCTCAACTTCTACTGTAAATTCTGAAATAACAAATACTTTTACTACAACACACTGCAAGTTAAACAAGCCCACGGCACACTGGGGTAAATTTAAAAAGATCATAGCAGGTTATGATATATTTATTGTTTATATTTAATAGGACAAAAACTTTTTAGGAAATAAGTACTTACCTATTTACTTGTATTTGAGTAGGTACTTATGGGTACCTAAAAGCACACTTGGCGTAAGTATACAGCTTGAACTACAACATAGGCTATATTAAATTTATGATTCTGTGTGTAACATTCTTAGGTAGGATATAATTCTAGTTATTGTACTGTTTATAATGTTAATTCATCTAAATTGATGTCTGATTTGTTTCTAATAAAGCAATACCTACGCAAAGACCCTGTTGTTACGCACCACTAAGAATGCGGTTCGTTTGGTGGAAGATACAGGTCACAACAAAAAATATACAATTGCCGACGAAGCCAAAAGAAAAAATGACATTTGAACCTACATTATTTTTACACAAGTCACGAAATGTTTTGTCCACCATATTATAAAGTGTGCTCAACCGGCTGGTTAGCACAACAACAGCTTTGTTCTTTAAATAAATACAAGGCTGTGGATTTTCCTCTCCGCCGACATTTTCTTGGGCAATAAGTCACCGGAACAAAAACAGCGTTGCTTCGTAATGCCACTCAGTAATGGACCATCAGCGAGATAAAGGGCATCCGAGCCGAATCTCGGACGAGCCGGGATAAATTGCTGCGAGGCACTTATTTTGAATCGCTAGATATACAACTTTTATCTCAAACTGTTCTATTTCTGTTCTACCGTGAAAGTCCACAAAGTCGATTACAAGTAGGTTACTACCAATGAGTAGAATACGAGCCTGTAGTCAATAAACACGTTACATACATTATTTATTAAGCATTGTTTTATTACCATTCGATTAGTGTTTTAAACACATTTGACACTTGTGATAACCTACAAAAACAACTTACTAATCATAGATACTAAATACCTAAGAAGTAAGAAGGTATCCAAAAAACAAACAATCCTTCTTTCTTTCAAAACGTTTCCATCTTATCTTTTTAAGGGAGTGAGATAATTTCGGGTTTCAGAATCGGCACCCAGAAACTCGAAACAAAATCGTTATTGTTCGCAATAACGAGATTCAGTCGCCTTTATAATCGCTGGTGACAAAGAGACGATATTAAAGTCAAAGTGAGTTCTCGCGTTCCCTCTGTTTGCCCCAAGTTTAGAAACCTTTCAGCATTCACGACACGCTTGTACGGAGATTGCGATATGAAATGGACGTACGCAGCTTCCTGTGCAAGTAATATTGTTTTGGGTTTCGATGGGACATAGCTGTTTTTAATAAAAGTTTTGCCTTTAGACTATTTTTACAAAGTTAAGGACCGCCATACTTGGTCCGTCCATCAAATCATAACAACACTCATAATTTGAAGAGTTTTATTGAATTTTAAAATATATTTATGATTGGAGAAGATAAACCTATATCTGTCTAGTGTTTTATCATCATTATCATTTGCTGAACATAGGCCACCCCTAGTGATTTCCAGATTAGCCGGTTGGATGTGGCCTGCATCCAGCGGCTTCCTGCAACCTTTACCAGATCCTATGTCCACCATGTGGGTGAACGTCTCTGCGCTTGCCAGTACGTGGCCTCTATTCGAAAAACTTTCTGCCTCATCGGTCTTGTTTAAAAAAACATAATTATTATGATAAATACCGCCTCATAGTTGGGACAAGGCTGTGCCCTGCAGTGGGACGTATATACTTAGGCGTAAGTACTTTATTATGATAATACTTTTAAATGATGTAAACTTTCCAATCTTGAAAATATTTTTGACATATTTATTATATGTACAGACAACAGCTCGTCAACCTACCACAAAACGTAATTGTCTCAATTGATATTGATCTCTAACATGTCGGACTTAAAGTTGAAAATCAATTCAATGACCTTTATCTTTTTGGGTAAAAATCCAAACTGCCGCTAACTGAAAAGCGTTTTTATACGACTCAAGCTCTTTGTGGGGTTACTCTTAAAGTTTTATTACATATTCGAACAAACGGGGTAAAATCGTCGTATATTTGAGGTGTATCATTATTTCGGCTTGCGTATGATTTATACGCACTACTAGTAGTGCTTGTGGTGCTTCGTACGCAGTACCTACTTACGAACATTACTGTGATGGGAATATTATGCGCGTTGTTCTAAAACTCGGCCCGCGGCGGGTGAAATATTACTGAGATGGAAATGTGATGTTGTATGCACGTAATAAATGGAACGTAAACTCGTACATTTAGCTGTTTGTGGCTTTGTGAAGACGCCCTATACGCGCAGAGGCGTGACGATGTAGCAGCGTTCACAGTGAAAGGGATTCAGGATTCAATTATAGGTCGGAACAAAACAAACTATTCTAAATTGGCTCGTCTGTGTGCTAGCAATAATGTAAATTTCGTGATTATATATATACAGGGTGTAACGAAAAGGTGAAATAAAACTTTAAGGGGTTATTCTACGGCTAAATAACATTAACTTTTTCTATGGGACCAACATCGAAATCGCAAAAAAAAAACACTTTCCCATACTCAAACTCACCTCAACTTTAAGGTGAAAATCAATTATAAATTATTTAAGATCTGACCATAGTGGACAAAAGGCGTCTTTTGAGCACCATCATGCCCGAGAAATTGTAGATGCTGTATGCAGGCCAATAACCGTAAATAGAATAGACCGATTTAAGGAGAAAATTTGTGATGGTATAGACTCATTAAAACCTAGCAATAACCATAACGTCGATCTGTTATATGAGGATCTTTTTGGCGTAATCAAAAATGAATTTGATCAAATTTTTACACAAAAAAAGATAAAAGCAAATAGACTTAAGTGTAAGTTCAATGAATGGGCTACACCAGGAATTTACAAAAGTAGAAAGACATTATATGACTTGTATAGTCTAATCGCAAACTCTCAAAACCCACAGATCATAGAACATGTGAGGAATTACTCTAAAATATTTAAAAAAGTATGTGCCACTGCAAAATCAAACCATCTTCGTAATGTTATTTTGAATTCTGATAATAAAGCAAGGGCCACATGGAAAATCATAAATAAAGAAACATGTAGACATAAACCAAATGATAATGCTTACTCTCTTAAAATTGGGGATAAACTGGTTAGTTCAAATGCGGATGTCGCAAATACTTTTGAGGAATTCTTTTCAAACATAGCTCCCTCTACAACTAAGGAACTAGCTTCTTCTGCTGAATTAATAATTTAATTTTAGACATATAAACCCTGATATAGTAATAAAAACATTTAAAGAATTAAACATGAAAAAAACTGAGGACTTATGGGGTATTTCTGTCAACATTATCAATACAATTATAAATACGATAGCCCCTTATCTTGCAAATATTTTTAACAAATGTATTGATGATAGACAGTTTCCCACTTTGATGAAATTTAGTAAAATTATTCCTTTATTCAAGTCAGGCGAGAAAAATAATCCCTCTAATTTTCGACCAATTTCAATATTACCAGTACTTAGTAAAGTCTTTGAAAAAGTAATTTTTAGTCAACTGTTATCTCACTTTGCCCTGAATAAACTTTTACATGATAATCAATATGGCTTCACGAAAGGTAGAAATACTACTGATGCTGGAGTTGCACTCTTAAAACACGTGTTTGATGCTTGGGAGAGTAGGCAGGATGCTTTGGGAGTTTTTTGTGATCTTTCTAAAGCTTTTGATTGTGTGGACCACCAAACTTTACTAAAAAAACTTAGGCACTATGGTGTTTCAAATGATGCCTTAGATTTAGTAAACTCTTATCTCACAGGCAGAACACAAAAAGTATGTATAAATGGAACTGAGTCTTCTGGGTCGCCTCTTACTATGGGTGTGCCGCAGGGATCAATATTAGGACCCCTACTGTTTCTAATTTACATTAACGACCTTCCGTCTTTTACAAAGGACCTCTGCGAGACAGTGTTATTTGCGGATGATACTTCATTAATTTTTAAAATTAAGAGAGGTAAAGATTTATTTGACGATGTAAATACTGCTCTCTCGCAAGTATTGCACTGGTTCACTACCAATAATCTTATGCTTAATGCAAATAAAACAAAATGTATTAAATTCACCATGCCGAACGTAAAACTGGTCCCAACACATATAACTGTAAAAGATGAACTGCTAGATACATCTAGTTCCACTACCTTTTTAGGAATCACTTTAGATTCCCGTTTGCAATGGGGTGCTCATATTGAGACTCTATCGGGAAGACTTAGTTCAGCTGCTTATGCCGTGAGAAAGATAAGACAGTTGACTGATGTTGGAACGGCAAGATTGGTGTACTTTAGCTATTTTCACAGTATAATGTCATATGGACTATTATTATGGGGCTCAGCAGCAGATATTGAATCTATTTTTGTGCTACAAAAGAGAGCTGTACGGGCAATTTACGACCTCAGACCCCGAGACTCGTTGAAGGAACTGTTCAAGGAAATTAATATACTAACAGTGGCTTCTCAATTCATTTATGAAAATATCATGTATATTCGCAAAAACCTGCATCTATTTCCTAAAAAGAGTGACATGCATAATATTAATACCCGGAATAAAGATAAACTTGCCGTTCCAAATTTCAGACTGCATAAAGTGGGTAATTCGTTTATGGGAAAATGTATTCGCTTTTTTAACAAATTACCACAGTCCATTGCTGAACTGCCTATGTATGAATTTAAATCGCATGTCAAGATGATTTTAATGAAAAAAGGTTATTACACTGTAAATGACTATTTAAATGATAAAAATGTATGGA
The DNA here is from genome assembly GCA_963576865.1 of Anania hortulata. Lineage (NCBI taxonomy): Eukaryota > Metazoa > Arthropoda > Insecta > Lepidoptera > Crambidae > Anania > Anania hortulata. The sequence continues at coordinate 15,542,088 of OY756401.1, forward strand.
ATTAAATACTGCCGTGCTCGCACAGGTTCATTTTATCTTGTAATGTAAACACACTATTTAAAAAGAGGCTGACAATAGTGACCGAGTTTCTTGCGCTGCTTCTTCTCGGCACTAGCCCACAATATTGTCCCGAAGCAGTGGTAGGGTAAAAAAATATACTGGGACGTGTAAAAGAGCTTAATTTAGGCCTATTTACAGAAATAAATTGGTTTTATTGGTTTATTGGTTTTATTGGTGGTTTGGGCCATACTCCACCACGCGGGTCAAGTACGGATTGATGAAGAGGTGTTGTAAGGTCAGTGATTAAACCTTATTGTCAGATGAAATCAAGCCGCCGAAAGGCCTCTGACTGGGTTCACGACTAGTATCAAACGATATTAGCCGGGACTCTATCGACAACTATAAACATTTTACTTTTTGCTACGAGAATGCTACCGACTACGAGTGTGCGCTACGAATCACGGCTACGACTTGTTAAATATTAGTGAGGACTAGTTTACTAAATGTTGGTTATTAGTTTTCCTATTTAAAATATAGAAAGAAAAACAATACATTTATTAAAATGTGGACATTACATTTATAAAAAAGAAAACATTATTATAGGCTACACTGCTATACGAACAATCAACCCTTTTTTTAAATAAGTCGCCTTTTATAAACGGGTGCAATTTAAAGAGCAATTACAAAAACATAAATAAATATTTTTTGTAACATAAACAAAAGAAATTTTTTATACGCTAGTTTTCGAGAAAACGCCAAAAACTTTTTTGATTTCAACGTAAAATAAAACACCCCGTGCCCCGTGCGTGCACCCCGAGGGAAGAGTGGGGCACGATTGAAATGAGAGAGACAGAGGCGATGACGTAGGGACGTTTCAGACTTGAAAATAATAGGGCCCGGTTTCTCTAATATAATTTGAAGTTCTGTTAAAGTTTCACCCGTTTATAAAAGGCGACCTTGTATATCTATGAATCTACATTTATATTTGAAGCCTAGTTGCTCCCGGAAACCAGTGTCGGATACATTTAAAACCGAAATTAAATTACACGAGCAAAATTGATTGCAATTCAGCCAAATGAAACGGGATAATTATTTTCGATTTCATTGAATCTTTTTTCGATAGGCTTCGCGGGAGGGGTTTATTTATCGTTTGATGATGGTTTAGCTTTCGAGGGTGAGTGTGCGAGATTTATTTGGGTGTCCTGTGGCTGCCCTGGAGAGCCTTAACACTGGGAACGAAGGTAAGGTAATACCAGCCGTAGGGTTGTCGTTCGCGAGAAATGCATGCATATCATTGTAATGTTCATGCACCTGCAGAGGATAGAACAACAATGATTAAATGTATAACACATATTCGAATACTATACATATTAAATGTATATTGACCGTGAACGCTTTTTGCTAATATTTTTGAGCCTTGTAAACAATGCACAGTTAACTTTTTTGTTTTTTGCGTTCACAATAATGCTAGTTTATAATATTTTTTTTTTCAATTAAAATTATTTTCCTTGAAATGCACAGTATGTTTACTAGTTGTAGTTTTGATCTGATTTACTCCAAATAAGTGCGATTTAGTGTTCTCTGTCTTTTCTGGTGTCCACGGAAGGTGCCATCTGATTTCTTGGTATATTGCTGAGTGAAGGCCATTTCAGAGCTACTAATTTTAGGTTTAAATTGTGCTTTTTCAAGTCTTTGTGCTTTCTGAATTAATAAATTTATTAATATTATTATTATTTAATTATATTATAAATATATTTTATTCTAAATATGGGTCGTGTTTATTTTTTACTTAGTTTACGCTAATATTCAGCTATAATCGCAGAACACAAAATTTAACAGATACTACTTACTATCTAAATATCATTTTTATAAGTCAGAGTTGTTTGTATTATTTTGTAAAAGCTAAATATAAGAAAATACCTTTAACCAACAAATAAGAGCTGTAGAGAATTATTTCCCTTATATTTATTTACGTGAAAGATTCAAGTTTCGGTGTTTTGTATTTACAAACCATGATGAATTAAATTAAACGATCAAAACACCAACATACGAAAACGAGACGATCAACTTCAATGAAATTCTAAAACTTTTATAACGTCAAAACAAATAAAGCTACTTACCTATTACCTACGCACCCGTGTCGCGAAATCTATTGGGAATTTGGAGTATTGATAACGTCTACGAAATAATATCCCAATACCTATTTGTTTCGCGTTATGTTACCAATATTATTTACAAGTTATACTGTGTTATGTTTTTTATACCTATTTGTGAAACGAAATGACAAAAACTCTTAATTTTTTTTACAGACATTATACATTATTTCTACTTAGGTACCTTTTTTTATTATGCCTAAGGATATTCTGGTTTAGTCTGCGTTGTATTAAGCAAATTATCTTTTAAAATCTATTGTCACGTTGAGCCGGCTTAATCTCATAATGGGCTAGTTTCCTAAAAAAATCTAATTAGTCCGTCAGTTGGATTAACAGAAAATATTGGACACGTATTTTTTCTTTTCTGAATCAAACAAAAAATGATGAAGATATAGCCCGTTAAAGTTCCGCGTAACGTCACGCCTTGCGACACTTTTTAGCAAAACGTGACGTCACATGCTAACTTTGGTGCGCTTTATCTTCGTCATTTTTTGTTTGATTGACGAAAAACAAAATATGGGTCCAATATTTTTTGATAATCTAACTGACGGACTAAATAGAATAATATTTTTTTGACCCAGGAAACTAGCCTATTCTACAACACTTTTTCGACATTTAAAGATTTAAACAACATACTTGTAAATTATACCTGCAATAAAAAGTTACAAAGTTTCAATCTAGCTTAAACACTGAAAACTTGGTTCCGACATCCCTGGCTGACGAGAAGCCTTTGTAGGTCAGAATATTAAATAATGCAGCGCTAAGACGTTGTTTATCCCGCGGCCGGCGGCGAGTTAGGTGTAGCTCGCTCCGATGGGAATCCCCGGGCTATTTTATACCCCATGAATATTCCAATATTCCGTGATCGTATTGTGGATAAAGAACAGCCGGCCGTGTTTTAAATGTTAATTTCTAAAGTAATAAAAAAGTCGGCAACTGATTAATTTCCGATAAAAGGTGGTTTTATAGCATTGGGTGGTTACATTTCAAATGGATTTGTAAAATAATGACCGAATGCTTAAATTAATTACTGCGACAAAATTATCAATTCTCCATTAATGTATTGAAACGTAACTAGAAAAATATAGTGCTAAAAATGAGAACATAAAGTGCCAAGAGGTAAATTGACTGATGTCAACTTGTAGCGTTGCACAAGTTTCCCTTGCCCTTCCCAAATAGCCTGCTCAGGTTTAACAATTTTTCAAATTTTTCTATTACGTTTCTCTCTGATTGTATAACGAACTATCTGATCTAGTTTACATTTAAGTCGGAAGAGCTGGAACCTAGCCTGCGGCAAGCCATGCCTTTTGGGTGGCAATCTTTTAGGCAACATTCCATTTCCATTTCTTTCTTTATAGTTGTTGTAACGATAATGTCGCCCATTGCACGTTTTGGTACGAGGTAATCGGGATGGGGCTGGCCGCAAATTGGGGATAAATAATGCACGCACCCGCGCACCGCAGCCGGCATGACGCAGGTTGTGGATTTTATTTTCAAAATGCAATTGAAGTACGAATTACATTGATGAATAATAAATAAGTACTGTGACGATCTATTGGCCTCCCTCTAGCAGTGGACTTCCAAAGACCGATAATAAATACCTACTTGCAACAATGTGACTAGGCAAGCGCAAGGCGCCTACCGACAAGGTGGAGCGATGATAATTATACGCAAGGCTGCTGGCAGTCGATGGAAATGAATAAACATCCATGACTTGGTACAAATGTGCTTATTACACAAAAAATTACTCATTCGAACCCGCAACCGCCAGGCTTGTGTCCGCGCGCGAACCACTAGAACAGACAGTCAATTAACGACCGTCTTGATCTATGGTCGCGGGTTGGAATAATCAGGGCAAATTGTATCAGAGCAAGAGCATTTATACCCGACTCATGGATGTCAACTTATGTATTTCTGCTTGTTCATCTATTATCTCACCACAGTACAAGCTTTGCTTAGTTAGGACACTTAAAAACCAATCTTTCGCTTTGCGTTCTCAGTTCTCTTCATCATTGTTTTCCACTCCATTGGACTTGCTTACATAATTCATCACTCGGAATTTTTATCTAACTAAAATAAGGTGGCGGGTTTTCTTACAAGGCTCCGCGTAGAATTAAATCATTAAAGCGCTCTTTCAGGATACCGCTTTACGTTATATAACGGCCGGGAACATTTTTAACGAGCCGTAATATTACGTCAATGGTTGAACTTTGCTAAATGCTTTTGAACTCCTATAATGGTCGTTTTTCTACTGGCCCAGTTTTTCTTCGCGCCAGATTGCGGCGCTTCTTGTTTACAAAGTTTTTTTTCTTATATATTATTCCTTTTCAGTGCATTTTTAGATATTGCGCATCTAAAACGGAAAACTGTCCTCTGATTCATAAATGAATTCTATTCAGCATAAATGAATGCGACAAAATGTAGATTAAGCTAGAATTATTCTTGGATCAGTTGATTTACGCGGATTTACAAGAAAAAGTTTTATTATGTTAAAGTCAGAGCATTTCTACAAATGGACAACTTAGGTTATTATCAGAAAAAAAGGAAGACCTAAGCCTATTTATGGAACCTCTTACTGTTATTCTTTGTTAAAATGTAAAACTACATTCTGTAATTTGTTGTGTATCAATAAAATAAATAAATACCGGACCGGATAAGTAATGTATGCCTTCAACCTATAATGACTGACGGTTGTGCTAGCAAGGGTTAAACGGTGATATAGCGCGTTGTTTGATGGGGGCTTAGCGACACTCCATTAGCGCGCCATGTAAGTGTACAATCGACACGGATTTCTGTTGTACATTTCCGTGTCCCGAGAAACCCGACATACTGGTCTAAGTACCCATATGCATGTACAAATATACTGTGTAATACAATATTACATGTACAGAGATATATAATTAAATTAGAATTAATGAAAGATACATTTTATGAAATTGAATAACAAAAACTAACCCTAAAAATAAAAAATATAAATATGTATGTACAAAAATATTTACAAGTAAAAAATGTGTCCCAAATCGCTGTCCAATGATCGGAGCATGGTGCCAAGAAGGCTGGCCGCATTTCCACGCTGAATGGCCAAACTGATACGTTGACCAAGAAATGCGCCAGCCCTCCGGTCGCCCGTACAGTCAATCAGCCGCTTGGCTAACTGACTGTACAGTCGATGTGCGCTAGGTCCCCACGGCCCGAGCGTCTCGACCCCAAACGGCTCAAACATGTAGGAACTACTGAGACCTACATACTTGCGACGCTTAAGGTCCTCCGCTGATGCAGCAGCAAAGCCAGCCCCTGACGAGGTACGTGAAAGATGAGATGGAGCAAGTGTGTCAACGCAGGTTGCGTCCCACACCAGAGGCCGACCCATCTTCCACGGAACCAAGGTCATACCATCAGGCCTCTTGCCATCACTCCGCACCAGGCCATTCGGTTCAAGAATAGCCGGTACGGACGAAATAGCAAGAGCTCTGCGGATTATGTCGTTAAGGCTGGCATGACGGGAAAATCTCCCGGCGCTTCTGCTGCATGAAAGGCCGTGATGACCCAACGAGTCTACCATATCACCACAGGGACAGCGATGTGGGACATTGCAATGTGCCCCCAAACGAAGAGAGACGGAAAGGTTAAAAATGGAGTTATCTAAAAGTTACCCAGATTTGGAGATGGGAGGGAGTGGAGCCAAAGTCCCGTTTCCCACTCAGCTACGGCAAGGAGACGAGCTCGATCTGCAGTACTAGGGGACGTGTTCAATAAATTATTCCGTACTAGTCTGCAGAGCGGCTCGTCCCACTGCCGTTGTGATGATACTGATGAAGGCAAGTCTTCGGAGCACAATTGTCTCCAAGCGTTGATGGCCTCAGCCCGATAGACAATTGCCGGGTTACCAAAAGACTTGCTAAGTATTTTAGTAACCAGCTCTGTAGTGCTATGAGTCGAGGACAAGAAAGCCGGGAGAGCAACACTAGAAATTTTACGAATACCCAAGCCCCCAAACCTGATGGGAAGTGAGGCTTGGGTCCAGGTTCGATCGTCCAAAGAGAGGTTCAGCACTGAGGATATTATGTTTTTAACTGTGTCGTCTAATTTGACGGTCAAACCCGAAAATTTCCAAAAATGGGAAGAGCGGACGCAATATGTAAATTTTGGGACAAAAAGACAATATCTAATAATTGTGTAAGCCATATGTGTATTAATTTTGACAATGCGATCTGAAACATTATTGAAACTTCGTAATTTTTCATCAATAAAGGGGGAGAAACCTTCATCCAGTATTGGTGACCCAAGGAGGCGAAGCGAATCATTTTTAATAATTTTTATATTTGGAGCTACGTTATTAAAATTTTGAATAATTGAATTTGGATTAGGACAAGAGTGAAAAAATTAAAAAAAAAAAAATTTGATTACGTGAAAAAAAAAAAAACGTATATTACATGTAATATGTACTTTGTTTAGTTTTTAATCCTATTATCCTTAGTTCCTATTATTTTCAGACGGTGGCCGCGGTTTGATTTGCTGCACTGCAGTTGCAATAAAATATAATATTGTTAATTTCTGAATAAACCTATAATTTTCTACTATCATCTACAGCCATTTTTTTGTGATTTAACAGGTTTATTGCCAAAAACTACGCAGAGACAGACGGTATTGTTTTACTATTGTTTCTGCTTTTTTGTCAATCATTGAGTTAAATACCTACCTACACTATCAATCTTTATCAAGTAGCCCTATAATGGATAAAAAGTTGCGGCTTTATCGATATACAATTCATCGATTTTGTCGAGTTGCAGACGACGAGGGGCTGCCTCAACTCAAGCATCAAGTGCGAGGTCGCGAGCCCTTGAAGCGCTGCAGCGACCTTACTAGTCTACTGCTTCAGTTGTTTAGGTACTACTAGGCTAGGTACCTATAATAACCGGCTTCGATATAGGCAAACCACTTTAAAGGTTTCACGTGGTATCACTGAATAAAGGTCAAAGACAAGAGGGTGTGTGTTTTTGTAGAAGACACCGAAAAAGACTTTTCAAGTTTGCTTAGACTGCTGCGAGTTAGGAAGTACGAGTAGGCGTGCCAGTAGGTATCCACATAGGTAGGTAGGTAGCATATTGTAGGCATATATTGAATTACTTACCTACTAAATGAAACTTACTTATTTAATACGTACGGTTTTAAAAATGTTCTTCTATAATACGAACGCCGAAAAATTCTAAATGATTTTTATTAGTTAATACTTTCATCCCGAGGGCGAACCTAACTTGCGGTTTGGGAATAAATATAATGAAATGATCCTCTCAAACCAAATATGGCGGTGGCCTAATTAAACTTTTTGTGGTTTAGGTACGCCGGCTGGCCGAAAATTTCTACGCTGTGAAATTCGCCTGGAAACAGCGAATTAAAATGATGCAGCTTTTAAATCGGTTCCAACTTTTTGCAGCGAAACAATGCGCGTCTACTGTCGCGGAGTTTAGAGAGCTCAGTGCTTGAGATGATGACACCATTCACACATAATTTAAAAAAAAACATATCTTTATAATACCACCATATTTATGACATTATTTCATTCATAATAATTCTTAATTATTAGCGAAGATCGATTTTTAATTGCTTTGAAATCAATAAATATTTAGTCACTTGAATTTGTTTTAGGCTACATAAAAGTAACTTCACAATTGAGTATTTCCATACAAATGTTAAGAGGATATCGCGTTTTGACATCTCATAAAAATTACGTCAGTTGATTGGTGGTGTCATGATCTCTAATCGATATGGGGTTCTCCTTTGCAAAGTCATCCACGATGACGATCAGGGGAAAAACTTCAGAGGCCCCTAATCGTACGGTTCGGTACACTATACAACCGTGCTGGGCGTGGTGATTGACTCAAGTCTTCTGTTCTCGCAGCACGCACAAGGTATAGTAGAACGCGTGGCCAAATGCTTCGGGAAGGTGTCGCGTGTGTCGGCGTCTTCCTGGGGTATTCGATTTCCCGGCCTCTATATTTTAAACCAGGGCACCTTTGTTGCCACCCTTGTGTATGCTGCGGCGTGCTAGTTCGAGCGCGTCAAGTTGCAGTCAATCGGCAGGGTCCTCTTCAGGGGACAGAGGCATGCACTTGTGCTGCTGACTAAGGCCTACAGGTCCGTCAGCAAGGCCGCGCTCCCGGTACTGACCAGTGTTGCCCGCCGACCTAGAGATAGAACGAGCTGGCAGGGCGGAGGTGTCGCGACAGTACGCGGCCGAGGAGATGAGCAGACGAAAACGCGACATACGGGACTCGGTAATCGTTGAGTGGTAACACCGCTGGGAGCAGGACACCAAAGGTCGTAAGCTCTTTCAGTTTTTCCCAGATGTGGTTCGTCGATTCGGCATGAGCTGGGTCGAACCAAATTATGTAACATCGCAGATGCTTCAATAAAAGGCTAAGCGGCATGAAGCTGCGTAAGGAAAGTAGGAACCCATCACCTTATCGCAATTAACTTCAACGATTTTCATGTCCCATAAAAATATTAGCAGATCTTATAAAACAATATTTAACACTTCCAAGAATCAGGATACATCGCAATTTCATTTCCTCGAATACCTAGTTATAATCTTCAAATTCACTCCATCGTTATTACTTTCACATTTTATGTATTTTATCGAAATAATCTTAGATCAATGTTTTGTTACCCATAATTTTGTTTCCACGTAAGTTTCAGTTTGAAACATCAAGTTTTAATTTACTAAAGTCAGTGTATATCAAATATACGATTTTAATGTAAGTGACATGTATTTAATCATTTTTGTTCGTGATACCTACCTACTCGTACACTACCGATACCTACATATTTAAAACATAACTATTTATAAATTAAAAACGAATGCTATTAAATATCGACACGGTCGACTCCACGTAGTCTTGTTTGCCCTACCCCTAGAGTGTAATTTAAAAGCAGGCGCGAAGGGGGAATAGCCCCATGGGTGACTGAGATTTGTTAGGCAAGGGCAAAGAGGCTGTACTACCCGCAGCGCCGAAGACGAGGAAACCCTAGCTTAGAGATATGCATGCTACGTGCTTGCTTGCATGCTGCATGTTTGCTTGCAAGCTGCATGCTTGCTTGCACGATGCGTGCTTGCTTGCACGCTGCGTGCATACTTGTACGATGCATGCCTACATACCGACATTTTAACTTATATTGTCAACGCACAATAACAGCGAATACCGTAACGTTACAATTATTATACTGTAGGTAATGTAAAATTTATTAATATAGAACTGACCACAACAGTTTTTATCGTCAACATGCGAATGCATCGTTCAATAAAACGTTACTGCAATTGAAAGTTGTTAAACAAAAAATATAATATTAAAACATATTATTATAAATAGTTAAATCGATAACTTAATAGTTTATACGAAATTTTAGTTCCGTTCCGGTATACCGTTAATATGGCAATCAAAACAACTTTATTCGATGTTATGTGATGATTAGCTATTCGATTAATCAAGAAAAATAGATTTTTAAAATCGTGGAATAGTTTTATGTGAAATGAAATTCTATTTAAAAAAAAACTGTATTTTGATAGAGACCCGAGGAGAGTATGTGCGAGTGCGGACTGAGTGACGAGGACAGTACACCACGTTCTGTCGTACTGTCCTCTGTATGTCCTTCGACGAAAGATGATGTATGGGATCACCTCGGAGAATGTCGGCCCGGTATGGTACCCCGATCTCCTCGCCACGGAGGCAAACTTCAGACGGCTGCAGGATTTCGCGCACGGTTGGCACAGGAGACCGGATGGTGCCAGCGTAAGTGTGGCGTCAAGCCCAGGGGGACATCTGCATAGCAATTCGCGAAATTACGTTTTCATTATTGGGACACAAGACTTTTGTTGGTACCTCTTTCGTGATTATAATCCACGCCAAATCACAGTTTTGACATTTCAGAATAAATGAAATAAAACGACAGTAATCTGCAATAATCATATTTTTTTTATTTAACATGAAAAATCTTGATAACTCCTTCATAAATAAGTGATCAATACAATACATTATATTTCGAGAGATTATGTCAGATGAGAGCAAAAGCTTCGACTTCGTCGCGTAAGTGGTATATAGTACAGCATGGGCCCGATACTCTGCTGCCACTCTCTTAAGTTCACGTCTCATTCTCTCCCTAATTAATGAAAAAAAGACAGGACTATACATTTCTTATTCTTCTTTGTTTTTGGCATGTGTTTTTCCACCGCGGGTACAGTGAAATACACTTAAAAAAGTGTCAAGTTTAAGATGAGTTATTTCCTTTTACTTGCCATGGTTTCCGTCATATTTAAATCGTATGACCTCGACTGCATTGCCAGATGCACCGATTAGCCTAAGCGTCCGGAGCTGTGGTGTAATATTTTTATAAAATTGTAACAATAACAACAAGTTTGGCAGATTTTTTAGTTAGACGTCTTAGTTTTTAGCTTCTCTGTTCCGTTTAGAACAAGTGAAGGAGGTGAACTAAAATAGCATTATTATAGAGTTTGGCTGCAGGTTATCGAACCCACTAGCAGAGTAAACATAGTGGCACTAGAATCAATGAAATACACATAATATTCTTCTTGTTTGTTGATTAAATAGTATTTTTATAAATTTCATTATGATACAAAATCTTAAATATTTTTCGGAAGTATTTATTGACCCTCACGTAAATGTACTGTCAAAAGTAAACTTATCACTTAAAAGTTTGAGCCTCTGCATTTGATTTATTAGAAATACTTTTTAACGATTGCAAACTCGTTGCTATTGACTATCTACGAAGGCGTCGCTTAAAACGCAGGCCGCACTGGCAGCGAAGCGAAACAATAATAAATTCGTTTCCCTTCGCTTATGTCGCAAAACTATGAGATGTATGTAGATGAAGTTCGCATCGCTGGCGTAAGCTCTATAGTGCGCGGTATAAACACAAGTATGAAAAGACGCGGTAGCGAAGATAGGTTTGTTTCGCTTTGCTCCTACTGTGACTGGCCCTAATTGACGCGTATTGGTCACTGTACGCTTGGAGTCAGTTGGAGTACGCTTGCTTGCATCTACATACAAAACAACGAAACTTTCGACTGAGCGCAGCGCCGTTCTTGTTCTTCTCTAAGCTACGCTGTCGTAGATTGTCACGCTTAGTTATAACAGAATATAACATAAATCAAACAAAACAAATCAGTCAATCAAAGAAAATATCATATATTAGATTTTTCATATTGCATTTAAAAATTATAGCTGCCAAATAATATTATTTCACTCAAACATACATATTTAATACGGAAGATACAGTTTCAATAGGAAATAATGAAATTATTTAAACCGGCGGTGTTTGGTTTTAAACCTAGCCTCCGATCATAAATATATTATGCAAGTACATACAATATTTTTGATTTTACCCTATCAGTCGTCCAAAATCATACTGACACAATCGAAGTTGGGAATAACCACACTTTTCGACACAGAATCGGATAAAGTCGGTTACATAACATCACGCTTGTCATATAAAGTCGATCGGGCTCGACGCCGCCGAATCGGCTATTAATACCAATGATCGTTCCATGCGACGCCTTAGGGTCTGCGCAAACCTGGCGAGGCGCGAAGAGACTGAGATAATGCCATTTTCAACCGTATGTCATATAATTTAGAGTTTAGTTTATATTGTTATCATATCAGTCTCTTCGCAACGTCTCGTCAGGTTTACGCTGGTCCTTAAGACTATCATCGGCTGCCTATAGGCGCCACGGAAGCACGTAATCTGCACCGTACAAACGTACGCAATAGGCGCAGTTCGTATGTCATCGAGTGCGTTCATCTATCTTCGCCGCCGTAATGATGCCATCAAAAATTCGACATGATAAAAATTTGAACAGACCGCTGTCGAGTCCAGTCGTCCAAACTAAACGAGGCAAACAACTTCTTTATCGCTTTTATTGCTTGTATATAAAGCCATACGGATCGGCTAAAGCGGATTCCGCGTCGGTAAGTGTGGTCCCTCCTTTAGGTTATATTGGTCTGAGTTCAAAGAAGGCTACGAAACTTAGATCCAAGACATTATCCTATAACAGCCATTATGTCACTAGACGATAATACTTACATCGGGAGATACATACAAATGTTGCATTTTACAATAAAGCATTACGATAAATAATTATAAATTACAGAATCTTTTTACAGAAATAATAAGAGTATGACGAAACTTCCACATTGCATCATACTTTGAGTATTTGCGCATGAGTTGATTGGTTAGTGCGTCGTTAGGGACAATTCGAATTTTCACATTGATTTTAAATAAGATACTAAACATGCGAATAGTTAACCATGATTTATGATTAATTGATTTGGATAGTTAGAACACAATCACATTTTCGATTTTTTCAACTAAACAACAATATTGTACCAACTACACAGTTTTAGAAAGAGCTATATTTTTATTACATAAACATAATTCACCTCATTTATATTATGAAAATAAATGTTGTTTTTCGCGTATGCGTTTCACCATTTCTTCGATTGCGATGAAACTTTGGTAAGTTATTGTGCGCACGGCGGGAAAGATTTCTGAATTGAATTGAAGTGAAGACCACGCGGGCAACAGTAAGTTTAATATGAAGTACTAATATTACTTCTACGCTTAAGCAATATTAATATTTTTAGGGGTTTACTATTTACTCGGGAATTTTATAATAAAACAAAATATAAAAATAACAACCAATATTACATCTGAATAAAGAAATTGATTTGAAGTGCATACAGAAATGATTCATTACAGGTATTTCGAGATATTTACATCTACCGACTATTATATTTATGGTAAAAAAAGAAATGTTTTATATTACAACGAGGTACCATCAAAAGTTATCTTTTGACACCATTATCACTAACTCTTCTTCAAGCCGCGGAAAACTAAAAAAAAAAACATATTCTTTTTCGGAATTACATAATTTACAATCCGCGACCGTGCCTCTCATTCTAGCGTGAGCAAAACGCAAAGGATGCCTATAAAATTTTCAAATTACTCATTAACCAACAACTACCTACATTATACTAGTGTAGTTTGACTACATTAGCTAGTTTCACAAAAATATCCTTTTTGCGAGGGAATCTAGCACCTCTGTCGTTGGAAATAACCTATGTGCACTCTTTGGATATATCCAAACCGAAGATCATTAGAAAATACATTTATTACATGAGAATGAATGACAATAATAAATTAAGAAATTCATAATTAGATCTTCCGTCTCTAATTCCATTTTAGGCCCTGTTCACACTAGCGCTCGTGACGCGTGCTGGCGCCATTCCAGCACCATTCCATACAGATAAGCATTTACACGACGAACCACAATGCTTTACCGGCGCGAGCGCAGGGCGCGGGTTTAAAGCGACAGACACGCGGCGTGCGGCGTGTAGGGTTGCCAGGCGGCTGATTTAAGCGGAACATATTATACTTTTAGAGTTCCATCCAGCAAAATATTGAACCAGCAGCATATAAGTTTTACACGTACTTTAAGTAAATAAGTAATGTCCAGGTTTTAGCCAAATGTGCCCTATCTAGTTTTAGCTTGGCTGCTCTATTTTTGGGCCTGGCAACCCTAGACGAGCGCTCTCGTCAAACATTAGAACGTGCACGCTGAGTGCGCGCTAGTGTGGGGACGTCTCTTAGTAATTTCAGAATGTCAAGAAAATCTTTTTTTTACATGAAAAAAATTGAATATTACACTTTACAAACAATAATAATAAAATTAACAATTAATTGAGAATTGAGGTCAATGTTAAATTAAAATAAATTACTTCAACAGCTCCCCGACATAACTATATGTTGCGAACTTAGCTATTTACATTACTTAGCGTTACTTGGATAATGCTGCCAGGTACACTGGGTCTCTTTAGTTCTTACGAGAGGACATAAATAGGCACGTACATGTTTTATTACTAATGACTATAAAACAATATAATATTAAATCCTATGGTTAGACATGATGATGTATCATAGACATTATTCATTTATTGCCTCATAAATACCGGCGTTGAATGATAAAATGCATTAAGCAGCTTCAGGTTCAAAGTACAACGCGGCCTGTTACGAAGTCTATTATAATGCAAACCTTCTTCGATTTGAAACAAAAAAAAACTCAAAAATATTTAGTAATTCACGACTACGATATATGACTTGATAAATTGCAATTGCAATTCTTTACAGAAAAATAAAGAAGTTTTGGTAGAAAGGTTTTCAGCAAAATTAAATACATAAATTGGAAAACATAAAATCTTAGAAGAGTTACACTACGTAAATAAAATATAACACATTTATGTCACATCATTATAGTTAATTTGCCTTTACGTGGCATTGTTCATTTACCTGGCAACACTATCCGCCGTGTCTGGCAACTCTGTAGGACTATGAGTCGAGTCACTTCCGCCGCAGTCGCTTGCGCCGGCGGCTCTTGCGGTATTATGTGAACTCGTTGAACTGCGCTAGTGCAGTTTTTACCCTGAAACAAACAGTAACCTTTATAACCTTTATTCTTTTGTAAGGTGTTCGAAAAAGATTTCTTACCAACTACTAAGAACATCCGATATTTTATCCTTAATTCAGAACGGTTACAAATACGTGTGCGTTTTTTTATTTTATTTAGGGGTGTTATTATATTGATCTTTCAAAACATATTGCCTTTAACTAAATAATAGTATAATAATAAAAAATAATATTAAACTAAAATATAAAAGGTATGGTAATCGGTATGATTACGAAACGTACTCGTTTCTTAGAGAACGAGCCATAAGATTGGAGGTTGAATGTTACCAATTATATATAGCTTATGGAGACATACATCCGAACGCCGCTGCATCGCAGGCTCACTGAAGCGGCAGTCAAGCGCGCGGCCGTATTTACGTTCGCGTGCGAGTAGGTTAGGTGTATTGTGTTGTCTCTGTCATGCATCTGTATCATTTTGTGTTAATTAAATATAGGGTAATTGTAATTTACTTGTAACGTAGAAATAGTATATAAGGAAGTCATTTTACGAAATAAACACACATATCAAATCATTCTGCCTTTGACTTCTGAACACGCAACAGCTGGTGACCTATCGACGAATAAACATGAGCAACAACAAAGAGGCTGACGTCACTGAAAACGCACCTGCTACCGAAAGCGCAGATCCGCAATTCTACAATGCCGAACAAAGTCCGGAAGTAAAATTCGACTTGGCGGGCATTTCAATCCAGTCGAGAATACTACCTTTCTGGCGGGATCACCCACGTCTTTGGTTCGCTCAGTTCGAGGCACTGATTAACCCGATGAAAATGGCTGATGAGCAAAAATTCAGATACGTCCTGGGAGTACTACAAACATCGGAGATACAACAAATAAGCGACATACTACTGAACCCACCCGCACATCGAAAATACGACGCACTGAAGGAACGCCTGCTTTCTGTGTATCAAGAATCAGAAACGAAACAATTCCAAAAGTTGATCAGCGGCCTGGAACTCGGAGACCAGAAACCTACTCAATTACTACGACGGATGCGAGAACTCGCTGGCAGCTTGGTACCTGACGATGCACTTAAAGTAATGTGGATGAACCAACTACCCACTTACGTTAGAACCGTCCTGTCCATCAACAAAGAAGCTACACTATCTACTTTAGCAGCCATGGCCGACCAGATGATGGAACAACATGATCCCGTTACGATTGCATCGATCTCTAATACCGCAACCACTCGACAGATGGACACAACCGGCGCGGGCGCATCCCAGAGCCCATTTGATTTACTATCAAAACAAATCGAGCACCTGTCACTTGAGATCGCCGAGTTACGTCGAGGAAGACAGACATATCGACGTCCCTTTCGCACATTTGCAAGATCGCGCTCCCGCTCTAAATCGAAACAAGGAAAATCAAAGAAACCTGGAGATACCGACTGGGAATGCCGTTATCACTACAGATTCGGTGATAAGGCAAGGAGATGCGAGTCACCTTGCGCAAGAAAGAAAAACAACCAGGAAAACTAATACATGCACCGTTAGTGGCGGGCGTCGGTGTACCTACTTCATATAACCGCCTATGCATCTACGATACAGAGACTCGAGAACGCTTCCTTGTCGACACCGGCGCGGAGATATCAGTTTTGTCTGCGAAAAACAAGCGAAAACTAACTCAGAGCACCTACACACTATATGCAGCGAACAACACACCTATACGTACCTACGGCGAGCGCACTATACGACTGAACCTGGGACTACGGCGCAACTTTGAATGGACATTTGTCGTAGCAGACGTGAAAACATCCATATTGGGCGCTGACTTTCTACGCCACTACAAACTACTGGTTGACTTACACCATAAGAAGCTGAAAGATGAAATTACAAACCTAACTGTAAATTCTATCGAAGTAACCTGCGAGATAGAAACCGTCAACATGATAAGCAGCGACCAGATATACTACAACATTTTAAAAAAACATCCAGACGTCCTTCGCCCAATGTCACTGAAGAGCCCAGCAAAACACGACGTGACTCATCACATTGAGACGACCGGCCCTCCTCTCTTTGCTCGGCCACGCCCACTACCACCAGATAAATATAAAGCGGCTAAAGAAGAGTTTGAACGAATGATACAGATGGGCATTTGTCAACCTTCAAAAAGCCCCTGGGCGAGCCCACTGCATGTTGTGAAGAAAAAAGACGGCGGATTGCGCGTTTGTGGAGACTACCGCCGACTGAACGCCGTGACGCAACCAGATAGATATCCAATACCTCGCGTACAAGATTTCACTTACCAATTGCACAATATGAAGATATTCTCTAAGCTGGACCTGAAAATGGCATACTACTGGATCCCTATCTCAAAAGAAGACGCACAGAAAACTGCGATTACAACACCATTTGGCCTTTTCGAGTTCAAATGTATGACTTTCGGACTTCGAAATGCAAGCCAAACATTTCAACGGTTCATGCATGAGGTGTTAAGAGGAATTAACGGCTGCTACTGCTTCGTTGACGATATACTTTTGTACACGGAAAATGAGAAAAGCCACACCGCACTACTTAATGAAGTTTTACAACGCCTCGACAAGTACGGAGTTACCTTAAACGTAGAAAAATGCGAATTTGGGAAGACAAGCATGAACTTCCTCGGCTACGAAGTATCAAGTGAAGGAATCTCGCCTACAAAAGAAAGAATGGAAACAATCTCGAACTACCCAAAACCTAAAAACGTCACGGAGCTAAGAAGATTCCTGGGTATGATTAATTTTTATCGCGACTGTCTACCGCATCAAGCAAAGCTGCAAGTGCATCTCAACTCATACATACACAATGCAAGAAAAAACGATAAGACAGCAATCAAGTGGACAAGCGAAGCAGATAAAGCTTTCGAAAAATGCAGACAAAGCATATTGGAAGCCACCACGCTAACACATCCTGTTCCTGGCACAAAGCTAAGCATCATGAGCGACGCGTCTGACCACAGCGTCGGAGCAGTCCTTCACCAACTAGTGAACGGCACCTGGCAGCCCTTATCGTTCTTCTCCAAAGCGTTAAGTCCAACGCAGCGTCGCTACAGTGTGTACGATCGCGAACTCTTAGCGATTTACATGTCTGTAAAGCATTTTCGCCGTCTAATTGAAGGAAATGACGTCATCGTATTCACTGATCACAAGCCCCTGACTCAAGCGCTAACTCGACTACCAAGCAATAGCGATACACCACGGCGTGAGAGGCAACTACATTTTATTAGCCAGTTTTGCACCGCAATTGAATACGTGCACGGAAAGGACAACCCTGTGGCCGATGCGTTATCGCGAATAGAAGAAATCCAATGCCCAACTTTCATCGACTATGCCAAGCTAGCAATTGAACAAGAAAAAGACGACGAGTTACTAGCTCTAAAACTGCAGCCGAATTTGAAGTTTACTAATATGGCACTACCCGGATTAACCCGGCCGATAACGTGCGAGATGTCCACCGGCACCCCGAGACCGTACCTACCCTCAACATATCGTTATGAAGCCTACAAAGCACAACACGATATGTGTCATCCAGGCGTACGAACCACAAGAGCACAAGTCGTCGCAAAATACTTCTGGCCAGCGATGAACAAACAAGTTGCTGAATGGACTAAGGCTTGCACAGGCTGCCAGCGCGCCAAAGTCCACCGGCATGTCGTCACTCCTATAGGCGAACTCCCTACGTCGCAAAGATTTGACCACATACATATCGATATCGTCGGCCCACTGCAAATATCGAATGACTACCGCTACTGCATAACCATAATCGACCGATGTACCAAGTGGCCTGAAGCAGTACCAGTACGAGACATCACCGCCGAGACTGTGGCAAAAGCACTGTACGAAAGCTGGATATCGAGATTTGGATGCCCACTACGCATCACCACTGACCAGGGTAAACAATTCGAGTCGTCACTGTTCAACGCACTGCTAAAACGATTCGGCATTACGAGAATAAGAACAACTGCTTTTCACCCTCAATCGAACGGGCAAATTGAACGATGGCACCGAACCCTGAAAGCTGCACTAACGGCAAGAGGCGGAACGACGACTTGGACAGACGAACTACCTACTGTGCTACTGGGACTACGCACAACCTTACGTCACAACAACATCAGTCCGGCAATGATGACGTACGGCTCGACCCTTCGAATCCCTTCCGATTTTTTTGTGCCTACTCAGCCTAAAATCGACGAAGCAGACTACGTACGCAGCCTAGTCCAAACTATGACGTCACTTTCACCGACCACTAGAACAAGCACAACACAAGTGAAGCCATTCGTGCACAAAGAACTCGCCACCTGCACACACGTCTACGTGAGGAACGACACGGTCCGCAAGCCGCTAACACCGTCATACGATGGACCGTACGAAGTAATGAAACGATACAACAAGTACTTCAAGATACAGTTACCAAACCGCACTGCCGTTATCACAATAGAAAGATTAAAACCCGCCTTTACACTGCAAGATCAAGACACTACGACCGCGATCACAGCGAGTACACAGAAAGAAAAAGACGGCACTGGAACCAAAAACTCAGCCTACGTGACAAGATCCGGTCGTGTATCGAAACCGTCCGTGCGTTTTGCTTGAGGGGGAGTGCTATGGAGACATACATCCGAACGCCGCTGCATCGCAGGCTCACTGAAGCGGCAGTCAAGCGCGCGGCCGTATTTACGTTCGCGTGCGAGTAGGTTAGGTGTATTGTGTTGTCTCTGTCATGCATCTGTATCATTTTGTGTTAATTAAATATAGGGTAATTGTAATTTACTTGTAACGTAGAAATAGTATATAAGGAAGTCATTTTACGAAATAAACACACATATCAAATCATTCTGCCTTTGACTTCTGAACACGCAACAAGCTAAGGTGGAAGATTCAGTTATTGATAACCCCCGTTTTTTCTGGTCGTACACAAAATCACTAAATCGTCCCTCATATGCGCTGCCTTCTGTGATGAAATACGATGATCAGACTGCTGATACTGGAGAGTCTGTGTGTAATTTATTTGCAAAATGTTTTCAATCCACTTTTCTTACTCCCAACGACAACATCTGTTCTCCTAAACTTATAGATTGTCAAAATATTTTTAGTATAAGCAACATAAATATAGACCCCACAGAAATTAAAACATTGCTGAAAACCACAAACTTAAACAAAGGCGCGGGACCTGATAGTATAACCCCTTTCTTCATAAGGCAGTGCGTAGATAATTTGATCCCACCCCTATGCATTATTTTCAAGCGATCTTTAAGTGAAGGCACGGTACCAGCCACCTGGAAATCTGCATTTGTAACACCCGTGCATAAAACCGGTGATAGGTCCGACATAAAAAATTACAGGCCTATCTCTTAATTATGTATATTGGCAAAGATATTTGAGAAAATAGTTTACCGTCAGGTATATGCCGCACTACAGCCATCTTTTACGCCGGAGCAGCATGGATTCTTGCGACGAAGATCGACTGTATCCAACCTCCTAGTCTTTAATGATTACACCACGTCACAAATGGATTCAGGGCAACAAGTAGACTGTATATTTACTAGACTGTATATTTACCGATTTCAGTAAAGCTTTTGATCGTATAGATCACCTGCTGCTCCTCGAGAAGCTGTACAAAGCTGGCATCCACGGTGATTTGTTTAGATGGTTATCGTCATACGTCAGTAACAGGTCCCAGGCTGTTGCAATAAATGGCGTGGATGTCGATACCCTCTGGCGTGCCTCAAGGATCTTTGTTAGGGCCCTTGTTATACGTTGTATTTGTTAACGATATTGTTTCGTGCCTCAAACATGCGAAAGTCCTATTATATGCAGACGACACCAAAATTTTTATGGCCATCAAGAGTCTTGTTGATTGTGACCGGTTACAACGTGATCTGAACAATTTTGTGCAGTACTGTATTGTGAACAAACTTGATTTAAATATCTCTAAATGTTTTGCAATGACTTTTACTCGGAAACACACCCCTATAAATTATCAGTACATTATGAATAATACATTACTTAATAGAGTTACGTCCATTAAAGATCTGGGGCTAATACAAGACTCAAAGCTTTTATTTGACATGCACATTGATCACGCTGTAAAAAAGGCCTCTAAGGCTCTTGGCTTTATTGGCTATATAGGTCAACACATGAATTCAAATCTATTAAACCGGTTAAAGTACTCTTCTGTGCTTATGTGCGCCTCTGAGGTCTGGAATCCACAATATAACGTATATGTCTCCCGTATTGAGTCCATACAAAAGAGATTCTTGAGGTGTTTGCAGTTCAAAAGTAAACGACGGGATCATGGGTATGAGGCTAGATGTAGAAAATACCACTTCTTACCTTTACAGAAAAGGCGACAAGCGACGGATATTAAGTGTCTTTTAAAAATTGTAAATGGTAGCATTGATTGTCCTGCTTTATTAGAACAAGTTGACATCTGGGTACCACGCAAATTACCGACCAGACGTACTCAACCTCTGGCAATACCCAGGATTAACACGAATTATCGTCGTAATTCTTTCTTTATCCGAGCGAGCAACTTTTTTAACGACCTGTCAAAAAGCAACGGCGAGCTGGAATTATTTCGGACTAAACCGTTAACTATAAACAAATTGTTTAATTCTGAATTTTTCGGGCCCCACTCCGAGGGTGCAGCAAACCCCTGATTTGTTTTTGTTTTGTTTTTTTCTCTACTTATTATCTCTACTTATATTTTTGACTACTTTATAAATGGCTTATGTGGTCTATTTACATACTGTATTTCTATATGCGAATGCCTGTTAATAGCTACGTTTATATGATAACTCTGTATTCATAGATTGTATCAATGCTGTTGGTGTTCCGAATAAAATGAAATAAAATAAAATTAAAATAAATAATTAACACTTTACGGTCGCACAACTTTCTTCTTATCGCGTTCTTTGCATCATGGACAGCGTATTAGGAAAGGATAGGCGCGCAGCAGCTTGAGCCGAGGTCGGCGAGACGCGCCTGCCTCACCGCGCGGCACGGTACACACTTGTCGTGCAGGTGCGCGGCGTCATGGCGCGCGCGCAGCAGCTTGAGCGCGCGCAGCACGCCGAGGTCGGCAAGGCGCGCCTGCCTCGCCGCGCGGCACGGTACTCACTCGGCGTGCAGGCGCGCGGCACGGTACTCACTTGTCGTGCAGGTGCGCGGCGTCCTGGCGCGCGCGCAGCAGCTTGAGCGCGCGCAGCACGCCGAGGTCGGCGAGGCGCGCCTGCCTCGCCGCGCGGCACGGTACTCACTCGGCGTGCAGGCGCGCGGCACGGTACTCACTTGTCGTGCAGGTGCGCGGCGTCCTGGCGCGCGCGCAGCAGCTTGAGCGCGCGCAGCACGCCGAGGTCGGCGAGGCGCGCCTGCCTCGCCGCGCGGCACGGTACTCACTCGGCGTGCAGGCGCGCGGCACGGTACTCACTCGTCGTGCAGGCGCGCGGCACGGTACTCACTTGTCGTGCAGGTGCGCGGCGTCCTGGCGCGCGCGCAGCAGCTTGAGCGCGCGCAGCACGCCGAGGTCGGCGAGGCGCGCCTGCCTCGCCGCGCGGCACGGTACTCACTCGGCGTGCAGGCGCGCGGCACGGTACTCACTTGTCGTGCAGATGCGCGGCGTCCTGGCGCGCGCGCAGCAGCTTGAGCGCGCGCAGCACGCCGAGGTCGGCGAGGCGCGCCTGCCTCGCCGCGCGGCACGGTACTCACTCGGCGTGCAGGCGCGCGGCACGGTACTCACTTGTCGTGCAGGTGCGCGGCGTCCTGGCGCGCGCGCAGCAGCTTGAGCGCGCGCAGCACGCCGAGGTCGGCGAGGCGCGCCTGCCTCGCCGCGCGGCACGGTACTCACTCGTCGTGCAGGCGCGCGGCACGGTACTCACTTGTCGTGCAGGTGCGCGGCGTCCTGGCGCGCGCGCAGCAGCTTGAGCGCGCGCAGCACGCCGAGGTCGGCGAGGCGCGCCTGCCTCGCCGCGCGGCACGGTACTCACTCGTCGTGCAGGCGCGCGGCACGGTACTCACTTGTCGTGCAGGTGCGCGGCGTCCTGGCGCGCGCGCAGCAGCTTGAGCGCGCGCAGCACGCCCAGGTCGGCGAGGCGCGCCTGCCTCGCCGCGCGGCACGGTACTCACTCGTCGTGCAGGCGCGCGGCACGGTACTCACTTGTCGTGCAGGTGCGCGGCGTCCTGGCGCGCGCGCAGCAGCTTGAGCGCGCGCAGCACGCCGAGGTCGGCGAGGCGCGCCTGCCTCGCCGCGCGGCACGGTACTCACTCGTCGTGCAGGCGCGCGGCACGGTACTCACTCGTCGTGCAGGCGCGCGGCACGGTACTCACTTGTCGTGCAGGTGCGCGGCGTCCTGGCGCGCGCGCAGCAGCTTGAGCGCGCGCAGCACGCCGAGGTCGGCGAGGCGCGCCTGCCTCGCCGCGCGGCACGGTACTCACTCGTCGTGCAGGCGCGCGGCACGGTACTCACTTGTCGTGCAGGTGCGCGGCGTCCTGGCGCGCGCGCAGCAGCTTGAGCGCGCGCAGCACGCCGAGGTCGGCGAGGCGCGCCTGCCTCGCCGCGCGGCACGGTACTCACTCGTCGTGCAGGCGCGCGGCACGGTACTCACTTGTCGTGCAGGTGCGCGGCGTCCTGGCGCGCGCGCAGCAGCTTGAGCGCGCGCAGCACGCCGAGGTCGGCGAGGCGCGCCTGCCTCGCCGCGCGGCACGGTACTCACTCGTCGTGCAGGCGCGCGGCACGGTACTCACTTGTCGTGCAGGTGCGCGGCGTCCTGGCGCGCGCGCAGCAGCTTGAGCGCGCGCAGCACGCCGAGGTCGGCGAGGCGCGCCTGCCTCGCCGCGCGGCACGGTACTCACTCGTCGTGCAGGCGCGCGGCACGGTACTCACTTGTCGTGCAGGTGCGCGGCGTCCTGGCGCGCGCGCAGCAGCTTGAGCGCGCGCAGCACGCCGAGGTCGGCGAGGCGCGCCTGCCTCGCCGCGCGGCACGGTACTCACTCGTCGTGCAGGCGCGCGGCACGGTACTCACTTGTCGTGCAGGTGCGCGGCGTCCTGGCGCGCGCGCAGCAGCTTGAGCGCGCGCAGCACGCCGAGGTCGGCGAGGCGCGCCTGCCTCGCGGCCGCGCCCGCCTCTCCGCGCCACACGAGGTTCCCCGCCACGAACAACGCCGCCTCTTGAAGCTTGCTCTCTGGGTGCGCCTACATGGATAAAACGATTCGTACACTGATTGCTGCACATAACGCGTGTAGCAAACAGACGCGGCCGTGGCGCTCGGCCCACGTTATACAGCGTCGGTGTGCGCAGCCTCGCGGTCGGCCGCGCGACAAGCGAGCCGAGCCGATTTGTTACAAGCCGCATTGCTTGCAAAATGTCGACAGACAACTTTACAGAACTTTTTATTGAGTGTAGTAAGAACTTATCCAGTGCTACTCGAAACAGCAGAAACATTATAATATCGTGCAGAGATACCTCTCTTCGCGTGTAAATAAAAACAAAATAGTACTTATTATCAGAATGGACAACTAGGATATTATAATTATTTTAATATTTGTTGCTAATTTTTACAAAACGCCATACAAAGCAAAGTCTCGCATCTCCGAACCACTTTTGACGTCCATTCATGATGAAGAGAGGACAGCAAATAGCTTTCTGGCCGCGGCCGCAACCGCGCCGATGTAAACTTGTAGCAGCTGTTACCGTGGCCGCCACCATGGGCCACGTCTGTTTGTGACACGCTGAAGACTTAAAACCTTCAATGTTTAAAGACGAAAAACTAGCGAAAGACTAAATATTGTTAAATTAAGAACAATCCAAAGTCAAAACACACTTACCAAGTAATCCACCAACTTCCGTAACACGTCCTCGTTGGCCATGATGAGGTCCTTCGCCTTCTCGCCGTCTCCTATGTTGCCGAGGATGCACAACGCCTGCTCCTTCACTTCAGCCGGGTATGACCCCTCCAGAACCACTATCACTGCCTGCAAGGGAATAAATGATATTAGTTCATTAAGAAAAAACATCATGTTATCACAAATAATAACTTCATGTGATCATTAGGAATTTCGGAAGAACCAAAAAGTATCGATTGATTTTATCATAATGCAATAACTCTGTCATCATCATCATCATAATCAGTCCACGTCAGTCCATTGCTGGACATAGGCCCCTCCCAACTTGCGCCACTGAACCCTCGGCTATTCTTTCCCATCCACTGCCAGCAGCCTTGCGTATATTTATAGTCGCTTCACCTTGTTGGAGGGCGC
The DNA here is from genome assembly GCA_963576865.1 of Anania hortulata. Lineage (NCBI taxonomy): Eukaryota > Metazoa > Arthropoda > Insecta > Lepidoptera > Crambidae > Anania > Anania hortulata. Next base: position 15,567,010 of record OY756401.1, read on the forward strand.
CACACGCTGCGCTTGCCTAGTCACGGTCTCCACCTAAGAACACGTCTATTGGTATATCGGTTATCGGCTCTACGGCAAATGTAACCAGCCCACTGCCAATTCAGTTTGCTTATCCTCTGTAGCTCATCGATTACTGTAGTTTTCTGTCGGGTAACTTCATTTTTTATTTTATCCTTCAGAGAAATCCCGAGGATAGCTCTTTCCATAGCTCTCTGAGCTACTTAGCCGTGAATGTCCAAGTCTCTTCTACGTACGTTATGACAAGCAGTACGCACTTGAAGACTTTCTTCTTCAGACTTTGAGGAATTAACGATGCGATGTTTCCCAAATACTGCCCAGCCCGGCTGTATTATCCTGCGAGCTTTTCTCTCGAAGTTGTTTTACCTAACTGAAATGTTTGGCTGAGGTAAACATGCTCATATTTTCAATACAAATAATATTTTCCCGTTTTTACAACATTTTTCATTGATACTCCGCTCCTATTGATCATAGAGCGTAATGTTATATGGCCTATAACCTTCCCCAATAAATGGACTATCCAGCATTTAAAAAATTCAATTTGAACCCGTAGTTCATGAGATTAGCGCGTTCAACCAAACAAATAAACAAACAAAGTCTTCAGCTTTACAATGTTAACTCGAAATTGTTTTGTTACCTAAGTAATAAAAGTTGTAATTAAGTTAATTACTTATTGTTAATTTATATAATTTAAATACACGTAAGATCTCAACTGCTTTCCTAGTATTAATTAAACGATTTTATTATATTATATTTATGGGCGACTAATTCCTGTAGCAAGCACGATACGGGCAGCAGCGTCTGCGTGCGAAATGTTATAAAAAACTGCGCTCGCCAACCCGCCTGCCAAGCGCGGCGAGTATTGGCAATTCCCCCCCCCCCCTCCGATGAAAGTCATTGGGGTAGGCCTGTGGTCAGCATTGGACGTCCTATTTCTGAAATGATGATGATTATTTTTATAATGTGAGACATACCTGCATGACCTGCGAGCAGTACTCGCTCATGATGGCGTCTATGTGTTGCCGAGTGGAGAGCAGGTTCCGCAGTAGGCCCAACGTCTTCATGATGACGCGCGTGTCGCTGTCGCCGAGTAGCCGGAACATTTGCTCTGTACCCAGGCAACAGAGGATGCGTTGTTTCACTTTTTGTTCCGCCTGGAGGAAACGATATTTATTAATCGCTATCCACCCTCCATCCGCCCGATGTTTCGACCGGGTTATAGGCAAATAAAAGGCAAAATATGCACCCACCAATGAACGCGCTAATCCCCGTCCCAGTGCGTACCAAATTTTGTTAGTGTTTTATTTTATTATGATTTTTATATAACCAATTATGAACAATAATATTACATCCCTATATTATAAACTAATTATTATGTACATATTATTAACCTAAACTATTTATATTTACGCAGTATAACATTAATTGTAAATAATTTCTTGCGTCCAACTCGTTGACCCTGACTATCTTTTTTCTGTATTTATGTTTTATTATTAAGTAAGGTCGTAAATGTATGTAATGTATTTGGTTTTTATATCAATCTTAGGTATATAATTTAGTACTAATAATTGTCTACTTAGAGGTGGAAACTATAGGCTTGTTGAATATCTGTTGTGTAATTTTATATTATTTAATTTACAAGCTATTTGTAATAATAATGTATTATATTATTATAAATAAATATGCGCCAAACAATTCACCAAATGTCTTGGTCCTGAAGTAACGAATTAACATTTTCGTTTTACCAGACAATACATTTTGACAAATATTCAAATTTATTTTCCGCTACACACAGATTTTTTTTTCCTCTTTTGACCTTTGACCTGGCCACTGATTCAGAACCGTTCGATTGGAATTTGTCGACAGAAAACCACTACTACTATACTATAGGATTCTGCATAAGTGTCCTGTGATTTATTTAGTTGTCAATTCGTTAATTGGGGGCCGGGAACCAGCACCCTTATTACATATCTTGCAATAGCAAAGCGATAGCGATAATTGCGCAATAATTGCTCTAAAATTGCAAAACACAAAAACATAGCCAACTAATGATAGCTGCCTCTACCGAACAATAGATAAACTAAAATGTGCATTCATTCATTACAAACCTTACAATTATGGATAATTATAACACTGACTCATCAGTAATGTTAATAATAAACAAGTCATGTTCTCGAAATACTTAGTCGCTAGTTTATTTTTGAGGACGTCAATACTAACCAATTTAACTTGTAGCTTCGACATACTGCGGAACCTTAGATTGGTGGTAGACGCCAAATCAATTCAACATCACCACATCACAGACAAGAAGGACTATCATAAAATTAAATATAACAAGTATACAGTGTGTAACGAAAAGGTGAAATAAAACTTTAAGGGCTTATTCTACGGCTAAATTACATCAACTTTTTCTATGGGACCAACATCAAAATCTCAAAAAATAATTGACGTTTCCATACAAACTCATGCCAGCTGGTCGCGTTTTAGTATGGGAAAGTGTTTTTTTTTTTGCGATTTCGATGTTGGTCCCATAGAAAAAGTTGATGTAATTTAGCCGTAGAATAACCCCTTAAAGTTTCGTTACACACTGTATACTTAGAGGAATAATAAATAGAAACCAATTTATGACATTACCTGAAAAGCCATATTCATTAGTGCCCATATTCCGTTTAATCTCAAAGCCGCCTCTGGCCTTTTTGTCAAATTACATAGCATTTCTACAGCACCTGCAAAACAATAAAAGTTGCTTAACAGAGTTTATTCATTCAATAGTAAAAGTAGACATATCATCATCACCATCATTTCAGCCATAGGACGTCCACTGCTGAACATAGGCCTCACCCAATGACTTACAGATTGGCCGGTTGAAAGCGGCCTGAAGAAGAAGGAGACATAATTATGTAAACATAAAATGTCAATAAATTATCTGTGAAATTTAACCATATCTCAAACTTTAAACAATAATTTTACATAGAAAATAACATGTTGGTTAACAGTAACATGATTTTAAATCCATAATAATGTCTCACTGGTGAGTATTTGTATTCATTGTAATTATGACCAGAAATAATAATGTTTGTCTACAAATAATGTACAGACAACAGCTCGTCAACCACCACAACCACAAAACGTAAAATTTTCTCAATTGATATTGATCTCTACGTGTCGGAAGTTAAAAATCGGTTCACCGACCTTTAACTTTTTGGGTAGGTTGACTCGCCGTTGTCTGTACCTACCATAGTGCACAAATTATACCAAATGAAAACGTACAGACATAAGACCGGCTCTTTGGCTAGTGAGAACATGACCATAGAGCTTAAGTTACAGTGATACCAACTCAAAACGCACAAAGACATTATTGTATCAAACCTTGATCTAACATTGGCTCTTTGGCGGGCGAGAACTCCAGCAAGAGGTTGCAGAGCGTCGACGAGCCCACGGTCAGCAGTTCGGTTCCGGGCGCTTCAGTCAGCAGCTGCATCAGCGGCCGCCACACAGCGTGGTCCTACCATGAACATTCCGTTTTTAACACACTTATAACACCTGCTCTGACGAGGGCCAGTCCTCGCGGTACTTTTTGTCGGTCAAAATAGATCGGCTAACGCACACTAGGAACCAAAATTACCGCGTACAAAAAGTCTCCTGGAGTCCGGACAACTAAAATGCGCGGGAGTTCTTAAACTTTAAAGCGCAGAACCCACAGCAGAGGCGGTACCGGTAGTATTCCGGAGGCGGGATTTTTGTAATGTTCGAGTTGGTATGCACCATGTCACACAGAAACCGCCCGCAGTAGTTTACAATCGCTTACCGCAGGTCCGCTACTGCTCAATGGGTTTTGCGCTTAAGTAAATTACAAAACATCGTAATCTCTGAACAAATGGTAATTTTTTATTACTGTAAAATACTCCAGGGTTTGTATACAGTCATGAAAACAAATAAACCTGCCTAATAAACTAGTTATGTATCTCAACAAGCCCTCGGCGTCGGCGGACTTTACAGAGACTTTTGTCTCCGCGGACAAAAAACCTTTGTCTGCGTAGGCTTTTATTAGCTTCACTTGTAACTATGTGATCAAATCTTAGAGGTCAAGTTTGGTCTACTTCTAATTGATTGATTTAAATCTTGTAAGTTTGTGAAACCAGGATGACAATAAAATAATTTGATATCGAGCAGATGAAACTAGAAGGTGGATAGTAGAATTTTAATGGCTACTAGTAAAACCTTCGTATTTTTTTTTTTGAAGAGTGCAGTAGGTGCATATTAAAGCCTTTTTATTTATTCAAACTATTACATTAAAATTATTTTAATAACATACTTAAGTTTATGCTACACAACCGCACAACCTTGAGGCGGGTGTCGCTGCTACATGTATGTCATTGACCGCTTGACATCTTCTAAACGGGCGGGTTTTACCTAAACTATCTATCTACATAGCGAAGTGAGGCAAGAAGTAATTTTACCAAAGTTATTCACTAATATAAATACGACCTCCTTTGACGACCGCGACCTCCGTAGCCAAGAAGCGAGCATACCGGACTTGGTGTCGCTATCTCTGAGGTCCCAGCGTTTGATTCCCGGTCGGTCAATGTAGAAAAATAACTTTTCTATATTGTCTCGGGTCTGAGTGTTGTGATACCGTCGTTGTTTCTGATTTCTGTAACACACGTGCTTTAGCTTCCTATCATAGGATCAGAGCAATAAATGTGATGCTGTCCAATATCTTATTTTAAAAACAACAAAAAAACTTGTTGACTAAGGTACAAATGCTCGTGCTCATTACACAGTCATTTTCCCCTTGCGGGATTCGAACCCGCAACCATCTGGCTTGTCTTCCGCTTCGCGAACCACTAGATCAGACGGTCGTCAGATCTCACACTTGCGATTCGCAGTTGATATTGTTATTAAAGCCAAAACAAGTTAAGAACTGTAACTAATGTTGTGATGTAATAGATCCTAATTCTGATACAAACTAACTATAGGCAGAACAGTCATTTATGGCGTGTAGGCGACAAATTCAACAAGCTAAGTAATGATTTAGATTTAGACCTTTTTTGTACTAACATAGCAGCGGTTAGGCGACTGCTGGGCGAGCGTTTTTTAAAATCCTCCATCTAAATAAATACTTTTATATATTTGTATGTTTAGGTAAGCGAAGTAGACAATAATAATAATAGTAGCCTATTCTGTTATTGGCTGGTAAATTGTATAATTCCTTCTCCTTTAAATTACTCAATTTCTATCTGTGGGGCCCTGTATGTGTGTTTTTTTAGTGTTATTTTTGTATACCAGCCTATTGAAAAATTGTAAACCTTGGTCTTCCTAAAATAAATAAATAATAAACAAAGTTTAATTCCGATTTTTAAGATCTGTGTTTTCTCGGTAATATTTGGCGGAATTATTCAACAGTATTGTTAAAATTTATACACTCAAGCGTGACAATTATAGACGACGAAGACGAATCGTTATAAAGTAGAAGACTTGTACCTGAAATGTTGTCCGTAGCTGTTGCACTGATCTTGAAAGTGAATGCAAGCACCTCACAGCCGCTAGTCTTACCTGTGGGAGAAGCCATCGTGTATGTTTATTACCATATTATACTCTCAAAAGCAAATAAAATACTCCATGTTGGGCGCCATGTTATACTTATGGAAATGCCATTAATCGATTAGTTTTAGTAAATATATGTATAGTTGATTTGGTTTGTCATAGAGATTCAATCGCGTAAGCCTCGAACGCTGTTAATATTTCAGACATAAAAGGAGCTACGAATAAGTATGTATTGCTGCGTTTTTATAAAACCTCATATGCCGAGATGGTTATTCCAATAGAGGTATACTACGGGCAATAAATATTAGTTAAATACTAAAATAAATTAGTTTCATAAAGTTATATTTGGGAAAAGAGAAAAAATAAACAAGATAAATAAAATGAATTATAGAACTAAAAGTGACTAAGAAATTTATTTAAAACTAAATTTTTAGGAATAATAAAAAGCCTAAAAGATGGTTCTGACAATCAGGACCATGAGGCCGTGCGTTTCGATGGTCCTCTTCCTAATATTCTCGTTATTAGCCCCTAGAAAGGCGAAGCACTCGATCGCGATCTGCTTCGACTAGGAATTAAGATGACTTACTTACCTATGACTTTAATTAGTTTATTATTAGACCATTTCGGTGATCCCCTTCTTATTTCCCCAGCGTTGATTTGATTCCCAGCGACTCGAGAACTTGCACGCGCCAAGCATTAATAATGGGCTAGTTTCCTAAAAAAATCTAATTAGTCTGTCAGTTGGATTAACAGAAAATATTGGACACGTATTTTTTCTTTTCTCAATAAAACAAAAAAATATTAAAATATAGCCCGTTAAAGTTCCGCGTAACGTCACGCCTTGCAACACTTTTTATCAAGGCGTGACGTCATTCCCAAACTTAGATGCGCTTTTATCTTCGTAATTTTTTGTTTGATTGACAAAAGACAAAATATGGGTCCAATATTTTTTGATAATCTAACTAGGCGTGGGTAACTCTTTACTGAAACGACTCAGTGAGTCATATCTTCAAAGTGATCTACTGATTCGAATCACTAACTCCGCTACAAATACATCATTTGAATCAATTACATCTCGATCTCAATCGACTCATTCGGCTCGCGACGCTCACTGACACGAATGGTATAGTGTTTTATGTTCTGTGCGCAGTGGGAGGGAGCGAATGATCGGGTTGTTCAGAGCGCTTTGGACGAAGTAGGGTCGCGTCTGTGATTGCCATCTCTCTCACTGCCCCACGCAGTACAAGTATTCACCATATTTGTTTATAAAGTTTAGTTGTTTGTTTAAGACTGGTCTAAGGAAGTAAAAAGTTTTTACTTCCATAAACATAACTTACTACTACTATTACTATGGAAACTAATATCAAGTGCCTACGTAATTCTTAAAATATCGATAAACATAAATTTCTAAAGGTATTTCACGCAAAGAACTCAAGTTGTGAATCACTGATGCAAATGATCCAAATGATGCGTTTCACTGATTCGAATCTTTGTACTGATTCAGATACAAATGATCCAATCTCAATGAAGATACGTTTTTCCCACCTCTAAATCTAACTGACGGACTAAATATTTTACAACCCAGGAAACTAGCCTATTACAGTACAGTACACACTCACCGATGGTTCAGGATTGTTCATCCCGTTGACAATGTGGACCATGAGGCCGTGCGTTTCGATGATCCTCTTCCTGATGTCCTCGTCGTTGGCCCCGAGCGAGGCGAAGCACTTGAACGCGCCCTGCTTCGCCGCCGCGGTCGGACAGTTTACTATGTCCGCCAGCGAACTCATTAGGTGATTTGATATTGCTGCTAGCCTTTGGAGAGAAGTGTCAACCTAGCAGAAAAAAATTATAACCGATTTTGATTATGCACCAGTCTGAGACTTGAAAAAGGCAGTAGTGAATCGTAATCAAGACTAAAGGCGCAATCAAGACTATAGGCAAAGCAAAGAGTGATATAACATAAGAAAAATGTCAGATAACCAGAAACCTTCTTCAAAAATTATTTCTAAATGGTGAAAATCGCAAAAACAATGTAAAAAGGTAATAGATACACATAAACAAGGTATGTTATATATTTTTATTCATACACACCTCAGCCAAGTATGCTAAAGTTTCCGCGGCCGATGCCCTGATGTCTTCTGGTATTTCTTTTGTACAAAGTCGTGCTAGACATGGTAAGGCCCCAAATACCACTCTGTAAAAAATATTTTATTAACTTAATCTCTTTCATCTTTTGGCAACAACCAATCCGTGTAGCTTGCGCTTTAAAATTTATGTGATACAGAAAGAAGTATTAAATACCTATTATCATCTGCAGGCAGTGCGCCCGCCCGATGTATGAAGGTGAGACATCTCGCGGCGCCCATGGCCACCGGCAGCGGCTTGTCTCGCGACACCAGCGACGTCAGCAGTTCTGGGATTGTTTTGTCGCCGTGCCTATGGTAAAACCGTCATCGTCAATTGTCAGAAGAACAAAAGGATAAAAGGCTGATTTACAGGTGTATTTTTTTCCGCCGCATGATTAAGCGCGTGCTAAACGGATGACGGACTCCTCTTAACATTGCTGGACCTTGCCTCCACTCTGACTTTTTATGACTTCAAACGCCCGCTACCAGATGGAAGATCCTTCCGTCCCCTTCCGTCAGCCCGCCAGCTAGACCCCGCCCCCTTCTTGTATGAAAACCATTCCGAAATTGGCCATAATCGATATTAGTGTTTTCAAACTTGGTTCGAGTTTATATTCACCTACACCACTCGAGTTTCAGTAAGCTAAAATCGATTTAAGCTTAATCCGGAACGAGGCGAAGAGTCAAGGACCATCTGTGTTGATGCGATACCGGAAGCAAGGGTGGAGGCAAAGTCTAGCAATCTCAAGAGGAGGCTGACATCTGTCATGCCCATTAGTTAGTGTCCCCTAACATAAATTTACAATGACTACGAATCCTTACAACATTTTGGATATTAATATAAACAAAATGGCGGTGCCACTATTGCGCACGCGCCTAGCGCCGTCGCTACCGAGTATCGACTCGTCTAAACGTCTTGGAAGGGTTTCCATCTTGTCGCGATGGAACTTTGTAATCGCAGCGTGTGGGAACTAAGAAGAACCCGCCCTCACGGCAAGCTTGGGCTGCTCGCTTGTGGGTGCGTTTCTGTGAGGGCTATACGAGGCTACTACTACTCTACTCGTGACTGTGAGGCCTTTAGGCCGGTGGTCGCGGGGAAGAGGAGTGTCGGTGTTGTCGCAATTCTCCCTATCCTCTGCGACTTAATTTTGAATACGAATACTTAGTTATGAGGTTACTTCTCAATAGCTTAAAACAAGGTCAATGTGCCATATAGATGTATATTTAATTTCAAAGCTATTAGAATTTTATTTTTACAAATAATTGAAAATGATGAATGAAAGAATGCCTAAAATAAGATGTTACTTTAAAAAAACAGAGTCTGGATATCATTCAAGAATCAACATAACAATTGTCGGAAATGACCATCACAACAAGTCTCAACAAAAATACCAAGAATATGTTATATTCTAAATCCAGCTACATCTATCTTATTTTTATTGGCCTTAACAGTGTTGATATTCTGGCAAACGTCCCATTCAATTCATTTCAAGTTATTTCAGAAAGGTCAACATTATTTTGTGACTTGCACAAAAACAATGTGTTGATGATCGTCTGGTCTAGTGGTTCGCACTTCGGACTACCATGCGGTTGCGAGTACGAATCCCGCAAGGAGCAACTTTTTGTGTGATGAGATGAGCACAAGCACTATTTTGTAACTAAGTCATAAATGGTTTTAAAAATATATTTAATCGCCATAATAAGAGTTTTGCTTAGTTTCGGGCTAGACTATTGATATAATGGTTGAAATAAAATATTTTATACTTGAAAAACAAAATCGTAATATAAATTTGGAGACAGTTTGTTTATTATTTTAATTGATAGAGTTAATATTACTATTTACTGAAAATATCAATACATCGATAATGTTTTTGTGTTTATGCCATATGTATTCCTACACTATCTAACTGCTTGCAATGAAACAATATGCATGATAGCAAAAAATCAGTTTCCTATAGGTACTAAGCCGCCAGCTGACATCAGTTTGGACTTTGGAGAAGTGTTTTTTTTTTGGGTTTTGTTGAAGTTTGTCCTTTAAAAAGTTGTTGTAATTGAGCCATTGAATCACCTCCTGAAATAAAGTGAACTAATAAACTAGATCCTTACAGAACAGGTTACAGACTATGGACTTACCTGGTATTGAGAGCAACTTGTGAAACGTTGGCATTCTCGAAGCACATAGCAGCTAGCAGGTCCAGGGCGGGTAGGGCTCTCGCGGGCGGCGGGTGGTCGGTGCGCGTGGGGCCGGCCGCCAGCGCGGCGGCGGCGGCTGCGCACGCGCCGGCCGCGCACAGCGCCTCTTGCTCGCGCGCGCCGCCGCACCAGATGGACAGGATGCGGACGACGCACACGCGGGCCGTCGGCGAACCTTCGCGCGCTATCTCTGATGCCAAAGACAATAAATAATAGGGATGAAAGCTAACTTGTGAAGCCGCTACTCGGGGTTATCCTGGTAGGGACCTCGTTGGCAAGGGTAGTAATGATGACGTCGTCCAGGTACACGATGCGTAGAAAATAAGTAGTCAGGAGCATACTGGCTCTTAGAGGAATTTATTCAAACAAAAACGTGGATACAACTATTGCAATCACTTGGTTGCTTGTATGCGCACGAAGTGGGGGAGGGCAGGTGTCTTATACTATTGGAAAACCGTAGGTGTTTGCGGGTGTTTGCGCGCGTCAATCGACAGCCAGCGCCATCTAGTGCATAGTAGTGGTAGTAGTAACCTGGGGTCTTATTCGATTGAAAGACGTGGGTGTTTGCGCGAGTCAAACGACAGTCAGCGCCATCTAGTGCGTAGTAGTATAATGGTTCGATACTTGACTACCATAGTGATGAGGTAGGTAGTGTTTGTTTTAAGGTTTAATGCTTCATGGCATAATGATGTGGTGTTACAAACTTTATTTCTTTGTCTATCAGGTAGATTATCAAAAAGTATTGGACACATAATTTCTTTTTCTCATAATCAAAATATTACAGAGATATATTGATTTGAAATGTCGCACGTCTAGGTACAATTTTTACTAAGACGTGACGTCGCGAGCCCCCACTCCCGAACTTTGACGCGCTTTATCTTTGTCATTTTTTGGTTGATTGGCAAAAAGAGTGTCCTAATTTTTGTACGATCTAACTGACGGACTAAATAGTATTTAATTTTTTTACGCAACCTTCCTATCCCTATTAATAACTCTTGAATGTGGAGATCTTTTAAGTTATAATCTCAATAAGTAGAGTACACAGGTGACCCACTGTTATCCTAGGGATGGCAAAAGGAAAAAGGGCCCTCCTCTTAAATAAAATAAAATCATTAATTTGTGAAAATAGGAAGATAAAATTGAAATGACCCTGGGACCAGTGAACGAGAGTGGCAGTGGATAGAGCTCAGTGGAAACAGGTGGAGGAGGCCTATACCAAAAGGAACACAGAAACAAGGGACATATTGTAGCCACCGTGAATAATATTGTATCCTACGTATTATGCATCATTTCTGCAATAAATGGCTATTTTTTTTATTTATTTTACTCTTTAATGCACACCATACTGTGTAGCAAAATAACATAAGTTAATTAACTTTGTGAAGCACAAAAACTGTTCCCAAATATGTTTAACTAGAACTTCAGTCATAATATGCAGCCTAGTAGTGGCATCTCGCCAACTGGGGACACCCTCATCACTATAATTTGTGTTGTTAAGACGAAATAAATAAATAATTTGTCCTGGGTCTCATAGCCTATAACACTTTATTTCTTGCTTCAAGTAAAAATTAATTTAGAAAACTTTAATCTATGAATAAGAGGCAACTTAACCTTGGCATACATCTTAGATATATATAATTTATACATAAATGTAATATTATTAAAATTAATATCCACAACTAATTTTCAGTATCTACACAACCTTAAGAGTTCAAGAACAAAAAAAGTTTACGGAACAATTAAACCTCAAATAATTTTAAGTAATGGTAATTAAATGTATCTTGTTTTATCGAATTATAAAGTTTTTAGTGTAGAAGTCTTACGAAAAATAGTCACAATAACAGTCGTATATTCAGTATATAGACCCTCTTCCGGGCACCTATACACGTCCCAAAAATATCACTTTGCCCTACCACTGCTTTGGGACTACATATGAGCTGGTGCTGAGAAGAATATATAAATGACAGTAGTAACTTACGTGTAAGACGTGTCAGAAGCCTCATATCAGCTGGCAGAGCAGAGATGGGTGCAGGTGGGTTTAGGAACACACTTCTTAATGCACATAGTCCTGCTTCTGCTAGCTTCGTGTCCACCGCTACTGTCTTTAGCAATTCCACTAATGCTGTAGCGGTACCTTGCTCGACCAGTGTGGTCACATTCTCAGCTGTGCCCTTTGCTAATGAACCTTTTGGAATAAGTTGTATGGATTACTGGGGTTACATGATATAATATAAATCTTAGTTTTAGGACTTGTTTTTGGATATATTTTATTCATTTAAATATTTATGATGTTTTTAATGCGTTTTTAAATTTTATTCTTTCATCACAATGTATTGTTTACAAACATATACTGTTTCAGTATCTTATTTTAGCATAATTGATAAGTGTTATCATGCAAAACACAGTTGTTTACAAGTAAGTAAATGTTACTGTTTCCAATCAGCAAGAACTGAATATTCTAATCAAAGGTTAAAATTGTAGGTACTATGCTAATAATAAACAAATTGAAATTTAATTAAAAAATTATAATAAAGGTAACATAAACTAAGCGTATAGATATCAAAGTATATAAAGTATCGTCACCTATTGTGATTGTTGCTTCCAATCGGATATTGGGGTCCAGAGTGTCATCGGACATGAGCTGCAGTAACCTCGGCACGACACCCTGCTGGATCACGGAACTCTTCTGCCGGTTGCTTCCGATTACAGAGTTCTTCAGCGTCACCAAGGCATCCACAATCTTGCCACTGTCCGATGAGTACAACTCGTCGATATAGGAACGAGAGCTTTCGATATCCTTGCGGACAAACGTTATAGGTTACCTGACCTGATATAAAAAATGACTCCACCTCTTTCCAAATATTATATTTACATATAAACTTACCATGAACACTGTTAGCTGCTGCATTGTTTTGTGTGAGATTTACGCAGCAATATTGGTAAAAATATCTTTTCGAAATTCTTCCGAGGCCGAATACGCTGTCAGTAGTTCAACTGTCATTAATTTCATTGGTCACTTTCGTTCGGAAATTATTAGGGGTCTGTGACAAATGGAAGCTGCTGGCCGCCTCTTGACTTTGCTTGACCGTCGACTCTTCACTTCTTATTCCGGATTCAGCATACATCGATTTTAGCTTACTGAAACTCGAGTGATATAGGTGAATATAAACTCGGACTAAGTTTGAAAACACTAATATCGATTAGGGTCTGGCTGGCTTGCTGACGGAAGGGGACGGAAAAATCGTCCCCAACGTTGGTACCCGCAATGACAAGAGGAGTCGGTTCTCCGTTTAGCAAGATGGCCACTTTGGCCAAAAACCATCATCTCGTAAAGCCTCTAATAAAATCAAATATGTCATAGACAAAAAAATCATGATTTGACATTTGTTTGACATGGGCACTGACATGTAGCAGTGCTGCCAACTTAGGCAATTTTTCGCCTTTTAGGCCGGTGACAGATGGAGGCGGACGCGGCTGCGGACTCGTCTTGACATTGTGAGGTCAAGCGCTGCCATTGGTCTATCCTTCAATCAACTTCCACCAGCAAAAGGATCGACCAATGGCAGCGTTTGACCTTACAATGTCAAGACGAGTCCGGAGCCGCGTCCGCCGCCATCTGTCACCGGTATTAGGCTATCTCGAACGTTGTCGGGGCGACCAAAAATTGCGATTGGCGACTGGTAGCCGTTTAGGCTACTTTGGAAAAAAAAGGGGACGACATAACTTCGAAGTAAATAAAGTTTTAAAAACGCATGTAGGTACTCAATGAAACGTAAGTTTTTGTTACAAATAGTTGCGTTGGCCGATATCTCTGCTGCCATGTCAGCAATGTTCATGAATAATTTTTAAAATAAGTTGGAGTTGATAAAAGAAGAAAATTGCAAAAACAATATTATTACTAAAAAAAGTAGCATTTTAGGCTATCTGACTTTAAATTAGGCGATTTTAGGCTAATTTATAGGAAAAAAGAAATCGGAGAATTTAGGCTACTAGTACTACTACTAATTTAGGTCTAGAGTTGGCAACACGTTATGTCAGTGACTGACATTTGCTTTGATGTAGTTATGTCACTATATATCAGACGTTTGAATTTTATTTTAGGTTCAAAAGTAAAAAATCTTCAATTTGCCGATGACTTGGTAGTTTATGCAACTGGAAAAAAAATTAAACATATTTCAAACATTCTAAATAAGTCTTTGGAAGGGTTATGTACATACTTTTCTTATTTGAATCTTGACATAAATGCACTAAAATCAAAATTGGTAGTATTTGGTAAATCTAGTAATTTCATTCCCCCTGTGTATTATGATAAAGTTTCTATTCCTGCTTCTCATGAAGCTAAGTTTTTAGGTGTTACCTTTACCCATAATGTTTCTTGGAAAAAATATATCGAATTAATAAGTTCAAGAGCTAATAAAGCTTTTAATATCTTAAAATCATTATGTAGTACATCCTGGGGAGCTGATCCCAAAATATTGTTGCTTTTGTATAAATCTCTGATTCGTAGTCACTTTGAATATGGTTTTCTATGTTTTGCTGGGGATAACAGACTGGTTGATATCTTAGATAAAATTCAAAATAAAAGCTTAAGACTCATTACTGGAGCATTTAAAAGTACTCCCATCAATACAATGCAAGTTGAGTGCAATCTTCCTCCATTAAGTATAAGGTTTTCATATTTGAAAGAAAGATACATATTAAAACTATATAATAAAAGTAACAATCATTTGTTTTTAAACATGAAACACTCCCTACAATCCATTCGTAACCCTCCTTATATCCTTCAAGATTTTCCTCAATATTTAAATTTCCTTGAAACTCTTCAAATCTATAGATCATCACTTCTTCCATGTTATCAGGGAGACTTTAACAGTAAATTTCCTGCAATTAATATCATGATAGATGATAAGTTATCCTCTAAAGAAGATGTTTATAGTAAATTTTCTGAGTTCAGGGACTATAGATTCCTGTACACTGATGGCTCAAAAACTGATTTTGCTGTCTCTTTTGCTATTTTTGATAGGTTTCTAAACACTGGTACTGGGTATAAAATTAATTCTAACATAAGTATATTCACAGCTGAGGCTGTAGCTATTCTTGCTGCTTTGAAACATATTAAACTTAAAAATGATGGATTTTGTGATTGGATAATAATTAGTGATAGCATGAGTGTTCTTAAAAACCTTGAAAACAACAAATTCCATGCTAACACAAATTATTTGATTCCTTTAATCAAAGAGTTTTGGCTAGACTTGTTAATAGTACACAATATCAAGGTTTCATTTATGTGGGTTCCTTCACATGTAGGTGTATTAGGAAATGAAGGGGCAGACTTTTTAGCCAGAACAATTACAAATTCTTCATCCTCTATCCCTGACTCGAGTAGTCTCCTTAATATTTCTGTTCCATGTACAGATATAATTCCTCTGTTAAAAAAAAGGGCCACTGACATATGGAAAAGGCATTGGAACTACACCATTCAAACTCAAAATAAAGGTTTATGGTATGCCACTTTTAATGTACCAATTGGTACTGCTCCCTGGTTCTGCAAAAATAATACTTACATCAACAGGAAATTTTACTCAACTATTTTAAGGCTTCGTTTTGGTCACTGTAATTTAAATTTCCATCTCTTCCGCCTGAAAATGGTAAGCAGTTCTCATTGCGACTATTGTAATATCCAAACAGAGCAGTCATTATCCCACATATTTTTCAGCTGCTCATCCTTTGGCATTCAGCGCCTTGTGCTGATGGATGAGCTTATGGAAATATATGATAGTCCTGATTCGGTACCGCGCTCCATCCAGGCTCTTCTTGTAAATAGTTTAACTTATATACCTCTGTATAATTTTATTAATAATACAGTTGGGCAAATTTAGTTATTTAAAGCTTTGTGTATATATTTTATTTCTGCTTGTTTACTGTTTACATTTAATTTACTGTTTGGTTGTGTATGTTTTCAAACTAAAATTGTTTGATGATGTGTTGTAAAATATCGCACCTTTAATAATAAACCGAAATTAGTTAAAAAATCGGGGTTCTGACTTTTCATCATAAAACGCATTAAAACCGGTGAATAAATCACGATCAGTCTTACAAACGCTCGATTTACACGAGTAGAAGTGAAATAGATGATCGTCCGTCTCTTTCGTTTTGACGGAGCGGGCCAATTAGCTAGTCGAAATGTGGCGCCATTCAGTGTTACGCCGACAGAGTTTCGAGGAGGACACGTACGTGGCTGTGTAAAACCTATTAGTGCGTTTTATCATTAACAGGTAAGCGCTTACTTTGCGTGGATTTAAATATTAAAGTGAATGTTTTCGAACTATTGCATTTTCTTTTTAAATATTGTTAATTTCAATACGCAAAAGTTATACTTAGTTCATTTTATGATTAAAGAATTTGGCATGTTGTTCGTATTTGTATGATTTGTTACGTTTTATTATTAAACATTTACGAATGTTCATAGATATATTCAGGTTTAGTTTAGTTTGTTACTAAAAATTTTTTACATTCATATTTAATTTAAGCGTTATTGCATTTTATTGTAAATTTAAAGGTAACTTTGTGTTTTACTTCCTAAAATTAGTTCTTTTTTTGATTAATCGGATACCAGTTTTCATTAGTTATGACGTCGTCGTGGAGAGGTCGAAGGATTGTTGAGCTAATTACAAAGGATGGTGCGTCTCAAAGAAAAGAATCAATCAATCAATGCGAATCAATTGATGCGCCACCTATTTCGGAATGCATTGTAGAGGGCACCAATAACGCTGTAAGTAAAATTAATAGAAGTATTATTATGTAAAGTCTCTAAAGCTAATTTACTCGATAGGTGTAACGTTTTACAGTAATGTTAGTACACATTCTACCTTTTTGAGAGAGACCTGAAAGAATTTGTACAACAAATGAGCCAATTGTAGTATCTCCCCAGTATACAGATGAGAGTGACCTTGACGACGACGTGACTGATCCGACTTACAACTTCGAGGATAAATTTGCTTATGCTTCTCGTCATACTCGTAACTATTTGTTCCCGCTTAATTTGAACCACTCTAGTTCTGACACTGACTCATCTGATCAGAATACCAAAAAGGGACGAAAAAGGCAGAAACATCCTAACAAATGGAAACAAAATCGAGCTAAGAAATTACGCAATGAAGGTGAGTCTTACAAATCTTTAGCGAAGTCAAACATAATCATCCCAGCTCGTTACTTGATACTACCATGCACCAATTGTAAGCTAAACTGTTCTCAAAAAATAGATAATACGGAGAGATATGACATTTTTAATAACTTCTGAAAACTGGGAGATCTGAGCAAGCAAAGGTTATATATCAATTCTTGTATGATCGATATTTAGCCAAAATATAAATATACCAATGCTGAAAATCCACGTCGCCCTAATAAAGCATTTTTCTTGACTGTAAAAGGCCAGGAGATTAGAGTCTGTAAAACCTTTTACAAAAATACTTTAGACATAACAGACCGTATGATACATACAATAAGGATAAATACTAACGAGAATGGTTTTGTACTGGAAGAAAGGCGTGGTAAACACGGCAATAATAAAATACTAAGTCCAGAATTAGTGACAGATATAAAGAGGC
Source organism: Anania hortulata (assembly GCA_963576865.1). Taxonomy (NCBI): domain Eukaryota; kingdom Metazoa; phylum Arthropoda; class Insecta; order Lepidoptera; family Crambidae; genus Anania; species Anania hortulata. The sequence goes on from OY756401.1 coordinate 15,584,504, forward strand.
ATATCGAGTCTATTCCTCGAATGGAATCCCACTACCTAAGGGCACAAACTACCAAAGAATATATTCCTGGTGGAAAGACCATAAAAGACCTTTATAGAGATTTCTCAAAGTCACAAGCGGAAGATGGTAAAGACACCGGAAACTACATAACTTATTACAAGATATTTACCACTGAGTATAACCTAAGTTTTTACTGTCCTAAAAAAGATCACTGTCAACAAAAATTGCTCATAGAAGCCAAATACCGTGCGCATTTGAAAGAGAAAGAGTTAAGTAGGAAAGAAAAGTTAAATGATAGACTGAAGGTTGATAATGATAATAAAGTAGTAGTCTATGACTTAGAAGCTGTCTTACAATGTCCTAGAGGGGAAACGTCGGCTTTCTATTATAAATCAAAAATTAATAGCTACAATCTCACAATGACAGAACTTAATAATAAAGACACTAAAAATGCGTATGATAATGTTTACTGCTATTTTTGGACTGAAATAGAGGCCAAACGTGGAGCGATTGAAATAGGTACATGTGTTTGGGGGTTTTTAAAGAAAATAAGCGGCGAAGGAGAGACTAACGGAAGGAATATTATTTTTTATTCTGATAATTGCTGCGGGCAAAATAAAAACAAATATATTACAACACTTTATTTATATGCAGTACAAACATTGAATATAAATAGTATCACTCATAAATTCCTCATAAGAGGTCATACTCAGAATGAGGCGGATAGTGTTCACTGCCTTATTGAAAAGGAAGTAAAGAAAATTTTTAAATCGGGGCCAATTTACACCCCTGACCAATATGTGACTTTAATTAAATCTGCCAAAAAAAGTAACCCGCCTGTTAATGTTTACGCAATGACGCACGACATGTTTATGGATCTTAAAGATCTGCAAGAAGAATGGGGATATAACTTTAATATTAACACTGATGGGCAAACTGTCAATTGGAACGACATAAAACAGCTTAAGATGTGCAAGGGAAATCCCTTTTCATTTTATTATAAAATTTCCTATGAGGATGCAACTTTTAAATAAGTAGATGTAAGAAATAAAAGAAAGAAAATGAAGAACGAGTCCGACATTGTAATTAAGCAGGCTTACACAGAAAGACAAATATTAAGTACTAATAAAAAGAAGGATCTAAAGGAACTTCTTACAAAAGGATTGATACCTTCTTATTACGATTTTTTTTATAGCTCAATTTTGTAAGATCTAATTTTTTTTAGTATGTTAAGGGAAATATTGTCAGATCGCTTTTTTTTGGTTGTTTTAAGAACATTTTGTAAGATCCATAATATTTTCTAGTACTAAGGAAGAGTGTATCTTTGTGATTTTTTTATTTTATCGTCGCTTAACCCTAGTTACAGGGTGTACAAAAGAATAGGACAACCCTTAAAATCACGTGATCACCTGGTCATGAACAACTTTTTCTATGGGACCAACATCGAAATCGTATAACTAAAATTAGCTTCCTCATACTAAACCGGCGACTAGCTGACATCAATTTGTATGAAGAGGTGATTTTTTTTTTATGACATATCAATGTTGGTCCCATAGAAAAAGTTGTTCTATATGAGCAGGTGATCACGTGGTTTAAAGGAGTGTCCTATTCTTTTGTACACCCAGTATAGGTTGAGTTTAAGAATATTGTTACCAAATTCGTAATTTTACATTTTAGAGGTTGATTAAACAGAAGACTGAGTAATTAAGTAAGTAGGTATGCCATGCCAAAATAAGTTTCTTTTTAAGATGATTTATATTTGTTATTTATCCTAAGCAATAATAAAGCGCAAACTAAATTAAACTAAGTGTGATTGAGAGAATAAACATTATGTTAGTATTAAGAAATTTAATCTTGGATTAGGTATGTTTTACGTGCGAGTACAAATTTTAGTTTATAACAAAAGAAAACTTTTCTGTTTTAGTTTCCCAATAAAGGGTAGCTACAATTTAAGAAAGATCTTCTTATTAATTAATAAACCTATAATTGATTCCTGATAAAAACGAGTTTTCTTGGAAATCGCCATCATCCTCTTAATATTGAACAGCTTCTTTAAGTAATAGAGCAAAACACTTTCTTTTAAATATTTTGATAAAGCATTAAACCTAAATACGCAAACATAATAAAAAATGGTTTTAATATCAAAGTGCACTAACGTGTTTTGTGACACATAATATTTTAAATAATATGCAATATTTTAATCATAAAACGAAATATGTCTACAATGTTTTGTTTAAAGTACTGTATTTAAAATAATACTAACAGTATTAACAATATTGTTATACCTTTCGATAGATAAATTCATTAGTTACTCAAATCACTTAATATAATCACTGTATCGTATTAACTCTTTTGCTAGTTTGCAAAAATGTGGACCGGGTCATACACGCAAAACTTTAAACGCGTTTCCCCAACAATCTTGAATTTTGGATTATTTCAGTTTATTATTAAAGGTGCGAATGATGGTTTTAGACCAATTAATTTCCTCTTTGTTTTAGACGTTTTGTTTTGTTTTCATCATTCAAGCAACAATGAACAAACAAATGACATGACTTAATGTCACTCACTGGCATTGACTGACACTTGGCCATGGATTAGCACAATGCTAAATCCATGCAATCGGCTTATCTATCATCACGTCCATGCAAAGACGTTTGATTTGGACATTTAGGTTTATTGAATTATGAAGTTTAAATAAACAAAAAACTCGGACTTGATAAAATAAATAAATTAAATGACTATAACTGATGACATTAACTAGATTTACTTCATAACGGGGAAAAAAAAAACTGATGACTAGGCAGCATGGTCTCAGACCTTAGCCTGTTCCAATTGGAACGAAAAAAAAAAAAAAAAAAAAATGTAGTTATGTCAGTGACTGACATTTGCGAGCTAATTTTGTTGACAGACAACTTTTTAATTTTTAGAATCAGTAATTTTATTAGTAAATCCGGAATTGTAACATGATATTTTGATAAAGACTTAAAAAAATAACCATGGCTGACTCTGGAGTAGATACAAGCAATGAAAGCAGCGACAACCCAATCTTTGATCACTCTCAGTGTACGTTGGAGTTCAATCTCCCAGCAATACCGATAAACCAAGTAGGCCAGCCTATGCCCGTTGAGTTTTTTGGTGAACCACATGACCATATCGGTAAGATTAAATGTTCTACTAAAGCGAGGCGCTGCAGACTAAAGCACCGTTACGGAGGAACCATTGTCTCGTCAAGAAACCAAAAGTTGCGTTTCGCTGCGGGAACTAATAATACAGAACTTGTAGAGAAGCTTTTACTATCTGGAGCAGACCCTAATTCGTCAGATGAACATAAAAGGAGTCCACTTCACTTGGCTGCTTGTAGAGGATATGTGGAGGTGGTCAGAACACTTTTGAGGCATGGCGCTAACCCTAACATAAAGGATACTCTAGGAAACACGCCTCTGCACCTTGCTGCTTGCACTAATCACATACCTGTAGTTATAGAACTGCTTGATGCTGGCACTGATGTTAGTTCTCATGATAAAAATGGCCGCAACCCCATACAGCTGGCACAGAGCAAGCTTAAACTGATCCAAATGCGTCCCAGTGGAGCGGGGCACTTTGAGGAGACAAGGCAGCTCATAGGCGAAATCTGTTTAGTTGTTGAAATGATGCTAAAGTACATGAAGATCCAGAAAGCAGATGCAGGGGAACTGGAGTCGGTTCGCGAGAGACTAGAGCGTGTAAGCACTCGCGAACAGGTTGACTCTGAAGTACAAAACTTACTTGACAGTCTAGACTGTCTTAAACTTAGATAACTCTATTTGTGATCATTCATATTCATACATAAAATATTTCGAAGACTGTTCATACTTTGTAACTGCCTAATTATAAGAGTTCACAGTTTATTAGTCTAAGAAAAATAACTAGTTAAGTTATTCACTTTTTTTTTTTATTCTTAAGTTTAATTAAAGGGGTTTGTAGTTAAATGTACTAAGGGCCAAATTTCCAATAGTCAGATAACTTTAATGTTTTCGTATAGAAATTGTGTCATAACATCAATTTTATTTGTCAAATAAAATTATCTGGCGATTGAAAAATTGGCCCTAAGACAAATTTATTTGCTTATTGTTATTATAAGCATGGCACAATTTGACTGCATTTATTCTGACCCCCTAGGATTTAAGGCAATGGTTTTAGGTAGAATATAGGTAGTTTTATCATCTCATTTTATGAAACACATCCAATCACATCTTGTTGAGTTCATATAATAAAGATTTTTGATTCCATAAATGTGTTTTGTGATTCTCAATAATACTCAATGAATTGTATAATTATTTATTCACAACAAGTTCATAAACTTTTATTTACAATTAATACATCTCATTAATAAAATTTAACTGACATATTTTAATAAGAATTAATTTTCCCACAAGAATTATCTTAAAAGCCCATCAGAAGTCATAACAACCTTGGAATGTATGCCACTAGTATACAACATGAGCAAGTATAAATTCTAATATATTATTTCTGTTATTTAAAGATAATATTAAAATAAAATACATTATTACTCTGAAATATATTTTGTGCAAAACTATTGTGATGCGATTAGAATCTTAATGTAAAGTGCAAAATTACCATCACTTGTGTAATTGTACAAAATTGTCTCTGGCAATTATTGGCCCAGTTGTAAAGCAAGTCCAGGAGGGAATGTGTTCAATTCAGTCTGTACTCTTTCCCTACTGACTGAACAACCCTTCGCCAGAAAACTAAACTATTTTTACAATATTTTACAATATATACATAATTATATTTGTAACACAATATTTGTCAATAATAAATTTGCTCCAAAACAGTATTTAAAATAAACTATCACATCTCAAAACATTATTATAAGCATAAAAATATTAGGCAATAACTGGGGTTTAAAAACTATATGTTGCACTCAATACATACTTCCAAACGGACTATATGGCAGAATTTATAAATTATCACAGAATAAATTAAAATAAAGTCTATTATCGTAATTATTAATACTGCTAGTTATAGGCTAGCCTAGCCAAAACACCATAGCATAATTCACGCAATTGCCGTTAACTGAACTGTGGGACAAACCTGACATCTCCAAGTTTTACTTAATCATAAGTACATACTATAATGGACCCAACACACTTTACAAAAACTTAAATTAAATTAATAAAATGATATATCATTTTTAATTTAAAAAAACGGCAAGTTAAATTTTTTTAGGCTCTATTTAAAATTAAAGTAAGTATTAATCAATTGCATTATTAAATTTATTGCTTCAAGCTACTATAAAATAAATTAGCTTATATCAAGTAGGAATAATGTACAGATATTTGCTCTTGCTTGAGCAAAAGTACTCATAATGTATAAAATCAATTCCTAATTTCTGTTTGTAAACATAATAATAATATTATGTCGTTTCGTGAACATTTTAAAGTGCGTAATATTTGGCACTTCTTCATCGCATTTTGAAAGCTTGACTAGTTTACTAAACGAATATTCCCAAAAATTAAATAACTTACAAACTTATTATCACATTTCTAATATTATAGAAACAATTAGCAAAGAATTTAGTTGGTATACTAGTTTAATTAAATCACATTAACGGAATGATAATTCAATTTTGCGATTTACTTTGGTAGTAAATAATTTAGATATCTTCTGGCACAACCATAAATTACACCTTCTCTCTGAAATACATACGACACGTATTGCGCTAAGTCGGCTCGGTTTTGTTTCAGATACTAAATTCAGTCGTATCAAGAATAATCCACTTTTTCTAAAATAAAATAACTTGGGTGTTATCTGTTATTTAGTATCTGGGACCAATATATTAACTATGTTAGGAAATATTTCGGCTTGAATCGGGCCGTACTCGACGAGCTCTCCGTCGACGGTGATGTAGCCTTCCGATCCTTCGGGAACTATTCTAAATGCACTGACGGGTACCAGTTTGATGTAATTATTGTCGACGTCCGCATGAGTGCCGTTTCCTGCGTTCAGAAGGAAAGACAGGAGCTGGGAACGGGACACTCCGGCTTTGATGATGAGCAGCCACATCACTCCGTCGGAGAGCTGCGACTGAGGGGCGAAAAGGAAGTCCTCGCCTATGAACGATTGATATGACACGTGGACCATGACAAATTCGCCCTCCTCGTGAACCCAGTTGGAGGGTAACTGCGACATGAGCGAGGGTAGGTGCGAGGCGGGGCCGTGCATGCAGGCGTGCACCGGCGACCGCATTTCGGAGCCTTCGCTCGTGACGCTGTGGTACTCTGACCCGCGAGTGCTGAAGAACGCGCTACGGCGCGAGTTGACGGAGTACCAGGAGTCCACTCTCTGGTGTTTACCGTTCGCGGCGCTCGTGAAAACTTCCGCGTGCTCGTCGCAATCAATGAACGCTTCCGCATCGGGGGAGTCGAGCGCGCCGTCCTGGCTTATGCTGTGGCTTAGGGTGAACGGTTGTTTTGGTTTAGGAAGATTGCTCACATCCTTAATTTTCGCGTAACTGAGTACGCCTTTGTACCTTCTCAGTCCGACTAGTCTAGCTACGGCCCAAACCGCGAACCTTTGGGAGCCGATGGCACGCAATCGTTCGCTCTCGATGTCGATGTCTGATAGTAGGCCCCAACCGACGGAGAGGAAGGAGAACATGATCTGTAATTAAAAATAAGTGTGTTAGGTGGAATCGATTTTTAACATGCGAAGGTAATTGTGTATTAATAAGGTAGACACGAGGTTGCATATCGTTAGAAGTTCGTCTACACTTTGACCCGCCGCAGTGATTCATTATTCATTGAGGAGGCGATTAAGTGCAAGTGTCCCTAGATACTACGTCGATAGTGTGGAACAGTATACTCGCTTACGTGCATGAGGCTAATTGTATCCGCGACCCGAGCGCGTTTATTGACGGACATACTCAATTGAATAGTGTAATACAAATCTGTAATAACAGCCAGGATGTATTTATGATTATCTCTTCTAGAGCAGTCGGCCTTACATAAGAATCCTATTTGCTATTTACGAGATATAAGGCAATATACAATTTAGTTTATACTCTTAAGGTTTAACGGAATAACAAGTACCTAACTATTTTAACATTGACACAAAATCTCATTCTAGAAACGAAGCAGGTTAGCTGTTAATGATACACAAACAAGTTCTGAGTTTTCCTCTTTTTAACTATAGTGTGTTTACAAAATTTTTTAGTGTAAAAAAAAATACTTCGTACTGGAGCTCTAAAAAAATAATGAGTATTATATGTTATTCATTATTTTTTTAGAGCTACAGTACGAAGTATTTTTTTTTACACTTTACCCTGATGTTTACATCTTAGGTCCGGTTTTAGTCGTCACAAGGGCATTACAAATAGATTATTAATCATAAAGGATAACGTAATCTGGCGCTAGACATTTCAATGCGATTATAGATAGACAAAGAAATATGTAACTACGGAAAAATTTAAACCGCAGTTATTACGTTTCTGTTATGCAATATAACCAAGGAGATCACAAGCTGAGAAGAGAAAGTGTACAAAAAGATAATACAGCTTCGCCTGAGTGAAGACCACAGATTAGAAAGAGTTTTAGGGAATATTAGTAATCTTCGGAGTATGTATCTATATTATACAGTGTGAGTCTTCATAAAGTGCACATATTGAAATATGGCATTCTATGCTTAATTTTATCGACGGAAAACATATTAAAAAATCTTTAAAAAATCGCTATTTTTTTAGATTTTTTTAACGGATTTTTTATGCTTAATTTTATCGACGGAAAACATATTAAAAAAATCTAAAAAAATAGCGATTTTTTAAAGATTTTTTTAATATGTTTTCCGTCGATAAAATTAAGCATAGAATGCCATATTTCAATATGTGCACTTTATGAAGACTCACACTGTATGTATGTATGTTATTTAATGAAGTATTTTGTTTAATCGTCGACGCGCGACATTCGTTGTTATAAAACATTGCCTGCTAGTACCACTTGCTAGTTCTGGTTAAACACAAAACATGTCCTACGGCCTTAGACCGCAGTTAAGCTTTTTTTTTCTCTTTATTTGGGACTACAAACAGTTACATTAATGGCTTAATCTCTAATTTATACTACTTAAACAAGTTACTTTTAATGTAACCAGCACCGTTGTCTACAGATAAGATTAATAAAATTAAACGGTGGAGCATCGCAAAATTAATTAAGTTTTCCTTTACAAAACTATTCGCACCCCAAGGTACGAATAACATCACAAATATTTTTTCTAAAGGTAGGCGGTGAGCTTGAGAAAAGGTCGATGTCGCAGAAATGTTTGTTGTATAGGCTCATTAATCTATACCTACAAAGGAGAACGCTCACCTGCGTGCGTTTTACAAGTATTGGTAGCAAATAAAATTAGTTTGCGAGTTTGACGAAAGGCGTAAGAGTGATATGGTACATACATACATATATTTTGTAAAATATTGTACAACATTTGGTAATCATAACGTGGGATACACTTTTAATTTATAGACCAAGTGCTGTTGTAACGCATACAATACATTCTACCGTAAGTAATTTAATGTGAGCAAGTCGTAGCCAAATTAGAAGAAAATTATATTCAGGATAGAAGATACTTCAGATTATAAATATACGACAGACAATCATCTCAAAGTAATGTACCACAGTTGAATTTACCAGGGGCGTCTCACAGCACACACAGTACTGAACCAACGAATGCACCCGGGAATTATTGTGTGTAAGGCGTAAACAACGACGGTACCACAACACCCAGACCCGAGATAATGTAGAATAGTTCGTTTTCAACATTGACCCGATCGGGAATCGAACCCCCAGTTAAGTCCGGCGTGCTAGCCTCTCGGTTATGGAGGTCATCGAAATATTTACGTTACAGCGTCAAACCCACAAAATTCCCGGCGTGCTGGTTGCCGTTAGACCATCAGCATCAGGCTGTCGCCATCAAACAAGGTGTGGCTAGGGATAAGTCATCGAGCACATACCCTAGAGATCAGAGAGACCACCTTTCTCCGAAACTAGTAAGTGATTTTTCACTTACATGTAGTATAAAATGCCAACTCCTGTCAACTCTCGCCCATACTAAAACGGTACAGATCCATATAAAACAAGGACCGAAAAACCGGGTGTAAGGGTTAACCGCTTAGGTCCATATGTGCATCTCAGGATTAGCGAATTTAATCCTGTACTATCCACTAACACCGTATTAAACATCATTCTACAGTCAGGTTGTATGGCGTTGACAGAGATAGATAGATGTTTTAATCCCGTACTAAACTAATTCGTTGGTGCGCAAGTGGACCTGACGACTAACCCGACGCTTAAGCAGTATTTAAGGGAAGTTGGAAATAGTTTTTTTTTTCGGACGGACCTATCGCTGAGTGAGGCTTAATCGGGGCTCGGGCAAAAAAACGAGATAGAAATAGTAATTGTAGAATATATGGAAATTTTAAAAAATATATCGAAAGTGAACCTTATTCCGGAACCGGTTCCTATACCAACCATTGAGTTAGCCCGTATTTTATGTATTAAGCGAAAACGTCTGGTTTTCAGCCGAATCGTTAAAAATAAACCGTTTAAACCCTCTATATGGGTAAACTTTTCGGTCTTTGATATAAAATGGTGGAAAATTTTGTCGAATAAATTATAAGACATATCTACTCTATAGGGTAGTGCTCAATGGGATTGGTAGTAAGAAAATTGCCAAATATCGAGCTCAATGGCGTACTTTAGGGACGGCCACAATCAATAATGGACGAAAGGAGGTAATATTTTATCTGCCCAGTGACTAATGCTCCGGGGTTAATGACTAATACGAGTAAACATTATAACGTCATTCATATCATAATCCATCTGTACAAACTCTATAAATATTATTTAATCTACCTGTCTACATCGTTTTACAAGTTTTTTATTTATTTGCATAAAGATCAGTTTTTACAATCACATCACTTACACAGGAAAAAATACATGGTTTTGTGGTTTTGAATTAAAACTATTAGGTTAACCTACTAACGTTAAAAAACTATTTAAATAAACAAGGTGTAATTGAAATAACGAAAAACCTCTTAGGTGCTCAATTACAACTACATACTATATCTATGGGACAAACATTTTTTTTAAATCTTTTCTTAATGTATTTTTGCAATTTTTACGTTTACCACATAAAAAAGTTGCCGTATTTTGAGCATTAGAATCACCGCCGAAATGGTTTTCATTTTAATAACACTGTATAAACAACGAGGACAACAGGAACAATTGCAATAATCTCGTCTGTGTGTATTTTTAATATGAGAACCTTTTATATTATCCGTACGAGATTAACTATTAAAATAAAGATACTTTTAATTATTGACTGCCGAGCAGTCGCATAAGACCGCATAGGTACAGTCAAAGGCAGATCAACCTAAACAAAAAGTTAAGGGTCATTTAACTGATTTTTAACTTTAAGGCGAGTAGTGTCCCTAAATTAGCGACTTGACGCGTGTTCTACGAATGTCGCACGAAAACTCATTAAAATACGGTTCATAACAGCGCGCAATGAAACGTGGCTGTTTGGACAATCGCTGCGTCTTTAGGTAGCGGAAATTTTGAAAAATAAAAATACTTTTCGCATGGACGCAATTATTGTTAGATCAAAAAACCCTATGCTCAGTTCATAGCTATCAAGTTGGCCTATCAATCGACGTGTGAAGAAATTAAGTCGATCAAGAGGTTAAAAAGAAGAAGGAGAATTAGCATCATTTTTTATCGTTTTTTTAATGGTTTCAATATTTATTTTCGCCTGAAGTATAAGTACTTGAAACAATTGCTATGCTCAAAATGTTGTAAAGGTTTTGACAATTCATATCATATTCATAAAATATTTTACTGACAGTTAGGCTTTTGAAACTATACGCTAATTTATATTTGGCGACTACACTCGCCTTAAGTCCGACACGTAGAGGTCAATATCAATTGAAAAAAAATACGTTTTGTGGTAGATTAACGAGCTGTTCTCTGTATAGTATTTGTATTCTCTCGTGCTGGGCGAAGTGAATTGCATTTTACACTGTGGCACCAAATCTACGTATTTTAGGCATAATTAGGTAATTGTCATGTTTACATTTAAAATCAATTAAAATACTAACCCCATTTAGCTAATGCGTCAAATGCTAAAGTCTACGCACGTGTACAGTATTGCTGATAAATATAGTTACTCATATAATAATTGTTAGTTTGGTGTTGTTTATATTATATATACCTACGTACCTGTCCACGATATGGAGTAATTTCAAACTCTTCGGAGACTTCTATTTATACAGGGTGAAAATTTCCATGAAATTACGCAACCAGTGCTGATATACAAATACCTAAGTAGGATTATAGAGAGCCACATCAAGAATTCGAGATCGCAAGAAAAAAAATCTCACCTTTTTCATATTTTCAACCGACTTCAAAAAAGGAGGAGGTTCTCAATACGACTGTATGTTTTTTTTTTGTATGTATGTTACGTATGTTATGTCGTGTATAAAAAAATTTATAAAAAAAATAAAACCGACTTTAAAACACTAAAATGCTAAAAATAATCTTAACACTTAAGTACCTAATCAGTTACTTTTGGAGTCGGTGCCAGCCGATGAGAGATTCAATGTTTTTGTTTGCATACCGTACCGTACCTAATTTCGATGCTTAATCCATAGTAATAGTTCCTGTTTAAAATAGCAGTTGATCACATACTTCAAGAAATCAACTGCGTATGATCTCATATTTAACCTTGTATACAAACGCAAGTAATAATAATATTAAAATACAGGAATATTTGTTAGACAAGACAATACGTAAATTGTCAGGGACCCAAAAAAATTATTGTCATATTTAAAAAAAAAAGTTTTTTTTTGTAATATGACAATGATGTTCGTTCGAACATCCTTGTCATATTAAATTACATTACAATTTTGTGAAAATAATGTATAAGTACTTCTTAAGTGCGTACATGAGCCATACCCATGCCAATACAATAGAAACACCAAGAGCCTGATTATGAATCGTGTAAAAACCATTTATAATAGTAATAAGGAAAAACGAAGCTAACAAGTAAGCAAGTAGGTATAAAACTTGTTATTGAGGCGTTTCCACTTTTTTGTGAACGAGGAAATACTACCTAGCGCTTTGGATACATTTTTGGATGCGTATTTTACTCTGTGTAGGTCAAGTTAGTCTTTTAGGGTTCTGTAGTCACACGTGTCTATCCTGACTGGACGTAGCTTTGCGAACTCCCAAGGCCCTAATAAATGCTTATGTACCTTTTTAGCACTGGCTATGTTCCTTTTGGGAACTCAGTTGCGGCAACACTGGTTTAGCAGTGGACACCCTATGGCTGAAACGTTGATGACTATGAGTCAACACGAAGCCCCTTAGTTTCGCCATGTCCGTCCTTCTGTCTGTGTGTTTGTCCGCGGCTTAGCTCAGACACTGTGAGTACCATAAAGCCGTGATTTCGCGTGGGTATACATATAATCACACCGATAGTAGAATTAAATTTTCGATTCAGGGATCCGTTTTGCGCTTTATAGTAATTTTTTTGTTAGCCAAGTGCCTCCCCACCACTCCTTTGCCAAACTCACGAACTTAGTAGTTAATAGGTATATAGGGTGTACAAAAGAATAGGACACTCCTTAAAACCATATGATCATATACAACAACTAACTAACGATCATATCGGAGCAACCTCGAAATCGTGATTTTTTTAGGTGCTCCATACATTATCAGTAGACATCGGATTATATGCATTTGCATGTTTGCATATGCAAATGCATAAAACTCCCTAATTACGGCATTAGTGCATATTTTAGCATTTTTTTTAAACCGTGCATATTTCGTTAAGTATAACATTAATGGCTACATCAACGGCACAGGTCGTACCCTGCCTGAACAGGTATCTCCAGAAATGGCGCCAAATTTTAAATATTGCCCAATGATGACAGTTGATGTGGGTTGAGAGGTCATCCTCGGCCTATAAATCGATACTGGGTGACAAACGTCACAAATTTGCGCGCGAAAATTTGTAAAAATACTTAATTGTATATTGCCACAAAAACTATACTTAATTTTAAGAGAATTTTGCTGTTTTTGTACACTGTTTGATAAAAATATAAAAATAATAAAGGTTTTTTCGATTTTGTATTGTGCATATTTTAGGCAAATCAATCGTCTTTAGTGCATATTTCGGCCTTTTTTTATTGCATATTTGCATGCATATTTTGCCATTTTGTTAGTGCATATAATCCGATGTCTAATTATCAGTTATCACCGAGACAGCGCGTTAGTTTGTATGGAGCATCTAAAAAAAACACGATTTTGATGTTGCTCCCATAGAAAAAGTTGAGGCATATGAGCAGCTGATCACGTGGTTTTAAGGAGTGTCCTATTCTTTTGTATTAAGCAAGTTATAATAAGTATAAGGAAAGTATCACAGCTAGGTAAACTTTGAAAAAAAAATGGAACTTGTAAAAGTGCCATTGACCCCTCAGCCCAGCCCAGCAAAACGATACACAGACGAGAGACATTTTATTGTTATGCAGTCTCACTCATACAAACGTTTGGCATCTATGATTGATTTGTAATAGAAAATCATCGGGATCATATAACACTGTTTTATGAAGCAGCAAAATAAGTAGCAACGGTGTGACATAAAAAATGTTTCGGTTTTGCGTATAAAAAGTTCATTATTGTTTCCGTCGCGTTACTTTCTCGGTAACCAAGTGGTACTCACTTTTGTTTTGGTTTCGATTCGGACGACGTCCATTGGCGCCGCTTTGCCTCGTGCTAGCGCCATGCTGGGCCCCGTCAGGTTTTGAGGAAGGTATGGTTCACTGAAACAATTTAAGAAGAATATTAACAATTAAATATTTTTACATTTATCATCATCACTGGCCTTACTTGGGAACAGTCAACAGGGGTTCCCAGGTCATCTGGGGTCGGCGCAGTATGTCTTTCTCTCTCACTCGTTATTGAGTCATTCACTCCCTTCTCAGTCATATCGCTCCTCACACAATCCATCCATCTGTTCTTATAAATATTTTACATTATAGTTCGAAAATCTATAAAACACGCTTTTATATTAATGGGACTTGTCAAACCAAATCGAATGAGCTCGAGGGTTTTACAAGCTAGGAGGAAGATATTCAGGAATTTTGAAATAGCATTATCTGAAGTTTAGAAAAAACTTCCAGCATACAGTCAACAGCTCAACCCGGTTTAAATCAATGGAACCTCAAGCTTTCTTTATACACGGTAATGGGCTAGTTTCCTAAAAAAAATCTGATTAGTCCGTCAGTTGGATTAACAGAAAATATTGGACACGTATTTTTTCTTTTCTGAATCAAACAAATAATGATGAAGATATAGCCCGTAAAATTTTTCGCGTAGCGTCACGACTTGCGACACTTTTTAGCAAGACGTGACGTCACGTGCTCACTTTGATGCGCTATAACTTCGTCATTTTTTGTTTGATTGACAAAAGACAAAATATGGGCCAATATTTTTTGTTAATCTATCTAACGGACTAAATAGAATAATCATTTTTTGACCCAGGAAACTAGCCTATTCTACGCATAATGGACCATCAGACCAGCTCGATGGCATCAAATTATTGTATTGTCTTCCGGTACTTTTTGACGACCCTCTGGTGTTTAGTTAGGGTTCGAAATGTTCGACAAATGTTAGTGTGATGAGCACGAGCATTTGTACATAAGTCATTGGATGTTTAAACGTATTTAAGTATGTTTATGGGTTATCCAGTCACCCTAGTACAAGCTTTGCTAGGTTTTAAGTTAGACAATTGGTATGATTGTAGAAACAATTTATTTATTCACTTATAAAGTTTCAAATTCATGCGACAGTTAGAAGTAGGTTAAAAATACGACTTACAAGATTTGATTCCACAATTAGTTAGCTGGTTGGTTACAAGTTAAGCTATTAAAAGCGTATTTAGTAAATTTTCGGTTAGAATATTTTTTGTGGGTATTGTAGTTAGTAGTACCACCTCCTAGGTACTCTCGTCGAGCAATTACGGTAAAAATTTATAAAACACGTGTGTTAGATAATCATCATCATCATTCAGTGTCATCTTCTAAACGTAGTCATAACGCGAAGTAGTTTGCATATTAGGTATACCCCGCGAAAAGGCGTGGGCGGTCGCTGGCTAGATCTTTGATTTCGCGGTAGCAGAGGCCCGTCTAATCTTTGATGTCGTCAAACCATTTGCGTCTTTGATGTCCTAGGGCTCTATTTCCCAGTATTTATTTTTCCCTCCAGAATCAGTCTTGGTAATTCATACTACGCACCTCTCTGCAAATGTCCGAAAAAGGCAACCTTTCTTTTCTTAATCGTGCATATGAGCACGTTAGTTCCCTATTAGTTCCTGCCATCTACAAGACCCTAACGTTAGAAGTAAAACTTGTGCATGGAATATTAAACATTTTCCGAACAAACATTTTGCAGGTCCCTAGATAATAAAACTTGTAAGAAATAATACAACAAATTGTTAAACAATACAACTTTTAAACACTTCAAATAGATTTTGAAATGTTTTCCATTTTGAAAGTAACATTCATAGATAGACGCTGTACTACTCTACTTGACAACCGGTAATTTCTGCATCACAAACTACGACAATTTTCTTCAATTTAATATCCATTTGAGTTCAGGTTATTCCAGTTTAGTCATTTTAATAAACTATATGATTGAATTAGATTTATTCATATAATATAATATCTATTTTTATTAATCTTTAAAGCGTTTGGTTTGATATCAATTACCGTGCACTTAGCGCCCGACTAGCAATTTGTAAAATATTATTTCGTACAAAAATAAGGAGATTTTTATAAGCTCTAGGTACATACAAAAAAGTTAAATACGAATTCCTTTTTTTTCCGCATAAATACGACACGGGCGGTACGGGCACGTATATAATTGTCGGATCAATCCGACAGAAGCGGAAAATAAGTTAAATACGGACTTGAAAACTGCATCAAATTATTAGACGTACAAATATTCATCTATCATCATTTCAGCCTATACGTCTACGGCTGAACATAGGCCTCCCCCCAGTGACATCCAGATTGGCCGATTATTATAATTATTATCGTATACCTTAGGAAGATGGCTGGCAGTGGCTCTTTGGGTGGTTTACGTCCAGCAGTGGACTGCAATAGGCTGACATGATGACACAAAAACCGGAAAAGCGCGAGTCGGACTCGCGCATACGGTTGCAAAATTACGTAATTTTACCGAAAGCGCTGGTAAAATACGGGTATTTTACGGTAATTTATATAAATTACGGTAAAATTACCGGCTACTTATGTATGATGAATGGGGTGGTATGACGGCGCGCGCGCACGCGTGCGAGCGTATAGTTGCGTGTATGCTGCGTACGACGTTGCCGATTAGTGCAGTCTGCCATAAAATTTTAGTAGGTATGTAAAAATGCCCTATTTTGTGTTAAATTTGTGACTGTTAAATTTGGTCGGGTTCGTGCTAAAAGTGCTTTTAGCGCAATTTGGAATGAGGGGACTGTGTGTGCTGTCAGCTGTCAGTATCAATCGCGCATGTGCGATGCACATGCGTGCGGCTAGTAGTTTAATTCGTTTTTACCCAATCTTACCGTATTTTACCGTAAAATATAAATATAATATTTTACGTAAAATATCGTATTTTACCGAATTTTACGACAGTAATTTTACCGCTTTACATCCCTACTCGC
This sequence comes from Anania hortulata, assembly GCA_963576865.1. Lineage (NCBI taxonomy): Eukaryota > Metazoa > Arthropoda > Insecta > Lepidoptera > Crambidae > Anania > Anania hortulata. Next base: position 15,601,265 of record OY756401.1, read on the forward strand.
GCACCGGGGACTTCCTTGCATATGTAAATAGTTCGTCCATTTGATAATAACGGAAATCAATTCTTAAATATTTTATCGCTTATTCTTCCGCAAAAAAAATATACTTTGGAATATTACGGTTTTCGTACTTTTTCCTTTAGACATTGCTTTTGCCAAATTTCATGATTCTAGGTTAACGGGAAAATGCAAAAAACACATTTTCTACTTGTTGAACTTTAAGTCAAATACCGGTCTAGAAAATAATGCCGTTTATAGTAGGTTAATTAGACAATTTTATTGTAACATCATCTACATTATTCTCGATAATTTAATCGCTGAAAAACATCTCACGCGTATCACCGTGATAATCGATAAAACGAACATAATATCTTAATAACACAAGTAAAAATAGTATTGTTATTTTTACTTGTTCTTTGAGTGAATTCGAAAACTGGGTCATAATATTGTTATGTTTGATGAGTAACTTACTTCTAAGGTATATTATCACAGTGCGTATAACCTGTCATGATAATTGTAAACAAATATGTGGGAAATAAAAATAAAAAGAATTTATAATTTAAAAGTGGGTTTAACTCATGCCAAGTAAGCTTATAACACAAACTCTCCCCTTTTAGACTTTAGATACTTAATTAATGTATGTGCTCCAGTTAGGGATGTAACATTCTACATAAAAATCTAGCAATAAAGCTAGGACTGAATTTTTTTTACACCCCTAGCTTCAGACTTGTTTTTATGACAGCTCTTATATTTGTGACTCCATAGATACGAATCTACAAGATTAGTGTACAAATTGTAATTTAAAATTAGTTTTAAGCTCATAATAATTGCTCAAACAAAACTGAAGACGCAACAATACAATTTGCATAAAAAATGTGTCCACTTGGCCTTGGTTTTAATGACTGTAATAACTTGAGGTTGAATATTACTTACTACACTGTACGACTAACTTAAGCAATTGCTAGGTAATAACAAAAATATGATAGTAATGAACATTTTCATAACAAAAATGGACTTTCGTGTAAAGACCCACTATAAATACAATATTGAATAGTAAAAAATGCTTTGCAATTATTTTGATAGACGCGGAAAAACGTAGATAGATAGATAGATACTCTTTATTGCACACCATACAAGTAAATTACACATGATTTTTAAAGAAAAACGTACAATTTAGGCGGTATTATCGCTAATAGCGATCTCTTCCAGACAACCTTCAGGTAGAGGACAACCAATAAAGAGAGGGGAAGGTGGTGCAGAGTTCTTATAATTCTTAAAACCTGCTACAAATAGGATTGCAAAATGTAATGCAAAACGTAGTATGCTATCAATTCTAGTTATTTCCGATTTAAAGGAAACCATTTTTATCTTAATAACAATATTACTCAAAGTTAAGACTAAGACTTGCGCAACGACTAAAAACCCATTATACATATTTGTGTTGCCTCGATAGATTTAAAGAAAATATATATTTTATTGAAAATATACATTTATTTATTAGTTAATTATATCGTCGGTCTTGGAAACTTGAAGTCTTGGAAACTTGCGCACCTAAGGTGACACTATACTCGTATATCACTGCACAATAAAATATGGCGTTTGGTATTTTTTAACAACATAAAAATAAATGCCGTATTCGATTCAATTTATTTTAATCGATTGTGATTTCGATTTTGGTGCCTAACCAAAAGTCGTTGTATTGGAACTATTCTGACAGAAGAATCACTAAGGTCCACTCTAGCACCAACGCGGTTTAGCTTAGAACGGAATAAGGACTGTATAATTCTGTATTCGCCACGTCATTCTAAGTAAAATATAGAATCATGTTTATTACCGGGTGAGTGGAAATTCACTAATCCTAAATGCACGAGTAAACCTAAGAGTATAAACCTAAAATAATCTGAATTTTGTTTTAGTTTCTTTAACTCCGATCTAACTACAGGTGCGCGGTTTATCAGCTTATCAGCAAGTCAGATATACGAGAGTACATGCATGGTGTGTGATAAACCTAAATTGCTTCGTGTATTGGCGAGTGACGAATCGACTATGCAATGAGCGCTTTTCCACTAGTTAGCACGGCAACGGCATTGGCAAATTGCGGCACTAGCAATGACATCATCATTATAAGCCTTTGAAAATCTACTGCTAGACATAAGCCTTCCTATAGAACACCACAGAGGCCGCTCTGGCTCTCTCTCTCTGGCTCTAGACAGTTGGCATCCAGCAGCTTCCTGCAAACTTGCCTCGGCCTTGACAAGCGACGGCAGCACCGCGCAAAATATATGGAACTCACTGACCTGAAAATGAATATCAGGACTAGTTGCTGTCAAATTTAATTCGTGTCTATTTGATTATTATCGCCATTTTGGCGCTGTAGGCCACTATATAGGCAGATGCGGGAGTACAGGGAACTAAATTAGTAATGGCTCCAAGGCAAGGTATATTAAGTAGTATATGTCAAAATTTGTCCATCGTACTCTCACTAGTGGCGTATGAAAGCTGATAAACTCGTTTCATGTAATTCCAAACATTTTGCCTCCACCCGTGCCGTGCCGTCTCCGCGCCGTTGCCCTACAGCGCAATGGAACAGCGCCCAACAGCTGCCCTAGATTCAGTCGACGGTTTTGTTTACTCTTACTCGTCTAGTTAATCGACCTTTTAATTAACACTAGTTAAATTGTACCTATCAGTACATTATTAAACACAATAAGGTTTATTAACATGCTAATAATTTAGCGTCATTGCTATCTCATAAACCAAATATGTCCATCTCATTTATCATTTAATTTGCGGTTTCACCTTTGGAACTTATATTATTTATATCGTCCTAGGTATTGGTTATGAAGAGATACCTCTAATTAAGATAAAAATATTCAAAACAAAATATCTGGATAATGGGTATTCACGCACGTCACCTTGCCAACAGGAAAAAAAAGGAAATACCCAAGTTTTGAGTTAAACTTATTTTTAATGAGTAAGTTAATGACCTTAGGAAGATGGCTAGCAGTGAATGGATAAAAAAGCGGGAGTTCGTGCTATTTGTCGCTCTTGGGGAAGTTTACGACCAGCAGTAGACTGCAGTAGTTTGACAGGATGATGAAGCATTGTTAACCAAGGAAAGAACATGTGTTTTTTTTCCTGCTGTTAACCAACAAGCATTTAAACAGCACTTTTTTAAATATTTCATTCACCTAATAAACCTCATCAGCCCGTCTATGTTAAATAATGACAGCATTGATTGGTAATCAACTGATTCACTTGAGAAAAAAAAAGGTTTTTCGATAATCAGCATTTTTTTCGTAACTTTATTTACCGAAAAATATAAAGATATAAAATTCATGAGAAATATGAAACTGATGTGCTAGGTTTTCGTTTAAGTATCAGAAAAAAATACATGTTTGTTGTTTTAATATGGTTGGTTTCGTTTTAATTTGAAATCTTAAAAGAACCACGAGCGATTCACGATGGTCTGCATTTCTGTTGGCTTGTTTACTCAAAGTTAATGGAGGGTCAAACCAAAGACGAATAAATAAGATTTGCAGTCTCTGACATTGATAAAACAATAACTAAATTGCGAGAGGTTGACATGCCATTCGCTGGGAGGATAAAAGATTGAGAACTATTTTATTTACACAAAAGCCATGGTAGATAAAAAATCACTATAATTACGAAGGAAAATAAAATTAACTCTCAAGATAAACCGACACAGTTGTAGATACCATCTTAATCTTTACAAATCAATCTAACGTAAAGAACAGTTTGCGGTGTAAAACCACATATTTTTAGCTCGCATAGCCTAGCTTAGCCCGCGTAGGGCGCATAGTAGGTTGCATAGATACCTAAAATAATTTAGCTTACCTTGCAGTAAGTAAAAACATATGCATATTTTTTGTTAAACGTCTGGAAACTACTCATTCAACTTCGTCTAATAAAAGTTTGTGACGTTGTTTGGGTATTTTTAACTCAATAAAATTTGATTTGGAATACAGATATTAGGAAAAAAGTAAACAAAACTTATAGTTTATATTGAAAAAGAAAAAAAGCCTGTAGATTGCATTCGGTCGAGTTCTGAAACAATGTTTTGACGTAATTTATCGAGATGATTCTTGTAGAACTGGAAACGCATATCTAATTGGATTTTCCTCGCATAACCGATAAAATATAAAGAATCTGAGAACGCCTATACGGCGCATTACTTTAATACTAAATTATGTTTAAGACGCTATAGGTAATAACACTTAAGTTTGAAAAATAAGGCAGCCAATTTTCTAAGGCGGGTCATGCAGCGGAGCTATTAAAAAGTGTTCTCTGTCCACTGGGTGAGAGTCCTCTCTCACCCAGTGGACAGAGAACCAGATGAAGGTTGCGGAGAGCTGAATGCAAACGGATCAGAGTCGCTCGATGAAACGTCCTATGGATAAGGGATGGAAATATGCCCAGCTGTTCACTTTCAAAGGATGGTAATGATGAGTAAAAATGGTGAAACATACAAGCACCCAACTTCGAGCAATTATACAACATAAACCCAGGAGACGTATTTTTGAAACAGTAGAAATGAATGTTATATAAGGTCTAACAAAATCAACTACATTCCTTTTAATGGGGGTATCTGTACATCGAGCTGAGCAGGCTCACCAAATTTGAGCCAAAAATTCAGGCTAGTTACAGAGATATTGATCATAACAATCTCATTCCGTAACTACGAAAATCTACACCCTTTACAGCTGTTTACTACTACATTGACACACTACGCACGCACACAAGCAAACGTGACCCACACATGCACACACTCAAGATAACAGCGCGGTGCCACAGAATACCTAACAGTACTACCGGCGGTGCGGCGACGGTGACTCAGAAATACCAACATGAAAGAATTACCCTGATTTTAGGGTAAAATAAAGTTTGTGGGTTTTCTTTTATAAGGACTTTTTTCACTACGGATTGGAGTAGAATTATGTGTTTCGCAATTAGAGAATTAGGAATTAGGGGTTTTAATTGGTTGTTGATTTTTGCGGTCACGTAACCGAACCGACATCGAGAGAATCAAAAGTTGGCGGTACTTCATAATCGATCAAGATACTACGAATAGCTGACCGCAGAGTGCGTTGTTCGCAAACTGACCGGAGAGTGTGACTGTGTTGTTGTGACCTAATTTACGTAACAAAACTTCAACGACTCACTAGTTTTCGTAGTAACCAAGGCCGTATTCACATATCATTTTGAAAGAACGAAGATACCGCGGAGACAACGACAATTTCGATCAATGCTCTCGTCTATTCAGCTTCAAAAAAAATGGCTGTACCACGTTACGTCTAACCGTTCCCAACTTCCCACCACGGCTGTAAACTCGTCGTGTAATGTGCTATTAAATTAAATTTTACAAACAAAACTACAATCGAGTTGTTTAAACTGAAAATAACAAGGTCATTAAAGTCTAGTTTCTCGCCTTCTTTAATTCTACTTTACTTTTTAATTAATTTTGGGGGTAAAATTATTTTGGAGTTAGCAAGATCAAGTTTCAAAGGTGGCCCCGACAAAAGTACCCCGCCGTGTTTGTCGGTATCTTGGATAGGGTGACAAGCATTTTGTTTAGCTAAGATAAGATCGTAGGTATTCGTGAGGAAATAAAACATTTTGCTATTTTAGGAACTGAAATACATTTTACTTATTATTTAAGTTTCAACATTTGAGATATTACTATTGTTTATAAGGAAAATTGTTGGAATAAAAAGGTTTTGCTATTTTGTAATTAATTTTTGACTAGTCGTCTAGATAATGAAATCGACACCGTAAAAGTTGATATTAACTTGACAAACCACGGGACAAACTCATTTCAAAAAATGCTTTAAAAGTTACCTAGAATTTAACTCTTAACCAGTCGCAATATTACAATGAGAAAAGTATTAAAATGTGATATTTGGTTCAATTAATCACGATTATAATTGTTTTGCTAAAAATAATTAAATAAAAAATGATATGGATTGTTTTAATAAACCTACTCAAACATTCGTGTAAAATCGTAATCCTAGTCCTAGATATTTATTTAACGTGGAAGCCCTACCGTACTCGCAAACTGCAGACTATGCCGCTCGAGCCGAAAGGCCGGTGTCGGGCACGTGTCGGGGTAAATCAAAGTGTGCATGCGGATAGATAGGGATGTGCCACATTTGTTCTGATTTCTAGGCTCATAGTTTTTTACGAGATCAGATCATTCATTCATTACATTACTAATTAAGATTTTATTTTTGTTTAAACTAAAATTTGATTTTATTTGATTTTAACTAAGTTATTGAGACGATAACAATGTTTTATGAGTTTCGAAAAATAGTCTTATCAGCGCATATTTCATATTAAGTAAGTAAAACATGTTATTAGTGTTTTGATTTCTCTCGAAGTTGTTTCCTTTTTGCCACTTACAGTAACTCAAGTAAGTAGTTATGTGAATAAGCATTTTAAAAATACATTTTGGTAATTTTGCGACTGTCAGTTAAGAAATAACTGCTCGATAAAGTACGATATGTCCGAGTTTAAATGCTATGGCCTAGTTAGTTCGTTAAAAATATTTCTTAGTGACTTTTTAAATTCAGTCGTTGTATGTTTTATCAGTCTTTGTCTGTCTTAAACTGACACTTTAGAACATTTATTACCGGTTTGGACAAAATAATTTTACTCTAAAAACAAGAGTTACACTTAACTAGATTGGCGAGTTGAAAGCTAAGGTACAAAAAAAACTTGTGTCGCACTCACGATTTCGTTTAAGTAGTAGGTTACCTCGCCATAATACTTAATTAAATGCGAGGTGTCAGTTCCCAATTCACGATCAGTTATCCGGTATGTTTTAGTTTTTAGTATCCTTTAAATTATGATCCCATCTTAGGCGCATCCCTAGCTTGAGCCTTTTCGGCTTTTGCAGGACGACCGCCCGCCGGGCCCCCGCGCCGCGCAGTCTATAATTCGCTTCCGTGCGGCGTGCGTGTGCGACGCCGCAACGGTGTCAGTCCAGGGTTATGTGCTACCAGGATCGCAACTTTAATTTGTGCTAAAGCAGCGCGCCTTTACGCTGATATTAAGGGCGTTTTCGTGAGCGGTTCAGGGACTGGAGTGAGATTGTTTATGTCCGTCGGGGACCAGGGAAGGCCACGCCAGCCTGTTCAATAAGAAGACAGTGTGATGCAGATTTTTGATCGGCAACCCAATCGCAAGCGCGACTGATGCAGCGTCCGTCTTCGCCAAACGCTCATGGGCGCAGGCGTCATTATTGCGAATTCTGCGGCGGTCTCGCCGAGACAAGACGAGGGGCAGGCGCCTGTATCATTTTACACTAGTTCAAGAGCTGAAGCCGCATGACTTCACACTACGAGTCCAGTTTTGCAGAAGTCGCAGAAGCTGCAACATTCTCTGGACGGACGAGAGAAGCTTCACCAGTGGTTGAATGTTTAACCTCTACGCCGCGGCGCCTACTATTGGGCTGAACAGAACCCCCACCTAGTTCGGCCCGATCATTTTCAGACTAGATGTAGCAGTAGCCTGAACATTTGGGCTTCCATGTGTGGGGCTGAGTGTAGGACTTAGTGTATTGTGAAGGTGATTTTAACATTGAAAGTGCGACACAACTACGACAGCGAATTTTATTGCAAACCGTGTGAACGCTTTAAAACATAAAAAGTGACAGAGACTGTTATTTCGCGTAAAAGTGCACGTCGCATTGCTGTGCAATGTTTTTTTGTAATGTGATTATGATCAATGTAATTTGTTGTAAAGATTGTAAACCTCTTAATGAACTTAAACACGCCAAGTAAGCGTAGATTGAGAGTAAGTGGTACCTACTTGATTGATTTGTTTGTTTAATTTTTTTGTTAGTCAGATAAATTATTTACCCGGCAGATAAATTATTTACTACGCTAACCTACTTGTTAGTCCAAAGCCTGTGAAAGTGTGATAGAGTCAGTCAGAGTCAGAATTAAATTAATAAATGTTTTAAAACCGCTTTATTTTCCTTTATTTCTATCCATCTTGCCATTCTGCTAGGAGTGATTCTAAAGAGCGTCGAGAGGTAAATAACGAATTACGTACAACAACAATTACAAGAAAGTAAGTAAATACCTACCTAGTTCCTACAACTAAGATTTAATCTAACTCATAAAACATAGAAATTATCTTTCCTTAGAGCCTTGAAGTAACAAAAAAACGATGTTATTAATTTAGTTGACATTGTTCGTTTTGTTTGTTAACGAAAACATTATTATCATGAAAGTGCATTCTACACACACTAGTGTACTAACATGTGTGTATGAAGCTATTCTTCGTTGCAATTGATCTGTGATTGGTCGAAAAAGCCTAGCTGTGCCACTCGACCAATCGCAGATCAGCTGGTTTGACAAGGGGATGCACACAACGATCTTTGTTAATAAAATGCTGGTGTGCGCTGTGTACGTACACACCATCTGTGAACTACAGTTTGCATGAGTAAGAAAAGATACAGAGTGTTTCATTTTTGACTGCGTTTTAATTTATTTATTTTGTTAGAAAACATAACTTTTAAAAATGACTATAAAACAATACCTTATTTTTTGTCATCGCATTCAGTATGATGTATAGATACCCCCCTTTAAAGGAACGCAGTTGATTTTGTTAGACCTTGTATAGTGTATAATGTCAAAACACAAGTTTTTGCCATACCTAATCAAAAGAAAAAGAACAAACAAGAACACAGATTAATATTAATTATGTCTATTAGAAAACGAAAAACGAGTGGGTAGGGGGCCACTCGTGGCAGAATGCACGGAAAGAATTTTCAAAAGTACTTATTTTAGGTATTCGCAATTTCGCACGCGAATCTTGTGATTTCTTCGGATTGTAATTCGCATGATTCAAATATACGTTACCTTAACGTCGAGTATGAGTCGGGCTTGCTAAGATCCTTAACTAATACGGTGGTTTTACACTAACGTATTCGTACATAAAAAAATATTAAAATAAAATCTCATAAAATTTTTGTCTTAATCCGACACGAGACCGGACTTTTGATAGTTTTTGCCTGCCAATCTACACCAGAATGGCACATACTTATTCAATTAGATTCAATTTTGTATTAATTTCGACTAATAAAAACCGAACAAGTGCGAGTTGGACTCGCCCACCGAGGTTTCCGTACAAATTTGTTGCTACAATTATAAATAGTTCAGGAATCGAGTCTCTCAGTTTAAATTAAATTAAATTAAATTATATTTATTTCAAGAAATTGATTCTCATAGTTACATAGTTACATTACATTAAATTATTAATATCAATAATTTAATGTAATAACAAATGTATAGTTTTTAAATTTTTTCCTGTACTTGTAGTATAATACGATATTTCATGCCAAATTTCATAATTCTAGGTCAACGGGAAGTACCCTATTAATTTTGATTCCCTTGAGTGTCAACAATGGCAATTGCAATTGCAATGGCAATTTTTATGGCATAAACGGTGTTAGGGTCCTACGACTATTGGAGTATTAAATAAGACGCGGACTGTAAACGCATAGGATATATTTCTGGATAATTAATACTTTGATCGCGCCTACGAGGGAGGAACCGCGTCCGATGCCGATGATGGTCGAGAGGCTGAGTGCGGCGGAGGGCACCTACGGAGTGTGCCAACCGCCCGCGCATACGGAGAACGCCGATGATGCCCGAACTGGCTGTAGGCGCCAACATACGGCCGTATCTTTTTTTTACGTTCACTTAGAAGTTTGATTTTTTCACAGTTTCAAGGGACTGCAGATCTGAGGATATGGTTTTAATTTCAACTCGATACCTCCACGCGTTCCCAATATAAAGAGTCTTGACAGACAGACAGACGGACAACAAAGCGATCCTGCAAGGGTTCCGTTTTTTTTTTGAGATACGGAACCCTAAAAGCCAGTCAAGTACGAGTAGGAATCGTGCAAGTGCGAAACGGTTTGCACACAGTGACTCCGTCATACCGCGGTTGTTTTCATTCTGATGGCCTAGTGTAAAATTAGATCCATTTTTTGATCGAATTTGTATGGACTTCAGGATATCGCCGCCGCCGCCTGGCGGGTAATAAATAATCGCCTTCGGGAAATAAATAAAACCATGTTTCTGTGGGGGTTTCCCGTGTTCCCGACACCGCACAAGGAGAAACATGGTTTTATTTATTACGGCCGTAAAGAATACACTTTCCCACCGCCAACAGGAAGCGTGTCGTAAGAGGCAACTAATTCCTGTAGCACGAGATGGGCAGCAGCGTTAGCTTGCGAAATGTTATAAAAAACTGCGCTCGCCAACCCGCCTTCCAAGTGTGGCGAGTATTGGCAATCCCCCCCGATGAAAGTCATTGGGGGAGGCCTGTGTTCAGCAGTGGACGTCCTATGGCTGACATGATGATGTTTCTCCTTTAAAATCCGAGTTTGAGAACGTAATCTCATCAAAAGCTAATCAAGTAAAAATGAAAAAATGTACCTATTCGCTTTTTTAACAAATTACCACAGTCTATTGTTGAACTACCCATGTTTGAGTTTAAATCGCATGTTAAGATTATTTTGATGAAAAAGGGTAATATACTGTTAATGACTATTTAAATGACAAAAATGTCTGGAATTAAATACTGCCCTGCTCGCACAGGTATACATTATTTTCTTTTCCTTTTTTTTGGGGGCAGCTAGTGGTGACTGAGTTTGTTCCGGCGTTTCTTCTCAGCACTTGCCAGATTGTCTGTGTCTTGTCTCGAAGCGCTAGTAGGGCCCAAAAAATAAGGAGACATGTTCTGCCCCATATGGGCCAATAATGTTATTATTGACGTTCATAAGTGGCAGTTTTCTGCCCTAAACTGAATAAATGATTTTTGACTTTTGACTTTGACTTTAAAGACACTCTAGGCCCTATATTCTATGATATGGTAGCCTTTCCTTATGGATTTCTAACTCTGCGAAGTCTTTAAATGTATTTAATTCAACACGACAAAAGTACTTTATCAGAAATTAAACCACTGATTATGATAACATAATTAGATTGCTAAGTAAGACTAAGGACAGGTAAAACTTTAAATAAAATTTTCGATTATCGGTAGGGTTGCCTAAGTTGCCGCAAACCTGACTTTTTAACGATACAGTTTTTTCTCTCAAAAAATGATTTTAGGTTATATTAATTTTTTTTAATGAAATTTCTATGTCTAAGGCAATACAAACTTTGTTTATTTAGGTGTTTTCTAAGAAGCATGATTAATTTTAGTCACCTATATGATGTTGCGATATTTGAAAGAAACGCGAGCGCAAAAAAAATGGACTATGAACAGGAGGCGGTTTTTTGAGAGTTCGCGATCTGATTTAGATTGTAAATTAACAAACTTTTAATAAAACTACTTCTTGTTTTCAATTTATTACCTGTACAATGGGCTAGTTTCCTAAAAAAATCTAATTAGTCCGTTAGTTGGATTAAGAGAAAATAATGGACACTTATTTTGTCTTTTGTCAATCAAACAAAAAATTATGAAGATATAGCCCGTTAAAGTTCCGCGTAGCGTCACGCCTTGCGACACTTTTCGGCAACGCGTGACGTCACGTGCTCACTTTGATGCGCTTTATCTTCGTCATTTTTTGTTTGATTGACAAAAGACAAAATATGGGTCTAATATTTTTTGATAATATAACTGACTGACTAAATAGAATAATCTTTTTTTGAACCAGGAAACTAGCCTAAGTATTGATAACGAAAGGCGAATCGATAGCTTTTCTAAGACAACGCTGCCGAATGTCTGCGGTAGATGTCTGATGAAGATAGCACCTAGCATAGATTCATTATTGAAAATGTTTTTATTTGTATTTTATAAATAAATTTTATTAAAAAAATAAAACCGACTTCAAAACACTGAAAAGCTAAAAATAATATTAACACGTAAGTACTCAGTCAAGTAAATCAGTTACTTTCGGAGTCGGTGGAGCGAAAACATTCAAACTCTGCTCAGCTTGCACCGACTCCAAAAGTAACTGATTAAGTACTTACGTGTTAATATTATTTTTAATTTATTTAGTGTTTTGAAGTCGGTTTTATTTTTCTAATATTTTTTTATTATTTTTAGTGATAAATCTTAATCTAACTGCTGAAAACTGATTTCATCCTTTTTTTCCACTCTTTTTGAAGTATGGTCTACCAAACAAAAAAAGGAATCATCAAAATCGATTCATAATTGGCGGAATAAAATGTAAAAGTAAGTCGAATTGAGGACCTCCTCCTTTTTCGAAGTTGGTTGAAAATTCAGCAACATCAATAAAATATCATGAATGTGAAGTTATATTCATACTGCTGTTAGAATAAAATGTATATTCTTTTTAATACATTCCGTTCACAATAGTGGATCTATCTGTTCACGTTATCAAAACAGCATTGTCTTGGTATCGATAAGCGTTTACTCACGCTTTTTACAACTTTTTTTTATACACTAATTGTTTCCCGCGTCAAGAGATGGCGCTGCTGGCATATTAAAACGCGGTGATGGCAAGCAGCGACCTCGAAATATACATGAAAAAGACACCTCTTGGCCTATTTGTAAATATTTTAGAAATACAGTATATCCTACCAATATAGACTATAAACCAGTGTTTAATTTAAAAAAATATTGGCTTTTATTTAAAAGTACTATCAGTATGCTCTTAGTTTTTATGAAGAACGCGTGATTTTCAAGTAATAAAAAATAACAAGTATGCTGTTAATTAAAAAGTTAGTTATAAGTTGTGAATACAGAAGGAAATTGATTACAGCCGGGAGAGAGACTTTTATAACTATTCTATCACACTTATATCCCTTTTTTTGTATTTTCTATTTTATACTTTTTTTACTTACAAAGTCGGAGACGCGGACAATCGCTAGTTAAGTAGGTAAACGACTATCTAGATCATAGGTTGAGATTCAGACAAAGCTTATTGCCGGACTTGCAGGTTCGATTCCCGCAAGGGGCAAATGTTTGTGTGATGGATAAGGAAGAGCATTTGTACCTAAGTCTTATATTCATTCAGTCATTATAAACGTTTTAAATGTGCTTATCCGTTATCTAGTTGGCATAATATAAGCTTTGTTGAATTAAGGCCTAGATAATCGGTGCGATTGTTAAAAGAATTTCATAGATAAACCGTCAAACTGTTTTTGTATTTTTTATTAACTTTCACTGTTGGTTTTGTAAATATAACACTTAGTGTGTTGTTATCAATAAAACTGTTTGCTTTTCATAATTACTTTATTCTTCGCAACTTTTCTTCAGTCATCTCAAGATCCCTAAAAATAAAAGATGGCCCCCCACCGGCGGCGAGCCTCCAATCATAGACCATCTAAGTGCCGTTGACAATGAGAGATGGCAAAGATAATACAACATCTCCCCTTTTAAAATTTTTTGGAACACAATGGAGTTTTTTGCAAAATTACAAAATTATTATTTATTACAATAATTATTCACACACATAATCATCTAGATGTTTAGGCCTACTAACACATCTTCTAGGTCTGGCACTGGCACCACTACTAATACTTTCAGATCCGGCTCCTTCAGTACTACTAATATTTTCAGATCCGGCTCCTTCCATACTACAATCATTGGGAGGACACACTTGCTTCACTTCTGTGGAATTAGAGGCTTCTATGGGATCTGAAAGATTAGTAGGAGCCTTACAATAATCTTGCCAACACCTGGAATTATCAGTTGAGACATGCGTTTCTTCCGCTGGTGAAATATTATTATTAGGTGCCAACTTTAAATGCCATCTATTTCTCCTAAAGTTCCCTCTCTCAGTGTTTACTATATATGATCGAGGTTCTTTGCATTTTAGCATTATTGTGCCATATATCTTCAGGTCAGTAAGCCATACCCTATCATTTATATCCAATTCCGGCAGGTCTATTGCTCTATGTCTTTTATTATAATAACTTATCTCCTTATGTTTCTTTACTAACTGTTTTTGTTTTATTTCTTGGCTAACCACAGGGTTATTTAGTTTGCTTGGTATAATAGGAAGATTATCTCTGAGTTTTCGGTTAAACATTAATTCGGCTGGACTGTAACCTATTTACAAGGGTGTGTTTCTGTAAACTAGTAATGCAAGGTAGATATCAGCATTTTTAGTTAGAAGATTTTTTGCAATCTTTACTCCAGATTCGGCTAGGCCATTACTTTGAGCATAGTATGGACTACTAGTTATTGATTTGAACCCATATGCTTTTGCAAAATGATTGAATTTTGTTTTAAATTGTGTACCACAGTCAGAGCGCACTACTTCTGGAATACCATATCTAGAAAACATTTCCTTGCATTTAATTATTACACTATCTTCAGTCAAATCATGCAACTTAAAAATTTCTAAATACCTAGAGTAATAGTCTATTGCAACTAGATACCAATAGTTCAAATATTTAAACAAGTCTATACCTATTTTCTGCCAAGGTCTATCAGGTAGTGGATCTAAAATCATAGTCTCTTTATGATTTTGTGAAATCTCTAAGCATTTAGAGCAAGTTTTTACTTTTTCCTCAATTTGCTTTGATAACCCTAACCACCAAACTGACTGTTTGGCTCGTTCCCTACATCTTGATATCCCTAAATGACCTTCGTGAATTTTGCTTAATATTTCATGATGCATTTTCTCTGGTATGACTATCCTTGAATTAAGTAAAAGAAGATCCTCTTCAACTGAAAAGTTGTCTCTGTACTGATAGTATGGTTTGAAAATACCTAACAGATGTTTAGCAGGCCAACCCTGAGCTGTAAATTGTTTTATTTGGTTGCAAATGTTACAACTTTTCTGCTCTATCATGATTTTGTTTAACAATTCATCAGGTACAGTTTCACTGATAAGCGAATTTAAATTAAATTGTAATTCATTTACCATATTTGAACTAGAAGACAAAGGCAGTGGTCGCCTGGACAGGGCATCTGCGACCACTAATTCCTTGCCTGGAATATATTTTACTTCATAGTCAAAACGGGTTAATTTTAATCTGAATCTTAGAAGTCGTGGACTGAGATCATCAAATTGTTTAGTTTGTAATATTTGCAACAGTGGTTTATGATCAGTTTCTAATTTCACATGAATTCCTATTATGTAATCTCTAAACTTTTCAGCAGCCCATGTAAGAGCCAAGCATTCCTTTTCGATTTGGGCATAATGCTTTTCTGTTTCTGTTAAGGTTCTACTAGCATACATGACTACTGATCTTTGCCCTTTTTTATCCTCTTGTAGCAAAACTGCTCCTAACCCAAACGAACTACTGTCTGCTGAAACAATGATATTCAAGCTGGGATCATAATGTGCTAATGTAGGTGATATTTGCAGACTGTCTTTTAAAGACTGAAATGCCTGTATTTGTGGGTGCCCCCACATAAACATTCGATCTTCTTTTAAAAGTTCATGTAATGGCGCAAGTATGTGAGATTTGTTAGGTATAAACCTACCTACAAAATTAACCATGCCTAAAAATTGGAGTAACTCTTTTTTATTTGATGGACTTTTAAATTCACTAATGGCTGTAATTCTGTCTGGATCTACTTTTACTCCTTCATGGTTAATTATGTGTCCCAAGTAACAAACTTCTTTAACCCCGAATACACATTTACTTTTATTTATTGTTATACCTTCATTATGCAGTCTTTTTAACACTTCTCTGAGCATTTGGTCATGAGATTCTTTAGTAGGTTGAAAAATCAAAATATCGTCCATATGAATGGCTACATTTAGGTCTTTAAACAGATTTGAGAACTTCATACAAAAGTATTCAGGTGCGCAGTTGAGTCCAAATGGCAGACGGTTGTAAACGTACCTACCGAATGGTGTAATAATGGTTGTCAGCCTTTTAGACTCCTCATCGAGGCAAATTTGATGAAATCCTGAAGTAGCATCGATTTTAGAAAAGTACTTTGCTCCTTTTAACCTACTTAATGTATTTTGCACCTTTGGAATAGGATAGACTGGTCTTAATATGTTTTTATTAACTTGTGTATAGTCTCCACAAATTCTAAGTTTATCATTCCTAAAAACTACCACAATGGGTGACACAAAATCAGTAGGTTCTTCAATTCGACTGATAATGCCTAATCTTTGCAATCTGTCTAATTCTTCCTTAACTTTGGGTAGCAGAGGAATTGATACACTACGGGGCGTTGCCTGCACATATGGCTTAGGATTACTAATCAACTTTATGTGAAACTTATCTTTGAAAACCCCTAATTCATTGAAAATATTTGGGAATTCTTCTTCTACTACCACCTTTGAGCATGACTCACTGATCTGATCTGATACTGAAATAGCACAAACTTTTATAATGTTCATTTTATCAATTGATGGCCTACCCAATATAGCTGAACTAAGATCCTTGATAACATAAACTTTACCTTTACATATCCTGTCTTTGTATTGTAATTTTAGTTGCACTGTCCCCATAACTTGCAATCTGGTTCCATCCGGCCCTTTTATGCAATCTACAGATTTCACCAGCGGAAGATTTGCCTTGACTGCTACATGTTGTGGTATGGCACTTATATCTGCTCCTGTATCAATTAAAAAATCCACTTTATCAACAAACTTTTCAGAGTAATATATATTGACATTTACCATGTACTTGCCACTTTGTACCATACAAACCTCATATTCTCTTGCTTCCTCATTTATCATTTTTACTGTCTTTGACCGACATAAATTTGCAAAATGTCCAATTTGTGACATACAGCTTTTGCTGCTGGACATTTTTCTCTTGGATGCCGCTCCTTCCCACAGAACCAGCAGTTACCCATTACTTTTCTTTTATCAATTTTCATTAGTTCTGTTGTTGCAGCCCTCATTTTCTTAGTTTCTTCTTGTTGTATTTCTGCCTGTTTTCCCATTTGCATAGCTTCTTCTAGTGTTAGGTTAGGCTTAAGTAACATCCTGTCACTTTGAGTTTTGTCTTCCATGCCCACTACTATTCTGTCTCGTATAAGATCCATTTTTATAGCCCCATACTCACAGTGCTCTGCTAACTTGTGGACCTCTGTAACAAAGTCATCAAATCTTTCCCCGTATAGTTGAACTCTGGCGTTAAATTTGAAACGCTCATATATTACATTCCGTTTAGGCGCGAAAAAATCGTCAAATTTTTTCATTAGATTTTCGTAGTTTTCCTCAGCACCGAATTGCACTATTATATCTTCAGCCTTTTCGCCCATGCAGTATATAAGGCAGTTTATTTTGTCCCGGTCTGCCTTTTTATCATAGCCCGCTAGACTCATGAAGCGTTCAAACCGAGTTTTATATTTCGGCCATTCATTTGGGACGAAATTGAAGGGACCCGGAGTAGATACCTTTACACCGCCCAGTGATGTCTTTGTATCTTCCTTATCCATTTTTTATTCCTTTTTACCGCTGCCACCATGTGTTGTTATCAATAAAACTGTTTGCTTTTCATAATTACTTTATTCTTCGCAACTTTTCTACATAGTCATCTCAAGATCCCTAAAAATAAAAGATGGCCCCCCACCGGCGGCGAGCCTCCAATCATAGACCATCTAAGTGCCGTTGACAATGAGAGATGGCAAAGATAATACAACAGTTTTGTAAATATAACACTTAGTGTTCGTTAATACGATGCGGTGCGGCGGTGGTGTTCTACGTACAAAATAGCCATGGTCACATGGTAAGCTCCGCCGCGCGGCGCTGCGCTGTGTGCGCCTATATACTCTTTACCTCAGAGAGTGGGTTTTTACTTACTAATTCCTCTCTATTAAATTTGCTTCCATATTCGTCAGGCTTTCTTGTAGGTAAGATGAGGCAATCACTGGGTGGGGCACAAAACCAGTCATTGAATTAAAATAATTTAATACCTTTGGTATTTCTCAAAGAGGATAGTCCTTTGAGTGGATCCTTTTAATAATGTGCATTATCTTTGTCTTATTAGCAAGCAACACAACTGTTCTCTAATAGAACCTTTGTAGACATCTGAGTCATAGCTGCATTACCTTGTTAACCACTTAATGGATACTTGATATGGAAGAGTGTAATCATGGGAAACTGCCAGCTTCATAGAATATACCACAGGGACAAAATACTTAGTACAAAATTAACCTAGTTGTTAACTTGTTTAACTTATTGACAATGTGCAATGGTTCTCGCTCCAGAGTCGGTTGGTGTACGGTGGCACAGAATCTCAGTTTCGAATCTCACAAGGGAAAAATGTTTGTGTGATGAGCGTTTGTACCTAAGTCATGGATGTTTATTTTTTTTATTTTTTTTTTATTTAAATTCAATTGCACACTCCACTAACAGCTTATAGCCAAAGCGTGGAGTGAGCCAGTTACAGTTTTATAACATTTTTTACAAACACACATATTATCAATATTAGCCTAAAAAACTAACACAATGATTCACAAATTGTCTATGCTTAAAACAAAAATATAAAAATATAAAACATTTAAGTATCCATAAGCTAGTCACCCTGTTATTACAAGCTTTTGGTTGTACAACCAAACCAGGTTTGGTTTGGTTTGGTTGTACAAGTTAAGAACAAGATAATCGGTGTGATTGTGTAAATTATTTATTTATTTATTGTAAAAATGTTCATTACAGGAATAACAGGACTGTTATTATTACAGGATGAAATCAAATGTAATTTTGAACGTTATGCTTAGCCCAGGGAAATCAGATGGAAATATTTTTTTACATAGTCTCATGCACATTTACACAGTGTTGAAATAAAGCAGGTAACCCTACATATCACAATTTATCTGAAAATTTTACTTACTACACACACACAGGCAGGCAACACACTCATTAATTTTGCAAACATAATTTCATTAATTATTTTCTTAACCAACAACAGATACGATAGAATATGTAAAGCCTACTAAATCTATATCTATATACATACATATATAAAACAAAGTCGGGTTAGTTACACCATTTATCAAGTCAAGAACGGCTGGACCGATTTTTATGATCTTTGATTTGTTGAATTCGTCTTCGCCCCGAATAGCAGAATAAATACAAAAATGACGGTAAAAAATCACGAAAAAAAAATATTAAAGGGCAGTACGAAGTTCGCCGGGACAGCTAGTAAGTACTAAATTTAACTATTTGTAACATTCCTATTATGGCCAGTAGGATCCTAACAGCAGAATAGATATTTGACTTTTTGTCTATTTTGATATTGTTGAGTATTAAGTACTCAGTCAGCTCCATTACAAATAGCTTTAAATATCATCTGTCAAAATCAGTAGAGCCTATGCTCACCCTACGGACGACGGCCCAAGCCGAGGTCCGAGCCTACAGAAGCGCCCTTGTCGTTGAAGGCCAGAGTCGGACTCACCCCCAGATCGGGCCCGCTAGAAAGGAGCCCGACAGCGGACCGGCCTGTTTCCGCAGTTCCGGTCCCGTCGGCGCCACCACTAGCGGGTTCGCCGCTTGGTAGGGTGCCTTTTGCACTCCACATTGGCCTGATCACGCCTGCTAGTATGGGGCTCGACACGGCCGGGTCGCGGTTTAGGCTGAAGAATGTCTTCTTCAAAGGCACTCAGCGATAGGTCCGTCCATTAAAAAAAAAAACAGTGCAGCCTATGACCTAGACTCATGGCAGTGGACAAAACCTTTTTCTTTGTCTATTCTTAGATAACTGTTGGCTTTTTTTGCAATCATAACCACTTTAAAACAATTGCTTGTAAAATGTTTCTTGATAAGAGAAAAAAAGGCCACTAAGGCCAGTCCTTTTGAAAAGCATTCGTGGGGATACAGATCCAACATGAAGAGGCCCCTTTGAGATTTAATTTATTATTAGATTTTTAGGCATATCCTATAAAATGGTTTCACCAGGCTAATGCACAACTTTTTACTTTTATAAGAAAACAGAAAATTGTTCCGATCTTTTAGAAACATAAACATTAAATGTTTATTCTTCTATTCTCTGAGTAGAAATAGAATGCTTATTCAAATACACTGAACTAAACCAATGGTAACATTCTATAAAACTTTGTTGTTCAATTTGGAGTAGGTATCTGATGCATAGAAGATTATTTCAATGGTCACATATGTAACTAAAGACAGAATTTCAATGACAATCATCATGCAAATATTAAAAGCATTTGATAGGTAGAAATGATAGCAGATGTTATTGTGATTGGAAGCATTTTAATGCTGATAATGTAGGTTATCTAATTAGAATCTTATCTAACTCACTAAGTTACTTTTACGCACATGTACAAACATCCTAAAGAATATATTTAGTTATGACATTTAAGCTTACTTACTTGTACAAATGGCAAATTGATCTTGAAAGTCCATTGCCCGACCCGCATGGTAGGATGGCCAGTGGCACCTCAGCCAGTGCCTGCTGCCAGTCCAACCGTTCAAACATGCCGTTGAGGATCTCGAAGAGCACGCCATCGCCGCCCACGGCCACAATACCACGCCAAGAGTACACATTCCTTGTACGCACAAACTCCCGCGCATATTGGGCATACTTCGTCACGTGTAAGTCGTACGGGACTTCAGCCTCCTGTAACAACGGCGCTACCTTTGTCTGGAACAACTCCCGAGCTTTCCCCGGCCCCGACTTAGGATTCAATAGTATCAACAACTTCTTATCGTTCGGTGGCGGTACGCTTGTGATCGACCGGCCCGCTATCAAACACTTCAATGTGGTTCTCCATTTCTGCGCCTCTTTATTATTATCCTCATACTTGTCGTAAGACCTGAACCGCAGTGTTATGGTTGTCCTCTCTCTTTTCAAGGTACGACGGCTCTGTTTTAAGATATAGGCATAAATGTAAAGATAAGCGCTGATATCATTTTCGTCGAGATCACCACTGTTTTCATCCACCACTTTGAGCTGTTGAGATCCAACCAAAGAGCTGCAAACACAAGAACTAGCTCCAGGGCGACGACGCTTGCTCCTCATGCACTTGCTGCCTATGATATCGCGCAACAATATTGTTTGCTCCTTTTTACTACCCTCGGCTTCCTTGGTTAAAGTCAATCCTTTGGATGTCAGCCTAACGCGAAACACAGAATTCTTTTTGGAGAGTATATAAAATGTTTCTTCAAGATAAACATGTTCTTTCGAATCGGAATAACCATCGTCTAATACGATTGACACGTCCTTACCCATCAGTGAATCAGCCATGACTGATTTTTTTTAAAATAATGAATAAGATGACAAATTGACATCTTTTTTTAACGTAATTGGTTACAGTCTGAGATCACAGTAATTGGACATGACATTCTTTTGTTTATGGTATGATCATCGATCACAAATTTTTATGGAAGCCATAATGGCATCGATAAGATTGTCCAGAAAACGTGTCTCTTTGCTTAACGTACTCACCACACCGTAGCGGTATTTCATGAATGCCACTAATTGATACACACTGCTGTGATACTTTGACGTTGTATGATTATGTAAAAATAGAATATTTAAAACATGTAACGAGTCCACTAGGTAAACAAAAAAAAACATTTTCTATCCACCTACTGTAATTATTTTAGTAACATCTATCAAAATCATTATTCCAACGGCCTTTAAGCCGGTGACAGATGGCGACGGACGCGGCTCCGGACTCATCTTGACATTGTGAGGTCAAGCGCCTGCCATTGGTCTATCCTTCAGTCAACTTCCGCCAGCCCAAGGATCGACAATGGCAGCGTTTGACCTTACAATGTTAAGACGAGTCCGGAGCCGCGTACGTCGCCGTTTATATGTGCTTATAAGGCTCGTGCACGATCGCATCGTTTTTGATTAAAAAGAATACAGTAATAGATTTTTAAATAGGATTTTCTTGTATACTAGACTCGACTCTGAACCACTCCCTAACTAAAACCGTAGCAGGATATTTTGGGTATTCTATATTATGCAATCACATTGCAACTACAAACTGGATACAAACAGCGACGGAAGCGGCTCCGGATGAGTCTTGACATTGTAAGGTCAAACGCTGCCATTGGTCGATCCTTGGGCTGCCGGAAGTCGACTGAAGGATAGACCAATGGCAGCGCTTGACCTCACAATTTCAAGACGCGTCCAGAGACTCGTCCGTCGCTGTTTTTCACCAGATAAAAACGTTACGAAAATCGACTTGGGGACGTCAGTCACATCACTAATTTTAACTACGGCTAGAGCGTCAAAATGGCGAAAATCAAATAGGCATGAATTAAATTTAACAGCAACCCGTCTATATTTATTTTTATGTCTTTGCGTCGACAGAATACGTCATTGATCTGAAATGACCTGACATCAATGAATGGTTACTTAATTATCAAATTAATCTGTGGTGTTGAACTCTTTAGACATATATTATAATCTGTGCTCTGTTTGAACGAACTTTGTAAAAAACTTAGTAAAACACCTGAATTCTATCAAAATGAATCATTAACACTAATTCTATTGTTTTTTTTGTTATAAAGACAATAAAAAAATGCATCACAGAATTTTAGAACTTTATAGTGGCATTGGGGGCATGCACTGTGCATGGAATGGTGAGCACGTTTTGAGCTAAGTCAATTTCAGTAAACTTATGCCCAGATTAAGACATATTTAATATATTATGACTAAAAAGAAAGAAGGTAGAAGCTACTTTATCCCGAGTATCGTTCGTCAGCTTCTACTAGAAAACTAGGAGGCAGGTACCTAAAAATAGTAGTATGTAACATTCGTATTCAGTAAAACATTCCAATTTAAATTTCAGAATCCGGGCTAAATGGTAAAGTGATTACTGCAGTAGACATAAACACAGTTGCTAATGAAGTTTACAAGCATAACTTTCCTGACACTAAACTATATAACAAGAATATTCAGTCATTGACAGTTACAGACATTTATCAACTTAATGTAAATGCTATTCTCTTGTCTCCACCATGCCAACCATTTACAAGAAACGGTAAACATTTGGATGACAATGACACCAGAACAGATTCCTTTCTTTACCTGATAGATATGCTTGACCAGCTCTCAAATGTTGAATATATTTTAATGGAAAATGTCAAAGGATTTGAGTGTTCTACTGTAAGGAATATTTTTACCAAGAAACTCGAAGAGTGTAAATTCGACTTTCAAGAGTTCCTTCTTAATCCCATTTCTGTTGGAGTGCCGAATTCAAGGCTTCGTTACTACTGTGTAGCAAGACGAAGTAATACATCTTGGAATTTTGAAACCAAATCAGAAATTGTAAGTAGGCAAGCATTTGAGTGTAAATAAAAAATTAAATAGCTATTTATTGGAGAAACAATGTAGGACTCGGGATACAATTTATTTCTTGATTGTCCTGTTTTGTGTGCCTTTTGACATAGGCCTCTGCAACTCTAATCCACTACCACTCTTGTCGAGAGGAGTCCCAGGAGGGTCATTTCAATTTCGTCTTCAGTCGTTTCGTTGTCAAAGAAGGTGGGACAAGACAGAACAAAAATGACGATCTTCATTAAAACAACCATCTAATAAGACACAAGACTTTTAGAAGATGGGCCTTTTTCTTTTTGTGAATCTACATGCAACTTATTTATTAAATAATTTTATCAGCAAAGCATTAAGAATTTTATTTGTTTAAAAAACTATTATTTCAGGTGGAGAGTCTTCCAAGGCAATTTAGTGAGCCTTGTTGTTTAGAAAGTATTTTAGAGGATGAAGTCTCAACCAAATTCTTAGTAAAAGATCAACAGTTAAGGCGGGCCAATGTACTGGACATTTGCCACAGGGATTCAAGAAGATCATGTTGTTTCACAAAAGCCTATTCTCATTATTTGGAAGGGACAGGCTCTGTGTTTACTGAAGCAAGCAGGGAATTAGTTCAAGAGTGCCTTAAAAAGGCTAATGCATTTGAAGTAGGTAGTTCTGAGTTTATACTATCGTTGAAAGAACTCAAACTAAGGTTTTTTACTCCAAAAGAGATATTAGCCCTAATGGCCTTCCCAAAAGACTATAGTTTTCCTGAAACAGTGTCTACTAAACAATGTTACAGATTATTAGGCAACAGTGTAAATGTCAAAGTTATTAGTGAATTATTAAAAATATTATTTAATTGATTGTGGGTTTTTATTTCAGAATACTTATAACTAACGTTATGTGTAAATCTTTTTTGTATTTAATAACATTTATTTAATTATAGATAGGTTTATAAATAGAGTAGAAGATTAGATAGATCCATTACTAAGAACTTGTCTCGCTCGTCGCTTTGCTCGATAGTTGAGGACCCTCATTCTTAACATCACTGCTACAGAAGATATTGAACCTATGATAAAAGACCATATTGTGAATTTCCAATAAGCACGTTCTTCTAAATAGGCCACTCTGTCACAACTGAAAATAATAAACATCAAATTCATTAAAAATTTACTGCATCCAATCATTATTACAATACAAACATAAGTTTATACACAGTAAATATCTAAAGGAGTGGAGGTGTATTAAAAATTAAATAATCCATATGCCATGTTTAATGCAATAACTTATGAAGTTTTTTTTTTAAAAGCCAGATTTAGTACTTTTGTTTAATTTTTTACCTTTGTTTCTGGATAAATATTTACAACTTACCTTCTTGTTACTGTTTCACCATTTTCACATCTCAATATCTCCTTGAAACTTGTGTGTATACATACTCCTATACTTTTACTTCTTATTTCGAAATCTGGAAATGAAAAGATCCCGACGAATTGAGAACCTCCTCCTTTTTAGAAGTCGGTTAAAAAAAGGACAAAAAATAACAAATAAATGAGGTGTTATTACAGGCAGGAGAACAAAGTTTTATTTATGTTGTGTTGTTGTGCTAATTAGTTCAGTAAAACAGTCAAGGCTTTATAAGGGCCAAAGGCCATACCCAAGCATTTCTTTTTTACAGAATAAACAATTATTAAAGTTTTACCTGAGCAAGGATGACATTCACTAATAATTTTATAGGGCTGATGTAACCAACACGTTGAATTGTTTTCCGTTGGAAACGTTTTGTTCTTCATTCGTTGACTGCCAGAAAAAGTATCAGCTAATTGCGATTCCAGTATGAGCACTACTATGGTCAGACTGTAAAAATACAAAATTTGTACACAGGAAATCTGATTGAAAACAGTTTTTAAAAATATCTGTCAACTGCTTACACTCCCATGCACACAGTCCCAAATAGCATACATCGTTTTGAACACGTTTCAATCATTTTGAGAGGCGCTTAGCTGAAATATTTATAATTTACATATATTTACTCAGGAAGTTTGAATCAGCTGTTCGACCATTTTTTGTCACTCACTGACTCACTTGTCATTGTCAGTAGTTGTTGACAGTTTCACTGTCACAGATTAGACAGCACAGAATAGGAATAACACGCTACGCTTCTTATTCTGTGTTAAGCTGGTGACAAACGGCGACGGACGCGTCCCGGGACGCGTCTTGACATTGTGAGGTCAAACGCTGTCATTGGTCGATCCTTTAAAGCACATACAAACGGCGACAGATACGGCTCCGGACTCGTCTTGATATTGTAAGGTCAAACGCTGCCATTGGTCTATCCTTCAGTCAACATCCGCCAGCCCAAGGATCGAATAGTAATATTAATGCGTTAATAAGTTATGGGTATGTTTTATATTTAATAATCAGACACTTACCGGTTTTCATCCAGTGGAAGATTAGCAAAAAATATAGATGTATTTGTGTATCTGTGCTTCACGGATCCCGCAGACCTCGCAAATTCTTTCTAAATTCTAGATATGATATTGAAAAAATATATGTTAAATAATTTTATAAAATTTTGCGCGGTAAACGTCAACGTGTTCAATTTCTTTTTTCTTATTTGACATTTGTAGTTATAACACCATGCAAACAAGATTTAATTCTACCATCGCTTCTCCAGTGGCCTGTTCATGTATTTTTTTCCATCTAATACATAATCTACACACTTATTGAGAAAAATTGAATTACTACAATTACACTTACATTATTTCAATTATGTATTGTAAACTAATACCGGTGACACACAGCAGCCGGACGCCAGTTTCGGGACAGGAAGGGGCGGAGTCTTGCTAAAGGGCTGGCGAAGATGACGAAAGGATTGACCAATGACAGCGTTTGACTTTACAATGTCAAGACGAGTCCGAAGCCGCGTCCGCCGCCATCTGTCACCGGCTTAAATGAAACTGTAAACTGAATGAATATATTATTAAGTTGTTCAAACATTCACACACGCATGTCTACATTCCGCCTTGAAGTAATGTCAAATAAATTTATTGTATGAAGTTTCGCCCCACTGTTATACCGGTGACATAGGGCAGCCGGACGCCAATTTCGGAACAGGAAGCGGCGGAGACTTGCTGAAGGGCTGGCGAAGTTGACAAAAGGATCGACCAATGGCAGCGTTTGACCTTACAATGTCAAGACGAGTCCGAAGCCACGTCCGCCGCTATCTGTAACCGGCTTTATACAGTTTAAAGCTGGTGACAAACTGCAACGGACGCGGCTCCGGACTCGTCTTGACATTGTGAGGTCAAGCGCTGCCATTGGTCTATCCTTCAGACAACTTCCGCCAGCCCAAGGATCGACTAATGGCAGCGTTTGACCTTACAATGTCAAGACGAGACCGCAGCCGCGTCCGCCTCCATCTGTCACCGGCTTTAGACACCGCCTCCTTCCTGTTCCGAAACTAGCTATAATCGATTCGCTTACACCACTCTAGTTTCCATAAGCCTAAATCGATGTATCATCTTTTTATTGTAGGTGGTAGTGGGAAAACAATAAACAATTGGTGAAGCAATCATCTTTTCTTTGGTTACTTCTTTTAAAATTAAACATACGTAGTCTGTGGTCGGTTTTGAGAGTAAAGCTTACCAATGACTAAATGCGATATTTTGTCATTGCGTTATTGGATTGGTGGATTGTAAATTATTAACGTAATTTTAGCCAATCCTTTGTTTGTATTTGAAATTACGGAATTAGAAATAAAAAAAAGCGGTTTCAGGCGCCATGTTTGTTGAAAACGTAAACGGAAAAGAAAGCGGTATTTCATAGTCTGACTAAAGTAAAGTACGACGTTCAACGTTCGTTTTATAAAAAGTGATGTGAGTTAGAAAACTTAGTCTTTCTTTATTATTGTGCCACTCTTTTATTATTTAAAACCATGGCTTTGCCCACTGAAATTTCGAGATCCTTTCGTCTTTATGTGACCCATGTGGATGGAGATGGGCATTTTCTGAAGATAAGCGGGCAGCTTGATCAACCATCTTCGTTGATGGTAGAAAGCTTGTTTGAAACTGCACGCGAGAACTTGGAGAAGGGTGTAGGTACTGTCCCACCAGCAGCCATTCACGAAGGCGTTATTTGCGCCGCGAAATACAAAGACGGAGCGTACTATAGGGCGAAAATAATAAACACAACCAATCTTGCGACCGGCCTAGTCGGAGTGCACTTTATTGATTACGGTAACAAAGATATCATATCCTTGAGTACTATAAGATTTCTAGACAGCTATGACCCAATGTTTCTGCAGTTGCGTGGCCAAGCCACCGATTACTACTTGTCCAGGATCATGCACCCGTCTGGCAGATGGGAAGAGCCACTTATACTGAAATTACAAAGTCTTCTCTGCTACACGGAGTACCCTGCCACAGTGGATGTTCAAACAAGAACCTTGCCTCTAATCTCCGTACAATTCAAGGGGAACGATTTGGCGACGCATCTTGTGACCAACAGGTTGGGAGTAGCATTGCCAATAGTCAAACAAGAAGTTTTGCTACTACAGATGACAGGTGAGAACCAACAAATACCAAACTGGCAACCATCTTTTCCTGTTGAATCACCATCATATACAGAACATGTACCATTTTTGATAAACCAGAATTTTCCATCAAACCCAGCATCAGCAATGCGTTTGCAACAGAATGTTGCGTTGCCATTTAATGGATCTATTCCTCCGCCATCATTAATCAGCCAAAGATTACTAGTGACCAATAAGGCAACAAGGAATCCTGTAAATCTTCGACCTCCAAACCGTCAGCCTCAACATGCAAATAGTTCTGCAAGTGCAGTGCCTGTTACTCCACCACCTACAGCATTGGCAACTAGTAAACCAGGTTCACCGAAAAAGTCTTCAACATACAAGAGTAGGCTGCTAGAGGTGAATTCTCAGCATAAAGTTTTTGTTTCATTTGCTGAAGAAGGTCCTGAACTATTTGCTGTTCAGCTTGCAACTGATGCTAAGAAACTAGA
Organism: Anania hortulata; assembly: GCA_963576865.1. Lineage (NCBI taxonomy): Eukaryota > Metazoa > Arthropoda > Insecta > Lepidoptera > Crambidae > Anania > Anania hortulata. Next base: position 15,629,443 of record OY756401.1, read on the forward strand.
GGACATGATGGACGACATCAACAAAAGGCCACACAGCAGCCTTGCAGAGCCCCCCATGATTGGCACAGTTTGCCTGGGTCGTATGTTTGGAGACCGAATAATTTGCCGGGCAATTGTTATGAATCTATCTGGCTCTCAGTGCAAACTTTTCTTTGTTGATTTCGGGGACACTGAGATGGTGTCATATTATGATATTTTTGATATCCCAGAAGAGTTTGTAAAGCCCAATGTTTTTGCCATGAGATTCTGCCTATCTGGAGTCAAGAAGTTAGAAAAGGGTCCTCATTTGAATGAAACATTTAAGCAGCTTGTGAATGGGAAGGTTCTCACTTTGAAGGTTGTGTCACCAGAAGGGCCCCCATTGATTCAGTATGGAGAGTTGTACTTGGACAATAACAATGTATTGGAATTGCTCATGGCCAGTATGAAAGACAAGCTGCAGTTCAAATGGATGGGGATGCTTCCATTGGGAATGAAGCAGTCTGTTCTTGTGTCCTATGTGGACAGCTGTGTTAAATTCTATGTACAACTTTCGGACAAGATTGATGAGCTAAATGCGGTTATGGATGCTGTCAAGGCTCATTGTGAGAATAGTTCTACTCCGGGTGAGCTGCCTGTGGGTGCAGCATGCTGTGCTCGATTCCCTGATGATGACAACTGGTACAGAGCCAGAATCAGGGAAACTAAAGGAAATAAAGTGATTGTTGCATATGTAGACTATGGAAATGAACAAGAAATTGAAGTTTCAAACCTGAGAACAATCACCCCAGATCTAATAAAACTTCCTGCTCAAGCCCTAAAATGTGCATTGAAAGTAAGTTTTTTTTTGCATAGAATAAAGTCTATCTAAATGTTATCATTACTTATTTTTTACTGATTTTATTGTTTTTTTTTTTGTCTATTTGGTCAAGTTTTAATCAGATTAGTTATTTGAGGCAGGATGTGGTGTGTGGTGCAGGTTTCCTTCATGATTCTTGAATCTTACTGGAATATGATTTGTTTACATTTTTTACTAGGGTTTTGAAAACAAACCAGTTGAGACAAAGACATCCAACCAACTTGAAATGTTGGCCCTGGAGAAGACTCTTATGGCGCACATTGGGGGTGTTTTATCCAATGACACTATGTTGGTGTCTTTGGTTGATGACACAGTGAGTCCGCCTCTGGATATAGCCAGGAAGATGAACCAGCTGTCGCAGCCTAGGAGCCATGAGGTAATTTAACATTGTAAATAATAATTATTAATAACCCTCTGTTTTGCACTATAGAGTAATAGTGACCAATTACATAAAGTAACACTTATTTGTGGTAGTTTATTAATATTAGTATGTAGTATATTTTTATCTCGTGGTTAATAAAAGTAAACCCGTTAACATCCAAGCTGTCTCATGAGACTGCATAACAATGAAATTTCTATTGTTATGCATCTTTGATGAGTTAAAACTTTATAGTTTAAGGTTTGGAACTCTTCTTGGGTGAAGGCCTTTTTTATAAATAAGGTGAGAATGAATAGTAACTTCATTCTTGTATATGTTTAAGTTAAGTAAGTTTATGTAAAGTTATTAATTGGTTAACCACAAAAAATACTTATGCAATTATTTTTTCCAACTAGGTACATAAACACAATAACGATAACATAATTTCGATTAGGCATTAAAAATGGCCTAATAGTTAATTGCTGTAATACACTTTTAGTGGATTGGCAACTGTTGCTATAATGATTCAGCGCAAAATAGCTAGCTTATATTCATTTTACAGATTACATGCTGTAACCCAGTAAGGCTCTTATTGTGCAACTGTTTGTCATGTCATTAAAAATTAACACTTTCACATCACAAAAATGTAGGTGAAGGAATGTAGGTGTTAAGTCTTTAATAAAGTCTCTTCCCAATAAAAAACTATAATATTTTCTTAAATAAATAAATACAAGTTTAAACTAAAATTTTATATTTATAAACCCACATATCAACATGATTAACAATATACCTCTTTGTGTATCTTATCTTGGAATAATAAAGAATACATTGCCAAACTCACCCGTGTATACTCAAACCATACCGAAAGTTAAGTGTGTGTGTGTGTTACAGAAATCAGAAACAACGACGGTACCACATGTACCCGAGAGAGTACACATAGACCCGAGACAATGAAAAGTTGTTTTTCTACATTGACCGACCGGGGATCGAACCTGGGACCTCAGACTAATACTAATAATACTAATACTCATTTATTCAGTATATAGGCCCTCTTCCGGGCAACTAATACACGTCCCAAAAAAAAGATAGCGACACCAAGTCCGGTATGCTCGCCTCTCGACTACGGAGGTCGTCAAACTATAAAGTTGTGTGTTAAAGACATGTCACTATATTCTATAGTCACATTTTATTGCAGTAATCTATTTGAATGAAAATAAATCTCTATTTCCCTCGGTCATCGCATCACGCGTGAACGGGTGAAATAATTTCGCTCATTCTTTTTATGTTATGTTAATTATAAGCAGGATAAGGTTCTTTTGAAAGAAAAAAATTAAGAAAGTTGCGCTGAAAACTAACGACCACGCGAACGAAGTCGCGGGCAACAGCAAGTAGTCAATAATATTGGAGTCTGAACTTCAAGTGATGTTTCAGTAGTTGTAACAAACAGTTACTAAGAATAGCCAAATTATTTAAAATGCATGACACCTTTATTGATGTGTAACTAATCTTCTATGCTGGGAGACGCCCCTGGCAAAATGTCTGGTACCATGCAAAATGAGGAGGTTAATTCCTTACATCAAGACCATGAAAGTAATTGGTGTATATTTATGAAATTAAAATTATACTTCAATTGCGAAACCATCTGTCTGTAACGATATTACGGCAAAACTACTAAACCGATTTTGATAATGTTTGTTACGAAGAAAGCTTGAACCCTAAGGAAGGACAAAGGCTTCTTTTTAAATTCACAACCTATGAGAGTAAAATAAGGGGGTGCAAGACGTATTCCACGCGAGAAAAGCCGCGGGCACAGTTAGTGTGGTATATATTCCAAATTTTCTGGCTATTCTTAAGGTACTGGTTTACACCTAGATAACTTTTGGACTAAGGACATAATTGTTTCTAGATCTGGTATAAAAGTGTTGCCCGTATAAATGAAACAGCAGCATTTCTACTAACCAAAAAAAAAATCGTTAATCGAATCCCAAAAAAACTTATTAGTCATCACTTGTTTTATACAGCCTAAAGCCACAACACCAATTCGAAAGGACGCACCAGAGAACTTCAGCTCGCCTGAGGGGAGCGTGCCTGATGATAGTCGTAAAAAGAGTTTCAGGCGCGAGAAGAGTTTCAAAGATGACCGTAGACCACCAAGAGAAGGCAATGAGGACTTTGGTCATAGAGGAGGCAGCTTCCGTGGACGGTATGTATGAATCCTCAAAACAAAAGTGTAGATTTATGTATTTTGGAAGCTTTAGAATTCCAATTAGCATACTTTGTAATGACAATTAGAAATTGAAAACATTATTCAGTATGTGTTCATCATAACAGACAGTGCATATTAGGAATCTTGGAAGTCTTTGTTTACGCGAACCTTGACACTACGAGTTAAAACTCATGTTTATAATAGCTAATTAGTCTACATACTTACTCATACTGACGTATAACAGTTAATTATCTACTATCGACAATTAAGATGAAACCATATACATACTTGAAACGGCACTAAATAAAGAATCATCCAATTGACGTTATTTCTATTTCGGGTGTAAACAGAAACTATGTGTGTTCGCGATGCGAAGTACACTAGCGGTACTTTTCTCTGCATGAAGAAGTTTTCATTTGGGCTCTTTCTACCTAACGGTCCTAACGCTTAGAAAATCAGATAAACTATCTAGTTGATAAAATTCATCCTCTCGCGATAGTATATAGATTGTTGCAAGTATTAGACGCACTTATTGCCATATATTGTTAATACCAGACAGTATTACAGTTTTTGCTTTCCCACAAAAAAATGTAATGGTACCTTGAGTCACGCTCTGGCCTTGGTCGCAGTTCTTTGAACCCATTGTCGAGATTTAGTCGAGGTGTGATTTCAGTGCTTACACATAAAATGTATAGGTAATCTCTTCATAAATATAATTTGATCATATATCTGTAAGATAATAGTATCGGGTATGATTCGTGTGTGATTATATGTGTTGGTAGCGCCATAACGTATTTTGTTTGGACAGGGACAACAAAGAAGCTTTCGATCGTTCCGGCCCGGGCCGGCACAGCGAAAAGTTCGGCGGAAGGCCTGACAGAGGTGACAGGTAAGTTAAGTTACCTATTTTATTGAATTGTGTACAATAAAAATATATTATTCCCCAGAAATCAAAATGGCTATCTTTTTTCGTATACTATAAATGCATTTCTCTCTAAACCTATTATTGCGATATACTTACTTCGTAAATGTTGTAAATATAACATTTTAATAGGTAAATCGACTTAAGAGTCAATAAGATGATGTCAAATTATTTATCTATTTCATGTTTTAATCTAGTATAATGTTAGGAGGTTATCTCGATCGAAACACATCAAGCCAAATATATGTATCGTTGCGTACCAAATAAGCGTTAAGCTACTTATTATGCGCACGCGCTAACTGTTTATTATCCGCTTCGGGGAATGGTGTTGCTGCATATTCCTTATCCAACGAGATGCGTTCGAAGCTGTAAATCTTTCAATAATTACTTTGTGCACGCAAGATTGTTACTTTTTGTGTTGTTGTCGCAACATCTCTAATATTTAATCGGAGAGATCATAAATTAATCGAGAAACTTACTTTTTATCCTGTTCCTAAGCATTGTGTTAAAAATAGCAATTTGTGATTAGATTATGTACTATATAAAATACTTCATAGTTGAGGTGAGACCTGTGCCCTGCAGTGGGACGACTATAGGCATTCTTTATTTTTTACTCAATCAAATAAATTGCATTTGAATTTTTTACCAAATACCTAAACGTCATTTCAAATTGAAGTGTACGTAACAAAAAAACTAAAGTCACCCTATCCAGTTAACGATGCTTGATACTCGTATCTAGGCCTCTCTTAAGCATAACAACAACATCCGATCCGATCAATTCATTTAGCCTTTCTGGCCATATTTATATCCATAGAAGTATTACCTGGTCTGACTAAAGTCACGATGACATAATACCCTACGAAATTTCATAGTCCGTCGTGTTTATTAGTTTAAAATTGATGGTTAGGCGCGGATCCAAGCCTTGGGAGAACAACGCAGCAACTAGTCCGCCCGCGCCGGCCGGTAACGACGAGTGGGAGGAGTCGCCTGCGCAACCCGCCTTCCAGCCGCCGCCCAGGCAGTTCAATAGGGACAGGGATAACAGAGACCGGGACAATAGGGACAGGTGCGTAACTAATTACAGACAACATCGAGTCACTGCTAAGAGCGTCCATAAACCTTCTTCATTGATCTCCAGCGGTAATGTTATATAACGGACTTTTACGACCTTAATCAAGTCAGTCGTCTCACGGGCAGGTGTCCCACGCTGAGCTTGCTAGTGCTGGTCTCTTCTCAAGAACCACCGCACTAAGGGCTGTAAAATAATGCTGCATCATCTGGCTCTTCATTTTTCCAAAAAAAAATTATTAGTTTGTAACGCATATTCCGCTATGCAGGAAAATACCAAGCGTTCCGAAGCAAAAGACACTCTACATAATCCTGTCATCAAAAATTATCTACTATGTTATCTAGATGCTGCCGACGTGACTAGATAGGTATTTTCTACGTTTATCCTAGCGAGGTAGACCTCGATCAAACTCCAGAGAACATCTTAGGTATACATGAAATACGAATCCCTAAGTCAGCTGAGCATAACCAGCATAGCTCGCTGAGCTACTGTGAGCGTATCATTGTTGAGGGCATATCTCAGTACCGTATCACATGATTACTTTCGTCTTGTAAGGAATTTTAGAGAAGACACCATATTAACATCAAATATGGTAAGATGGTGTCAATGTACATTACGTAATGTATTGATGGTTAGACGCGGTCCGAAGCCTTGGGAGAACAATGCAGCAACTACCGCTGCTAACGACGACTGGGATGAGTCTTCTTCGCAGCCTTCCTTCCAGCCTCCACCCAGACAATACAATAAGGACAGGGACAACAGAGACCGGGATAATAGAGACAGGTGCGTCGCAATTTTGCTTTAGTTTTATAGCTCGGCAGCAAATAATTTCATCATGACCATTCACTTTTCCTTAAAAAAACATGGGTTTTACTTATGTTTTTTATTACAAAGTAAATTTATAAATAAATGGGTCCTATTGTCATTTAAAAGCAAAATATAGCACTCTTATAACAGGGTCTAATGTTATATTTGCTGACAGGCTATAACATGCTAAACAATGTACAGTGCAACAGCAGATATGGCTTTCAATGAATGTGAAAATGCCCAAAACAGAATTTAAGACCAATTGTCACTGACGATTTTAATTGGCTAGTAGTACATAAAACAGACTACAGATTAAGGTATACCGGTTCGTAGCTGTCATCTCACGTTCATTGTAATCCATGCCAGAATGTATTGATGGCTAGACGCGGCCCGAAGCCTTGGGAGAATAGTGCAGCACCAAGCGCCGCTAACGATGACTGGGAGGAGTCGCCCGCCCAGTCCACCTTCCAGCCCAGACACAATCGTGACAGAAACAATAGAGACAGGTGCGTGACAAGTTGCTTTGATGTAATAGCCCGACAGTAAGTATACCTCCTTTCGCGGATACTGCCAACTAATAGTGTCATTTCAGATTGTCATTTCTTAAAAAGTGACATTAGTGAATGGTTTTGTCTTAAGCAATAAGATTTTTAAAATGACATAAGACAATTGCCATTCAAAAGCTGATTCTAGCGCGCTCAGTTTAAGGTTTACAACACCTAATACATTTGCTGTCAGGCTATACATAGGATTTAATATACAGTGCAGCAACCAACTTTTTGAGTTTCAAGGAACGTGAATGGGTGCCTAAAACAGAGTTTAACATAACTTGTCACTTTGGCAATTTCGATTGGCAAAATAAATCTCGTTACAAAATATCTTTATGTCTGCCCAACTCACGTTTGTTGTGATCCATGTCAAAATGTATTGATGGATAGACGCGGACCGAAACCTTGGGAGAAAAACACAACTACCTCCGCTAACGACGATTGGGAGGAGTCGTCATCGCAGCCTGCCTTCAAGCCGCCCAGGCAATACAATAGGGACAGGGACAACAGAGACCGGGACAATAAGGACAGGTGCGTGACAATTTGATTTAACGTTACAGACTGACAGTTAATATATGACCTTTCGCCTATATTGCCATCTAATAATGTTGTCTAGTAATTTCCTATCTAGTTTCGTTTGTGGCTTCTTTATGGCAGGTCTCATATATTTTCTGTTTGACTATCCATAAGGAACAATGCAAAGTGCGTCAGCCGACATGACTTTCAATGAACGTGATTGTTTCCACAATTTACCACCAAATGCCACTTTGACGGTTTTGATTGCCGGTAGAAATAAAAACTTTATTTTGTAACTGAGTATCGCTGCTATTGCACGTTCATTGTGATCTTTGTCATAATGTATTGATGGTTAGACGCGGCCCCAAGCCTTGGGAGAACAACGCGGCACCAAGCGCCGCTAACGACGACTGGGAGGAGTCGCCTGCCCAGTCCACTTTCCAGCCCAGACACAATAGGGACAGGGACAGGGACAACAGAGACAGAGATGGCAACAGGGACTGGGACAAACGGGACAGGTACGTGATTCGTTTCATGTTGCATTAGCATGGATTTGCATACTACTGGTGAAAACAGGCTGATGAACAGGAGTTCCGGGACAGAGTGCATGGAGTTTTGCGTAACTATTTCTTTTGTTTCTTTATTTTTATTTTATGCTTACTTATTTATAAAATTGATTGTCTTATTTATGTATGTACCTATGGTACATTTATTCTTTTTTATATGTCATTTTGATTTTATCTATGTATTGATATTGAAAATCGCCTGTCTAGATTAAATCTTGTAAATCAAGGGTTCCTGAACTTCAGACAATGACGTTGTACACATCGACAGATCTAAACAGACAGACAACAGTTTTTTTTTACGGCTACCCATTATTTTTTATATTTTTTTTGTGTTCGCGATTTAAATTTTGCTAATAAGCATCTGAGATGAAAAGAGAAAAATGTATGTCTGAAGTTACGAAAATAGTCAGTAATGAAGTAATTTATTAGAGAAAGTATGAAAGTGAATTTGCGACAGAGAAGATGAAAGACAAATCACTTTTATTGTGTAGACAGGGGATTAAAGGGCATATGACGAAAAGAGTGATGAGTATGATGAATATTATTGTGTGGTGGGGAATAAGAATATAAGATGGCCGAAGTAGAATGGAATGGATGGATTAAGGAAAGGATCATGTGACTAAAGATAGGGAGTAAGTAGCTTGCATGACAGCTGATCGGAAAGTCGGAATGGATGGAAGAGGAAACCTTACTTGCTACTATTAAGATTTGAGAGCAAAACAAGCAAATGTTGATGATCTGACTGATGTGCTCGCGAATACAAAGTCCCTTTCTCTCCCTATTTTGGGTAGCTCTGATCTAAATAATCATCGACAAGGCACGCGATTTTCATGCATGTTTATTCTACAAACAGCAAATTCGAGCGTCGGAAACCTAGAGCTGACCACGATAAGCCGGGGCAAAGGCCTGGGTGGAAGGGCAAGGATTCCACCGGGGTGGGCAAGCGGCTGCGGCAGGCGGCCGAGGCTGCGTCCGCGGACGCTCAGAGCGCTCGCTCCTCCGTCCAAGACAGGCTCAAACGGTACACCGCACGCAAAACGAAAAGTTTCGTCCGCTTACTGATTCAATATATTAATGCTTCGCTTCGATTCGTGTGTGAACGCAAAACCTGAGAAATATGGATTGGTAGATATAGCATACCGCCTATTATGAATTTGCATGTCTCATTGAGTGAAGCATTGCGAATTTGTGTAGTACTTGTACATGGTACATCAAAATATTAGCAAGTCATTACATGCTGCACTGTTGATGTCAACGTCAATATATGATCATGACTGTGTGTCTTGTGTGCAGTGTGCATATATTTAATAAAAATATTACTTAGATAGTGGATGCATTAATATCCTGCATAAAAAAAATTGCATTTGTGTGACGTATTTTACCCGTAATATTTATTATTATTGTTAATCCTACGAAACGAAAATATTTGTGACCGCTTATTTTTTAACAATACCATCATTTTATAACGTCCTTTAATTGTCCGTTATTAAGGTTTTGCGTTCAGTTATCGTTTTAATCAACATTAAAAACGCTAAACTCTTACACAACCTTATCGTAACATTTAAAAACCACCCAACGGAAGACGGCTCCGACTGACAGCATCCACTTTTTACCAACTACCAATTTGAGTAACAATAATTAAACGGTTAATGTGAAGTTTCTTTGAAATAGCACTGGTTATTTCATGCTTGAATACAGTGCTATCTGGTGTAACTGAATATTCATGTTCATTTCAAAATTATAAACGGATTTTGAGAACAGAAAAGTATGTAGCATTACCTAGATGCATTGCAGCTGTCCCAACTCATGCACAACGAAAGAGCTGGAAGAAATGCCCACAATATGGCCCGAAGCAGTGGTCGTGTAAAAAATAATTAGAAAATTGTAAAAGAGCTTAATTTAGGCCTATTTGCCGAAATAAGCAGTTTATTTGATTTTTATGTAGTAATACTGGAATAAATAATTTTAAAAAATACATTTTCAACTATTCGGGATAAAAAAAGGTATTTTTGAGTGCTTTAAAATAGGGTCTCGTTTGATCAAATCAGCTGCTGATGGCTACTATCACAGCTCAGAATAGTGTATCGGTACCGTATCGCGCTGCAAACAGTGGGTAGAAACACGTGCTCCTGCTGACCCGCACGTTTTTTTTTTTGTCGCGTTCGTATTTTATTGTTCTATCAGCTATGTATGATGAATTATACACTTATGTTATGGTTACTGGTGTCGTGTTCGCCAGTCAGTTGAAGCCCAAAAATATGATACACAGAATACATAACTAAAAAAATAATTATTTTTAACTATTCGCTTTTTAATTTAATATCACACAGTATACATGTCAACGAAGCAGCTTTACTAACTAAAGATATTATCATTCCTCACACTTGTATTTATCCAATTATTACGTTTATCATATAACTTTGTGTTACGATGTGATGAAGAAATCAGCTAAATGAAGCATTAATGTTTGAATCAACGTGTGCTCGTTTTCTCGCCCTATTTGCTTGGTCACGCTCGGCCGGCCACTCACGCAGCTCTCGATACGTACAAATACTTCAGCTTTCGTTTTTGTTAAGTACATACATTCCATCTATTGCACCGTGTGTCGATTGAGTTCGAATTTTCATTTTCAGCACGTTTTATGTTTTTGTTCACTCTTCGGTTAAATGGGCCATGTCTGTTTCTTTTTACGACGTTTCATCGCTTGCACTATAACTGCAATGTAATAAAAAATTATTATTGGTGTTGTTTATTTTCAATCTTCCATAATCACCTTACTGACACAAAAACGTTTTTCGAAATACGACGCCGCTACTATAAATTGTTGCTAGAATAATGAATACCGGATATATTTCCTTCGATAAGCCGACAAAACTATTTATCGGTGTGATGTTGGTTTCGAAATTCGTTTAAAATACACCCAAAAAGAAATAATCTGGCCAGAGGTTCTAATCCGCAAATAACTTTTAATTTATTCGGCATAATCCATGTCTGTCTCTGATCAAAAATGAGTGTGGAAGACGGAATGAGCCGAATATATTACCGATATCGTTTTGCGGAATAGATTTCCTGATGCAAGAAGTCTGCCGATGTTCTTTTTACAAATATCGCTATTTTGAAATCTTTAATATAAACGTTGTTGACTTAAAAAAACAAATGTAAAAAATGCAGATTTATCGAGATGGGGGAAAGGCGTCTGCAGTCTTCTCGGAGTCCGGCTGTAGACACATCAGAACCACACTAAATACAAATTCTCTTTCCAGGGCCAATAACTTCAATCAAGACAATAAAGGGGAAAACGCGAGCGATGACTGGGGCAACAAGAGCCGAGAGGGCAGGCCTGACAGGCGTGACAACCGCGACAACCGCGGCGACAGGAGGGACAACTGGGGCGACAAGAAAGAGAACTGGAATCAGAAGCGGGATTTCAGCAACAGGGGAGACAGGCCGCCCCGAAGCAATTTCACTCCAAGAGACCGCGCCGAGAAATCTGAGAAGTATGGCTCCGATAGCGACAAGCGGTCCGAGAGAAGCTTCCGGTCCCAAGACAGCGGTAGAGAGAGGATGGGCCGCGCACCCCCATACAAAGCCCGAAGCAAATTCACGCAAGTGCAATACAAAGACTTGGCTAGCCCTGTGGAGCTCACCACCCCATTCGCCGACCCGACGGTTGAAATCGGCGCCCAACACGAGGTGTCCGTCACTTGGATCATATCCCCAGAGAGTTTTTACACGCAAATCATGTCGTTGCAACCGAAATTCCTAGAAATGATGCACACGATCCCAGAACTGTATAAAGGCGTGAAATCATATACAGGAGACGTGCCCGTAGGCGCGTCAGTCTTGGCTAGGTATCCCGCAGATGGAGTTTTATACAGAGCGACTGTTGTATCAGTGCAGCCGTTCTCAAAGTTCATAGTTCGGTACGTAGACTTTGGTAACAAGCAACTAGTAGATGCGAAAGACATTTGGCAGCTGGACAGCCAGCTATTGGAACTTCCGAAGATGGCAGTCCATTGTGCGTTGGTCGGTGTAGCACCTAAAGATGGCGAATGGAAAGCGGACCCAGAGATCGACCTATGCTTCAACGCTCCTCGCTACCAGTGCGTGTTCCAGGAGGGTGTCGAAGACCATTACAAGGTTTCGCTGTGGAATAATGGAGTTAGTGTAGCTGATATGCTAGTTGAAAAGCAGTTGGCGATCATGACTGAGCATCAATTGTCTGTCACTCTGAAAGGTAACATAACAGTTTATTATCTACTCATCATCATTTTATGCTAAAATTTTCAGCCCCAGGACTTCCACTGCTGAACATAGGCCTCCCCCATTGACTTCGAAATTAGCCGGTTGGAAGCGGCCTGCATCCTGCGTCTTCCTGCAACCTTTACCAGGTCGTCGGTCCACCTTGTGGGTTGACGTCCTACGCTGCGCTTGCCGTTACGTGGCCTCCATTGTAGAACCATTCTGCCCCAGGTCTACGTGCTATGTGCCCCGCTCACTGCCACTTCAGCTTGCTAATCCGTTAGGCAATGTCAGTGATTTGTTCGTTTACGGATCTCCTCATTTCTGATTAGATCTCGCAAAGAAACACCAAGGAAAAACAATCTACTGTAAGTTTGTCGTTTATTTGTGTTTTTCACGTTTCTGTTTTTCCAGACGAAGCAATTGACTTGACGATTATCGTTGGCCAGCAAATCCTGTGCCGCGTGACCCACGTGGCGTCAATAAACAAGTTCCACGTACAACTAGACCTAGATAAAGCGAATCTAGTCGAAAGCGCAATAGCCAGTTTTGATACCGCGAAAGTAAGTAAAAATATCAAAGCATTTCTCAGTAATAGAAATGAAAAGCAATAATAAGTGAATGTGTATTGTATATTCGATCTCTATTAATCACGTTTCAATACAAATTGATACATAATCGCCTTTCACTTATTTCTTCACACAAACTAAATTACTACTATAATTGAAAAATCAAACTCAAGTCATTATTCTTTTATTGTGATAAATGTGTGATAGCCTAGTAGAGAAATAATCACCGCGCATCATTAAGGTCGTGCAGTCGATTTCCAGCTTGTACCACTACCAAAGTTTGTACAAAATCTTAGCAACAGTTTTTTCAATAATATACCTTAACTAACACTTAATAGTAGCTTCCATAAATACACGCCGTATTTTTGTCTCTAGAAATTAACCTTTTTCTTCCACAGCTCACACCACTGGCGGCCGACAGCCTTTCCGATGGCATCCACTGTACAATCAAGCACAATGACAAGATCTACCGCGCCATACTGAATGATGTCGCCGATACAAACAACATTACCGCTGTGTTGCCTGATTATGGCAACGTGATAACCACTTCTTTGGACAAGGTGAGACAGCTCTTTCAGGTTTGTTATGATGACCCGCGCCACGCGGCAACGCGCGATTGATTGACTTAAACGCAAAGGGTTTCGTAGTCGTAGTAGACCGAAAATTATGTAGTGAAGAAGTGCCTTTTCATGGCTACACAAAAGAGAGGGAGAAGTAGACCACAAACCACGTGGATGAATGTCTGGAGAGACATGAAGGTGTTGGGTCTATCCCGTGGTTAGGTGGTTGACGACGCTTACCAGCGAAGAGAATGGCGCCTCAAGATTAGAAAAGCCGACTCCGCGTAACGGGATAAGGCGAGGACAAAGAAGAAGAAAAAGGTAGTCGTAGTCGATTCCCGGTGCGGGTCTTTTCTAAATTCGCTCAGATCTGAGTGTGCTTAGCAAACGAGGCCACTCGTAACACAAAAATGTTAATTTCTTACTTCAAGACCATGACAAATAGTGTTTGATGATCATTTCAGCCATAGGATGTCCTCTGCTGAACATAGGCCTCCCCCAATAACTTCCAGATTGGCTGGTTGAAAGTTGCCTACATCCAGCGATTTTGTGCAACCTTTACCAGGTCGTCAGTCCACCTTGTGGGTTAGTTTCATCATGACGGAGCGTCATTCAGTTTGGTAAAAGAGGTTTTGAAGAAACATGTAGCTTGATGCATATTTATCTTACGACAAAAATTGGAATCACCTAACGTGTTTTCGTACACATAATTCGATGCACTTCTCGATACACGAGGTTGTAATTGAAATAACGCAAAATCCTAGGGTTTTGCGTTATGTCAATGAAACTGTATAAACAGCTTGCCTTGCCTGGCTAATATTGTGTCGTCTAATCGTGAAGCCTAGTTAAGAGGCCTTAAGGCAGCTTAATAACATTTGACAGTAAGGTTAAGTCACTGGCCTTACAACACCCCTCCACCACCGCACTGGGCCCGCGTGGTGGAGCATGTTCCAAACCATCTCATAGTTGAGGTGACTCCTATGCCCTGCACTGGGACGTATACAACGTATACAGGGTTACATTTCACGGTAGTGCCAAAAATATTATGCTAATGAGTAAACCACTAAGCTTATTTCGGAATTAACTCCCAATTGGCCGAAACTCCACTTGGACTATTGTATAACACAAACCTTTTCTTTCTAGCTCATGATCCTACCGACAGAACTGACCGTATACTACTACCAGTCATTAGAGTGCTGCCTCAACAACTACACAGCCGAGTCGAATGTCCTGCTCTCGTTGGATGAGATGAAACAACGCCTCACCGGCAACAACTTTATTATTTACATCAACAACGTTGAGGGGATCAGGTAATTTGGTTATTTTTAGTGTTATAAAGGAGGCAAAAAGAACGAATATTAACTTTAAAATGTATTGGCTTGCTTTTATAATAAAAACATTCTCCCTTGCAAAAATATTATAAAAATATTACTAAACACTAGACTAGATCGAACAGTCTAATGTTGTAATGAGCATTATAAGTTGTGTGCTCACTTTGTCAAATCGCTCAAACTATGTGATGTTACGTGTCGAGAGTCACAATTCTTTCTCATTTATCTAAAGCAGTGTTTATTTGGCACAACATTAAATTTTGACGATGCTAACATTGTGCCAAAAAGGTCATTGTATTGGGTCTAGAAATGAATTTATGTAAACAAAGCGACTGTCATTGCGTATAGCTTTCACACATTAATAATTACTATTAGAGAAATGCGTTTTATTTACAAATTTAGTTCAAAATGCATTGTCATTTTATAATTAATCTTAATTATACAGGGTGGATTTTTCGTAATTTTCGAGTTGCATGCTATTAGCTACCACAACACAGGTATTTTGCCTTGGGCACTGACACGCATTTACCTTTGTTTCACGCATTAAGATGTTAACCTGAAAGTTAATTTTAGCCTGGTATCAACCCTCTACGACTGCCAAACGGGCAACAAAGTCCCGATAATCGAGCCGGACGAGGGCGCGTACGACGAAGTAGTTCCGCTGTGTATGCGCACCGTCTTCAACTACAACTTCGGCCTCGCGTACATCTCGCACTCAGAGAACCTCAACGAGATATACCTGCAGAAGTCGGCAGATGGGGACAAAATCGCGCAGTTGTTGGACGAACTGTACAAGTTTTATGAGGAAGGTGAGTGGTTTAGTAACGCAATAGTAGGGCTATAACACCTGGCTGACTAACTGTTAAAACATTTGATTTATTTAACCAAACCAACATAGTTACATATTTAAAGTATTACTTTAGTATTAGCACTAGACACAATGATAAAATCGTCGACAAACTAGCGAAGTCGTTATCGATAATGATGACTAACATTACCCCAACAAAAACATATATCGATAGACATACATATCGTACGTCAGCTTATAAACAAAATTGTATTTGAATACTTATAATTTTTGTTGCCCTCAGGCACGCCGGAAGCGCTTGCCAGCTGCGACGTCGACACGCTATGTGCGGCGAAGTCCGCCGACGGCAACTGGTACCGCGCCACCATTATCAGCAACGAGGAAGGTCAGGTCAAGGTACAATTCTCCGACTATGGTAACACCGAAGTCATCCCTAAAGATAACCTCAAAGTACTCGATCCCAAGTTTTTCGAACCGTGTGCGCTGGCCCTGGTAGCCAGCCTAGGGCTGGTAGCGTTGCAGGACGACGCTCTCGCCAAACTAATCGAATGGACCAACGAAAAAGAAGTCCAGGTGACCCTAGCGTTCGGCAGCGATGGATGGCTGGCCAGCTTACATCTCGACGGCGTGGACATGGCTATGAAACTTGTCAATGAGAAGATGGCTACGCCGCAAATCGCCTCGCCAGATGAGGAACCGAAACCTGAAGCACCAGTCGAAGAACAAGAACCAGTGTCACTACCGCAGGGCTGCGCGCAAGTGTACATCAGCCACATCGACACCCCCGGACACTTCTGGCTGCAAATGGCCGACAAAGTAGACAAGATTGAGGAGATCCAAGCGGAGCTCCAGGCCAACGCTGAAAGTTACACTGACATAGAAAACCGCGAAATGGGCACCCTATGCATCGCTAAATACCTTGCCGACGACCAGTGGTACCGTGCCGAGATCCTCGACTCGGATTCCGATATAACCACGGTTCGCTTCATCGATTACGGTAACACGGATGTCTTGGACAACCAACCTGGTCTGATCAAAATTGTGCCCGATCAATACAAGGAGATCGAAAGGTACGCAATCAAGTCTAGCGTTAATGCAGTGCCCACAGGAACTGGCCAATGGTCCGAACCCGCGTCGGACTTCTTCACGCAACTCGTCGGCGATTTCTCCACTCCTGTCGATGCACTAATAGTTCTCAAAGACGTTACTACCTATGTTGACATATTCATCAACGGCCAAAACCTGACAGATAAACTAGTGTCGGAGGGCTACGCGGCCCGATCCGAGGAAACCGATTGCGGTGGTGACTTGCCGTCATGCTTCGCCAGTCATGTCAACTCACCTTCAGAATTCTGGATTCAGCTTGAAACGGCTACTCCGGAGTTGCAGTCGATGGAATCTGCTATGGTTGACGCCGAAAACTTCCCCGAGCTGACTGATAAGGAGGAGGGTGTAATTTGTGCAGCTAAATACCCTGAAGATGGCGCGTGGTACAGAGCTCAAGTTATTGTAGATGGCTCGGAAGGGACCGAGGTTCTATTCATGGATTACGGGAACGCGTCTATAGCTAATGAGTTGCGTAGCCTACCCGACGAGTTGAAAGTTAAACCAGCTCTATCCAGAAAGTGTGCTTTGCAAAAACCTCGCGACATCAAAACGTGGTCACGCAAATCTGAGATTAAATTTAACGAATTGGCAGCTGAGGGTGCTACTATCTTTAACGTTCAGTTCATAGCGTCCGGCGATATATCTATAGTTGAGCTATTCTTGGAAGGCAAGTCTGTGACTGAGGAATTAGTCGGGCTTTGCGAGGAACAAACGGAGCATCCTGTGAGCGAGAGACCGACTCCCGTTGGGCAGGATTTACATAGTAACGGCACAATATGTCACGTGAACTCAGTTGAAGATTTCTATGTGCAGTTGAATGAGTCATCAGCTGATTTAGACAAGGTAACTGATAGGTTGTACTCCGCTCCAGAGTTTGAGCCCGCTTCTGAACTGAAAGTCGGGTCGATTTGCGCCGCCTACTGGGATGAAGACGAGCAGTGGTACAGGGCCAAGATCTTAGAATTTTGCGACGGAGGCTACCACGTCCAATTTGTAGACTATGGTAATAAAGCTAAGTGTGAGGAATTTCGACAGCTAACAGAAGACTTGGCTCAAATAGAACCGCTGGCCAAGTGCTGTCGACTGGCTGGAATTCCTGTAGATAGTTCCACAAACGAATCTGCTAAAGAAAAGCTGGATGAATTGGCAGCTGATAAAACGGACACATTCCAAATCGAATTTTTAGATAGCACAAAGGAACCGGTTCTTGTAAAATTGTTTTTGAATGGCGAAGATGTAGTTTCACTAATTACGTCAGAAGCAGAAACTCAGTTTTCGGAAACCGAAACAGTAGCGGAAACGGAAACAGTAGCTACAGTAGCGAAAACTGAAATAGTAGCTCAAATAGCGGAAACAAAAACAGTAACTCAAATAGCCGAAACAGAAACAGTTTCGCAAACAGAGGCTCAAGCTCAAGAGGACGTATCAATCAAAACAGCGTTAGCAGAAACCGATGCTAAAAATGCTCAAGAAGACTTAACAGACAATGCAGCTATATTATCACAAGAAGAAGAGCTAACTCAAAAAATAATTATAACCGAATCTGAGGGGCCATTAGTGTCAGCAGAAAATGCAGCTATATCATCACAAAAAGAAGAACTAACCCAAGAAAACGTAAAAGAATCTGAAAGGCCATTAGTAGCATCACAAGATGATACAACAAAGGAATCTGCAAGTCCAGATGCATCAACGGAAACTAAAGATGGCAGTGAGCTTCATATCAAGAAATCTGAATCTGAAATTAAGAAACCTGATTTCATAGAAACTGAGGTAAAAACTAATCAAGCGGAAGTAGCTAAAGATGCTGATGACGAGTTTGCTGATGCCGAGACTGATTTAAATACGTCACAGCCTGACCTCGATGAAAGCTTAGACAGCAACCACACAGTCATAGAAAACAAATCCTTCGATGCAAAAGCAGACAACTTGAGCGATGATGTCGCCCTTACTACAGATGAAACCGCCAGCCCAGAGAAGGATATCTCAAGCGAAACTTTAGAGAGTTCTAATGATACTATCAAGACCCCGGAAAGAGAGGAATCCAAAGATTCCATAAATACCGACACCGGTTACCAAGAAAAGTCTCCGGCGATAGAGTTGCCTACGACGGCAAGTCCTACAAAAAAGAAAAAGGTTGAAACAATTACTGAAGATGTTAAAACTGCAGACATGAAAGAAGATGTCAAAAAAGACGATGTAAATAAAACAGAAGTGATCGCTCAGTGAAATATTTTTATCATCTCTTGTATTATAAAAAAATCTCATAGACTGGATGTTGCAAAACAATGGTCCTTCGTGATAGATTTACCACTAGTGCTTATGTATACTTACTTTTTATTTAGTCGTTATCGAAACGTAAATAACTAGCATGTTTAAAGAAACATGATGACTGAAATACATTTAATGTGAAATGTTTCTTTATTCCTATGTCTACGACGTAACTCATATCGAGGTTATGTACTGTTCAATATAAATATATTTTTATTTTTTTTGAATCTTCACATACCGTATGTTGACATGGTTATACTTAAGAGTACTAATGTGTGCTTAATGTGCAGTGATCGGAATAAGTAGATTGATTTGATGTACTTTGGTAGTGCTAGCATAATATGGATATGTTTAAGATCATTGACCCCAAACAATCTACCTACTCCGATCACTGTTAATGTGTTTAAAAGACTATTTTTATATGGTTTCTCGCCTGTGTATAACATACTTAAAATTCTAAAGCAATTGTTTCCAACCCGTCCTAGTGTTAATCAGTGAGTTGTGAACCTGTCAGTGTGATTGAAAATATTATAACCCATTCAACCTGTTATTATAATTATTGTCTTAAATACTCATTTTTATGTTTTATAATTGTTTTTATGTTAAGTTCTGTTAAAATATTGAAATGCGTTGACGCAAATTTTCTTTACATGTTTGTATTTTTAAAATTTATGGTATGTAGTACCCCCCTTTATGTATATTCCTTATGTTAATTGTAAAACTATATAAATACATAAATATGAAAAGATGTTTTCTGAATGCTTCTTCTTATAACACACCTACCATATGAATCAGTTAAATAACATTTTTTTATCGTACCTCAGTGTATTATCTGATATTCCAGTGTTTATACATACAGAGATAGTGTTGATTTGTCTAATCACAAATAGTTATGTTTGCGAATTGTTCATGTTTTAGAAAACAGTAAAGTTCTGTATAAAGTATTTTATTGTTTTATTTAACCTTTCATTTATCCTTATATTAGTAATTAAATAATTACAACCAAAATAACGTGTCACAAATTCACAAAAGCTTACGAATTATATTGATTGGTGTTGTAAATGTAGTTCGTTTGCTGGCACCGTGGAGCACATACCCTGTAGAATAGAGTAGAAATGTCATATGATTTATTCGACGAAATTTTCCGCCATTTTTTAATCAGTATCTGTACGTTTTTGTATGGGCGCGAGTTGACAGGACTTGTCATTTCATACTAAATGTAAGTGAAAAACCACTTAGTAGTTTCGGAGAAAGATGGTTCGTATTGCTGCTCTATAGGGTATGTAATGTACTCGATGGCTGGCACTTAAGAGCCGTCACAAACGTCAAATAGTATTCTCCATCCCCGTGACATACGATTAGACGAGTTTCTGCTACGTAGAACAGCTGGAAGTGATAGAAATGAGGTTCAGACAGCCGGAAGATTTCCAGGACCATCTAGTTTTTTTAGGATAGCTTCTACACGCATGCGTCACGGATTCAAATCTGATCAAGATCGGTCACATATGGCGTCACATTACTTTTATCTTTAAAGACCGGTTCGTAATGCGGTATTTCGTTTAATATCGAGAAAAATAAAATAGTTTAGCCAGCCGGATATCAGGCTGGCGTTTTTCAAGATTTCATCATATCATATTATCATAATAGTTGAAATCACTTTGGATGCCGTCACATATCGCGTCACCATCCTTTTGTTAAGAAACGGGTCCCTAAAACCCTTTAGAGGCTGAAATCTAAGTGTCCGAAAAGGTGAAATACTGGCTGGCTAAACCAATATTTTTCAAAGAAAGTATTGCGTCACAAACGACGAAACTGGTGGATTGACGTCACATCAGATTGGCGATTATCTATGCGAGATTTCTGTAGGACAGGTAGTCCAGACAGTCAGAACTACATGTTGTAATTGTTTTGTATTTTAACCTTCTGTTTCACAATTTGGCTTCAGGCAAGGTAAATCGACAGAAGATGCAGTCTTAGCCACTGAACAAGTAATCACTGTTTTAGTCTTGGCATTGACCTTGTTATCTAGATGAGGGTGAGAAGTGTTTGATTGTATTCTTGACCTTAAAAAAGCTTTTGACACCGTCTCTCTTCCCACTCATCTTGTAAAGCTGGAGAATATTGGCGTCAGGGGTGCTTCTCTGGACTTGTTTCGAAGTTATTTGTAAGGGAAAAGGCAGAGAGTGCGTTTCGGAAAGTGCATGAGTCGGGACTCGGGATGTTACCTATGGAGTTCCTCAGGGAAGTGTTTTGGGCCCCATTATTTCTCATTTATATAAATAAATTAACTAAAGTGAATATATTAGTAAAACTAAATTTAAAAATACATTACTTTATTAATTAAAGTTTATATTACTTATCAATTAATCAAGAAAATAGAGTAGAAAAATTTAAATCTATTACAAAAACGTCTGTACAATCATTATGAAACTTACAGTTAAGAACTTGCACACATCATTATCAAAGAAAATATCTTAGTTCATTATTATGTACAACTAATGCTCAACATTAAAATTTATTTCTAGCTAGTCTAATGCACTAGTAGAGATAATCGGCTATTATTTAATCGATATCGACTATGCAATATCACTTCAAATTAGCTTATATGGCAGAATTGCATCACAATCGCCGTAAACTATTTTATAAGGCCGACAATGCCGATATCTTTCAAATCGTCTTTCTTTTCCAAAATGAGTCCCTTCTCATTAGCGAGATGTAGTATTGACAATAAGGCTAGTGGCACACTGAGCGAGTCCCTCATATTACTGGACAGTTTGTG
This sequence comes from Anania hortulata, assembly GCA_963576865.1. Taxonomy (NCBI): domain Eukaryota; kingdom Metazoa; phylum Arthropoda; class Insecta; order Lepidoptera; family Crambidae; genus Anania; species Anania hortulata. The sequence continues at coordinate 15,650,937 of OY756401.1, forward strand.
CGGTAACCGCGAGTATATTGAGAAGAATGTGGAGGGAGAAACGTCTTCTTTTTCACCTTCTGGCGTCATCTCTGTGAGCATTTTCCAAGTGCACTGCTTCAGCTGTTTCATGTCCACTTTTTTCGCTCGCATCGCGTAAGGTATGAAGATTTTTGCCACCTGTAAAAAAAAGAAACCGTTACATTTAATTATTAATGGGGAAACCATAGACTTAGAAAACGCTACGCTCTATGGGGAAAACCGACGCATTTGACGGTTAGTCGTGCATTAGTAACTTCGTATTTTTTAGGATAGTCAATGAATTGGGCGACCCCAGAATTCAGAGGCCTTTATACGAATTATTGACATGAATTACCTTGGTTGGTGGTTCCAGCATGTCCCCGAGTTCTTCGGGTTCGGCCGCCTTCACCTGTTCATGCAAGTCACCAGCGGCTGTCGCGTCTTCGTTGCCCCATTCGTCACCATCCTAAAACAACATTATTGTTATTTAGTATTTGACGACCGTCTGGTGAAATGGTTTGCGCTCCGGACTACGAAGCCAGCGGTTACAGGTTCGATCCCGCAAGGGGCAAAACGTTTGTGTGATGAGCACGAGCTTTTGTACATAAATCATGGATGTTTATAAATGTATTTTAGTATGTTTATCTGTTACCTTGTCGCCATAGTACTTTGCTTAGTTTGGGGCTATAGCTAATTGGTGTGATTGTGATAACAATTTATTATTATTATTATGTCTCGGGTCTAGGTGTTGTGGTTCCTTGTGGTACGATTTCTGTAACACAAGTGCTTTGGCTACTAACCATAGGATCAGATCAACGTATGTGATGTTGTCCAAAATTTATTTAATAATTATTTACAGTGGTCATGGGGGTCAGTGGTTTTACCAAACGTGACAATGCGTGTTAAAGAGAGGGGTCCAAAATGTCGATATTTTGCGTGACGTTATATGTAAATAAATAAATAAATATTAGACAACATCACATACATCGCTCTGATCCTATGATAAGTAGCTTAAGCACTCGTGTTATAGAAATCAGGAACAACGACGGTACCACAACACCCAGATCCGAGACAATATAGAAAAGTTATTTTCCTACATTGACCGACCGGGAATCGAACCCGGAACCTCAAGATAGCGCCACCAAGTCCAGTACGCTCGCCTCTCGGCTACGGAGGTCGTCAAAATATGTGGATGGCCTGTGAATGACAAATTTGACAGCAGCCTGTCCAGTTATCACAGATCAGTGGCTCCAGTGGCGCTCAAACTATATTACTATTAGTCTGTTAAAGTCGTTCGTATGGTTAGGTTACCGGCACATTGTTGGGGCAGTAGGAGGCGTCGTTCTCGTTGTCGTAGTCGTAGTCGCGCGGCGCGTCGAGCGTGAGGGGCTCGGGCTCGGGCTCGGGCTCGGGCTCGGGCTTGCGCTCCAGGTCGCGCTTGCGCAGCATCAGCACGCGCCGCCGCAGGAACAGCTTGCGGAACTGCGACTCGTCTAGACCTCTGCACAAAGTGGTATAGCTCATTTAGAGCCGATTTTTTAATACCTAGATAACTTTAGAAAAATAAGTTTGCCATGTTGACAGTTGCCATATGTCGAGCGCCAATTTTATTTGTCGAATAGAAGTTATCTGCCGTTTGAAAAATCGGCCCCTAGTCTCTCTTCTATCTCACCTCACTGCTGGCGCGAGATTGGATAGAAATGAGTGCCTGTTCACTTTCGTGTTGCATTAATTTCAGCGTTGCCGTTAGCGTACATTTTAGACATTTGACGTAACTTTTTAGCCTCCCATGTGTAATGTGTAATTTATTTATTTATGGACAGCTAACAAGACATACACCTACATTAGCACAAATACAATAACATTTATACATGTTTACAGTGTTGCCTTAATTAAAAGCTGCCACGACATGTATAATTATCTGCGTGGAAGCGACGTATAGCCAGGGTATAAGGGTGGTTAAAAATCAGATTGCTGCCTGATATCGCGTATTACAAATATACACTAGAAAACAAAAGAATACATCGCACGTTGTACATTGTGGATAGCATCCACATCAACATCCACAATATCGATTTAGGAGGCCCGGCCGCCGTCCACGGCACTAACCGGAAAAAACGCACAGATGATGATGACAAAGATAATAGTAGACTATGTGGATAGTACCCACAGGTCTGTATTGGTAAGTCAATGAACAAAATTGTTACAGTAACTAAATATTATATATAAGAATAAGACTAAAATAAAAATTATAATAGTGTCCATTTTATACTTTTTAAACTTATTCAAAATCGCACTGATACTGAAAACGATATGAACGCTTCATTTAACGCGTTTTCTCCGCTGGGAATACGAAAAATAGTACTTCGAGCAAGCAGTCTCTTTCGCATACATTGCGAAAGAGTGAGAGAAGCCAAGTGATGTAAAATAAATGAAAACCAAAAATTTCTTATGGACCTTTCTACCCCAAAATGTACCTTTTCTGCGTTCGATGAACTCAGTTGCGACATCACTGATTCAGTTGTCTTTAAGCCAGCAACTATAGAGGACGTTGTATTAATAGCTTAAACTGTTATTTTTATTAAGTAAAAATATAACATTGTTAAAAACTATGGCGGATGATACCATTAAAACCGAACCCTATAAGCTTCTATATAATTTATTTAAGTAGGTACTGGGCCAGTAACCCAGTAAATATCTGATGAGAGAGCGCGTGTGTTTACAACACCACACTCGAGATATCCTTTGACTCGTGCCCATAAAACCGTCTTGTAGCTCGTTTCGCCACTCGCGCGAGAGTGTAAATGATACATATTAAATTCACTGCGTGTTCGTTGCGCTTTTGCGACGAGATCGCTGTGCTTTCCCCTCTCTTTGAATTAGCTCACAAATCGCCAGTGTGATAGATAACACTCTTATAATTCTAAAACAGTCGTTACAAACAAATATTAATATGACCCAAAAAACACAAATTGTTATGGCTGATCGATGGCATCATCGACATATTTAAATCATTTCATTATTCGAATTTGGATAACCCGAACAGTATATCGAACACGGGACAATTAATTGGTTATTTAGTTTACTACTAGAAAGAAAAACCCCAAAGAAATTATGCATTTTCCAATTTTGTCTGTTATAGGCTAACATTGAGTTACCTGTCAATTGGCGTCTTGAAGTTCGTCTCGTTCCACGTATGTCCGGTCGCCAACGTCTTCCTGCTAATCATAATCTTCGCCGGCTGAGCGGGTTCGTACTCTCCCGCCGGCGTCCCTCGGCTATCGAACGCCAGGCCCGCGCCTAGGAAGTCCAGTTGGCGTTTCGTTCGCGGAGGCTTCTTTCCTTCGACGGTTAGCCGGCCGCCGGTAGACTGGGTCCGTTCTGACTGTTTTGATGCTGTTAACAAAGTCGCATTTTAGAATCATTTGCATTACTTACATAATGTATTTATGCATCACAACCACTTGTCATATCAGAAGCGAGGCGCAATTCATGTCTGTCGTGATATCGGTGAGGCGCGCGGGGGGCCAGGCGGGGGCGGCCACACTGACCTCTGTTGTTGCGCAGGCGCCAGTGCGCGGGCCCGGCCCAGGCGGCCACGATGGACCCGCAGTACGAGTACTCGAGGCGCGAGTCGTGCGGCGCGGCGGGCCGCATGTCGGTGAGGCGCGCGGGGGGGCAGGCGGGGGCGGCCACACTGACCTCTGTTGTTGCGCAGGCGCCAGTGCGCGGGCCCGGCCCAGGCGGCCACGATGGACCCGCAGTACGAGTACTCGAGGCGCGAGTCGTGCGGCGCGGCGGGCCGCATGTCGGTGAGGCGCGCGGGGGGGCAGGCGGGGGCGGCCACACTGACCTCTGTTGTTGCGCAGGCGCCAGTGCGCGGGCCCGGCCCAGGCGGCCACGATGGACCCGCAGTACGAGTACTCGAGGCGCGAGTCGTGCGGCGCGGCGGGCCGCATGTCGGTGAGGCGCGCGGGGGGGCAGGCGGGGGCGGCCACACTGACCTCTGTTGTTGCGCAGGCGCCAGTGCGCGGGCCCGGCCCAGGCGGCCACGATGGACCCGCAGTACGAGTACTCGAGGCGCGAGTCGTGCGGCGCGGCGGGCCGCATGTCGGTGAGGCGCGCGGGGGGGCAGGCGGGGGCGGCTACACTGACCTCTATTGTTGCGCAGGCGCCAGTGCGCGGGCCCGGCCCAGGCGGCCACGATGGACCCGCAGTACGAGTACTCGAGGCGCGAGTCGTGCGGCGCGGCGGGCCGCATGTCGGTGAGGCGCGCGGGGGGGCAGGCGGGGGCGGCTACTGTTGTTGCGCAGGCGCCAGTGCGCGGGCCCGGCCCAGGCGGCCACGATGGACCCGCAGTACGAGTACTCGAGGCGCGAGTCGTGCGGCGCGGCGGGCCGCATGTCGGTGAGGCGCGCGGGGGGGCAGGCGGGGGCGGCTACACTGACCTCTGTTGTTGCGCAGGCGCCAGTGCGCGGGCCCGGCCCAGGCGGCCACGATGGACCCGCAGTACGAGTACTCGAGGCGCGAGTCGTGCGGCGCGGCGGGCCGCATGTCGGTGAGGCGCGCGGGGGGGCAGGCGGGGGCGGCTACACTGACCTCTGTTGTTGCGCAGGCGCCAGTGCGCGGGCCCGGCCCAGGCGGCCACGATGGACCCGCAGTACGAGTACTCGAGGCGCGAGTCGTGCGGCGCGGCGGGCCGCATGTCGGTGAGGCGCGCGGGGGGGCAGGCGGGGGCGGCTACACTGACCTCTGTTGTTGCGCAGGCGCCAGTGCGCGGGCCCGGCCCAGGCGGCCACGATGGACCCGCAGTACGAGTACTCGAGGCGCGAGTCGTGCGGCGCGGCGGGCCGCATGTCGGTGAGGCGCGCGGGGGGGCAGGCGGGGGCGGCCACACTGACCTCTGTTGTTGCGCAGGCGCCAGTGCGCGGGCCCGGCCCAGGCGGCCACGATGGACCCGCAGTACGAGTACTCGAGGCGCGAGTCGTGCGGCGCGGCGGGCCGCATGTCGGTGAGGCGCGCGGGGGGGCAGGCGGGGGCGGCCACACTGACCTCTGTTGTTGCGCAGGCGCCAGTGCGCGGGCCCGGCCCAGGCGGCCACGATGGACCCGCAGTACGAGTACTCGAGGCGCGAGTCGTGCGGCGCGGCGGGCCGCATGTCGGTGAGGCGCGCGGGGGGGCAGGCGGGGGCGGCCACACTGACCTCTGTTGTTGCGCAGGCGCCAGTGCGCGGGCCCGGCCCAGGCGGCCACGATGGACCCGCAGTACGAGTACTCGAGGCGCGAGTCGTGCGGCGCGGCGGGCCGCATGTCGGTGAGGCGCGCGGGGGGGCAGGCGGGGGCGGCCACACTGACCTCTGTTGTTGCGCAGGCGCCAGTGCGCGGGCCCGGCCCAGGCGGCCACGATGGACCCGCAGTACGAGTACTCGAGGCGCGAGTCGTGCGGCGCGGCGGGCCGCATGTCGGTGAGGCGCGCGGGGGGGCAGGCGGGGGCGGCTACACTGACCTCTGTTGTTGCGCAGGCGCCAGTGCGCGGGCCCGGCCCAGGCGGCCACGATGGACCCGCAGTACGAGTACTCGAGGCGCGAGTCGTGCGGCGCGGCGGGCCGCATGTCGGTGAGGCGCGCGGGGGGGCAGGCGGGGGCGGCCACACTGACCTCTGTTGTTGCGCAGGCGCCAGTGCGCGGGCCCGGCCCAGGCGGCCACGATGGACCCGCAGTACGAGTACTCGAGGCGCGAGTCGTGCGGCGCGGCGGGCCGCATGTCGGTGAGGCGCGCGGGGGGGCAGGCGGGGGCGGCCACACTGACCTCTGTTGTTGCGCAGGCGCCAGTGCGCGGGCCCGGCCCAGGCGGCCACGATGGACCCGCAGTACGAGTACTCGAGGCGCGAGTCGTGCGGCGCGGCGGGCCGCATGTCGGTGAGGCGCGCGGGGGGGCAGGCGGGGGCGGCCACACTGACCTCTGTTGTTGCGCAGGCGCCAGTGCGCGGGCCCGGCCCAGGCGGCCACGATGGACCCGCAGTACGAGTACTCGAGGCGCGAGTCGTGCGGCGCGGCGGGCCGCATGTCGGTGAGGCGCGCGGGGGGGCAGGCGGGGGCGGCCACACTGACCTCTGTTGTTGCGCAGGCGCCAGTGCGCGGGCCCGGCCCAGGCGGCCACGATGGACCCGCAGTACGAGTACTCGAGGCGCGAGTCGTGCGGCGCGGCGGGCCGCATGTCGGTGAGGCGCGCGGGGGGGCAGGCGGGGGCGGCTACACTGACCTCTGTTGTTGCGCAGGCGCCAGTGCGCGGGCCCGGCCCAGGCGGCCACGATGGACCCGCAGTACGAGTACTCGAGGCGCGAGTCGTGCGGCGCGGCGGGCCGCATGTCGGTGAGGCGCGCGGGGGGGCAGGCGGGGGCGGCCACACTGACCTCTGTTGTTGCGCAGGCGCCAGTGCGCGGGCCCGGCCCAGGCGGCCACGATGGACCCGCAGTACGAGTACTCGAGGCGCGAGTCGTGCGGCGCGGCGGGCCGCATGTCGGTGAGGCGCGCGGGGGGGCAGGCGGGGGCGGCCACACTGACCTCTGTTGTTGCGCAGGCGCCAGTGCGCGGGCCCGGCCCAGGCGGCCACGATGGACCCGCAGTACGAGTACTCGAGGCGCGAGTCGTGCGGCGCGGCGGGCCGCATGTCGGTGAGGCGCGCGGGGGGGCAGGCGGGGGCGGCCACACTGACCTCTGTTGTTGCGCAGGCGCCAGTGCGCGGGCCCGGCCCAGGCGGCCACGATGGACCCGCAGTACGAGTACTCGAGGCGCGAGTCGTGCGGCGCGGCGGGCCGCATGTCGGTGAGGCGCGCGGGGGGGCAGGCGGGGGCGGCCACACTGACCTCTGTTGTTGCGCAGGCGCCAGTGCGCGGGCCCGGCCCAGGCGGCCACGATGGACCCGCAGTACGAGTACTCGAGGCGCGAGTCGTGCGGCGCGGCGGGCCGCATGTCGGTGAGGCGCGCGGGGGCGGCCACACTGACCTCTGTTGTTGCGCAGGCGCCAGTGCGCGGGCCCGGCCCAGGCGGCCACGATGGACCCGCAGTACGAGTACTCGAGGCGCGAGTCGTGCGGCGCGGCGGGCCGCATGTCGGTGAGGCGCGCGGGGGGGCAGGCGGGGGCGGCCACACTGACCTCTGTTGTTGCGCAGGCGCCAGTGCGCGGGCCCGGCCCAGGCGGCCACGATGGACCCGCAGTACGAGTACTCGAGGCGCGAGTCGTGCGGCGCGGCGGGCCGCATGTCGGTGAGGCGCGCGGGGGGGCAGGCGGGGGCGGCCACACTGACCTCTGTTGTTGCGCAGGCGCCAGTGCGCGGGCCCGGCCCAGGCGGCCACGATGGACCCGCAGTACGAGTACTCGAGGCGCGAGTCGTGCGGCGCGGCGGGCCGCATGTCGGTGAGGCGCGCGGGGGGGCAGGCGGGCACGCGCACCGCGCACGCCGCCAGCGCCGCTTCCGCTTCCTCTTCACTGTCGATGCCGCCGAGGGGCTCGTCGTCTGTCGAGTTAACTTTACTATTAGCTTACATTTCGTCGGCTTGTGTCTACAAGTTTCGAGATTATGTATGAAAAACATGTCAAGGCTAGAGAGTTCTTAGACGAAAAACTACCTGACTAGGAATCATATAAGTGGCTATAAACAGATTTCCAAAAAAACGAAACTCAGGTTTAATATGACTCGTAGAGCTGTACCTGTTTAGGTGAGTTACCATGCTAGAAGTCATTCTAGCTAGAGATTCTAGTTAGAGGTCTTCTATGATAGACCTTAAAAAAATGGGATGCATATTCCACTAAACCATAATGATCTAGACCATCTACCTAATCAGTAGAATAAACTACACATCAATAGATAGACTTACCATACAAGTCATTATGAGCTTCATCTTGAGGTATGGGCTCCACCTCAGCATTGACGTCGAAAGCCAAAGCCTGTTGTGACAGGTTCAAACGGTTCTCCTCTACCCAATTGGTTACACGGTCACTACAAAACGATAAAACAGTCAAAAGTTAACGGACACTACAGCAAATAAAACAGTTATTAGTTAACACTGCAGATTAAGCGAGTTTTTAGTCATTTACGCCAGAATACCTTAAATTTTTTGTCAACCTACAATTTACTTGAAATCTATACAAATAAATAAAATGTCTTGTTTGTCTTGCAAATGCATATGAATGTAAATATGGTACATATAACAAAAATCAATTTTTGTGTGTCTGTTTGTTGTTCCACCAGCTATTCTCTGAAACGGCTGAACCGACTTTGACGGGACTTTTACTGGCAGATAAGTGACGTTATAAGCAGTAACGGTTACGTTTATTTTAGAAAAATAATTAAGGTTTTATTAAACTAAAGCCCATGAAATTGTAAACAAAATCCAATCCAAATAGAGGACACCCTATCAAAAAGACACGCAAACGAAGTCACAACAACAACTATTGGTTTAATAAACACTTACACATCTTCACTGTCAGGGTCCCAGTTGCTTATAGAGAAACCAGTAAAAGGTTCACATATTTGATCAGCCTCATTAAACGCTGGAAGCAGCTTCAATGCTAGAGAAATTCTCTCCGTGATCTCCAGATCTTCAGGAACATTCTCCTTTATTGGCTCAAGGAAGTTATTGTCAGTTCTGGAATAAAATGAATTTATTTTAAATTCTTACAATCTGTATGAAACAGTTCTTAAGTTATATTGTATTTTTGTACCTCAATATTAAAGCCAAAGTTTTGTCATGGATAGGTAAAGAGGCATTGAATGCTCGATTTGATGATGTCACATCGCCGGTTGTGGCGGCCAGCCTCTCAAAAAATGGATCTGCAAATAAAAAAATATTTATTTTTCTCTTCTGTCTTTTCTGTGCATGAATGAAGCTTTGGATCTCTAACTATAGTCATCTAGAGATGCCTATGTACACTAGCCTTATGTCAAAAGAGAAGTAAGTATGCTTTAAAAATCCTATTTAAACTCAGAAACTATAGGCGTTGAGAAGGTAAATCTCTGAGATTATTACTTTTAGACATTTGGACTTCAATTATGACTTACCAATACAATCATTAGAATCGAATTCGCCATTGAACACCTCAGGGTTGGCAGCTATGGCACCTTTAGACCTCTTTTTCTTCTGTTTCTTAGCGGGAGCAGCATCGCCGTCAGCTGCGCCTTCATCTTGCGTGAGGCCATCGTCGTCTTTCTTGCCTCTTTTTGTCTAAAAATTCAACTGTATCATAAAATTCGAATAAAATTATTTTTTGTGAGTGTTTATCTATCTACTATGGTGCAAGTGCAACCACCCCTCTTAGACCCTTGCTTAATGTAATAGTTTTGCACTAACATACTCCACTTTGGTGAGTTATGTTGTGCAGCACTGAAGATGACGTTTCTGCCAGGATTGCAAAGTATTTTAAACAAAAGGGTTATTAAACAATATACAAGCTTTGCTGTAGCTTAGGTAGGCACCATAAGCATTCGAAGGATAGAGGGTATTAAAACTGTATGTAAGTTTACTAAAAAAAAATATGAGCCATTCACAACCATCGGTTGGCTGTTAACATATAACCAATAATTGTTGGCTGTTAGCAGCCAACAATTATTGGTTATATGTTAACAGCCATATATGGTTGGTTATATGTTTTGAAAAAACTTGTTATTCTTACCTGAGCAGCCTTGCTCAGTCCACCAGCCATCTTCAACACGTCGTAGTGCACAGCATCTACCCTAAACGAGTAGATCCTAGCTGATGCATCCACCACAGTGGAAGCCGTCTGAAGATTCTCCATGCGAGAGTCGTGCCGTCGTAACATTGAAGTCATGAAGTCTATCAGTTGAAGGTTCCAAGCATTGTCTTTGTTTATTTTCTACAAAAAATAAAATGCAATGTGTCAAGGCTGATAGTGTGTATTATTATTATTTATGAACAAGTTGTGTGCCTTGTTATATAAGATAGAGAAGTAGACAGACGAGTGTCAAAAATATGGAAGAAATGCTAGTCACTGGCAGAACTAATAAAAAATTATGATTCACAAAAAAAAAACCTGTTTAATAGGTAAAATACAGGTGTTACAACATTTTCCCTGGCTAAAAAACAAACATGGTCATTAACAAGATATTAACTTAAGACAGAAACAAAAATGGACAAGACTTATAATGAAATAGTATCCTCGTAGAGACAAAATAAATAGAAGGGAATCAGTATAACACAGGAAGGATGATATCCGAGAGATTGCTGGTCTTTTTTGAAGTGGCAGTGAAGAACTAAAGTGCCAATAAAAGGATAATTTACATTTGTATTTTAATTTAGCGAAAAATAAGTTTGCTTATTTATTTTAAATAATGTGCCTATTTATCACTTAGGAAAACCATACTAATATTATAAATGTGAAAGGAATGCATTAACAGGCACTAAATAAAATTTAGATTAGGATAAAATGTGATACAAAGTAAGCTTCAACCCTATTGACCTAAAGAGGGTAGTAAGCAGTATGAGCCACAGCTAGTTGTCTACTATTGTTTGGGAAATAGAATGTGCTTTGTCTCTCTAGCTTAAATTCTAAATAATTAAAATTCATAAATGTAATCTTTCCACTGAGATAAGGAGTAAGTAATTCAATTTTAAATGAAATGCCAGATAGAAATAGTTTTTAACACTTACATTCTCCGCATAAAGCTTAAGGCAGCCCTGGAAGTGTTCCTTCTGTGGGGACGAGGACATGGTGTCTCTACCGCGGCGAGGGGATGCCTGCGGCGTGGACGTCGCCACCGCGCGCTCCGACGCCACCAGGGACGAACGCTCTGCATCATCATCATTTTTATCCTGTAGAAATTGATTTTTAACACATTTTTTATTTGCACATGGATTTGGGGTAAAGCGGAGTTTGGTAAGGGATAGGTGGAGTATCCCTCCTTTTCCTACAACATCCAGTCTCGCATCAAGCGCTTATGCTAGCTGACATTATGAATTTACAACAAATTTCAGAACTTACCTGTGTAGAATTTAGTATGTATATTGTTACAATGTTAAGATTTGGGAAACAAACCTGTTAAACCAAAAGTTTTAAGAACGAACAGAAACTTCCTTACTGGATATTACCTCAACTCTTCCTGCTACCCGGCTCTGCGGTATAAGACTCCGTCGACGAATGGAACTGTTGGCGCTCCCGCCACTGCTGAGTCTCGCGAGTCCAGCTCGCGAAGTTATTGGAGTTTCTAACACCATTGTTCCATTGACATACAAAAACACTACTGTTTTATTTACACTTCTTATTTTCACTCAGGCATTTAATTACTGCTCTTTTACTATGGCTCGAAAGTATTATTTCAATAAAAATTGAAATAAAAACGACCGTTGCTCTATTGACAGCTAATAAGTCGAATTTGACTTTGACAAATTGACATTTGACACTGTTACTCATAAACAAGAAAACTTGCTTTTATTTTTGGTAAGTATAGCACAGACGTTTCATTCGGTCAATTATGTCTTGCTTTTGCGACTTGCGACTAACTTCACTTTGTACGAGATAAGGTGGTGGTGGGTGCGGTGGTGGTGGTGCTGGTGGCGGCGCGGCAAGTGGACATGGTAGTGATTTTAGTTTTACTTGATCAGTGATCACTGATCAGTAATAGTAACGTGAAATGGATAAAAAACATGTTTTAGCCGGGTATTTAGCAAAGTGGTGGAAAAATATGACTATTGCGAATCATGATTTTATTTGTTTGCATAAAACTATTGCATCTTAATGTCTGTTAAAATTATATAGGTCAATGGTTAAAATAACATGTTCCAATATTCACCACTCAGCTTTGTATTTCTAAATCCACACGCACCCCGTTATATCTCTACATACTACTAAAGGAAGAAGTCACCCTCCTTCAGTGATTGAGTGATGATCTACATAAGTTGAAGTTAAGGATTTAATTATAAAATCAGACTACATGCACCCAGAATTTTTCACTACTCCATACAGTAGGTACTCAATTGTTCATAATTAACAACACTTTGCAAGCAAGGGGACGTTCAAGTATTACGTGAAACAGTTTTTAAAGATTTTTGTCCCTTCCTTAAGTAACTCGCGGTAAGTGTAACGTTTTTCTGTAACCCCCCCTCCCTTAAACGTTACGTAGCACCCATTAGGACCTTTTAACTTTAAAGTCAAAACTATGTTGCGCAAAATACCTAGTTCCCAGTAAAAATGACGTAGGTACAATACAATCCAAAATGAAAAGGGTTGCCAACTTAAGCATTTTAATTTCCGGTTTTTTTTAAATAAAAAAATATGTTACGTAACGTGTTGTTTGAACCCCCCTCCCACCCTTGTAACGCATCGTAACGTTTTAAAATACCTACCCTCCCCCAAATTGCGTTACGTAATACTTGAACGCCCCCTAATTAGCGCGAAATTTTCTTCAAATCTTCATCATCAAAACGATTCACATTAATATTTTATTTCATGGAAAACATTTAAATGTTTTCTTTATTTAGTTCTAAAAGTAAAGTAAAAGTAACATTTTAGGTCGTGTAACATTGAGGTTACATAAGAGGGTCAAAAGTAACGTAAAAAGTTACAAAAGTAACATTCTGGCTACGCTGACTCCATACAAAACGGCTTCTCCGGTCAAGCCCGGATCCAATCCGTTTGTCCGATTTTTGTATGGGTTTTTGAAAAATTCCGGGTGCATGTAGTCAGTAGCGGATCCAGGAGGGAGGGGGGTCTGACTAGGGGGCTCAAGCCCCCCCTCCCAAATCATCTAGGTTTAACCCTAACAAATCTAAAAATAAAAATTGATAGGTATTATACTAAGACACCTTAGATAATATTCTTTCCATGATCTGAGGTACAATAACTACCTACCATCAACACGTGTGAAGTGAGCGTATGCTGAGACGCAGGTGGCGCAGTGCCTTACGGTGTAGATTTTTTAAAGCGTAAGCAAGTTTAATGATTTTAGCTAGATTTCATAATTTTGGTGCCAAAATAATAGAACAATTAATTGAATTAGTAATTCTTACCTGTATAATAGAAATCATCCACACTAGGTACTAAAATGGTCTATTCTCTGTACTAATTGATAGGACGTGGATGAGTGTACTGTGGCATTTGTGCAACTTTAATGGTGGATCTATGAAATTATAAATAGAATTTAATCTGAAAAAAACGACATTTTACAGCGTTACATTTACGAGTCCGAAAACTAAGAACAGACAACAAGTATTAGAGGGATTTATTCGCAATCTCAAAAAATTTCGTTTGTGGTTTATGTAAGATCATAGTTTATTAGTTGCCTTTCTTTTGAGAGATGATTCTACTGCTTTTATGTGGGACCAATGTTAAAAGCGCAGAAAAGTATTACTTCGTTTGTTCAAATAGCCAATCTGCTGTAACGGAAATTATCCTTTTTTAGATCTAGATATTGGTCTCCTAGGGGGAACTTGCTGTATTTTAGCTGTAAAAGTCTTTCCTGAATGGGAGTTACATATAATCTTATTACATTTAATCTCTACTTCCAACAACACCATGCGTTTGAAATTGATTATTGCCTTTTTTGGTCACAGTTTTTTTTTGTAAATCAGATTTTAGTTAATATTATATTATCTTTTACCACGTAATTTACCACAAATTCGAGCTCGCTTTGCTAGCACTTTGCTTGCGCTTGTGAGTTCCTTTTAATGTAAATTAATTGTTTTTGCTAATTGCTAACACCAAATTGATTTTGGAGCCATGGTAAAATGTATGTTATTAATGCAGGCCAAAAAAATGTTCTCATCTATAAGTACTTTTGTCAATCGATCGAGATCTTCGGTGACATAATGGCCAGCTGCGTCTGAGTATACGCTTAGCCTTATCCTTTGACATATTTCATTTGACCTAGGTGTCTATCTGCGACTTGCGCGTACTTTAGTATTGTGTGCGACTTCTCACTCCCCTCTCTCCCTCTTTTCCCATAAGTCCGAAACAACTGAGCCTAAAAAAACTACCTTGATAAAGCCTCTCCTTAGCTGGGTCAAACCCACAGAATGCGGAGCGTAGCGTGTCATTCCTGTTCTGTGGTCAAACCCCCCCAAACCAAAATCTTGGATCCGCCACTGTATGTAGTCCGAGCCTTGACTAATCATTGTCTCTAGCAAGCAGTGCTGCCAACTTAGGCGAATTTTCGCCTTTTAGGCTATCTCGAAGGGTGTCGGGGCGACCAAAAGTTGAGATTGGCGACTGGTCACCGTTTAGGCTACTTTGAGAAAATAAAGGGACGACATCCTTTCGAAGTAGATAAACTGTCATAATTTCCTCTCTGAGTCTTAAATGTTTTAAAAATGTATGTAGGTACTCGATAAAGCGTATGTTTTTATGACAAATAATTGCGTTGGTCGATACCTCTGCTTCCATGTGGACACATTAACAAATATTTTTATAGTATTTAGTACGCACTACAACTACAGGTGGATGCACCATTTTAAAAAATACATAAATGCTTTAGTTGATTTCGTTCGTTTTGTGTTAGTTGGAGATGTCAAAATAATAATGCAAAAAAATCACTTTAAAAAAGAAGCATTTTAGGCTATTTGGCTTTAAATTAGGCGATTTTAGGCTATTTCATAGGAAAATAGAAAACGGCGAATTTAGGCTACTTGGCGCCCTGGCGAATTGGACTGGTCTGGAGTTGGCAACACTGCTAGCAAGGAATACATTTTCAGTCGCTCGCTCGCTTCGTCTCGCTTATTTTTTCTTACTATAGGTAAAAAATATTTATTTATGGCAAAAAAAAAATTGCATTGAATTAAATAAATACGTTTTATTCAATAAACAGTGAAACGGAAAATACGATAAAAGTAATAGATGTCGCTACTTTGTATGGGTTTCCGGCTGCTGCCATTTCATTACCCAGCTGTTTGTAAACGCCGCGCTTGTTGCCAACTTCCCGTCAGTCATTTTGTTCAGTGGCTGATATTTCACGGTCGACGATATCGGGAAAAATCTTTGTCATCGGCGGCTTATTTTTAAAGTGACACAATGAGTTCTGGAATGCCTGAATTAGGCTCCAAGATAAGCCTAATATCGAAAGCAGATATTCGGTACGAAGGGAGACTTTTTACCGTTGATCCTCAGGAATGTACCATCGCTTTGGCTAGCGGTAAGTTGACAAATGGAATCTTATAGCATTAAATTATCTCTCTACAGCGCATTAGACGTTCTCTAATTTACTCCTGTAGCTGCATTTCTTCCTTCTGTAAAAGAAATGTACATTTTCCATCAAAATTGACTGCCACTTTGACAGTCAACTATTCCCTCCTAGAATACAAACCCAGCTTT
Organism: Anania hortulata; assembly: GCA_963576865.1. Classification (NCBI taxonomy): domain Eukaryota; kingdom Metazoa; phylum Arthropoda; class Insecta; order Lepidoptera; family Crambidae; genus Anania; species Anania hortulata. The sequence continues at coordinate 15,666,254 of OY756401.1, forward strand.
GTTTATTGTTTGTTGGAATAAATTCTAATTGTTTCCAAATTTCCATGTTCTCGAAACTTCTAATTTGTCCGATTTCTTTTTTTACGTGGCACGTTGTTTGTGTTCTACCCTCATCAAAATGTTAAACGTCTGTAAGTGGCCGGAGTTTCACATTGATGACGTTGATAACTAATACATTTCTGTATACAATTACTGCGCTCCTGTTTCAGCACGGTAATACTACAGCTGTTTGCATGAAAATGATATTCTCTGACGACAACATGTGTGAAAGTATTGTAATGCTTTACAGATGTTCAAACATTTTCAATTGTGAATGTGTACATTTCTCATTATTTTGTTGGCAATAACATATTATTAAATGTTTTTTATTATTTTGCAGTGCGATCATTTGGTACTGAGGACCGTGAGACACAGTATCCTGTAGCGCCTCAAAGCCAAGTGTATGATTACATCTTATTCCGTGGCTCTGACATCAAGGACATCCGGGTGCTCAACAATGTCCCCTCACTGCCCAACGATCCTGCTATTATGCAGATGTCAGTCCCTCCGTCACTCGGAGGTGGCAACACTGCTCCAGGGCAGTATGCAGGACAGTTCAACCATCCTGTGGTTGGACAGACGCAATATCCGCAATACCACCCCATGGCTGGCTTCCCTGGAAGTGTGCATGCCCAACTCAACAAGACGAGTGAGTTGTCACCACAGACATCAGTGGAACTTGCAATACAGCCAACAACTGCTCCGATCGGATCTGGAGTGGCACACCACTTGAATCAAGTGAAAGACCAAGGTTTCCTATGTTGGTTATACTTGCTTAAATGCTTTCATAAATGCCGCCTTGCGATTTTTATTTGCACAATTACTTTACTCTTCTAGAACTTATGAAATATTTCTCGCAGTGAACATCTTATTCACAAATGCGTAATGATCAGCATTTATCAACTCAATATTTGACCTTTGCTCTGCACTGAGTACACATAGGGTTTACTTAGTGTTAATTCTAACATGGAATATTTTATTCCAATATAAGTTCTAGAAGCATTTGAGTCTGCCATCATCATCATCGTATAATTTAGTTTAGCATGCTTCATTTGTTACGTAATTAGTTTCATCTTTCGTCGTCATTAACATAATTATAAATTTATCATTTAGGTATATATTTTATTGAATAAAAAAGTATGACATACTAATAATGATTGCCTCCTACAAGTCCCGTAATTAATTGTGAATTATAGTTACACAATGTATTTCTTTCTATTTAGTTTCGATAAAAAGTTTATAGAGAACTAAACTAATGAGGTAATTTCTTTTATTAAAGATGTTAATAGTAATGACGACTACCACCACCATGACAATTGGTGTTTGGTCTGGAGTGTGTATTAACATTAATTATACAACTGAGACTTATAATTAAGTTAAAAATCGCAAACTGCATTCATGTTCCTTGGTCTGTTGCTTATTTCATTAAACACTATTTAAATTAATACTGTTTCTATTATCTTTATTACATTACAATTTTAGTATTTCCATTATCACTGATCACTCATCTGAAATTGAAATCTAGTTTCATTCATATTCATAATTTTAAATCTTCAATGAAGAGTTTTTGATGCTCTTTCAGTTATTAGTCATTTGTAATGCAAGCATTTCATCATTTCATCCATAGTGCTTCAGTTTTATAGTAAGCTTGCAAATTAGTTGTATTTAGCATATCTGTTGGATGAGTGTAGTAAAGTATTGAATATGACTATTTTAGGCTCCATGCTGGATCTCCTCGGCGGAGGATCGCAGCAGAGTGCATCGCGATCCGGTACTCCTGCGGTTGGAGGACACAGAAAGAGCCCTACGGCTGACCAAGGCACTCAGGTAAGTTCTTAATAGCACTGGTTGAAAATACGCCTCGGTGTGAAACATTTTACAAATGACGACAAGTAAGCTAACATCTTTAGTAGCTCAAGAAGTCTTCTTGATAGCATACAAGATGTAGATTTAATTCCCAATTCCTTAATTCTTTTGAATTGTAATACTGTAGTATTATGTGACTTCTAAGTAGTTGCAATATAAAATTTTAAATAATACATTAATTCTTCATTGATATGAAGTTTAAAAACAGTCATCACAAAATACAGTACAAAATAAAATACAGTTTAAAAATATTCTGTATTATTTTAATAGGGAATATTATGCACAAAATAATGTTGTTTTTTACTATATTTAGAAATTATAGTGCTAATAGTGAAAACATAGTTGATTTTAGGTAAACATTATGGTTTAATATGTAATCATAATTAAGTACTATTTATTTTAAGACCAAATGAAAATATATGCATATTCCCTATTAGATATATGCCCTGCCAGGGCTAGTAATATGGTCGCAACAATCTCATAGTTATGAACTTTTCAATAGAACAATGGCTACTGTTAGATTTCTTTTTTGTCATATAAATTTTCTAATGTAGGTAAGTAAAAAAAACTGCAATACTGGTAAAGAGTTTGTTAAACATTTTTACTGACTTATATAGGGTTACATTGCAAAGGGGTGCCAAATCTTTAGGAGTGACTGATAATGACTGACGAATGACTTTATTTTCGGATATTTTAAAGTATTTTTATTAAAATTACTAACAATTGAGATGCTTCATTATATTGTTCCCTAGATCTTATTTTTTAAATTTGACACACCTTTTGCAATGTATCCCTGTATAATTTTTAAAAACAATAATCCGAACTGGTTTTTTTTCTAAGAGGAATCCCCACGGCGCGGCTCGTTGACACTTCGTGCGTTCGGATGTGTGGAAATACACGGCCGAATACAGTTTTCTTTTACGAGCGCACGACGACAACACGTACATTTCTGTGATCCTATGATAAGTAGCTTAACACTTGTGTTACAGAAATCGGAAACAACGGCGGACATTGATAGCTATCCTTTCGAACCCTGCTCACAGTTATATTTTATCAACATGTTTTAGTGTAGGAAAACAACATTAAACTATGTTAAATGTTCATGGTGTCCCAGCAGGCGGGTTCCGTCGCGAGCGGGTCCGGCCAGCAGCGGGACAGCCGGCGCGGCAGCAACGCGGGCCAGAAGCCCGGCCAGCAGGGCCGCAACCGCACCGACTCGCGCAACCGCACGCGCTACCCCAGCGGCGGCGCGCAGCCGCCGCACCAGCAGCACCAGCAGCACCAGCACCAGCAGCAGCACCAGCCCCACCAGTCCCACCAGCCGCAGCACCAGCAGCACCAGCAGCACCAGCAGCAGCACCAGCAGCACCAGCACCAGCAGGGGCAGAGCTCGCAGCAGATGCACCACCACCATCAGGGCGGTGAGTCACCACCGTAATACATTTTTCAACTTTGTCAACGAGCTGCTCTATTACAGCTATTTAGTTTCTTCTATGATGAGAAGCTATCTCAAGTTGGACTGATCTCCTCGTCAAATGGCAAAATAAATCAATCCTGCTGCAGTATGGTCGATCTATGCTTATGGTATTACATTATAGCTTTCTCATAAAACATTCGAACTACCAGTGAATCGACTTATTGTCTTATATGGTGAAAATTAAAGCCTTGGCCACACAGTCAGCGGGACGCGATAGCGACGGGACAGTAGCGCGACGCCAGTGTTTGTAATGTACTGAAGTCTACAGAAGACGACATACAGCACCGTACCGCCGCCGTCCCGCCGGGCCAAACGGGCGCGACGCGACGCGCTGCTGTCGGGCGTAAGCGGGACAGTTGATGTGTTGGGTTGCATGGTAAATGTACAGCAACGGCAGGACAACCTACCCAAAAAGTTAAAGGTCATTGAACCGATTTCAACTTCAAGTTCCAAACAGAGATCAATATCAATATCGTTTTGTGGTAGGTTGACGGGCTGTTGTCTGTGGCGTCCTGTATTTGTATATTTTTTCAACTTTTTAGTGATTTATTAATGAATAGTAAAAAAAATTAACGTCTTGACTGTCCTAAAGTCAACGAAACCGTCATTTCCGCAGTGTGACGTGTACGCCGCGCTGTTGCCCCGTCGCGCCTTGACGGCTGTGTGCCCAATGCTTAAAAGTGTACGTAATTGCACTCGATTTGACTACTAGGCTTGCCAGCTGTGTGTCTAATTCACATTCACAAAGGAGAATTAGTATTTAATCTCAAAGGTTTGATCCAGGTCAACAAGGCTACAACCGCGGCGGCTGGCGGGGAAGGCCGCGCGGGCGCGGGCGCGGCTTCGTGCCCCGCAACAAGAACACGCTCAAGTTCGACAACGACTACGACTTTGAGCAGGCCAACACGGAGTTCGAGGAGTTGCGCAGCCAACTAGCTAAGGCTAAGATCAGCGACGGAGAGGCCAAGCCGGAGGCCACCCCTGTCGTAAGTTCGCCCTCGATGGACCAAAGTGCAAAAACCGTACAGTGGGTTAATAAGAGTGACGAAACAGTCACGGTGACAAAAGTCACCCGTTCGGTCTAGCTCTTATACATACTATCGGTTAATGTTGTTTTGGATAAATAAAGTTGTTTAACTACTGTATGGTTTTACACTCTGATGATCACTATAGTTAGTAGCAACAATAAAGTTCAAAAACATCTTCATCAAGCAAGCTATAAAAGCAGTGCAGCAAACTGGGAAAAACCAAAATCAGCGACGGAGAGGTCCTCCACCCCTGTCGTAAGTTGTAGATGTTGCCACACAGTAAAAAACATACAGTGAATTAAAAAATACCCAAAAATAGGAGTACGCGAGGGCTGAGAGTCGAGACACTGATGAGAGACAGAAAGCCAAAACACCACAAACAACCCTTACAAGAAGTATTCCAAAACAGATAAGAACATTCCATGAATAAAGAATACTAATTGGAAATGCGTGTCACCGTTATTAACCCAGATGTTACTGAATCTTTTATTTTTCACGTACTACCGTTTTTTTTTTTTTTTTGTTACCTAGATGGATATATTGAACATGAAAAAATAAAAATAAACTTTTTTTTAAATCTTTATAACGATCGGTCGCTGTAAAAGGGTTAAAACAATCATTTCTAACATGTTATATGTAACATTTAGGCTATTTGCGGTGTTTCTTAAGAATCACTTGTTTGCATCTTCTTTTAAAAGTGAATAACGGTCACATGCTAATTTCGGCAGCGCAATATTTGACATGTGTTGCCAGTCGAGAACACCAGACAGGCATAAAGGATGGGATACCAGGGGCGTGCATTGGTAGGGTAGGCTATCACCCATTTCAAGTCAGCAAATAACTTTACAAATAGAAACATATTCTATAAAACTATAATTTGTAAAGTTATGTTAAGCCTATATGGAATGCACGCTACTGTGGGATACCATGATAAAAAAAAACTTTAAATAGTCAAGACATTTTTGTTAATGTCGTTAGAGACTAGTTGTTGACCCACTACTGTATGGATTTTACACTGTGTTAATACTGTAGTTAGTAGCAACAATATGCTCAAGTTTGACCACAACTCCGACTTACGCAGGCCAACACGGAGTTCGAAGAGCTGCGCAGCCAACTAGCCATGACCGCGGGCAGCGATGGAGAGGTCAAGCCGAAAGTTACCGCTGTTGTAAGTGTGTCGTTATTTTATAAATTAATCCGCTTTTAAAACTAAGAACATTGTTATAGGACTTTTAAAAATATAAATTAGGACCTATTTGAGGTCAAACCAAAAGTTACCACTGTTGTAAGATTGTCGTCCTTTTATAAAATAATCCGCTAAATATTTTGACATTTTACTTTTTAAATACTCATTAGGAGCTATTTCTAATTAGAAATTGGATCAATAAATGGTTTGGTTGCCAGTACCTCTAAAATAAGTGACAATCCTTACTTCTTGGAATCCTTGACAGAATTTCGTTTCAATATTACTATTACTATCAATGCTAAAGTAGATCTGTCTGTCTGTCTGTTACACTTTCACGCCTAAACTACTAAAACGATTTCGATGAAATTTTGTACAGAAAAAGCTTGAACCCTAGGCTATAGCTATAACCATAGGCTACTATTTTTATTCCAACACCTAAGCAAGTAAAATAGGGTTGCCAAACCATAGTAAACGCGGACAAAGCTAGTAATGACATAAATATGCCTCATTTAATGGAAGATTACAGAGTAAAATGCCGTTTGCCCAGTCGTTGACCTTTACCTTTTTATCTCTAAATAGTGTTTCTTCTATTTTGGACTCGGCCCTTCTACTTTGGGCGGGCGCCCCCGCAAAACCAGATTCTATAGTTTTTATTATTGTAACGCGCTCTCTATGTGTAAATTTAGTTATATTAAAAAATAAATTGATTAAAATTAAGTTAGGACTTTAAAAAATTATATTGTTTTGATTCACATGATTTTGTTCAAAATGAATTTTATGTATTATTTGGCATGACATAAATATACACATTAGATCAAAAACTAAACTGTTACACACATTTGTTTTTTTAGAAAAAAAACTATTTTTTTAATTTATATTTTGTGACGGTTTTTTATATGATTGGATAGGTATAATATTATTGTAAAACAAGAATGCAATACACAGGATCCATGAGTATGGTCTCACACAGTGTAATAACACTTTAATGTACACTTATGACGCAAAGAATGAAAATTTTAACAAGTGTCTTGTTTGACAGGCGGAAGTAGACAAAAAAGATGACTCAGGCAACGAGACGGGCGCAGGCGAGGCTGAGCTCGACGAGGACGCGAACGGGTTCATGGGCTACGACAAGAACAAGAGCTTCTTCGACAACATCTCCTGCGAGGCTGTTGAGAGGTCAGTCATCATCATCATTTCAGCCATAGGACATAGGTCCACTGCTGACCATAGGCCTCCCCTAGTGATTTCCAAATTGGCCGGTTGGAAGCAGCCTGCATCCAGCGGCTTCCTGCAACCTTTACCAGGTCGGCTGTCCACCTTGTGGGTAGACGTCTTGCCTCCATTCTAAAACCTTTCTACCCCTTCGGCCGTCAGTTCTGCGTACTATGTGACCCGCCCACTGCAACTTCAACTTGCTAATCCGTCGGGCTATATCAGCGACTTTTGTTCGTGTACGGATCTCCTCATTTCTGATGAAAGACGAGCATAGCCCTATTCATAGCACGCTGTGCGACCTTGAACGTGAGAGTTCAGTTCTCGTAACATTGAAACACTAAAAAACAACTTACCAGGTCCACACAAATAACAATTAAGTAATTTTAAAAAAAGAAGGAATTATACAATTTGGAGTACCACATTAAGCTACACATACCAGCCAACAACAATAGGATACTATTATCTATTTCGCTTACGTGAACATATTGTAAAAATATTTATTTAGATAGAAGATTTGAAAAAACGCTCGCCCAGAAGTCGCCCAAATGGGCACACACAGACAGCCGGTGTCCACGGCGAGCTCACGACTTCCGTGTGTGTTAAGCTTTAAGAGTTAAGCAGTATTTAGGAACAAAATAGTAGATTGTATGAAAACTTGTAAAAAAATTAACGGAACTGAACCTTAGGTAGTTTTTTGTTTTTAAGCACATTGATATACAGGGTTACATTGCAAAGGGGTGGCAAATTTTAAAAAAAAAATCTCGGAAATAATATAAAGAAGCGTCTTAATCGTTATTATTTCTTTTCTATTAATAATTGTATGTTACGAAAAAAAATTACTTTAAAATATCCGAAAATAAAGTCAAACAGAGAGACTACGAAAGCCGCGCGGTCATTCATTAGAGGCGTAGGTACGGTGAGCTCACAAGGACCTTACGCAGTGCACATACGGCGTTACACTATTACAGTTACTGATTCTGAGCCACTCCAAAAGATTTGGCACCCCTTTGCAATGTAACCCTGTATAGTGTTTTACCAGTTTTACCCGTTATTCCCCCTTAGGTCGAAGGGCCGCAGCCAGCGGACGGACTGGCGGACGGAGCGCAAGCTGAACTCGGAGACGTTCGGCGTGGCGAGTGCGCGGCGGGGCGCGTGGCGCGGCCGGGCCACGTGGCGCCACCACAACCCGCACAACATGCATAACATGCACAATATGCACAACATGCACAATATGCATAATATGCACAACCCACACTACAACCAGCAGCACCAGCCGTGAGTTCTACAACTTGTTTTTTAATTTACTAACTTCGTGACAGTGTATCGTCACAGAACAAATATAGTGGCACTATAAACTTACTATAACCTCATGCATGGCATCGATCCTGCAGGTAGGTATAAAACAATATCCGATCTGTCAGAGCGGTGTTACTGTTCGCTAAGTAAATGTGAGCTGAGATACCAATGTTTCGTATTCTTTCCTACCGTTTGTATTCTGCATATTTAACGTCTTTGAAAAGGCAGATACTTTCATTGGTTATTAATGTTTGTAGCCTTAAAAAATAAGTACTTATCTAGATTTATTCCAAAATTTAATAATGTGGTGATAGAAAAATTATTACGAATTCCTATACATTACTACTTATTTTCTAATTAATTGGTTAAAATATTACGTAAAGTAATTTCAAAATTTTTAATAACATTACACAAACAGTTTAAGATAAAAAAAAAAACGTTATATTGAACATTGGCATTTCAGACTTATTCAATGTATAAATAGCTTGCGTTTCGATTGATTTACGCAACAACGTTGGCCAGGCGTAACCACAGCTACCCTTTGATATGTTCGTATTATGATCGTATCGCGATGCCACATGTGTAAAAAAGAAATAAGAGGCAAAGCTTTTAGGAAGTGTTATAATTGATAGGTACCTATTTTGTTTGAGTTATCAGGACAAGAATTTACGAAATGTATGACCTTTTAGTTATTAATATTAAAATGAAAGGTTTTATTTGTTTAAGTCACGGGTGTTTATAAAACTATTTAAGTATCTTAATCCGTTCTTCTAGTCGCCATAGTACAAGCTATGTTTAGTTTGGGGATAGATAATCGGTGTGATTGTGAAAACAATTTATTTTTTAATAATATTACAAGGTATGGATGTTGGTTACTCACGCAGACTATTAAACAGTTTTCGATGAAATATGGCACACAGATAGACCGTTGCCTGGATTAACACATAGGATACTTTTTATCCGGGTAACGTAAATGCAGACGAATTCGCTTTTTTATAAATATCGATAGTTTGAGTATCGATAGTCGGTCACCACTAGTATCATTAACCCCGCTCCCCCGACAGATGGCGGGTGATGCGCGGCGGCGGCGGCGGCGGCGGGCGCGGGCGCGGCGCGGGGCGGGGCGCGCGCGCGCAGCCCGCCGCGCAGCCGCAGCCGCTCGCGGCGCCACTGCCGGCCACGGCCACAGGTAACTCGCACCCGCAGACCTAATAGTTAATACTTGTACTACTGGCGGCACCGATCTTGAGCGCTGGACGAAAGATGCGCAGAAGACCAATACGATTACGTGATTGAGCAGTCGCGCGCCGCCCCCGCACCGCCGGCCGTGATTGGGCCCTCGCTCCGAGCACTCCGCGTCTCTGATGATCGATGCGATGATGCGCGACGATGATCGTCTCGTAAGATGCGCAAAGCGATCCCCACTCAAGTCCAGCGCTCGAGATACGTGCCGGGGATTGTACTTGTACATAGTACTAGATACATAGTCATAAGGAAAAAGACTTATCTGTCACTTTGTTTTACATATGGGGAATATGCATGTTTTTTATTTCGTCTTAAAATAAATAGGTAGTTCTTAGTAATAATTAATAAAACATTAAGAATTTAAAAAAAATATTGATAAATACCTGACTTACAGCCTGGCGCGTGCTAGACAAGGAGATCCGATATGCACGTACAGTGACGTCACATTACACGTCTGCCATACATTTTTCATAGTAAAAGTTGTTTTAGAAAGAGACACGTATACTCCAATTTGTAATTATTGTATTACAGCTATTTTTTACTTAAAATCAATTTTCTTTTCACTAGTAGCACTATAATTTCCTATAAATATAGGAAAGACAATATATTTTTTTCATGCATATTCCCTATTGAGTTATATTCATATTTATATTCGGGATCAGTGAAAAAAAAACGCATCTGTATTAGTATTTTTCGAATTCGATTTTTGTAATGTCAGATACATTTCTTCTCCTTATGACGGCAGACTTGTACAGTCAACGGCAGTTCAACCTACCAAAAAAGTTAAAGATCATTGAACTGATTTACAACTTCAAGTCCGACATGTAGAGGTCAATTGAGAACATTTTACGTTTTGTGGTAGGTTGACGATTGACAAGCTGTTGTCTATACTGTTCCATTATAACCAGAACTCGCATTAAACCTGGCTTCTTTGGCCTTTATTATCACACACTAATAGAAATTTCACTTATAACTACGTAATCAAATCTTGGAATTAACCTACTTCTAACTGATGTACCGATTTAAATACGAGAAAAAACTTTTAAAATACAATCAGTTCTGAAATTATTTATTTAGGTGAATGGTTTGTTTACTTACATTATTCACCAGCAAAAACAAAATAGCACTGTACACTGAAATTTTAATCCATATACCGCTTCTGCCGGATTCATCTGACAAATATTTTTTTTTAAAACCGCCCTAGTTTTTATATGTTTTATAATACCGATTGCTATACTCTTTTCAAGATAAGAAGAAACTTATGACACATCACGTGACTTCCCTGTTGACACAAATAGTGATGTGCTATAACGAAATCCAGCCGATTCTTTTTGAAAATCGAGAAAGTTTATAAAGAAAGTTTAATCGATTTTTATTCAAATGAACTTATTTAAAATATGAGATATGCTGCAATGTTCTACTGCCAGAGTGCCGTATACAGATTTTTGACAAGTCCTTTTTCCCTTTTTTGGCATTATACTAAATAAAAACAAAACAATAACGAAAACTTTATAAAAACAGTAACAAAAGTCAAAATAGGAACTATGCGAAAAATAACGATAACACAAATCGCATACAAGCAGACGCTCTCGTACTACTGACGTCAACGCATAGGTTTTCACAAGACGACCGAACCGATTCATCGATTTAGTTCCGATTATGTATTGTCAATCCCTATAAGTAAACGTTCCGTTTTACGCATATGGTATTTGAAGAAAATCCTATTAATTTATTTGTTAAATCATTAAGATATATTGTTGGTTTGCAATTTTTGCTTAGATTTTTAGAGGCAAAGATTATAGTGTTTTTGCAATGATATAAATTAAAAATTTAAAATAGATTTTGTAAAATATTATTGTAAATAGTATGGGTGAAACGGAAAATGCCAAGTATCTTATCTTGAAAGGACTATAGTCGGCCGCTAGGGGCACGGCAATTGATAGCAAACTAAAAGGATAAAGAAACTTACTACCCATCTAAATCTAATACTTGTTTCTCTTATGTTTATTTCACAGTTAATACTTTGATGCCCCCAGAAGTAAGATAAAGCTGGAATAAATCACTTGCTGACTTTACCTCACTACATATTATAATATGAAAGTGTTTTAGGGAAAACTGGACAGCTTTCTTTGACAAAACTATAAGCACAGAATAAATAATATAGCAGAAGCGACACTTAAAGACATTTGCTAAAATAGATTATCTACTCTCAGTGTGCGGCAACAAAGAGCAAATTTGCTTGCACCGGGCAATGTACTCTCATTTTTTAATAGCCTACAAAGCGTTACTGCAAGCGATAATCCACCAAAACGCCACAAGTGAGAGCTCTTTTTACTTTGTCCTGTCAGCTACCGCTCTCTCGCAAGGGCTGCGACTTGTGATTGTGAATTTGGTCGATACCTACCTACGCATGAAATAGCGTGTAGATAATTAGTTATCATTTCAATGAAAATATTACCTTCCATTCCGGTATATCGATACAATTAATTTATGATAACACCCTGATCATAATATTAGTGTTAAAGAGCCCTGTATAAAAATGTCGTAACGTAGTAAGTACCTACCTAATGAGGACTTAAATAAAATATTATAGAAGTGGTTTATGGACTTATTATAATATTGTGGTAGGTCTGCTGGAAATCGAGACGTTAGTATTTTCAATCACAACGGAGCGGTCGCGTCGCTGCTACAATGCTACCTAGCGACCCGGTGGCAAAATATATAATTATTTTCGATTTATTTTAATTTTCTAATTCACAGTGAATAAAGTCGGAAGTGTAACGCGTACAAAAAACTAATTTTAATAATAAGAACGTGTAACAGCGCGCTCGCGTGACACGACTGATTTTCGCCTCTTCGAAGGTGCGCGTCGCGTAGGTATTTATCTCAACCGAAAAGCGGAGTGTCATAGGCCTGCTATAAGTTGCCAATAAATATTGACATATTTTTTGTATTTGTTCACAGCAAAGTAGAAGAGAGATGCGACGCCGAGTATACAATGAATCTTAATTTATTATCGCGAGGACTAATCAGGAGAGCAAACGTAACGGAAAAGTGTCTTGGTGATTGATTGTTTATAATGTAATCAGTTAAAAGTAATTTTGTCCTTGCGGGAAGTTACAAAGTGGTGCGGATATAAGCAGACGGACAATGTGTTGGTGTGATAGTGTTGTATCCAATAAATGGAAGGAGTAAGATGGAAATTCCCGTAAGAAGCGAAAGAACAAAATGTCTTCGTGTGAAAACGCTCACAGATAGTGTAAATTAATTATAGGAGAGCAGTGAGCGATTGTAATGTTTGGGCGAGTTGTGTTGTACATTGGCATGAACTAAATTAACTTGTATTATGTGAATCGTCACAAGTCGACCGGAAACAGCGATATTAGGCTAAATTATGTAATTCGATATGACAGTGTGTCGAGAGGCGACCGCCTCGCCTGTAAATTATCACGAGGCTATGTAGTTATGATTCCTGCATAGTTTAATTAATTTAAACATTTATTTAATTCATGTCCAATGGATTGTATTTTCCTAAAGCTTCTCACGTATTAAGCGCGTTTGTGCCTATTTAAAGTTGTAACGAGAGATAGATGAATGTACATGTTTTATTATTTCAGAGGGGTCATTGCGCTTCCATTTTTATTAATTAGCAATGGCCGGGTGTCTCTCAGCAGTCCTACTGATGTGTTGTAACAACACACTTGTACAGTTAAGTGAGGGTATTTGTACAGTAGTTATTCAGAGTAATCTGCTGGTTCAGAATAAATTGAGGGCTAGTGACGATTGGGGGGACTTCTATCGAATATTATGTTGCAATCGGCCCTGTGTTTAATAAAATGTGGATGACTTTGTTTTTATTGACTGTCGTTTTATTGTTAGAGTATAGATAAATAAAATGTGATAGTAGGACTGCTGGCGCGATCTGATGGCGGTGCCGAGTGGCAGTTCCCGTGCCGATGTCGTGTATTCTGTTGGACTGTTGATATTAAGCGAGCGGACGGCCGGCACCGCCGTGGTGATAACCGCCAGGTTTATTCGAGAACTACGAAAGTGATCCACTGTTTTATCACACAAATTTTAGTATGTATTCGAATTGTTCTGGAAGAGGACTTAGTTTAATTCGCTCTATAAATTGGAATCATTTGTCGTAAAATATATTCTATAGATTGTTTGGCAAAAGTCCTTTTCGTGTGAAAATTGAAATAAACTTTTGACAAAATACATTATATTTGTAAAAATCTGTAACTCAAAAACTGTACCTGGTGATTGTAATATGGAAATATACATTTACTACAAATCTTCCAAATGGTGGTTTCTGTTCAGAATGAAATCCTCTTTTAAGACTTGTTTTTATTGCAAATAAACTTTAAGCTTGTACACAAGTACCTGTAGTCAATAAGCTATACATATTATAATGTCAGTAAATAGTCAACAAACTTCATAAAAATGTATACATACAAAAACATATCAAAGTAAAACAATTTATAGCGCAATCACATTATTCAACTCATTGGCGGATAGGCCATACATACATACGAATTTAATTATTGTGATACAAAAATAAGTGTCAAAATGGTAAAAGCAGCTCTTATTAGACTGGATACAAAAAAAAACCCAAATCCAACGTTCTTTCGCCTTTGATACTTACGAAAACTTCTTACTACCCTTGAAACAAAATGTTTAACATCCGTAACTAACAATTTAAAAGCCATAAAATACAAGTATGTGCTTAAAATACACACTTGCCTGTATACAATTTCATTCATTACAATGATTAGGAAGGTACACAATACAAGGACTTACATCTAATATTATCCGCGTATATTACATACATAATAAATGTTGTTATTTATAAAACATTTCTTAAAAAATATAAATGCTGCTTCTTTCACGAGACGACTATTCCTACCGAAACAATATTTACACAACCACTTCATAATCTTGTTTTCGAGAAGACTCATAAACCTATAAAAATGTATGGCGGTCGTAAATATTGCTTGTAATGTGCCCATTTTTAGCACTGCTACATAAAGTAAAAATAAAGGGGGATATTTCTCCGAAGTTGATGGAAAATATCTGGACTACGTCTTGAGAAAAAGTGGTTAGGCCCTCGTTGGCACGATCGTATTTCAGTTGAGCTTTTTGTTAAGCCTAGCTCCCACTAGACCAAGTCGAATATTTTCTTTGATCCCATAAGAATTCAAATTCATTCATTCATTCACAGGAACGCTATGAAGCTGCTAATTGCAGCACGCGGAAATCGCTAATACAAGAACAAATTGAATTCTATTTGACGACCTAAGTGAGCACAGGACTCTAAAATTAAAACGTCTTTTTAAAATGATATAGGGTGGTCCAAAAGTAAACTAAGAAATATTTTTAGATTTTACTTTTGCGCCATACCTGTATACATTAATGGTGCTGTTAGAAAATGGGAATGATTATGGCAAGTTGATGGTACTTTTATTATTAACGAACTATTTTGAATCAGTTTAAAGATTTCAAAAGGGTATGTTTGTGGAAAATTTTCTACCTACACATATTCAAATTGCTATGTAAATATTATCTAAAGAGATTGAATTTGAGACTTTGCCCCATCCTCTAACAGCACGGGTGGTTCAAACATGTTGTTTGCCCGTAAGTTTGTTCGTGTCAATTAACATTAGGATCTATTTAGCCACGCCACTCTCGAGCTGGCTGGCCGTTCTCCACGATCCACACTGAGCCGCTCTGACCTTTGGTGAGAATCTCGACTAGCGCTCTTCCGACGTGATCCGCGCTGTAAGAAATAAATATTGGACAACATCACATACATTGCTCGGATCCATGGTAAGAAGCTAAAGCACTTGTGTTACAAAAATGAAACGGACGAGGAGAACGAGACGAGAGACCTGAAACATACGTCGAATTAAAAAAAAAATACAAACAACAAATATACTCTGACAAAATGATATACTTTGTTCAGAATTTAAATTTGAATATGTAAATAAAAATAAATATTGCATTCTCAAACTGGAATTCGGAACAAAGTATTCATTTAAGACATTTTGTCAAAGAGTATTCTGTTGTTTGTAATTATTTACTCTATCGATTGACGTATGTTTCATAGGTGTACACCGAAATAACGTAATTATTGTAGGTACTTGCAACTTTAGGTGTGCCAATTAGGTTCGATGCCTTTTTGGGGCTCAGGAAAACTCGGGACTCAGTATCGATTCTAGTGTCCAGGTTTTTTTATAAATCCGTTAAGACGTCTTCGGTGGTTCATTGGTCAAACTGACTCATCTAATCACTCAAGAGGTCTTGGGTTCGAATCTCAGTACGGGCAAAAACGAGATAATCGAACTACCTCAGAGGGCTGTAGGTGGTTAACCGTGTCGTACCGTAAAACCCAGAGTGTAGCGTGTATTCCTGTTCTGTGGTAACACCCGTTGAGAACTTCAAATAATGTTTTCAAAAACATCCTGTATTTCCATCACTTATTTTATTGTAATGGTAGAAGGTATTGCCTCCAAACAGAACGCCAGAGAGTTGATTTTACTTTCTAAATTACCTTTGCGTTTTGCAGCTGGCATTGTCCCGCTGCCAGGCGGCCTCATACTCGGACGACATGAGCTGCTTGCGGATCTCTTTGACCAGGCCGGTGTCAGTCAGTCCTGGGCAAAGCACCATACTTCGTACACCGGTCAGGTTCACGTGGTACTGGTCCTGCAGGACAAGTTATTGTTTAAATCTCCAACAATAAACACATAAGTAAATATTGATATTCTCATCAACAAAGCATCCGAGACTTGCAGGTACGTACAATCCCATTCAGCCCATAGCATATGTGCTCCATTTGTTAACCACACAAAATTTTGTAATTCGTGTCGCGTAACACTTGGAAAGAGATTGGTTTGAGATCGACACTTCAAAACTTTGTCAATGTTGTTTTTTTTTTTCGAAAAGTTTTATTTTCTTGTGTTTTCTTGGGTCATTCCCCCATATCCTTCATGTGTACCCCTATATCTCATCATAAGGACTATACTTTCGTGTGACCCGCCGTGGAACCGTACGTGCACAGAATAGGTACGGAATGTGCAACAGTGAGATTACTTTCCGTGAAATAAAAGTAGTGTTCTCACGATAAATGTTTCACCTGCAGTCTGCTCATAAAATTCACTAGCAAATTATAATGATCTTATCAACCATAGTAGGACGTCCACTGCTGATAGGCAATGATGATCTGCTGCGCAGTAATGTACCTAGACCTACTATAAACCTTGGTAGACCCACCCACTACAGCATAGTTGGTCGCCATGTCTTGCAGTCGCTCCTTTCTTTCACCAAAACCGTAATATAAGCTGGTGATGTACTCACCCCGTAGGCCCTGGTCAGTCCCACCACAGCGTAGTTAGTCGCAGTGTATATAGGTGTGGAGACCTGTGGTCTTCCGAACGCCGTGGACGCGGTGTTCACAATAGTACCCCCTTGGCCCCCGCGGTCCTTCCCCATGTACCGGTACGCAAGCAACGTCCCGCGTATCACTCCGTTCTGCCGATCAACGAGCTATTTTAGTGACGCCTATTTTTAGTTGTCATTCATTAATACCTATTTGCGTAGGGGACTTCCTATTCGTATTTGAAGAAATGAGGATTTAAATCGGTTCGTTGAAACTTCCTTTCTTTGGATGTTGCAGTTGCAGCTTAGAAAACAAGATAGAAAGTAAGATGACCTAAAAACACTCTTACTGCTATTTATTTACGTTACTTGCTGACAAAAGCTATCTAGAGTTTATCTGCCAATAAATTAGGTGCCTACTTATTCTTTCCTTTTCAATTTGTGAGTATTTTAGGTTTGCAGTGGTCCTCGGAGTCTCCCTCCTAAATCTGTGGGTCGTGAGTTCGCATCCTGTCACGTACCTACTTAACTGGATTTTTCGGAATTTAAATACGAATTTTAAACCACTCGGGGCGGTAGAAGAAAACATCATGAGGAAACCTATACATGGACTACTTTGTTCAGGTGAAGGAGGTCTGATGACAATCGCGCCAAATGCAATAATACATCCAGGATCATGGACAAGCGTAGGTTTGCGTATGTTTAAACTTGTTAAAGAATTAACTTGTAAGGTAAGTACTTAACTTACTAGATTAACGTCCACCTCTAGCTCCCAGAACCTGTCGTTCATGACGCCGGCGTTGTTGATGACGATGTCTAGCCGGTTGAACACCTTCATCGTCATTTCGAAAGCCTCTGCAAGAATAAAGACTAGTGCTTAAAACATTGGAAGGTCTGTACCGACTCGACGATTTGTTGTTCATGTTTTGGGATGCTTGAACGTGAGTTGATTTTTATGTGTGTGTTATTAAAACGTTTAGTTAGAAGGAACTTTTCTTCTAACCATTAACCTCTAGCCTTAAACGACATCGCTTAATTATGGTTCTGTACCTAAAGAGCAAAAGGGAAACTATTCCTTTACGGATTCCTATATTTCCTATTTCTATTAGATTAGTTTCTAGTTTTTTTAACCCATACCATCCCACTGCTGAGCAAAGGTCTCTCCCAAAATCTTCCACCGACCTCTGTCCAGCGCCAAAGTTTCTTGTTTGGTTATGAAAATAAATATTAATTTATGGAAGTGAATCCGACTCGCTCTTTGCTGGATTTTTAGTTTTCTAATAATTAAAAAAACAAAATCGTCTCCTTGTTTGTAAATAACGTAAGTAGGTAATGCGTTTGTAGCCTCGTAGGCCGTACTTAGTCCCTAGAGTAGGTAACTTTGTCCATCATACATACCTTCATACTGTGGGTAGTCCGTCACGTCACATTGGCAAAACAGCACGTTCTTCCGACCATACTTGGCTCCCAGCTCGTCGGCCACCTGTTCGCCGACCTCCGAATCGATGTCGCACACTGAAACCTGGCAAATGCAGGGGTAAGTGCGTTTTATTGACCAATGCTCCGGGAAGTAAAGAGTTAACTGGATCGGTAGGTCCAGGTCTACTACTATGTCTTACTAATATGATGTGATTTTTTACCTAAGTTAGTTTTAACCATAGACTTAGAATACGCTACGCTTAGTTTTAACAGCTAATAATAATTATGGTATACTAGCAGTCCCGGTGAACTTCGTACCGCCTCATTATAAATGTATTTTTTCGTGAATATTTAGATATTTTAACAGTTATTCTGCTATTCGGCGCGAAGACAAATCTAACAAATCAAAGATCATAAAAATCGGTCCAGCTATTCTTGACTTCTATACCATGGAGCAAGCACATACCCTAAGAGAAATGTTATATGATTTGTTCGACAAAATTTTCCGCCATTTTTTAATCTGTAACTGTGCTGTTTTTGTATGGGCGAGGTTTGACAGGAGTTGTCATTTCATACTAAATGTAAGTAAAACATCACTTACTAGTTTTGGAGAAAGATGGTTTGCATTGCTGCTCTATAGGGTATGTACTCGACGGGTGTAACTAACCCGACTTTGTTTTATAATATAAGATAGATATAGATTATATTGTGGGCATTCCACAAAAGATTCGTCGTATTTTGTTTTTCAAATTATTTAGAATGACTTCTTCCATTAGACGATATACTGCGAGGATTACTTATTTTAACTTATTTGGCATAGTAACAAACGTAAACGATTGAGAATTCATTGTAATTTATTTTCAACTACTTAGGTCTAATCAGTTAATTTTTACACCTACAATTTTTTATTGGACATTTAGAAGCTTTCAGTAATGGTCTAAGGCTAGATGCACTATGATTTAGCCAGAAAGCGAGGACGTATTTTGCTAGCAGTGGAAGAATTTATATGAAAAAATTTAATGTTAATTTTATCTGTAGGTAAATGACGACCAGTGGCAGTGGCGTAATAAATTGATTATTCACCTTGAACACTTAAAGATCTGAGTTCGATTCCTGGTTTAGGGTCATTTAGGATTGTTTTTTTACTTGGTTAGCAAAAACTATATTTTCTGTAAAAAAAAGGATAATAAATTCTTTACTTCGAGACGACGACAATTGATAATACCTACAGAAAGCCACCATTCTCAACACCTCCAAGATTGTTCGAAAATTGTTTACAGGCTGCATCAGACTTGATTAGATGTAGTCATCTAAAACATATGTATATTTTTTAAAGTTTTAAACTGGTATTAACTATTGGTATACCCGTAAAATATCATAAAATACCGATGTACCGAACATCCGTTGTAGAAATCCAAGTTGCACATAATACGAGTAAAACAAGGTCCGCGTAAAAGGTGATTAATCCAGTCTTTTATTGAAAAGGATGGAGATATAAAAGTTTGGCGCATGGAATTTACTTAATATCTCGTAATCTAATAAATACATTTTACTAGCCAATCACTTTGTTTGCTTTCGGAGAACCGTATCCTAATATTCCCAATCCAACTAAATTAGTAAGTTGTACTTGTCTAAGTGCAACAATAAGTCTTCAAATGATCGTTAGCGACATAAAGAAAGAAATAATTTTTAAAAAAAACTGAGTGTTATTCTTTAACTGTATTGCAATTACAGAAATTTTAATTCGCAACGTCGCATCTTTCATGGATAGACACATCTTACAACTGCTTAAGTACGATGAAAAATAATCACGCAGAATATCAAGCGCCGGCAAAAATCAATACGTATGGTTACCGGCGGATAAAGAACCTATACCTCCGCAGTCCGCAGGTTCCTAACTCACGTCTCTGGTTCGCTTGGCTTACATCCAGCCACTTCATTCATCGGCAATTTTGCCTTGAACTTAGGCATTTCCTAGCCATGCGCGGATAACACTTTACAGTTTGCTCACCTTAGCTCCTTGTTTGAGGAGTTCTTCTGTGTAGGCGAGGCCGATGCCGGCAGCCGCACCGGTGATCAAGGCTACCTTTCCTTTTAACTCCATCACTTTTAATTCACGGAAACACCTCGCCCGAATGCGGCTATGGATCCACTACGCCCGCTGCGGTTCGATCGCGACGGGAACTCCGGGGGTGGGGCGCGCGCGGCCTCCCTAATCCTCCCCTTGGTAGTAAATACGCACGATTGCACGCCACTCTCGCTCGCTAGTGCCTACGTTGATTCAGGGTTGTTGTGTGGCGATATATCGCCTTTGTCCTGTACAGTCCGTGTATAAATAACCACGCGCATGTGCCTATTATTGTGTTGCATATCGTTTCCTAATGATGAGTCATTCAATCCACTTATTGCATGCCATTGTTGGCTGAATGTGAGCAGCCATATACTTTGTGTCATCTTTTTGTACCACATTTATCGCAATAAAAAAACCTATTCTATTCTATTAAAATAACTTGATGCTAAAGGAATATATTCCTTTTTACCTCTGTTTAGGTAATGTTTAATAAATTGGAGTCTGGAGAGATACTCTCTGCATTGGATTGATTTCAGATAGTGTGATCTTTTACAGACCTACTTACTGGGTTGTTTTGTTGCCCGCACGCGACATTGTTCACGTGGTTTTGAAATAATTCAGAAACCTACATTGCAGCTTACGCACAAAAACAAAACTTCAATCGTAATCAGATGAATGGTTTACGTTATGATCGCATGGGAGAAACAAATACATTTTTTATACCGTGTGTCCCTATCATCGAGCATATATTACTCGATGGTCCATAAAAAGTAAAAGGAGACTTGATCCAAAATCTACGACAGTATAAATGAAAGAAAAACAAGAGAACTTCGATAGAACAAGTATATACTTAAAAACGAGTAAGCATTTAAATACTTAATTAAATTGCTTGCGTTACCCTTGTTTTTTCGATTTTCATTTGCTTTTCTGTCATTTACTTTTTCCTATTTTTATTTAATTTCAGACGTTCACTTGTTAGGTATTATTTTCAAAATTGTTTTAATAAGGGTAGATTTTTCAATAGCCAGATAACTTTTATGTGAAGAATATATTTAACATGTTGACAGTTTTCGTATAGAAAATGTGTCAAACCGTTAATTAAAATTATTCGTTCAATTAAGTTATCTGGCCATTTAAAAAACGGCCCTTAGGTACTCGAGGTTACCCTTGTACGTACGTAAGTAATCATAGACCCACCTAAGAAAGGCTAGGCTATGAAGTTGTAGGTGTATCTTCATGTGCTAGACTCTTATGATTGACAAACATCTTACTCCCGATTCAACTCTTTGACAACAAATTGTCGACCGGAAAACCACGTGACACTAGGATTTACTCAAAGGATTTAACATTAGTGATACGTGATTTACCTGTTATCAACTCATTATCAAAGGGTTCCCGCTAAGATTATTTTCTTCACTTTTGAGGTACTTAGGTAGGAACGGTACTCGTATGATACCGATCCCTAAATAAGCGTAATTTTTCTGATACAACTATGAGAGATCGGATCCCTGATCCGTTGTCAAAATGTTAAAATCTTATCTGTCTCTGTTGTTGCTTATACAGGTGGCCACTACGAAACTACGAAAAATCGTAGAACATACATAGGGGTGATTCAGGTACCTCTCAATAAGCTCTCAACACGAAGCACCTAAACAAAAATTTGACGTTACTTTTCTGGCCACCCTGTATAAAAACGCTAGGCTGAGGGCCTAGTGAGTGCCACAAAACAATAGCTAGACATCGATCGAATAGTAAACGTTAATTTGTGCATATAACTTTTTTGGATCGCTTTGCTAATCCGCACCCTTAATAATGCAAATTAAAAATATTACATTCTACGTAATAAGATTTGTTTGCCTTAATGTTTTGATGACAAAATGGGAAAAAAATCACAAAGTAACACCGTTACCAAATATAAAATGGTACTTAATACTTCCTCTGGTATTTCGATGGAGACTTCATTTGTTTTATTAGTGCTACATTTGTGAACATTAGTTTAATTAGCTGTAAACTGTTTGTTTGACCCTACAATTAATAAAATAAAAAACCTTAAAATATAACAGAAATGAAAGATAAAATCATGTATTGTTTTTCTTTATTTGTAAATTTATCAATCTTTCAATCGGGTACAGTAAATTTTTCTTCATAAAAATCAATTTTACATTTTTTTGCAATTTTATCCTTGAAAATATCACAGATACAACAACGTCGCGGCTGCGGTTGCGCCCGCGCGTCGTACACACATCCAAAACGCGACCATTTTGATTTGCCGGACGCGAACTATACACAAATGTACCAAAATAAATTTATCATAAACTACACTATACATAAAAAAACTTGGAAATTTACAAACCCCTCGCTTTAAAAGTTTATCTAAAACAAAACCAGAATAGGGCTACAACGACACGTCTATTTATATAAAATAAAATATAAAGTTTTGATTGACACGATCTGTACATTAAAATAACCATGATTTATGATAGATATTAAAAAATAGAATACACAAAAGCTATGTACAATGTTTATATCACAGTTGGATCATCGATAATTCGAAATTACGCGACGAAACGGCCCGCGCTCACGATCTACCAAATTATCAAATCGGATTTTTTCTATTCAATCTTATAAATAGTTTGCAGAGATGTTAATATCAGCGAAGGATAGGGGTGCGGTGGTATAATTTGGCCTTGAGTGTAGGTATTTTGCTTTTAAGAGTGGTGAGCTTGGTCGGCCCCTGCAGCGGGGACGGCCTTCGCGAGGTACGAGAAGGAGCGCGCGTTGGGGAGTCCTGTGAGGACGCAGGCGCTGAGAGCAGACCGATTCAGGTTCATTGGTGCAGCGTCGTACCATTCTAAGGTGTCTCCGTCGTAGCACTCGACATGGGGGATGGTGGTTGACCCTGAAATAGTTTAGGGTGAAAAATACTTCTGTAGCAGATTACTTTAATTCCCGTTTCCGAAAAACTCGTGGGATTATCTAGCCATAAAAGGTTATTGTCTGTTAAGTTATGGGTTTACCATTAAAACCTCCGATAACAAAGATCATGTCGTCCAGCAAAACGGTGGCAAAGTTACTTCTGGCGCTGAACATCTCCGTCACCTCCTGCCATTCACCGCCGCGATGTGGATTGAATCTTTCTCCTGTAAGAAATATAACTTTTTCGTTTGAAGAAATTTGAAGCGAAGGAATAAGTATGGGATGGGTATTTATTACTATTGAGCAACAGTGTCGTAACTAGGGCAGTGTCAGTAGTGCCAGCTGGAGAAGAACACAATAATTAGACCAGGCCATGTTTTGGACCATGCATGGGCGCAGTTATACAGGCTCGGACCGGGCGCATAAACAGCTAGATGCGGCACTATTGAGCAAGAGCAAATACAGGATGAGGATACATGCCTACTTATACGCTACCTCGCCCCTCGCCCCCGATTACACATCAAAGATAGGCTCAAAGTTGACAGAACAACCAACAACAACAACCATAATGAGAGTAAGATGGATAGACCAGTATTGAGGCGGCTGTATCCATTGAATCCTCCAAGTGCGTAGAGGCAGTCCCTGTAGGCGATGAGGCTGACACCGGAGCGTGGGCTCAGCATCGACCTGATAAAGCTCCATTGCTTTGTGTCTGCGTCGAACACCTCTGCTGAGCTCAGAACCTCTTGACCGTTGAAACCGCCGACGATGTATATCTACAAAATGGATCTTCTCAGTCAAGTGTGATTCAGAATCTACGAAAATGAACTTAAGTCTTATATTCGCTATGTGCAAAGTGGGTGGTGGGGGACGTCAAATCGATCGCAGCACGCTATTTGGCAGAAATGTGAAATAACTCTGGACTGTCATGTGTCAAATTGCTATATTTCCATAGAATTCCATACTAACGAAATTAAGTACTTTAAGTAATAACGTTAAAATTCGCGATATGGGTCACAGTACGTGTTGTGTTATAAAGTGTAGAAAGAAACAATGGGAAAACCAGTTCGTGCATGTTTTATTCGTTTTCAAGATGGAAATTGGAGCATTAAAATAAATGGATTGCTGCTGTGAAAAGAAAAAAGTTTGTAGGGGGTTTATGTCACAGAAGTTTATCTTATGATCACAGCTCTTCTTAAGTAGCTTTGTCCGTTGGTTCTAAGCTCTTTAACGTCTGCTGTACTGATACTAATTCTTTACCTTTTTGCACCAGTTTGAGGTTAGAAAGTTATATCATGTTGTATCGATTCAAAACCCGTACGTTTTATAACATTTATATTTTAGTTCAAGTAAGAAAATCACTTATTATAATATGCACAAACTTTTTAAATATTTTCATCTAATTTCGAAGAAAAACAACCCGAAAATCATTCTCAAACCATCCAGTTGCCATAATTTGAGAGATCTTAGTCCACAATAATTGTGGTCACTAGGGGCGCTGTCATCGGGCACACAGCTAATACCTTGCCACCCAAAGAAGCAGCGCTGGCATCCGACCGCTGCTTGTTCATGGCCGTGGTCATCTCCCATTGGTTCTTGTCCGGGTAGTAGCGCTCCACAGAGGACATGCGTGTGCGTCCGTTGTAGCCGCCCAGCGCGTAGATCAGACCATCTAGTAAAATGTTTGTAAATTACTTCCCAAAGAATTCTAAAGGTCTTCCAACAGTTAGGATCTTATTTTAAGATTCTAAATTTCATAACAGACTGAAAAAGGTATTGAGGTTAGAAAAGGTGCTGGGAATGCAACCTATAGTTACCCGATACCATAATGTTATGTTTGTAGTTGTTTTGCAAGATGAGTCGTTTTGTGATAAAAGCATAATCACTAAGGTGATGGTCATCACGAGACCTGTAGAAGTTGTCAGGAAGTGTACTTTTAATTTGAGCAAATTCTTACCATGAACGACTACGCTGACATAGCATCTTGCTTGGTACATGCAAGCCCTCTCATGCCAAGTGTTGGCTACAGGATCATAGCAGCGAACGGTGTTGAAATGGTCACTGCCGTCGAAGCCCCCGATCATGTAAATCAGGTTGTTGAGGGTACACAGCCCGTGGTAGGCGCGGGGCGTGAGGTCCATGTGGATGGAAAGAAACCAGCGGTCAGCCCTGAAGAGTAAACCGTATTTGATTTTCGGGAACTCTAATCAGCATATAGAGAATTTGCTAACTATAATAGATTAGTAGTAGATAGCTTAGTTTTCTTAAAGGTGCATGCGGCTTTTATAAGCCCGGTGATGGCTTTTTTGGCCATTATTTGCAAAAAAGAGCTTATTTTCTCGAAATTTAATTACTATACGGCTATTAAGCAAAGGAGCAAATAAATTAAATACTTTAACCTTGTATCGTATGTTTCGACGAAACTCGTTGGGCTCCCGGCGCTCCATCCTCCGACAGCAAAGAGTACCTCGTAGGGTATCCGAGGACGCGCCAATGGATCATTGAGATCGGCTTCCGTACCCGGTCGAGAATCTAAAAGTGTATGAAATACTACTGCTGGATACAACGCCTCTTGATTCTTCTGTAAAATATTTTCCAATAAATCACTGCTGACGTCATGTTGAAATAATTTTAAAACTATAGAACAGCTTACCTCATCGTCGACAACTGGCTGCCACTGTAGTATTTTTGATTTAAAATATTTATAACTAATGTGACCGAACCGTACGCAGCACAATAGCGATGGAATATATTTTCTTCTGTTTTCTATATCGTATTCTACCCACGTTTTAACAGCTTGGAATACTATTTCTTCATTGCGAACATTGAGTTCGTCATCCCTTAGGATGTCTTCTAGCTCGTCGTAGGCAAGCGTTTTAAATTCATTACATTCCTTAAGTATTCTGCTAAAATTCTGTCTTATATATAATTTACCTTTCTTTTCTAATTCCCCACAGAAATAATATCTTGCGAATTTAAATATTCCAAGACAGTTATGTGGTCTCAGTTCTTGCAAGAGAAATTGACAACACAGCTGTATGACTCCGACAACATCGAATTGGTCCGCATAAGGCAACAGATATTCCACATTCTCTGCGGTTACGGTGCACGTGCCCGTATACGCATAATCAAGGATTAGGCTCATATAACAGCAAGGGACATCAACAAATATCTCTGTCTCTTCTTTCTCTCCTTTTTTTAAAGAATTTATGAATATTGCCTTAAAATACGGACTTACGGCAGATAGTATCGCCCGGTGTACGCGTATAGATTTCATGTCCCTACAAACAATCGTTCCATCGCACAGTTGACCGTTTTGTCGCAGCTCATTCCAAATAGCTGGGAACTCTACTACCGAGTAATTTTCAGGGAGACATACGCATTTTCGTTTCCGAGTTATTGTCTTCTTTTTGGTTAAACGTGGTTTCGCGGATGAAGGAGTACGAACAGAATTTTTAGTTTTGGTTAATTTTCGATGTTTCGTATTAAATTCCATGCCTTTCGAAAAAACGGCGGTCGAAACTTGTTATCTGTCGCGATGACAGATTTTACGACAGACGCTTGCATTTGTTCTGATCATTCAAAGTAAACTTTTTAAATGCTGTCGTGACGACTTTTGGAATATGAGCTGCCGGGAGCAAAAAGATTTTACTCTCACAAGACTAATTGAAAATTTGAACGACAAGAGTGCATGGACTTAACCTGCTTAGCTCGCACTTACTTCATGTCTTGTAACTGTATTTCCTGTAAAAAAAGGCTGACAAAGGTGACTGAGTTTTTTGCGCCGTTTCTTCTCATCACCAGCCGATATGTAGTCCTGAAGCGGTGGTAGGGTAAAGCTATATTTTGGGACGTGTATAAGTGCCCGGAAGAGGGCCTATATACTGAATAAATGAGTATTAAATATTATAGAACTAGTAATCTACCATACCTTGGTCAGACCGTGCATCTCATATGGCTGTCCCATATGGGGCAATACTTACTCCAAGTACCTAATTCAAAACCGGGCCTTAAAAATTGCTTGCAATTCCGCCTTTAAAACAAATCTATCGAAATTACACAAAACTTTAAATTTACCAACCTTATTTGAATGTATGTATTCTTACTAAGAAGTTCTACCTTATTACAAATAAAAATCATCAGAATAACCTTATATTTCTACCATTGGTGACACTCGACCCTTAGTTAACAATCGATATCGATTTCTAACACGGCTACCACATCACCACGCACTGGATCTGGGCTGACTTTGCGCGCGATCGAGCTGCTGCGCACAGCTCGTGCGGCCGCGGCCGGTGTCGGTCCCCGAGCGCTTATCAGTATCAGTAGTATAGTATTGTAGCACTGGGTACACGACTTCCTACTTGTTATTCAATTGATAATCCCTGCCGGCTAATTATTGGTAATAATACAATGATGGATGCTTTTAAGGGCCCGTCACGCTTTCTACTTGTGCTGACTCAAAAAAAAAAAAGTACTTACTACCTTATTTGTGTTGGAATGAACAACTGGTTTCTGAGGTGGGTATAATGATAATCTACGAAATATTTACATTAAAAATAAACACCTTTGGTTTGTAGTACTTTTGGGTTACTTTTGTGGTGGGAGATTCCTGATCAAGCATGCGTAAGCGAGACGCAGTAGAAGTTCTGTTGTTGTGCGGTCTCATGTCGGTCGCGCTTGGATGTTAACGGGTTGGATGGATCTCTTGTTGCAGTAAGTACCAACAGGCTTATTGGAATTATCTTGCTGCTGGGACTAGCTATGGGTATTTTGCCTTCACTATTATTTACATGATTTGTAAGGATAATACTTCACGACTATTCTTAAAAGTAATAAAAGTTAGGACAGTTGGTAGATAGGTGGTACTTTTTTATAAGTCCTTTTTTTTGTATAATTTTTTACATGTTAATAAACCGACACTATTACAAAGTGCTTGTTGAATAATGCTTGTATAATTTTACTTTAAATCGTTAATTTTATTTTGCAATGAAGGTATACGGAGATTTCATTTTAACTGGTAGAATAGGTCTTTAGACCTGATAAACCTAAAGAAAACAAATTGTTTATACCTAGGAAAAATGTACACTAGAAATTTAATTTAATTTAATTTAATTTAAAAACTTTATTGCACAAACTTAAAAATGTACAACAGGTGGACTTAATGCCAAGGGCATTCTCTACCAGCCAACCTTTGGGTCATGCAGAAAGCAGGTAATGGCTGCGGTAAAGGTCCAAAATAAATTGTAATTGGTACTAAACAAACTATGGTAATGCAAATTAAATAGAAACATAAGCATTTGTAAACATTTATTCAATAAAGACCTACCTATTCAAAACAACACAATATTATAGAACAAGGTTGTCCGGCAGAAGACCAAAGAAATGGACATAGTCTAAAAATGTAGCAAGCTAAAGTGGCAGTGGGCCGGCAACATCTATCACTGAACCGATGAAAGGTGGAGTAAACGGGTTTTCGAGAGGGAACCACATCGCGTAAACGTAGTTTAAGACGCCCCCTACCCAACTTGACGTGCTAACGAAGTAACGACCTGAGGAAGACCAAAGTGGCTAGATGATAAAAGATGGAGATCGCGCACTCTCACTAAGGAGGCTTACGTCCAACAGTAGACTGCTTTAAGCTGAGATGATGATGTGACCATTGCATTACAACAGTTAGTAATTTTTCGTGCAGTAGTTCTACCTACCTTACAGTAGTAGCTACTTTTTATTATTTATTGCACTAAGACAAAACAATAGGAAAAATGAACTAAAGCATACACTGCCAGTCAACCGTGGGGCAATAAGTTAGGAATGGTAGAGGCTATGCAACAAAAATAAAAATGATGTTGGAGAATATTATTAATTTGATTGTTTTGAATATCACTATTCCATATCTACTTTTTATTCTTGGTACCTCAGCTTTTAATAAAGATCAAACTATTAATAAATAATTAATAAATTGATTTGATAAAATCGACTAATAATAACGATTAATCGTTTAGGTTTTTTATATTGCAACCCAAATTGTCTATGTTCTTTACTGCTTACTGGCAGCATTAGGTTTCGCTGTCAATTATTGTTATTGTCTATAGTCTCTTTTTCTTCTGGTTGTCAAGATGGTGAGTTTCGTGAAGCTAAAATTAAATAAATCTCTAAAAATCTAAGTGAAAACGATGTGTTGTGAAAGTTTAAAGTGTTTCGTCTTGAGAATAATGGATTCAGAATGTGTTGCTTTGCTGATTTCAGGGTGTCGACATCAACCATAAACACGACAGGAAAG
Source organism: Anania hortulata (assembly GCA_963576865.1). Classification (NCBI taxonomy): domain Eukaryota; kingdom Metazoa; phylum Arthropoda; class Insecta; order Lepidoptera; family Crambidae; genus Anania; species Anania hortulata. The sequence continues at coordinate 15,695,678 of OY756401.1, forward strand.
TTAGGCGTACCGAAGTAAAATCTCAGGATGTGTACCTGAGATTGCTTGTAAAAGTAAGTATAACAGCGTATCGTTTTAAATGTAATTGGCAATTCATTCATGTGTTGTTTTTGTAAAGATGTCATGTGAGTAAAGTTTTCTAACCTCAACTTTTGTTGATAGTTGTACAGATACTTGGCCAGGCGTACGAACTCTAAGTTCAACCAGATCGTCCTGCGCCGTCTGTTTATGAGCCGCATCAACCGGCCGCCGATCTCTCTTTCGCGCCTGGCTCGTCACATGAAGAAGGCGACACGCGAAGGTCTGATTGCCGTGGTCGTCGGCACAGTGACCAATGATGTGAGGTTATACACCGTCCCCAAGATGACAGTGGCTGCTCTCCATGTCACAGAGAAGGCGCGTGCCCGTATCTTAGCTGCTGGAGGTTAGTAACAACAATAGTGTTTACTTTTATGTGCTTAGTTGTAAGTAATCCAGTGATTAATGTGCTTTAAATTTTAAGTGAGTCTAGCCTATATAAACCTTAATATTCTTGTTTACGAATACAGCGTAGTTAAGCCAATGTATGTATTGTTGTACTTAATTCTGTATGTTCCTAATTTTTCATTTAATTTTTTTGTTTCCAAATTACTCTTACAAAGTTATTACTTTGACATGTAAGCATTTAATACTAACCTTAGTTATTTTCGATTTAAAGAGCTCTCTGTCATGTCCATGAGTAAACACTCATGTTTATAAACCATGGCAAAACCATTGTTATGAATTGTGTGATTAAGGGGTAGGTAATCTTATGGCAGCACATAGCGGTCTCATGTCTCATCTAGCAAGACGAGACTAAATACATTTTAAAGAAAAGAAAGAAAGAAGAAAAAATGTTTATTTGGTACCTCATAAAATACAAGTTAAAAATAAAATAAAAACATATTAGACCTTAGAATACTAACATATTTTAAAAACTTAAAGTTAGACTATAAGACATGGTAGGTACCAAAATGGTCTCTGCTCAGTATGAGGTAGTGACGACAGTGGGCGCGTCACTGCCACTGGTATTCTGCGACACATTTTGTACTAGTCTTAAACAGTTGTGGAAACAGTTCCAATGAATTATAAATGATTATTTTCATCATAGGCCTATGCCTACAATATTCATCATCATCATTTCAGCCATAGGACGTCCACTGCTGAACATAGGCCTCCCCCATTGACTTCCAGATTGGCCAGTTGGAAGCGGCCTGCATCCAGCGTCTTCCTGCGACCCTTACCAGGTCGTCTGACGTCCTACGCTGTGCTTGCCGGTACGCGGCCTCCAAACAAACACCAAGCACCAAGCATAGCCCTTTCCATAGCAAGCTGTGCGACCTTGAGCTTTCTTATGAGGCCCACAGTGAGAGGCCACGTTTCAGTTCCATATGTCATCACTGGTAACACACACTGGTTGTAGACTTTTGTCTTAAGTCTACAATATTACAATATTGTAACCATTCCTTGTTTTTCAGGAGAAATCTTGACCTTTGATCAGCTGGCTCTCCGTGCCCCCACCGGCCGTAAGACAGTCCTAGTGCAGGGTCGCCGCAACGCGCGTGAGGCTGTGCGCCACTTCGGGCCCGCGCCTGGCGCGCCACGCTCACACACGAAGCCCTACGTGCGCTCCAAGGGTCACGAGCGCGCGCGACCTAGCCGCCGTTCCAACGTGTAATCTTTAATATAAGGACTACAAATTTAATTCTGTGGTTTTATTTTATTAGTATTTATTTACAGGCAGGCAGTTGAAACAACTGATGATTGCCCGTATCAGGTTGTTTTTTTTTTTTATGTATGCAGTTCAAAATGCTTATCTAGCCTGTTCTTAAATTGGTTCACATTACACAGACTACCTCTTCTGGAAGCTTATTCCACGCTTTAACCACTCGATTGTTCAAGAAGTATTTGTGAGGGTTTTAACACAGCTAACTAGTGTTTAGCCAGTTTCTTTACCCGAGAACAGACCAGAAACCTCATTAATAGTTGATGTGTTAGTTAATTTAAAAGAAAGTAGTAAGATTAACATGAATATCACAGATTTAATTGTTGTATTAACACTAAATATTTTTACATTATTTACAGTATACATTAATCCAATATTTTATTAACAAGTCATCTTGTGGTGATAGTCCAAACACCTTTTTCAAATTGGCAACTGCTTCTGACTTTGGCCCTGATGATTCTATTGCTGCTTTGACTGCTTGTGCTGTCCTAGAACAAACATTCAGAAAAATTTTTAGTCTTACATTTTCCAAAGTTATGTGAGAGAAGTCATTGAAACTTACCCTAGCCATTCTAAGAGTAATGATTTTACATGTTGATGTAAGACTGCATCATTAAATTTTGAATTATCTATCGCGTTTTCTATTCTATTCATGATTGTAGGGCCTAAAATAAAAATCAAACCTCATTATTCTTAAATAAAAAACAAGTGAAAATTTGGAAGACCAGTATTTAGCATCATTTACAAGGACTAACTTACATTTTGTAGGTAAACTTCCAGACCAATTATAGCAATAATTACTATTATCTGTTTTACCTAAAATGCAGATACTGCTTGAGCTCTTCACATCCACACATTCATTTTCATTCACAGTTCTTACATTTGGATCATCTAAATTTACTGGCATAAATCTTTTCAATCCATTGGCAATAATGCTAGCTTCTTCCATTTGTTTTATCATTACCTGAAATAAATTATTTAATTTAAACATGAGATACGATACGGTAATTGTTTAGAGTTGGAAGCTGAATTTGATGTGAAATTAATAAACATAAATACACATTGCTTACATCAATTCCTACTATTGTACAATACAATAGGACTCTAAACACTGATCTTGACAGCATACTCTCTAATGCCCTCAAGTCTATACATTCTTCATTCGGTACTTCACAGGCTTTTGCATCAAATATTGAGTTCTTGACCATTTGCGGGTTGAGTTTCTTGAGCAGGTTATGACTTGTGTACAGTGTTTCTGAATATGTGAGAGCACCAGCCTTTAGCATCCAGGTAAAGTGAGAATGAAGTCTTTTGAACACCTCTTCATCACCTGTGTTGTCAAAATAGGCCAAAATTAATATGAAAAATTTTCAATTTAGAAGACCCTGTAGTTTGGGTTGTTAGCTTTTAAGTTATTAATGGCTGTCATACTTTTTATTATATTACCTGTAAGTTGTTTCAGTGATCTAGACTGTCCAAAGTCATTTCTTCCAGTTTTTAGTCTTAAAGCTCTTTGTGAACATATCTTTTGTTCATTGTTGTACACAGTCTCGGCTGATTCTTGTAGCTCTTTGGCTATTCTCTGTGAATACAGATATTGTTCAAGTTCTCAGAATATTTCAGCAAAATGTAGGGATCAAAGTAAAAAAATCTAAATATTTACCTGCATATGTTCAGAGAGTACTGGCATGAGATTCAGTAACAGCATCTTGTCCTTCATGAGCACTACAATTGAAAACCAGCGCTTCAGCCCGCGTGCACGAGTATCTTTTAGCTGGAACGTCAGGCTTAGGACGTGACCCTGTGTATCGCTAAAGTATACAACTCCACCTTCCTTGCTCCAACTCACCTGTTAAACGATTCACAATGAATAAACTAATGCCTAAGGTTCTTTCATCAATAAAAAAATATTATTGTTTCAATCAATTCAAAGCAAACCAAAGGCGCCTGAATTAAATATTTTTATTAATAACTGTCAAGAGATATTTTACAACACTGGTCTTACGAATTAATGTTTGAAACTTACCTCGCAAGTGATACTTCTGATCGCTGCCTGCCGCAAGAACGCAGTCACATCGGTATTTACTACAGATTCTCTGCTGCAAAATATCGTCCCATCCTCGTCTCGTGACACGAGAATAGTTTCTGAGCCAAGAGAAGAGCATCCCGTGCATTCTACGGTGGATTTTGAAGATTCCTTGGTATGATTTTCGTCGTCAGTTGTAAACGTACAAAACAAGGGCCTGGGGCCGTGCGCTTCACAGAAATGACACAGACCAACGATAGCATTCATCTCGAAGAGAAAATCTGACTTATCTATCTTGTATTCCTGTCCAAAGTAATTTTTAGTGATAATCATTTGTAAAAATACCAACTAGTATTATTTTACTCTTTGTACCAACTGCTGTGCATTAAAATGTCAAAGTCAGCTGCTTTCTGTCAAAAACTCGGGGTCAGCAGGAGTAAAAAAAGCTTAGCCTTCCTTTGGTCCGATGTGAGTCGAAATCGATTTGAGTGTGCTCATTATAGTTCACGTTATTCATATAACCCGTATTGATATTGTAATACATATCGATATTTATAGCGATGCAGAAATCGAACAGGTTTCATCAAGGTTTTAGAGATATATCGAACTAAAATATCGATGTTTTCGATACATCGTTAAAAACATCAATTCATTCAGGAATGATATAGATTCTGACTAAATAAAGGACAATAGAATATAAAATTTTGAATTAAAATAGAAAGTTCACGTGAAAAAAATACTTAATCTAATACTGGTTTTAAAAAAAACTGCGCTTGCGCTGCGGTAATTAACAGGGGGTCGGAATAGTTAGAGAGAAACGGCTTAGGCTACGTTTTTTACGGTTTGAAGTGATCCCACCAGTGTTGAACTGAATTGCTTACGCTTGCGTAAATAGCATCTTTTAGTTTGCTAAAATTATCTACGCAGGCGTAAGCGGTTCAGTTCAACACAATATTATAATGATCACTTCAAATCATAAAAGTATGGCAGAGCTAAAAAAAAAAATTACAAATGTGACGTGTTAATTCAATGCATTCACTAAAATACATCGATACATCGTAATATATCGACAGTAACTGCTGTATCGGACTGTCTGATTCAATACTTCGAATGGTAAAAATCGATAGTTTCGATGTAGGTACATTGCTACGCGCAGCAAGCTCAAAGTCGCAACATCGCGGCTTGCGCTATACCTCCGAGGTCCTGGGTTCGATTGTCGGTCCGGTTTCAGTCCAATGTAGAAAACGAACTTTTCTTGTTTCGGGTCTGGGTGGTAGGTGTGATACCGTCGTTGTTTTGTCTATTTACTTTAGGATCAGAACAATACTTATATTAAGTGATGTTTTCCGATATTTATTAATTAACAACTTAAAAATGCTTGTATTGTGGCGATTATTTTGACAACCTTGTTAGAGCAGTTTATCTTTCTGCTTTACTTGAATAGGCGTCAGCAAAGTTGTATGGCATTTAATTGCTGGTAAGTTTTAGCGACCACCAGCCTTCCTTCCACCACCAGGTTCCAGATTTCTTTGGAAATCCATTATTGCCTAGTTATGTTTTAAAAATAGTCTGGTTCAAAAGTTTTTATTCAGTATTTGGCTTTATAGATAGGCAATACAATCATCATTGTCATCATCATCACCGTGCATGGTGGGCAGAGACACTAGGATGTGTTTCTTCGGAATTCCTACTGCAGTCTCAGCTGTCATACCTATTCGAATCGTAATAACAATTTCGAAAATCGGGGAGTGTTTTAGGGATACACATTAAAAGACGAATCAAAATCGATTTTGTTAACTCATTTATTCAACTGTACACTGATTCACAGTTAATAACTTCCATGGAACATCACAAGCACATAGATCACCTAGTTTATAATTTGACTGTGCTAACCAACTGCACACGGCGTAATTGCGCTATTAATATTACAATATAGTTAGTTGCATCAAAAGACGCGACGCGGACCACAATGGTAACCATTCACAGCGGACGACCGGAGGTCAGAAATAAACGCGTGTATAAAATAAATTAATTTAATTATAAACAAATAACATATTACTGTGCCTATCGAAAAAAAAATGTCTAAAACGTTTGTTTTATACTACAAGTTTCTGCGGCGTTTATTTCTTAGAGACGGGTTTGTAGGCTAGTTTCCTGGACTTGATGGAGGACCACTTGTGCCGCTTGAAGTAGTAGACGACGGCGGCGAGCATGGAGAACATGCCGATGGCTTTGATGGTCATGAGCCGGCGCTCGTCCAGCTCGGGCTCCGAGCACCAGCGCAGGAACGTGGCCACGTCCTTGGCCAGCTGCGACGCCGTCGCCGCCGTGCCGTCGCTGTACTCCGCCGCCTGACGACAACAATTTCCTTCTAAACTTTGCCAGTACAACCACTTAAAGGTGCATTTCTTACTAATATTATAAATGCGAATGTTGGGATGGGATGTTTATTACTCAGTCACGCCGGAACGGCTGAACAGATCTACTCGAAGAGGCAGTTAGTTTGGTGTACCAATCTATAGAGAAAATAATAACAAACAACAAATTTTCCTTGACAAAATGTATGTAGTAAATGATAAACTATATTCAAAATTTTAGTTTGAAAACGTAATAATCATTTTTATTTACGTATTCCAATTGAAATTCTGAACAAAGTATATCATTTACAACATTTTTTCAAACAGTATTTGTTGTTTGTAATTATTTCTTCTTTCGATTGACGAATGTTTCATAGGTGTACACCAAAATAACGTTATTTTAAGGTACTTGCAACTTTAGGTATACCATACAAAAAGTTCGAAGTTATTTGGCACAGAAATAGATTATAGCCTGGAATATATGATAGGTTAGTTTTTATCCCAGAGTAATGTACGGTTCCCGAGAAATGCAAAAAAAAATTAACACTAGATGTTTCTCGCGACTTTGTTCGAGTAGTTCATACTAACTATCATTTTGCAAAGACCTACCTACTTACACTATGAGTATTATTTTATCTTTGTTTGCAGATACTCTATACAAGCTTAATTGAAATAATAATTCAAAATCTTTAATTAATATTTGTAGAATGTTAGAAGTGTAGTGTATGTGTGAAGTGTTGTATGTTGTTAAAAAGAGAATTGGGGGCAAAATCTTATCGGATTTTCGGAATTCAAATACAAATGACAACATTAGATGTGAATATGGGTCAGTGGTACCGGCACCGGCGAGCTCGACAAATCTCATCACCTATACGGCACGAGAATGGTTTGTTGTTTGACAGGATGCAAGAGAGATTTACTAGGTCGTCTGTCCACCTTTTGGATGGACGTCCTAGGCTGCGCTTGCCGGTACAGGGCTACCATTACTATTCCTATTAGTAATAAAAATATATTAGTTCCAAAATATTTTTTGGCAAGAAGCCTTGTTAACAAGAAACGTGACAAAAACTATGATTATAATAAAATAGTCGTGCATTATAAACAAAGCTCAAATTCAAATAAAAGTTTGTTTAGCGAAGAAAACTTGTCGTCACGAACGTGAAATATAGTGTCCACCCGATATTTAGGTTTCGGCGAGATTAGGTGAAAAATTTGTGCTTCGGTGTGAAAAAGGAGACGGGGATTTCTGGGCCATTAATGTAAGTAGTTGAAGTATGGTTTAAAAAAATGGTCATATTTTTCCATCCTAATATACAAAAAATCTGCCCATTTCTCCTCCTGGAAACTGAGCAATAAGAAAAACAATACTTTTATGCAGTCACTACAAAATCGATTAAAATAATATCGATTTATGTGAATAATATAACACAATTGATAAAAAAGAAATACTTTTGGTCTATACTAGGCACTTAACGTAAACAAAATAATTATTTTCATTAAAATAAATATATTAAGCTATTTTAGCTTATAAAAAAATTATTAATCAAATAAAAATAAAAAAGATACTGTATATTTATTCTGTGCACTGATACTGACAGCTGGCTTGTCAAATAAATAAATAAGATTTGGATCACTCGACGTTTCGTATTTTACGTTTCCGCGTGTGCCTTTTGTTTGTGTGATTTTATATTCTTTTGTTTTTTTTATCGACCACGGCTGTTTCACTAATTCTGCCCCTGCCTAACCTGAACGACCCAGCAATGCTTTCAATCTGGACACGGAAGATCTTGCTTATACGTCTGACTAGATTTTTTAATTTGGATTTTACTACCGGCATAGACTGGATACAGAAGATAATGGATCTCAGTGTAAACTGTGTAACAGCGATTAGTCACTGTACGCACTAGGCAGACGACCCCTAAACGATGAAACTACTTTGCATGTATTTCAACAATGGCTTGCACCTCAGTCTGTAAGTATACCTTATCTAACCAGTTGTTGTCGTCTAGTTTGTGGCCTAAATGTAAATAACTGTATAGGTAACGTTAAAATATCTTTTGTATTTCAGAAATCAGCTGACATACAAACCTAACATAACCTTACTTTTACTAAACCCTTAATTAATCGGCTCTGAGATTAACAAAAACCGCAGAATTTTCAGTCAAGGTTTGCCAATTATTAATCTATTCATTTACACCATTTTCATCTTATTACATCCAGGGCCCAAATTAGTATGGAAACGTTTCCATCTCCTTTGTGTAATTACTTTGAATGGTAGTTTAGATCTCAGTTTTAGCCGAAAACCAAACCTAATGTTTTGGGATCAACTGAAACTTGGCACATTTATAGCGTAACAAATACAGTGTGTAAAAAAAACTTAACGAAGTTTAAACCACGCATGATCTGCACATCAAACCAAAGTAGAATGCAAAAAAAAAACTTAATTTTTTTACATAAACTAATTTCTAACACGGATTGTACAGCGCAGATACACACTTACAAGGACAGCGTAGGCGGCTGTGTGCGAGAGCTCGATTCAATGCGAGTTGTGCATTTGAAAGCCTTTTTATGAAAGAAATACTAAACAATTTTAACTGTTTCTTTAAAAAAATAATTAAATATAACAAATAGAAGTGATTTTTGTAAAAATCTTATAAAAACATAACATAAAAAACGTAACGTTAAACATTATTATCTCGGTAACCAGTCATTTTCCAGGTATGATGTGGTAGAAAAAAATGATTACTACTCAAAGCCGCCTGCGTTAGTGTATGGAAACTGCGGTCTGTGCGATCCACAGCGGGCAGCCACAGACATGCCGCGCCGCCGCGTACCCAGCGGGCACTGGCGGCGCGGTCGTCTTGACTGCCGTGTGCGTTGCAGTGTACGATTCCCTTTGTTCTATCGTTCGCGGCGAAATTGTTAAACCCGCGCCGCCCCGCCCCGCCCCGTCGTATATGCGCAGCGCCTTAATTTCTACGATTAAACTTAGGAAGATGGCTAGCAGTGGCTGGATGAAAAAGGCGGGAGATCGTGTCCTTTGGAACTCCTTGGGGGAGGCTTACGTCTCGCAGTGGACTGCAATAGGCTGACATGATATCTCAATTCTACATAGACAAAGTTAGCACATTTAGGTTATCAGTGGACTGACCTCGTCGAAGAGCACTTGCCCCATGGAGATGGCCCCGCCCGGGAAGTAGGGGTTGTAGTTCTGCCCCTCGCGCAGCACGATGCCGGCGGGCGCCTCGATGTAGCCCGTGAGGAGGGCGAAGATGTAGTCCTCGCCGCCCTTGCGGCCCGAACAGATCAGCGACAGGTCCGGCGGGTACGCGCCTTAACACAATCGCATTTAGCATTACCAAAGTAACCCAAATTAATTTTAAAAAAGCCTCATCCTTGCTGAGACCAGAGGCCTTGATTAGGGCCAGCAGCAACAGCGTTTTGAGGGCAATTACTGCTCGTCCTGACTGTTCTATCCAAAACCATTGGATAGGGATAGTAACACGTCAAATAAAATAATTAATTTGAATATTTTTACAACTAACTCCACTAACATAGTTTATAAGAAAAATTGTTACTAACACTCAACTAACAACTCTATATATATAAAAGAAAGTCGGGTTAGTTACACCATTTATAAGTCAAGAACGGCTGGATTGATTTTTATGTTTTTTATTTTGTTGGATTTGTCTCTGCCCCGAATAGCAGAATAACTAATTAAAAAATCTGAAAAAAGAGGCGGTACAGTCAACGGCAGGTCAACCTACCCAAAAAGTTAAAGGTCATTGAACCGATTTTCACCTTTAAGTCGAACATGTAGATCAATATCAATTGAGAAAATTTGACGTTTTGTAGTAGGTTGCCGAGCTACTGTCTGTACATACTTCGCCGGGACAGCTAGTTATGGATAAAAAATTCAAATAAATGATTAATCAATTGAATTGAATATTTTTTTAAGGCCTTAATCGCTACACTAGGAAAGCACACTGCACATTTATCCCGATGGGTGTCGTATTGTGTCCGGTCTGCTCTTAAGTGATTATTTTAAACGTAAGCATAAAACAATTTGGGAAAAAATATATATTGTTTTATAATTTTGATAATTATCTGTAACCTAGTCTCGCTCTTGTTAAAAATAATGCATAAAAATATTTTCTGTTTTCTGTAATGTATCTTAAAAACTTCCTTACTTAGTTGACTAACAGCTGTGTAAGTTTCAAACATTTACTTCTATAGCTTCATATGATCATTGTTTCTACTAAGTCTGACCTGATTAAATACCAGAATTATCTGTAGCTCCCTGTATATTTATACTTTGTTTATATAAAAATATAAGCATTTATAATAAAAATATTCAATCTTATCTGATTTATTCAGACGAAAATAAAAATAAAATACAGAATCAAAAGGTAAGATGACAGTTTTGCGGAATGCAAAATGAGTTATTAAACTGTTGTAACTTAATACCAGTGATCAGAATTGGTGACTATTTTTACCTAAACTTTATGGCAAGACATAACAGAATTGTTACAATCACCAAATCTCTGGGTTACCTACCTGAAAAGTACCAAGAATTTCCACATTTACTTTATAACTATAAACTATGTATTATTATTCTTTTTCTAACACATAAAGCTAAAGCGATTTTTTTGAAAGGAAGACTAGGCACGACCGAAAAATACGCGCTTATTAGTGTGGGTGGACTGCTGTTTCGATGCGAGCATCTTTAAACAAAAAAAAAAAACAAATAAAAATCGTTCACTTATTATTAATTTAAAAAAAAAAAAATTATATCGCTTTTACTAAGATTGTATAATAATAAGTGTAAATAAGTTTTTTTTTTCTGAATTTTTCGGGTAACCCGGAAATTAGGTGATTTTAATAACTCTATGTAATGTCTCATTACAAAGATAAATATGGTCGCCCTATTTCAATCGCTGCTCATTACATTACATTTAGTACACGCGTAGATAAGAAACTCATCGACATGTAACAAACTACTTCACAATATTGAGTCGAAGCAAGTAAAGAGCATTACCATTGTTCGCTGCTCTGGCAGCATTCTCGTTGGGGTACGGCGAAGGGAAGTAATCGGACAGCTTGCCGGGCCGCTCGAAGTAGTTGCCCTCCTCATCAGGGCCGTCTTTAATCATAACCTGCACAATCCCAACACGATATGCTATGCTATTTATCAAACTAGATATGCAACACAAAATATAATGGGTGAAAGCCGTTTTAGTATGTTGCAGATTTTATGATCTTTTTTACTTTGATTTCTTAAAATTTGATTATTGTTTCAAATGAATAATTACTTTAAAGATTTACTGTACTTTCTCTGAAAATTTTTATGTAAGGACATTGGATTAAATTCTAATGATTTGCACCATCTCTATGAATAAAAAGTATGTTTTTTTATCTTCTCTGTAAAAGAAAAAGAACATCATATCATGTTGACAAAGTAGAGTATGACAAAGCTTCGAAGTGTTAAATCTAGCTGCTTAGCCATCTATGGGGCTCATATTGGACAAAACCTTATTATCTTTGCTTATGGTCAAAAACCAATGAAAACTTCGAACATGTTCAGCCATATAGTGTCAAAAACGTAATTCACATCTTAAATAGGAATTATTACATGACCAATCAACTGTCATACTTTTTATGAGCTATCAAAATGCGATATCACTATGGCATTTGTATGGGAATACTTAATTGTAACGTCACTTTTATGTAGCCTAAAACAAAGTCAAATTATTAAATATTTATTGATTTCAAAGCCATTAAAAGTCGATCTCTGTCAATAATTAAGAATGAAATAATGTCCTAAATAAGGTGTTATTTAAAGACATGATTTTTTTGAATTATGTGTAAATGGTGTCATCAACCCAATTACAACAACATTTTATAGGGGACCAATTGAAAAAAAGAACCCGTACAAATGATATCGTGTGACTAAGTTTTATTTTTTTAGATTTTATCGTGGCCCCATAGAACCAGAATCGGCCTCTAAGAGGTTTTTGTTACACGTAGAGGGTTTATATCCGTACCTCTGCCGCTTCCGCCTTGGCCGCCTCCTCTGAGTGGGTGACGTCAACCAGGTTTCGGAAGGCGATGTACTGCAGCGAGTGACACGCTTTGCACACCTGTTTGTACACTTCATATCCTCGCCGAACACTGATACGAAAAAATACTTCAGTTAAAATTAAATATCTAATTACTAATTACATACAAGTATAAATAAAATACACAGACAATACTATAATTTGAAGCTCTGTTGTTTTGTCAATTATATATCGACAATTTGACCTTAGCAAGAGATTGCGATTTGTGGACTGGGAGACAAAACTCACATAATGATTTTATGGTATATAAATTTGACAAATTTTAACATAAAAATAAATAAAATAATTTTTATTTGGTGGAATGGAGCCTCCATTTAAGCAAAGAAAGCCTGTGTTTGGAGGCTCCGCTCTTCCTTAACTAAGTTAATGAACTTACAATTTTTTTTGTTCATAAATTATTAAATGAAAGAATGAAACATTATATAAGGAAATGATGGAGACTTTTTTACTTTCATTCACTTATCTTTTAAAAATATCCCGTTTCTGAGTGGGACATGGGGTAAGCTATATCAGTAAGATCTTCCATTTATAGTCTCTAAAAGGAATATTTATTTCACCTGGCATGGTCAAAAGATTTGAAAATGCCATCGTGGTTCCATGGCTGGTGAGGTGGGTGTGCTTCGCTGCCTGAAGCTTGCACAGACTGTTCCAGGGCGAACAGGAGCGCGCCCACACCTCCTCCCACTACACCCAAGGTGGAGAGTAACTGAAAACAAATAATTATATGTTTAAATAGATACGAACATGATACAACTTTTACTATTTGAAAAGTTAAAATAACTGTGGTGGTCAGGCATACATGCCCAGATGTTTGATTGATCCGTATTGTCCTACTGACTCAATTTCACTTCACTAGAGTATCTGGTTTAGCAGAGCAGAGACATATGTAACTGGTAAAGAATCTCAAATCTTTAGGATCTTTGAATGGGTTATCGTATCAACATCCAAGCGATCTCATAAGACTGCATAACAATGGAATTTCTATTGTGTCTTCTTTATATATGCTTGATGAGTTATATGAAGTTTGACAAATGATGCTTTTTACATTATTACACCCTAGATACATCAATAGATTTTCATAGTGACAGATCATTCGACTCATTAGTAGTACTATATGTGGGCATTAACCCATGGTATATATTTCAAACAGAAGAATTTTTAGTACCACTTGTATTTCACAAACTATAAGAAGCAAATCAGCATCCATTAAAGAAACCAGAGGTTAACCTAGATCAGAGCCATTAATAACTTCAATTTTGAAAACAAGGCAGAATTTTATTACTATGTATGCTATCATTACACAACAGGAAAATTTGATATTTAATTAAGGTTTCGTCAAGAAAATTATTAGTAGTTAATAGGTGCCCTTTAGGTATAACATGTGACAAACACGTCTGAAATTACAACATACAATGCATAAAACTTGATCTATTAGCCAGCACATAGTAGAATACATTTTATTGTATAATAAGTGTTCTAGGGCATAAATCAGTTTAGAACCGAAGTAATAACGTATACTTACCAATTTTCTATTCCTAGTCCATCCTTGAGTACTGGTGGACAGCTGACATACCTGCAATGGATGATCTTCATTAGATTTCCAATGTACTTGTTACATAATGCAGAATAGGTTATCACTTGCCCATGAATATATTTTAACAGCACTTGCATATTATTTGGTATTGTGTAGTCCCGCACATTATCACTTTTCAAAAAACCTCGCCTCTAGCTCTCAGAAACGCATGAAAAGCGATAAATACACCCGCTATATGACCAAACTCACAAGCCTACCAACTTGGTATCTGGTAACTTATAGGCGACACTGGTGAATATTATTTAGACTTATAAGAATTCATATTGTAGAGTTTAACCATTTTCAGTACCTGGGGACCAACTATCCCAGAATTTTTCAAAAGACGTGCCCCACAAATCCTACCGACGGCGGCCGCCATGATAGTAAAACGTCGTAATGAAAGACGAAACGAGTGACATCTACGAAATAGCTGCCATTGAAAAAATTAATGTCTGAATTTTACACATCTAAAAAGCACTTCGTAAAAATTAGAAATTTCGATACAATTTACGCTTTTTCCACAAAATATTCTTTGATGGTAAAACGACACCATAAATACAATGTACTGTCATGTAAAACTCAAATCAAAAGTCAGCCGTCCGTCAGTAAATTAATCAAAAAATTTACTGGCAGGTTAAAAAATAGTAAAAATGCATTTTTTGCCAAAGTTAGTTACAGCACTTAATTTAGAGTTGCAATAGTTGTAATTTTCAGTTATTGATTATTTATATAAATAATCGACTAAACACACTAATCAAAAACTAGGTTAGATTTTTTTTCCCCTACCGTTTCAGAACGTAAAGCCAATAGACAAATCCACTGGACAAATCTGCGCACAGACTGGTAAAAAAAAACTACCAATAGTACCAAGTGCGAGTCAAATTCGTGTTGCGTGAAGGTTCCGCCAACACGATAGTGTGTTTTTAGCAAATAAACTTGAGCCAAGACGAATGAAGAATTTATGTAAACAAGGCAAGGCAACTGTCATTTGGTACTGATTTGTCTCTTCACCTATTTCTTAATGCAAGAGAAACTTGATTTCAAAATTTGTTAAAAATTTCTTGTAGGTAGTTTTATAAGAAATAGTAAATAAACATACTGATATTGCACCAAAACCATATTATAATTATATAAAGAGAGTTAAGACATTTATGCTTTACATAAATTCTTCATCCATCTTTTCTTGACCCAAGTATAGGGTCCATACCAGAGCGCGCGAGGCTAACGGTGACGTCACATTTATGATCGCTGATGAATTTTATATGGCTATCATATTTAAAAAAAAACGATAACCGTTGGTACCGATAAATCGCTAAATCCTAACGTGTTTTAAAGCACATACAAACGGCGATAGACGCGGCTCCGGACTCGTCTTGACATTGTAAGGTCAAACGCTGCCATTGGTCGATCCTTTCATCAACTTCGCCAGCCCGTCAGCAAGACTGCGCCCCTTCCTGATCCAAAACTGGCGTCCGGCCCCCGTGTCATCGGTTTTAGTTAGTAAAACGGAGTCAGTCATATGATGTCACTTTTTTGTTACCTATTATGATTATTATATTATGATAAATTGAGTTTTCTAGTACAAAAAAAAATTAAGCTTCCAATTAAATATTAGCTTTTTCTGACAAAATTCTACACTAATTTAACTTATCTCTCTGCAATTTATTCAACTGACAGCAGTAAGTCCAAAGAGTAAAATAATATGAGTCAGTCAATAGGTTTTCCGTTTTGTGTTTTGGTACGGAACCCTAAAATACAAAAAGGCGAAATGTCAATGTCAAAAAATAAGATTCTTAGATCTTTTGAGGGTTATGTTTTATTCATCAGTTTTTCCATCGAGTTTTGTTTATACTACTGTTAAAATAATTAAATATATAACTATTCATGAGTTTTAACAAATTATGCCGAAGTAGATTTGTTATTAGCTCCTGTAAAAGGTTTTTATCTACTATGTATTTTACCGATCGTTATTGTTTTTACATTAACGACCGGGCGGCTTAGTGTAAGATTTTTTTTAGACTGAAAAGTTCAAAAACTCCCACCTCGGCGAAAATGCAAGTGTTTACACAGAAAAGGAATCCGCTCACAGGTAGTACGGAGTGGGATATGCAGCATGAAGACTATGATTATCACCAGGAGATTGCACGTTCAGCTTTTGCTGATATGTTGCACGATACAGAGAGAAATAAGAAATATTATAGGGCTCTACAACTGGCTATAGAGAAGATGCACCAAGCTGACAAAAAGGCTAATGTACTGGATATAGGTAAGAAACCTACTACTTCTACAGTCTGTTTTTCTTAGCTTGTCGAATATTGTTAGCTTCGATAACTTTACATTTCTTATTACTGAAATTATTTTTAAAAAAATAGGTCAGACATAAATCAACATCTATTATAATCAATAATTTAACACAAAATCCTTTTTATTCAAACAATTGCCTTGCCAAGATTGTTTACAATATTCGACAAGCACAGAAAAATTTACTTTATACTGCGTAAGCCAATATAGTTTCTAGTAAAATGCAGTAACTTTGTATATATGTTGTAACGAAGGTGAGTATTATAATGTTAATTTCAGGTACAGGCACTGGTCTCCTTTCTATAATGGCTGCAAGATGTGGTGCGGACTCCATAGTTGCATGTGAAGCATTTGAACCAATGGCTGAATGCTGCCTCAAGATCCTAGCCCGTAACAGTGTGGCTGACAAAATAACTGTCATCCCAAAGCGTTCTACTGAAATAACGGTAGGCGAAGATGGTGATATGAAGCAGAAAGCTAACATTTTAGTTACCGAAGTTTTTGATACTGAACTAATTGGAGAAGGCAAGGCTTTTTTATAACAATTTTTTAAGTGACCAAATTTTATAATTGTTCTAAATGATAATATTACAATTTTAAAATGTATTATTTGTTACTTAAAATTCATTTTCAGGAGCTTTGTCAACATTTTCTCACGCTCAAAAATTTCTTCTGGAAGAGGACTGTATCGTAATTCCGGACTCGGCAGTGATCTACGCTCAAGTGATAGAGTGCCCCACCCTGCAGAAATGGAACAAACTGAATGATTTAGCCGATGAGGATTTGAAGATTGTACTAAGGACACCACAGAAAGTATGAAGCTATTATAAAATGATTGGTTTGTTTGATCACTTGCTAATAAGAGTGAGGCTTATTTTAATTTTCAGCTACTACAAAATATTATACAAAACAGTTTCCAACAATTGTAATGCTTTTAAAAACTTTGCTAACAGTTTTTTGTAATAGTAATTACTAATTATGTTATTGATCTAATAACACTAATTTAAAATATTTAGTCCATAGGTAATGCTTAGTAGTTTGAGTGAGTAATTTTCTACCTAAAGCATGTATCCGCGCTATGAACTTTTAACAGAGTTATCTCATTTTGCCTTTCTCTGAATTACGTTATCAGATGAAAGACTGCGCAGGTTCTGCCGCAGTCCACGACATCCAGCTATCCCAGCTGCCTCGCCAAGCATTCCGTGAGCTCTCAGATCCGATACCTGTGTTCTATTACGACTGGTCTGGCCGAACTGCTATAGATATGAAGCGCACTGTCAAGCAAGAGTTCACTGTAGCTTGCACAGGAAAAGCGCAGATGGTGTTCATGTGGTGGGAGCTGAATATGGATACCGAGGGTAAGTGAAACTGCTTAACGTCGTGGCGGTAAAGTCCATCAGAAAGACACACCCTCCTATTTTTCTGATTAGTAGTATCTGCAGAAGAGTTCCTCTAGAGCACTTCTGTAGAAGTTCTCCTTTAAAAGTGGTATATCATACATTAGTCAGGCTTGTTGTAGCAGTTAAAGGAATTCGTACCATTTACAGGTAAGATCGGCCTCAGTTGCGCGCCATGGTGGGCTCACCCGGATGCAGACATGTCATCCGAGCGCCCCCAAGAATCCATTCCCTGGCGCGACCACTGGATGCAGGCCGTGTACTATCTCCCGCAAGAGATCACCCTCAACAAGAGCTCTGAAATCTCACTCATCTCCTGCCAAGACGACTACTCCTTGTGGTTCTATTTAGAGGACCAAAACAACAAACCTAGTCATTACAAAAGACCCGTGTGTGACTGTGGAGTTCACATGGCTTTATCAAGGACGCACGTGTCGTATTTAAATGACGGGAAGCGAAGTAAAAAGTTTCTAAATCAAATCGGGGAAGAAATGCGGAAGGATTCTGTGTTTTTAGACTTGAACGGTAGTAGTGTTCTGGGCTTGGCTGCGGCGAGTATGGGCGCGAAAGAGGTGTACATCCTTGAAAATACGAATATGCATATTCGTATACTAGAAGATTACATTACGGAGAACGGCTTGACGAATGTGAAAGTAATCCCAGAAGTGAATGATGAGATATTGAAAGAAGTGACAAATGTGATTAGCGATCCGAACTTTAGCAGCGCGATACTGCCGTGGGAAAACTTAAAAATTGCGTTCATTCTATACAAGTTTAAAGATAAGCTAAGAGATAATGTGTCCGTGATTCCTGAGGGTTGCGAGTTTTGGGCCATGCCGGTCGAATTCCAAGACTTGCATAAAATAAGGATACCCTTGGGTACCTGTGAAGGCATCGATATGACAGTGTTTGACAACCTTGTTGAGGTAATTGAGGTAGATTTTTTAGGATCAGTTTTACAATTTTTTTTTTGGATCAGTTTTACAAACTTTTTTACGTGTCATGGGCCTGTTTTTGATAACAATGTGACCATAATTGCTTTTACATTAGCAAACCTTTTCCCAGCGGATTAAAAATTTCTTTGGACATTCTTAGATATCTTTGGTGCTTGTTATACCCAGTGCTTTTAGGTCATTATGGCAGTATAATTTTTGCAGAGTTCTCGTATAATAAGTGATGCGGAGGTGGAGGCTCAGCCTCTGTGGGAGTACCCTTGCAAATGCCGCGGGGTGCCGCGAAAACTGCTAGAGATTGACTTCAGTCAGCTGAAATCTACATACGCGGGCGATAACACACACGTGTTGGTGTGAGTAAATATGTAGTTGACTTTTGGTTTGGTTACACTTTAGGCCGGCGCATATCAGAGCCGAAGCCCTATTATGTCTCTTTCATCATCTTGGAAATGAAAGAAAAAGATGTAAAAAGATTTTCGCAATTCGTTGCGGTACGTCTCCACAGTAACTGAAGTGCGCTGTCCTTTTGTAAATACTGATGTTATTCTTGGAAATATGCTCTTGCAGTGATACTGACGTGGATGCTAGCCCTGTGAATGGTTTTGCAATGTGGGCTACATGGAAGATCGGCGGGAAGGAGACCAGCGCTGGGCCTTTAGAATGGCCTGTGCTTGGAGAGAGGGTCCAATGGGATCCACATACGAGGCAGGCGGTAAAAATACTGGTAACTCACTATTTCTTCTTAGTTTTGAAATTGTAGTTTTAGGTTCATCAGAGAACCCAAATACATTGATGATTCCTGACATGCCATGCCTTTGGTGTTTTAGTTAATGATCTCGTTCGATAATTATTTTCTTATTATTATGCATTTTCTTTTTAGAAAAAGACGCACATAGTAAAGGGTAGAGATAAGTGGACCTACCAAGTAGCGTGCGATCTCGAGCGCGGCCAGTTCAACGTCAGCCTGGATTTGGTGCCCAGCGAGTAACATCCATCAGCTATACAGTGTGTAACGAAAAGGTGAAATAAAACTTTAAGGGGTTATTCTACGGCTAAATTACATCAACTTTTTCTATGGGACCAACATCAAAATCTCAAAAAAAAAATTGACGTTTCCATACAAACTGATGCCAGCTGGTCGCGTTTTAGTATGGGAAATTGTAATTTTTTTTTGCGATTTCGATGTTGGTCCCATAGAAAAAGTTGATGTAATTTAGCCGTAGAATAACCCCTTAAAGTTTTATTTCACCTTTTCGTTACACCCTGTAGATAGACTTTATCAATAAAATCTGATCTAAGAAAGCATTTAATTAACGTTGTTTTACTAGTTTATTACCTTTTGTTAAAAAAAAAACTAATGTGTTGCTCTTGTTGCAACAAAGATAGAAAAGTTTATTTTTGGTTTTGTAGATAGGTAGGTATATTTATTTTATGATACATATATCTTGTATGATCTTATAGATTTGTTTCGTTGCACACAAGCAAGTATAAGCTGCTTAATAACAATTTGGATTAAATAACATCTGGCTCTATCTGGCTATAACTCAAACGAGTTACGACGACCAGTCATTATAATTCAATGGTGCATTGTGGCAAAACTGCGACAAGAGTAATAATGGAACCACGTTTCTTCATCAAAATAGGAGCATTTTTGCAAATAGTAGAAATATACAAGAACACAAGTTAGAACAAAAATAGTTACCTATTGGTTTGTAAATACTTTAGTTTCTCCTGCTTTTTTTCCAGAGCAAAGGTCACTATAGCTTCGAGATTTGTCACGAGAAAGTTGTAGGAGCAAAGCATTTTTCAACGACAGAAAATAATTGCCGTGTATCGACAATCAATTCTGATTGTTTTGTTTATCGAAGGTTTGCAGTTAAAGGAAATAAAAACATTACAATATCTAGGAAAGGTAGGAGATTGTACGATAAATAACAAAATTAAATTTATGGTAATTTGTAAAACCTATAAAAGGCAAAATATTATCAACTTACTCCAAATTGTTAGATTTACAACCACGTACAGTTTTACATCAATTTTCTTAATTGCGGTTGCGGTTTTGTGACTGTTGTAGTCAACAGTAAGTTAAGTATAGTTACTTAATAACTTAAAAACCAGGCAAATGCGAGTCGGGCTCGCACACCAAGGCTTCCGAACAAACTTGTAAATATGTAAGTAGTTCATCCATTACGGAAATCGAGTCCCAAAGATTTTGCCCGCTTTTTTTGCGAATAAGGTTACAATCGAAAAAAAAATATTGTAATGTACTTAGCTACATTTTGGATTTTGTTCCTTTACTTGTGCTATAAGACATTACGTCTTGCCAAATTTAATGATCTTAGATTTATTTTATTCTATACTAAAGGTTTTGACTTTTTGATTCTCTTGCAAAAATCAAAATATGCGGGGCCGTTTTTTTTATTGCATCGACTTAGATGTTTGATTGTTTTACAGCTCCAAAGTGTTGTAGACCTATTTGATATTAATTTGTATTTGATATTAATGTCAACTTGATACCTCTACGCGCTTTCCTATGAAAAGGTCTGGACAGACAGACGAGAACGGAGTGATCCTTTACGGGTTTATTTTTACCATTACAGGTAGGTACGGAACCCTAAAAATGAAAATAAAGTCCAGCTGTTCTATTAAGAGCGCAAGATTTCATCAAACATGAATCATGGTGGCGTTGACCTAATAAAGATCACCATAGTACGGATTCGTCGCGCGCGCTACTTTTGAGTGCAAGTCCAGAGGTGTCTCTAGCCCATGTAGCGCCCGCGTGCAAACATAGATAAATAGATAGTAGATACTCTTTATTGTACACCACACAAAAGAAACAAATCACAAGAAAATATATACATCATCGCGCCCCCTAATAAGCGCGTGGTCTAAATGGAATGGGTATTACGTAGCGAGTGGCGCTCGGCGCCCCCTAGGACCGCTGCGCTCGTGTGCAACGCTCACCCTGCACCATAGGTAAAGACGCCTCGGAGTGAAACGTCATAAATTGCGCGCAGACACTCGTGGGCATAATTTTTAACTTCCAAAGAGTTTACGTAGAAAAACGTATTATTTATGAGTTGTACAGGTTGTTACAAAAGTCTTCAATCATGTTCAGGAAGTCTACGTCATTAAAGGTAATCTTTATTGAGCTGTAGGTATTATATTGAGTGAGCATCAGTAAAAAACGCACACTGCTGCACAGTTCATGTATACGTCTTAAGTTCTCAACACATCGGTGCCGTATTGCGGGTCAAAATAAATTACGTTTGTGAATTATCATTATTCAAGTTTTGGGTTTCTTGAATTCATTTTACCTGTATGCATTGGTCTAAAACTAAAAAAAGTAAAGTGCTAGCTATCAATTGCCAGAACTAACAAAGATTATGAAACACCCAGATCAGTTTCTAAGATTACCTACTACACATGTTCATGAATTATTTATGAGAGCAATCTAGGTTTATTGTCAATAATTACTTCTGAAGTTCGCACATAAAACTTTTGTGTGCTACGCCCCGCTGGCACCTACCGCAGCAGCGACGAAAAACCTTAATGTCACCTTTGTAATTCCACAGTCGTACAACGACGGGTGTTTTTGCTCTACTTCACGCAACTGCTCACAGGGATGCTCGCTTTAAAATACGTTTACCCTAATCATTCTCCTAGGCTCCTAGCTCTTTGTTCCGTTGTTGTAGGCCTATTTTGTTTCCTTTGTTCAGACATATCCATTTACTTGTGTCAGCTTCGAAAAAATAATAACTCGGAAACTAGCTGTGTATAAAAGCACGACCGTTTTCATTAAATAAATAAATATTGGACATCACATACATTCAAAACATTGTCAATTTATGAACAACCGGGTATACCGGACTTGGTGTCGCTATCTCTAAGGTCCCGGGCTCGATTCCTGGTCTGTCAATGTAGAAAAATAACTTTTCTATATTGTCTCGGGTCTTGGTGTTGTGGTACCGTCGTTGTTTCTGATTTCTGTAACATAAGTAGCTTAAGCACTTGTTTTACAGAAATCAGAAACACCGATGTTGTGTGTAAATGTTGTGGTACCGTCATAAATTAACAAAGTTTTGAAACAAGTAGATGGTATTTTAATTTGATAGGTTTAGGTATAGGTAAAGGTAGGTACGTCCGAACAAAATATATTCGTCGTTGGCCTTCTGATAGGGCTACCTACACTTGATCCATCTGCGGCCCGGCAAGTCCATTCAGAGCGATTGTGATTAGCTCCGTAACCCTGATGGGCATTAGACAGGGGAAGCAGACCGTTTTTTGGACATGGGTAATACACTATCTATCTGAACATGCAGGTTTCATCACGATGTTTTCCCTTACCCCCAAGCAAGTGATATAAATCCGTGTTGAAATTCGTACATAGTTTTTCAAATATCCAGAAGTAGGTGCTTGCACAAAAGTACACGGCACCATCAGGGTGCCGAAATGCCGTGAGATAATAACAATGAATATTGGACATCATCACATAGGTACATTGCTTTGATCCTGTAAGTAGCAAAATCTATCCTATTATTCCTAATGATCGAGTGATAATCTTCATAATTCCAACATTTGAAATCATTATAGAAAGATCTCCTGTACCTCATTTAACTATTAAAAGTACTCTACATGATATTTATGGGCAAAAGATAAAACGTTCGCTTTTGTGCATTTTTTTTAAAAATTTATTTGGGTAAATAAACAGCGTTGAATACAGTTGAAAACAATGTTAATATTAAGATAGGACTATTTTCAACACCAGCACCATTTACCACAGCTTAGTTTATAGCAAAACATGAGTTGAGAGAGTGAGTACCAGCTTAAACCACTTATCAGAAAAAAAATACACTATTCATTTAATAAAACTAAGTTACATTTAATTTGGCGTTAGGTTGGTGTCAGTAGGTATAGTTCTAAGTTGCTTACTTATTGTTATACCAATTTAAATTCTTATTCTATTTAAAAATAGAAAAGATTGTCTGCAGTAGGTGAATTGCTACCTATTGCAAACACTCTCTGCAATCAAGTGATTTAACATTTTCAACATTAAATTAAAAATAATAATAATGACATTTACCCGATTGCTCCAATCAGGCAAATGTAATTGTTCCTAAGTATATATTAATTTATAGACACAAAATTTCAAAATCGATAAATACCGGACTAGTCACAAGTTAGTGTTATTGATGACATTTAAAATGGTTTGAGCAGCTTTTTTGATCTTATGCACGGGTATACGAGTATGTGTGTTCATTGCGAAGTCGCGAACGTGCTATTATAGGCATCAATTCTGTGAGCGTTGCGTCTAAAAATCTCATGTGAGCTACCATGTGTTTTTTAAGTCGATATAAAGTCGATTTATATCGTGCTCTTGCTTACATGGTCTCAATTTTATTCGCCTATTAAAAACCCTTCTAGCCCTATTTTCCTCCTAATTTTAGGGAGGAAAACACTTAGTCTGGCAACCCTTCATGCAGCCGTTCATTACCGTCCAGCTAATGCGGCTCACACGGCAAATTAATTATTTATGGCTTATTAGAAAATCAGCAAACCGACCCGAACAGCTAGATAAGAATCAACGCGTTATCTTGATCTAAGTAGATAAATGTATATGTACTTAACGGGGATATGTATTTGATTGATAGTTAGGAGGTGTGACCGATTGTGTTCAAGAGTCAGAGGTCATATCGTGAGGTTAGTGTTATTGTAAACACCGGCTTAAGGCAATAAAATTTCTTTGGATCGTTTATGTCAAACTCATCAATTCATCATGAGGTCACATCTGACCTACGTACCTACTTACATTATCTTTATATACGTAAAATGTACAAGCACTATACCTTTATCTATCTAAAAACCTATGCAGGTTAAGTACCTCGTATAGTAACGGTAAACTTACCATTTAAGTGCAAGGATTATTTTGTTAAGTTGTTTGGTTCAAATAAAATAAAATACAAAATTTTAAAGCAGTAGGTACAAATACTTGCACTCGTGACGGATTTTGAATGACCATACGTCACTTGCAAGTTGCAAGTGACTACGTGTTTGTTTGTGATGTGCCAGCCGATTGGACTGTGGGGATCGATGGCAACATTTATTTTTGGAAAAATCACAACAAAACTATTTCTAATGACAGTATAAATACTAGCTGGTTCGTTTCTTAATAGTCATATAGGGAGGAAACGTTGCCAGCATCTTCGTGTCATTGCCAACTGCACAAGATCTAAAACAACAGTTATTCCGGTGTTTATAAACTTTCCCTTCCGCGTTTGTAAAGGTTTTCTTGTTCAGTTCCAACATGAAATAAGCGGACGTCATCTGGCTCAATTACTTAATAAATCCTTTGAATCGAAAGGCCGCCTTGTGTTTACTGCATTACTTATATAGTTACTTCTCAATGTCCTACGACTACGAGTACTACTAATAGCCTATTTTAGAGACATGTAAAGTCACCGCTGATGGGGTATATTCGTCGTGTATGGTAATGTGGCTGGGTGCACCTCAAACCTGGTACAGTCCGTGACATAAATCCCCATGTAATGGTCCATTAGGAAGGGCATTGTTAGACTGATGATAGTAAATGTAAACTCGTATGCCATAGGTAAGGAAGCGCACTGAACATGGCTTTGAGATAGAGTCATGTTCTTGCAAGGTAATGCGTAACCGTATTCATCTATTCAAGTTCTTTGTACTTGGATAGAGTGCTGAATTCATTCTTAGTTCTTATACTTATTTTTTGCTAAAATAATTCATTCTGGTCTGTATTTAACATAGGTATGATGTTAGATCACAGGTAAACGCAGCGTAGGACCTCCACCCAAAAGGTGGACAGACGTCTTAGTAAAGGTTGCAGGATGCCGCTGCTAATCAGGAAGTCATTGGGGGAGGCCCATGTTCAGCAGTGTACGTCCTATGGCTGAAATGACGTCCTATGGCTGAAATGTTGATGATGATGATGACTGTTAGATACAGACAGTTCTTACCTAAGAACTAAGATTCATATTGTATTCATCAACATGTTAAAGAAAAGGGTTCTAATGAACAACTAACGAATCATTAGTAAATGGCATTGAAGTCAATAGTGATAAATTTATCTTTTTGTATTTGACTAACAACATAAACGTTTTATGCAAAAGAGCTAGAATGACATTTAATACAGTATCTTAGTTATTACGAGCACTCCATTCAACTTTAATTGCAAAACACAACTGTGTATGAGACTAGTAGATTGCTGAATAATAAATTCAATAGCCAATGTTATTAATAACGGACAACCGAAGGATAAATGTCATAAATAAAGCAACTTTTTCTTGCAACGGAATTAAGCTGAGTAATCATTATTGCTTATGTAGAACTTGTTGAAATGCAGTTTATTGATGGTACTGGAGAGACATTAGCGGTGCATAACATTGCCTCGGCTCCCGGGCTGCAGCTAACCTCAGTGGAGGTAAGGAGTACCTACTATCTTAGTTGTGAAATAGTGTCTGTCAAACTGCATTACATTAAGATACAGCCACATTAGCAACATGGTTAATTTCAAAGAAACTGCCAAAAGTTATTAGATAGACAAATAAACAACGGCAGAAGAACTTTCGCTTCGTTATGGCGCACTTTTCACAGATAAAGAAACATAATAAATTTCTAACCATTTCTTAACGCCTTATTAATTATTATATTTAAAAAATAAATACGTGCCTAAACTACCTAAATGAGGGAATTGTTAAAATGGTTTAAAAAGTTTTTATAAAAGTCACTAAAATGTTTCAACTCTGCATACTTCAATTCGTCAACAACAGCTGCTACATACATCATACCATACCCTTTGCCTACGCTAGCGCCATTTTGGAGGGTTTTGGAACTGTTATTAACTGCTTAATTTAGCTGGACACTTTTTTAACTTTCCGCCCATAAGAGGTACTCCTTACCTCCTCTACCATCCATAAATTAAGCGGATGGCATGCATGCGAGAGCACCACGAGACGTCATGCCATCCATAGCGGCAACTTCGGCGCACTTCCTAACGTAAAAAGCTGCTTTCCGCGAAGCGACCGTTTCCATAATTATGAGCTGCATACGCCTTATTCAGGTGCCTCCCGTTAATGTTGCAATTTGTCATGTAATAGGTACGACATTGTTAGTTTTTCCGGTATTCCTAATGCGGCCGGTGGAAGGCGTTAAGGATCGTACGTATAATGCGACAGCGCCGCGCAGCGTTGTGAATAATGCAGAGCTGCGCGGGAGTCGGCGGAATGCCGATGCGGCGCGCGCGCGGACCCGCATACAATGCGCCCGCTTCGTCTGACGACCCCCTAACGCGCTGCCCATTTAACCAACATCAAACTCCGCAGAACGCAATCGAAAATACTAATTGTTATCTATAAAACCTACAACCATTTTTAATATAGGCAATTGCCCGCGCCGGCGCATCGGAATCGCCTCAAATGTGAAGACAGTCCATTTACAACCACCATTTGATTTGACGAGCTACGCATTTAATGTTCTTTTGCTCTTTGATACTTTTTAAATAAAAAAACTGGAAACGGAGACTGGATTTTTAATAAGTGTACAACTGTCGTATTTATTTTCATATTTCTAAAAGCACCCATTTCGCTGGGGTGGTCACATTTGACTCTTATGGCTAGCTAACAAAAAGTTTATTATTACACAAACAGATCCTTAAATCGAAAAAATTTGTTTACACACCCACTATATTTTTAAACGACCTATGCGATAGACGAGTAAAAAAATATTTCATTCAAGATTTTATTTTATTTCTTTGCCGCGTGATTAAATGAATGAAAATGATGAAAATGTTACTTACCTACACAATAAATAATTTTAATATCTATGTAAGCAGGTGGTAGGTAGGACCATAGATTTAAGCGTAGCATATTCTAAGTCTATGAGCAGGACATTGTCTTCATGTTTTGAATTTTCATGAGCCTGTCTATAAACTTAATAACAATGTTTTCCAAGCCATCAAACTAATGTCAAAGATTTTAAGCTGCACGTGGTTTAGTGTCGTTGTAAAATCTTTGATTTTATCGCGATATTATCTCCATCAGGTGCGTCTAATGCCGTTATTAGCTGAATCGATTGACCTTTTGTTTTGTTCTATCTTGTTTTTAGTTACGAAACAAGCGGGCGGCTGATTCAATCACATCAAAAGTAGGATGGTGTATGTAGGTAAGGTACACTTGAACACTTGCATTAGAGGTAACGGCCCTTTACTTCCTTCACCGTTTTTATGGTGAAAATTGAGGAAATATACTTGCTTAACATTCCCGGAGAATGGAGTGGCAAAATTGCAAAAAATACGTTATCAGATAAAAAGGGAGTAGTAAGTATTTCTCCAATTTAAGCGCTTGCTGAACAGAGGACTTTCTCCTCTCGACATTGCTCGACTTTGCCTCAGACCTCGCCCCTTCTTGTATGGAAACCATTCCGAAAAATTGGCCATAATTCTTAACAGTGTTTTCAGAGTTCATATTCGCCTACACCACTCGAGTTTCAGCAGGCTAAAATCGATGTGTCCTCAATCTGAAACAAGAAGCGAAGAGGATGAATGCGATTCTAGAAGTGGAGGCTGGCTTCTATTTTCCATTTGTCATCATACCCATATGTAAGAAGGTCCACTATCGCAACCTTCATAATTAAATCCAAGGTCTAAAGTTAAAAGTTAAGTTAAAAAGGTAAAAGTCTAAAGATATATTTTTGCTCTGCAGAAGCTTTAAAAATATAACAGAAATCATAAAAAATGATTTAATATCAAGCTTCTTCAACTAGATCTTTTTGCAGTGCCCGTCAGAGGATACCTGTTATAAAATGTAACACGCAAGTGTTAGGAGATGAGAACATGACTTGGTTTCACATTATTTCTTATTCATATTCATTTATTAATGCTCTAAATCGCTGTGATAGAAGACCTGCCAACTATATACAGATCAAATTCATATATCAGCGGCGAAAGTAATAAATGTGAATTAGGTTCTCTAATACGAGCATAAGTAACATTTAGGGACCATAAAGTGTAGCCATTACATGTTTCCATCCATCGCACTACTACATTATGACATGATATTTAGTATAATGCATGTGATGTTACCATGGCATTACTAAATACCACCTCGGGCTGTTAGCTAGATATTCAATTTATAATCTCAAAGATACAATAAGGTTAGTTCGCCTACGGCTATGACAAAGGTTAATCGTAACATGAACTAGTTACATCATACGTTTATGAGATACGTCTTATTAGAAAGGGATAAAGTATATTTTTGAATGGAAAGGTGTCATGGTAAGTGTTGGAATGGACCTCTTATTTATGGGTTATTAAGTACTTATTGGCTAATTTCAATACGCGAGTTAATGTAAAATATAATGTGTTGCATTTTCAATTAATCTTACCTTGCAATGTTTGTTAAGATGTGCTTTAAAACAGTGCAAATATTTATGTGTTTTATTATACCGGTGGCATACATATACCGATCATTTAGCATGCCTATAAAATTGTACCTTTATACCGTATGTTTGTACACAATGGAAAAGGATAGATAAAAGGCTCTGTATGATTGTAAAATTGTAAACGCTTAAGGAGAGACATTTACCTAATACCTATTTAAAAATATGGCATGGTAATCCCAAGTTTGTTAGTTCTTACAAGTACTTAGACCATAATTTTAATAGTAAACATATTGCTTTTTGTCTTGAACTGAATAATTTGTTTGCCACTGAATAAGGTATCCAGCTATAAACATTAGCAAATAAATATATTATTAAATGTATTGGATTGTTGACAGAAATATGTTTTTTTTACAGTACCTAATCTGTGGTACCTAATGGGTAAATTAATTAAAAGATAAGTGTCTACTTAGATACCGAAAAGTCGAAAACCTGCTGGTTTCACGTACACTATTTCTTGCAAGTAATTGTCAAGCGACAACGCTCGTCAGCGTTTTTAGGGTTCCGTGCCTTGAAAGGTAAGATGAAGCCTTGTAGGATCCCTTAGTTGGCCGTTTGTCTGTCTGTCTGTCATGACCCATTTTTACTAAGAACGCGTGGAAATATTCAATTAAAATTAATATCAAATACTCAGGTCTGCAATGAAAAGACACGGCTGTTTATCCCGCATTTTTGATTCTCGCAAGGGAATCAAAACCTATTTATTTATTTTTTATTTGTACTTTATTGCACATTTAAAAATAATTGTACAAATGGCGGACTTAATGCCAAGAAGCATTCTCTACCAGTCAACCAGTGATCAAACAGAGAAATACAGGCGGTGCAGCAAGAAAAAAAAACATTACATACTTAATAAATAGGTATAAATATATATGATTATCAATTATATACATATACATACACATACATAATATAGTACACAGAGCAAATGAAAGATAAATTATTAGGTCAGCGATTTTTGATGTAAATGCGTAGAGCTTTCTTAAAAATAAATTTGGACTTGGATTTCCTAATGTTGGTGGGAAGTCAATTCCAGAGTCGTATAGCTGTGAGGGTGAAAGAGTTGGACATAAAGCCAGAAGTGTGAAGTGGGGTAAGTAGTTGGAGGGTATTACCAGTACGAAGATTTCTGTCGTGACAGTTGTGAAGGAACCTAAACTTTTCTTTTAGGTAAGAAGGAGCGTTGAGATCATAAAGAATAGAAAAGAGAACGCAAAGTGCCCGAACCTCTCTGCGCTGTCTGATGGGAAGCCAGCCTAGCTGAGTGCGAAATTGAGAGACGTGGTCATATTTACGCAGACCGTAACTTTTTTGCAAATTTCTTTAACATGCTGGGACCAGCACAAGGTGTTGTCAATATAGAGACCCAAGTTTTTAACAAACGGAGAATACTTTACGATGATTCCATCGAATGCGATCGTCGGAACAGCATTCTTGTCCAACTTAGACAGTTGTCTGGAGCTGCCGATTATCACGGCCTGACACTTGCTGGGATTGACATTTACGCCAAATTTGTTAGACCAGTCACTAATACTGCCCAGGTCATCGTTTAACCGACGAACAGCACTGTCAATCTCGGAAGGACTCGTCTGAACGTAAAGTTGGAGATCATCAGCGTAAAGATGAAAGGAAGAGGAGAGATGAGAAGTGAGGATGTTAATGAACACAGAAAATAAAATAGGAGAGAGTATACCGCCTTGCGGTACTCCAGTGGCCAGGTTGGCCCACTTGGAGTACGTTTGGCCGGAACGAACAGCTTGCTGACGGCCACTGAGATAAGAAGTGAACCAAACCAAAGCAGATGATGAGACCCGCAGATGAGAGAGGATGGCTAAGAGGATATCATGGTCAACCGTGTTAAAAGCGTTGGAAAAATAAATGAGTACTAGTACGGTTAAACGCGACTCCTCCATACCAGCCCTGATATCATCAACAATATTAAGGAGTGCAGTAGTTGTGCTGTGTCCAGGGCGAAATCCAGATTGGAAGGGGCTTAACAATTTATTGTCGAAGATAAATTTTGAGAACTGCTTATGAGCCGCAGCTTCCAGAATTTTGGAAAGGAATGGTAAAATAGAGATTGGACGAAATTGATTTAGAGATGTGGGGTGTGAGACCTTAGGTAAAGGGATGACATGCGCTCGACGCCAGATAGAAGGGAAGGACCCGCTCTCAAGGGAGAAGTTTATTATGTGTGTGATTACTGGGAGAAGATCATCAATAATAAGGAGGAGCATGGTTCTGCTAACATCATGACACACCACAAGCCAACTGCCTTTGATTTGATGGATAAGATCATTTTACGAGTCTTATCGACGGTAACTGGAGAGAAAGAGAACGAATTAGAAGAGACACAAGGAAGTGAGTTTAAAAGGGTAATAGTTGATAATTTAACAGAGTGGTCCAGAACAGAGGCTGAGGTGAAGTGAGAGTTAAGTTCGTCAGGAGAGAAGGAAGTAGTAGGAGTGCACGAAGAAGTCTTGCCTAATAACCTATAATTCCCGTTGACCTAGAATTATAAAATTAGTCAAGAAACAATGTCTTGTAGCACAAGTAAAGATAAAAGTACTTAAAAAAACCCTAAAGTTGTGGTCAGGTAATAGGCAGTACATCATAAAAAAAGCTTTTCAACAAACTGAAATAAAACGGTAAAAATCTTGGTATCTCGATTCCCGCTATTTACTTACTACAAGTTTGTACGAAACTCTCTGTGCGTGTGTCCGAATTGCCCTTTCTGTTTTTTTAACGAAAGCTTTTTCTTTTTTAAAGAATAGCTTTAACCCCTCAGGCCAGCAAAGCGAGACGCTATATAAATTTTAGTGTTACTTGGTCTTATGCGACCGCTCGGTATTCATTAAGTTACCTTAATAAAAATAACAAAAAGATATAAAAGAAACAAAGTAAGTATACACATCTACACACAGTTAGGTGTGTCATTTTGTAAGAGCTATTACTGTTTTTAAAAGCTCTGATCGTCACAGACTTAAACAAGTATGCTGCCTGCTGATGGCGCCTAGTGAAGCGACCCAATATCAATATTTTAGTGCAAAAAGACGTCTCGTAAAATACCTTCTGAAAGGTTAGCTATTTTAGGTAGCAAATGAACAAGTTCTAATTGTGTATTACAAATGGAACCAAGACCTAGGGAACAAAGTATACGGAGACTGATTTTTTGGATCAACTAAGACAACAAAATTTACCGAATTAACTTACTAAATGTCTTGATTTTTAAAACTATGCTATACTTTTATAACTAACTAGCTGTCCCGGCGAACTTTATACCGCCTCGTTTTTTCTTTGTGGATTTTTAGATTTTAATAGTTATTCTTCATAAATCATAGAAATCGGCCCATCCGTTCTTGACTTAAAAATGGTGTCACCAACCCGGCTTTGTTTTATATACATGAAAAATAAATGAGTTTGTTTTTTAGGTAGATCGATTAAGTTACTGGTGGTCCCTGAAAAATTGGCACTACTTTGAAATGTAACCCTGTATTTAAGAGACGTGTACAAGTGCCCGGAAGGCCTATATACTGAATAAATCGCTGTTATGTTCATTAACAAATAGAAAAAAATAAAAAATAAACATTTGTGTACTACTGTCCCAACTAAGAGAGCAGCATGGGAACTCTACCTGCGCGCACGCAGTCGGCGGGCGAAGTATCTACTATGAAGTGATAACATTAAATTAGTTTGATAGAGTGCAACTATTACTGGAGGCTGGCTGGCTCTGGGATACGCTATCTCGTATCATCCCGGCTTAAACAAGCGGCATTACACCGATGATAAATAACTGAGAATATTGCTTTGCGGAATTGCGAATGATCTTGGAGATATCCGACTGAGTTATAGAGTAATTATAAGCATTGGATTGTCAAAGCTTGTAACTAAAAAGACAGCGATTTTCAGCATTAAAAGCGGCAACTTCATCAAGGCTTTCACTACAGAGTATTACCGCGTATTTTACAGAGTTTAAGTGCAATTGCATGGTGCAATTATTTCGTATGAAGTGGATTGTATTATCACGGCTGTAATTGCTTTGAAGATTTACTATGAACGACGGTAAATTGAATAGATATCTTACTTAAAGCTTAATTAATATTCAAATAGAACTGTATGCTTTATGCAAATTAAGTTTCGATTTAGGATGTTGAAGTGGAAACACTGTAAATAATATTACAAAACCGATTATATGTATGATAAGTTGTGTTTTACTTAACATCTACGCAGCGTTTTCCCACAGCTTTGTCCCCGGTATAACTAAGCTCGATTTGTTAGAGAAAGTATTTTGTTTATAAATTAATAAACAGGTTGTTAAAGAACTATCAGACTTAGGGGGTTATTCAAAATCAAGTCTAGTACCTAAATTTACAGAAAAAAATAGGTACCTACTAGACTTATTTCTGAAAAAAAAAACGACCTTAGTGGTGGCATCTGATTCTGTCAAATTGACGGCTCATTTATGCCTGTTTTCAGTATTGGTCCCCTAAATTTAAGAAACTCTTCTGTATTTAGGGGAATCTCTTCAAGAATTTGTTTTCATCAACGCTTAAGGGTCAGCTAAGGCCCCGATTGTTCACTAGATGTCCTTGTTACTTAATTGGTTAATTTAATAAGTGAAACGTAAGTTTTAGAAACGTCATAAAAAGGGTAAGGGAGACACCGACGGCATGCATTGCGATAGCCTCGTGGCACAATGCCTTTTATTCGATAATTATTGCTATGCTGCGTTCATCATCATCATTTCAGCCACAGGACGTCCACTGCTGAACATAGCCCCTCCCCAATCTCTTTTCATTAGGGGGTGATTACTAATACCCGCTACGCTTGGCAGGCGGGTTAGCGAGCGCAGTTTTATATATTTCGCACGCAGACGCGGCTGCCTATCTCGTGCTACAGGAATTAGTCGCCTCTTAAGACACACCTTTAGTTTTTGTTGCTGCAAGCAAATAAAGTAAAACATTTATAAGAACGACCTAAGTATCCATGTCAACCGTGGATAATGCAAACCTATACAGACTGTAAAATGTGGCTGGTAGTAGTAGCTCGTCTATACTGCATTGTCTTCGTCGCTGGAACTTGTTGCGAGTCGGTGCAACTGGAATTCGCGCGATACCAACGCACTCTGCCAAATCCCTAATGAATGAATGTCGAGCGACTTCAGAATACTAACGTGTCGTTTTAATAAAAGTTATATATTTAATTCTATTAAATTACTGCGTAATCGTAAGTCGGCATCGTAAAGAACGAACAGCGGTGCGCGTCTTTGTAAATGTGTTGGCAGTCGGCGCAGGACAAATAAATAATTATTTACAAGCCGAAGGAACAACAAATTATTACAGGAGCCGAGATATTAACGCAGGTCATTTATACTTAGCGATTTGCTGGCGGAAGTACCAAAGCCTTATTTTACACATTCCAAGGATATCAGCCACCTCATTTAAGACATGGTATGTCATGTCGGCTATATTCATGTCTTGTCTACATATAATTTTTTTTTTGGCGATCTGTATTAATAAAAAAGCACTTTTAGTAAAAATTAACAGTTGTTAAAACAGTTATGACTTTTTACCACGACCTAACCATTCATACGAATACTTCTATCAATCAAATCAAATAATTTATAGAACTTTATTCTTGATGTCAGGTAAAAAAACGTATCTCACTGTATTACCAGGTGAAGCGTAATAATATGCTATGTTATACTTCATCGTCACTTACGTTTTGTCAGGTAAGTTTGAATTCGCTGCGGAAAACACCGATGTAATAGATAGATACTTATAAAAAAGGATTCGTTCTTTAACGGATGGACTTTTCCCTTGGTAGGTAAGTTAGCTTGCTACAGTTGCTTCACGATCATGGATATCCTGATGTGATGACCCGGTGATGTAGATATTCATTTGCTTTATCGCTTCTCTGACCTGACACTATTCATAATTGTGTCTGTTCTATTTGCACTACTCTTCGAAGCACCTCAATAGAATGCCATGCGTTTTCTAAGCCCATTACCAGGTCTTCACAAAGGGCGGTGCGTTAGTAATAAATACGATTGGATGAAGTCTACACGTCCCGCCATACGCTATCTTAAGTGTGGGGCCATTTACGTGCTGGCTATTGCAGAATATATCTGCTATCAAAGCATTTCTCCACAATTAGTATTGTCTATGATCAGAATCTTCAAGAAATATCTTTAAATGCGCTATAAAACGGCAACTTTCTAATTGCATTCCAGGTGTGATTTTTGGCGTGAAGTCTATCGCATGGCCATTTTATTAATGCCGGCCTAATCTTGCGTTGTCAAAGATAAATTAAGATTAATTACGTACTATTAATCCGAAGACGGAAACCATCGTTTTGCTAATCGCTTATACATAGCGCAATCGGGACATAAACCTGTCGATTGAATGAGGCATTCTAATAGAAAATGTATAGAACAGAATGAAGTTACCGATGGCTGGCAATAAGGATTAGATCTCGAGATAGAACGCGTTAACTGCTACACTTTATGTTCTGACAGACTGAAAGGTCGAAAGGCGGTTTGAACGATAGCCCTTGCAAAGATTTAGGGCCGGCAACGGATGTGGTATTTATTGCCGAGGCCAATGTGCTAAGTAACTATATACTAGCGTTCCAGTAATGCGATTCTCGATGACTGGTCTGACCGTTTGCTCAAAACGCAGGTGATGCGCGGCACAGCGCACACCACATTTGTGAAGTATGAACAGCTTAGAGCCAACACACTGCTAATTTTAGCATCAGTGACCGACGTATGGATTGGACGCGTTAGGATTTGCCTTTTTTGACTCTTACGTAAGCTGATCGCAGCGAAATTAAAATTTGAATCGAACTAGGCATTCCTAAAAGCGCTAAAATGCTAGCTATTGAACGCAGAGATTCGCTAAAAATCGATACAGCATAACAGTCGGTAGATGGTTGAGTCGATGATGTTGATACCTTATAGTCTTTTGAACTTTAAAATGTCGTTGCTTATTGCATAGCAATATTTTCTTCAACGTGTTTTGAGTGGATAGCCCGAAGGTTCGTCTTCTTAACAGGCCGATAATATGCGGTGGCGTGATGCTGATTTGTGGCCTGCTTATACATAACGACGTGTCATGCCGGATAAACATATTAGCGTGAGGATGGGGTTAGTAATGCGGCGCCGCCGGGAGCGGATAATGACAAAAACGTTATTTTTATTGATTGCGTGTACGATGCCAAGTTTGAACTACTGTAATCGACTTGCGGGAACTATTATCGCCTGCACTGATTTTAGGTTGTGCATGTTGTTAGTGAGCTCGTTAAAGAGCTTACATTGTAGTTAAATGATGTAGATACTTGTGGAACATGATGATGGTATACAGAGCTATTGAAAAAAAAGACAATATTTGATGGATTTACATAATGAAATAAAACTCTGCTATGTGACAAACATTGAAATAAAATAAAAAACTTTTCCAAAGGTTTCATTGGTCAACTAAAATAAGCGGTAGTATGTTTTGTAAAAACAAATCACACATGTTTAACCTAAAGATGAATGAATCCTTTTTTTACTAACTTTCGTTTATTTATAACATCGATATTTTTAATAAAAATATACTTCTTCCAAATCATCTGTACCCCTGTTATGGAAGTATTAGATACTGAGTGTTTTTTTTTAAATTATTTATTTTGCATTTTTGCTCCTCTGTCATCAGAAAGGAATGTGTCGAATTATCAATCGGCCTGTATAATATTGGTATTATTTTGACATAGACAATGTACCATCAAAAGACGACCGTCTGGTGTAGTGGTTCTGTAGTTCTGGTGTACAAAGCCAGCGGTTGCGGGTTAGAATCCCGCAAGGGGCAAATGTTTGTGTGATGAGCACGAGCATTTGTACCTAAGTCATGGATGTTTATAAAAGTATTTAAGTATGTTTATCCGTTATGTAGTCGCCATAATACAAGCTTTGCTTAGTTTAGGCCTAGATAGGTAATTGGTGTGATTGTGAAAACAATTTATTTATTTATTACTATATTTTCGACCGTCTCGGAGTTAGAATCCGTTAACGTTTTGTTTTGTACAGACTACAGCTCGTGAACCTCCCACAAAATGTCAAATTTTCTCAATCGATATTGATCTCTACATGTTGGAGTTAAAGTTGAAAATCAGTTCAATGACCTTTGACTTTTTGGGTAGTTTGACCTGGCGTTGACTGTATTTCGGAGCGCGAACCACTAGCTAGACAAAAGGCAGCATAAATGTGTGAACCATTAATAAATGTCATGACAGTCTAGCAAAATTTATTAAAATACAGTGCGAAGAGTTATATTTTTTCGAACGGGGCGTCAATACGATTAATAAAGCGTAACCTGCGGCACTGGTAAATTGAACGATTCTCCCATCCATTTCTTTAACAAGGTAAACTTTAAACTGGACCAAATGAATGGTTTATAGCAACTCGAGTCGCTGTGGACTGTTTTCTTGTACTAATGTCCACATCCATCATTCCTTGAACGCAATTATTGCTTGCGCTCTAGTCTTTCATAATCCTAGGGACATACTAGACGCTTTGATGCAACTACATTTCGAGAATTTTGTAATGGATCAATCAAGGATGACCACCAAAACATGATATGGTATAGCGATTTATCGACACCACCTGTCTTAATATTTTTTTAATATGATAGATATATTGAATTTTTATCGATCGAAACAACGATCATCATAACATGTTAAGTCACCGGCTCGGCGATTTAACATGGCGGCTATATTAATGTCTATCACATTTTTAAAAAAAACGCTATATGATATCGTGTTTTGATGGTTATGCTAGGAGGGCAAATGTAAATGTTTACCGTCATATTTTAGCATGAGGTAAAGATTTAGCTTTTGTTTCTTATTTAGTCGGTTGTTAAATCATCATTAGGTTAATTGGTGCTGGAAATGTTACTATTAAACGTGTTCTCTCTTGTGGGTTCCCTGAATTATGTTGACGCTTCGTTAAAAGTAAGTACCTACACCTAAAATAGGACTTCGTTAAATCTAAATTATGTTGACTACTTTGTACACACGCTTTTATTTCGGTATCTGCTAATGTGTTTCATCCATCACCCGTTGGCAGCGAACGCAATAATTATCCACCAGCCCGCTTTAGAGCTAGGCGTTCTGGGCAGGACTTGGCAATTAAAAACCGATAGCCCAGGGCGGTAATGTGCTAGCTAGTTGCAAAGGTAAGATGCAATTACGGTGCTTCCTTTTTTATGAAAAACTACATGTTGATCAGAAAACTTAGTTGTAGTAAGCGAGTTGTAAATTGTAATCAGTGTAGACAATAATTTACCAATCCAAAAAAATCACAATGTGAAATTAATTGCGTTCTGCAATAATCCTAATTGTTGGTTTGTTTCGTGAATGTATTCATATGTTTGTTCCCCGAACGGGAAATTGATCCTGTGGTTCTCTGCGTTTATATCAGGCTTATAATTTGCAAATCTATTTCTCTCTTGGATATATAGTACTGTTGCGAATAAACTGAACGCAAAGTGTTACATTCGAGGAAGTTTTGCAACAAGCCGGTCGGAAGCGAGAGCACCTGTCCACTCTCGAGAAAACGACACGAAAGACTTTAATTCGGCTATGTCTTAAAACATTACAGATACCTGGTGATTAATCGCAAAAGTAAGTCGTGACTGCAATATCATGAGCACCAAAACACGATATGATATGATATAGCGATATTTCGATACCAACTGTAAAAATATGATAGATATAGCCGCCATGTCACTGTCACACATGTCACTTGTGACTGTCAAAATGTACATTTATATAAAGGATCTGGCAGTCTGACAAATATTAGTAATATCAACAACGTCAGACAGTTGACAGCACAAACCAGAAATAATAAAATAAAGATGTATTTTTGTTGCCATAAACATCAAATATTTCTACTAACATTTAAATAATTTTTTTTTTCTCTGAAACAGAAGTGTTTACAATTGATATTTTTGTAGTTTTATGTATTTTTGTATTTAAACATGTTGTATAATTTTATCCTGGTTAAAATTTACTCAGAATAAAAAACCAACCTCCACAGAAAAAGCGGACAAGTCCTTTCTGACGCTGGAAGTCAAGTTTCATTAGTTGGAAGGGCCCTATAAAAAGCCCTATGTAGCTGTGGGTAAAGGCTAGTTGTAAGTTAGGAACAACTCTTCTACAGTTAGCTTTTCAACAGATTCCGTCCGTTTCCTTTTTGCGTGTGATAATTAGTTCGGTCCGTGAGAAGTCGCCGTTACGTTGACGTGCTCCAAATGGCAGGGATTCGACCATTCCGATCACTCGACAACTGTTCACGTACCTCAAAATCCATCAGACACAGTGATGTATAGAGGCGATATTTTTTTAGGCTCGATAAATTACAATATAATATAATTTTATATCGCCGTTTAGAAGATTGAAACATGAAAACGATGTAACTTGCTTTTCTTCATGCATTTTGTTTGTCCCGATTATTGTTGATATGACAAGCCGATTACACAATTTGAGTACTCTTACCCAACCGAGGCCAGTCTATTATGGGAAGTAAAGTAAAGTAAGCCTATTTACGTCTTGCATTAATCTACAGGACTCACCTCATCTAGGTATGTAGTGGTTTGCCACACTCGAACAGTGCTCGGGGTCAATAGGGCCGAATATAGTATATGAAGTCTAAAACTATACCAGTACAACCTTGTTTTGTTTTTTCTGTAAAGTGTTTGACATAAAAACTACACTGCTTCAGTACTGTTTAAAGTTCATGGAAAGGCTCTCAAAATGTGTATGTCAGGGGACGAACCACTTTACTGACAGACTGAGAGTATGTCACTTGGATTTGACGACCTTGCTCACTTAGCCTCGCCATCTCTGAGGTCTCGGGTTCGATTCCCAGTCGGGTTGATGTAGAAAACAAACTTTTCTATCTCGGGTCTGGGTGTAT
Source organism: Anania hortulata (assembly GCA_963576865.1). NCBI lineage: Eukaryota > Metazoa > Arthropoda > Insecta > Lepidoptera > Crambidae > Anania > Anania hortulata. The sequence continues at coordinate 15,735,572 of OY756401.1, forward strand.
TGGTACCGTCGTTGTTTCTGATTTCTATAACACAAATGCTTTTGCTACTTGCCTTAGGATCAGAGCAATGTATGGGATGTTGTCCAATAATATTAAAAATATATAGGTATTAAACTCAAATAATTTTAATATAATCGATATCTTAAAAGTTATATAATCAAGTTAAAATTTATCGATTGCAAAAGGGTCGTCACATCTCTTTACCGAGTAACGATGCTCTTGTAAGAACCTCTTTTGGTATAATCCTCTTCGTTGAACTATTTTAAATGTTCTTTTTAGTCAGAGGTCTTTATTCAGTGAATGGTTTGAAAAGTTGTTGTCTCACTTGGTTTTTCATTTGAACACTCGTTAAGTTAAATAGTGCGGTGGTAATGATGGCTTTTTAAGGCGTAATCCGTCTATTTAAGCATTTTAATTGCTGTATTGCTTTTTAACCGCGTCCGGAAAAGCCTTTTCTTTAGCCTTGGCTTAGGATCTTCTTTGTAATTAACTTTTAAAGGCTAAGTTAAAGCCTAAGAATGTAAGGTGTGTTCATTAACTAAATCCTTGATTTTAATCAAGCTTTAAATTTTAATTACGCTTTGACCATGATTTTTAATTGTGTAAATGATGTAGATCTTAAAAAAATATTTTGATTTGTATTTTGAATTAAACTTTGGTAAGATAAAACTTTTCATATTAGCTGAGATTATAAACCAGTTTCACAAATATCAGATTCACTGACAGAGAATTAAATATTAACAGAGGATTTAATGTACCACTGACAGCTCGTCAAATAAATTCATCCTTTGTTAGTGACTGACAGGGATTGTGAATTAAGATATAATTAAACGTATATAGGCCTAAATACTTTACGTACCTAAAAGTTTTCGGCCTACTCAAATAAACAAATTGACAAGCGGAAAATGACCAAATGCAAGGAGCGACCATTAAACACCACTTTGTTTTTAAGAGTCATGTAAAAATTTACATTTTGAATGCACATACATTTCCACACAATGGAACTCAGTTTCTAACTCCAACTTCATAAAAGTGGGTACTACAAATATTCTGTTGTGTGACTGTTTGTCTGCTTGTCTTCTTAATGAGAGGACCGCTTCACACGTCATGGGCATTAACTCTAAGACTAACATTAAATTAAAAAAATCTGTCATACACCTAATTTGTATTACACATAAGGTCCCGTTTCGAATGAGTATTATTTTGTACATTATGTGATTTGTCTATTTGCGATGCGAGTTTCGAGTCAATTGACTGATCAAATAGAAAGGTTATGCGTAGTGGGTGTGACCCTTGGGCAAGCCCTTGGTTGAGCAACCTTCCAAGTCCAACAATTGATCATCAGATTATGAAGAACACTTTTAGTCCAAGCGATCGAAGTAGCACATTCAAGTGAAGCCGATAGTAATTTTATTATTCGGTTTTGTTTGAGGTAACTGACCGTAGAATGTGCTTTTAGGTTTTATGCGTTATATTTTTTATTGAACAACGGATTTTGGATACATGTACATTGACGCATTAAAAAATGTGTGCCAAATTTAAGTTTATTGCAAGAATAATGGAAAACACCTGGTAAGTAAAAGTACATGTAGCAATGAGATAAGACGTTTCAGTCGTATTAAATTATGTTACGAGTAGATTAAATTAGTGTAAGGGAAATTAGTTAGTAAGTTAGCATTCGTTTTGTAGGTAGGTATATTATAGCGATTATTATAGACTACAATTTTAATGATGACCTAATATATTTATTTGATTTGCATAAAAAATTATGATGAAGTGACAATATCCCAGAGCATGTGTGTTACATAAGAAGTATTTGATGAAGAAACTAACTAAGAATGACATTTTAAACATAAGAACAATATGAAATTACGACATTTGGTTTGCCGACGATATTGTGGTCATGGCAGAATCGCTTGGAGACCTCAGCACAATGCTCGATGGCCTCGATGGTCGAGTTTCCCAACAAGTAGGCCTGCGGATGAACATAGACCAAGCATATGGCGAAAGCCCATGTTGCGCCCTACCCAGTATCCGACTTAATCGTAATAAATTTGAATCTACGTATTTTTGGAATAAAAATTGTATAAAATTATCAATTAAAAAAGCAAACGCGAGGTGCGCCCTCATTCATTAGAGATCATAGACGCCGTCGCAGCTCCAACAAGGACCTTATGCAGTGCACATACGGTGCGATTAAATCCACTAATAGTAAATTTACCATGAGTTCTATTAAAAACAAATAGTGTAAAAATAAATATTTTGTTTTTTACGTAGATCGATTAATTACTGATTCTGAGTCACCTCTGTAAATTTGGCACCATGTAGCAAAGTTACCCAGTATTTGACTCAGTTGACTAGACTACGTTTCGTATAAGTGCAGTTTCGACAGCTAGACAATGGCGATTGTTTTCGATATCCGGTCAAGTGTGTGCTGAACATTCAGTGTTTTGCGGATCATGTTTGTTAATCTTGTCATTGTATTGTAATATGAATACACTTGAACATGCTGCTTGCATAAAGAATAATAGCATTTTCACTTAAGACGTCTGGGTCGGTAATTCTACCGATAATAATAATCTGGGTCACAATCTGGGTCACTATAATTCTACCGATAATAATAATAAATGAATAAATAAAAACCTTTATTTTCCTCCAAAATGTAAGTCATACATAACAATAATTGGTACAACAAAATGTGCTATAGGTACAGTTTATATATATATAGATTGTGAGAGGTTGCTCCCCCTAGCATGACCACCTAAACACGATATGATATAGCGATTTATCGACATCAACAGTATATTTTTTTTAAAATATGATAGATATAATGTAAAAATAAAAAGATGAAATTCTATTCTTTGTAATTTACCTACTGTACCAATTAAACCCACTTCTAATATGATTAGTACTGAAATGATATTAAATAAATGCTGCTTTACTAAGCTTTGCTTTTTATTGTCTCGCAAAAGGTAAAAAAAGTAGAGTATACTCCTCGGGGACAAAGCTGTTTTGTCTTAGGCGCGCTTGAATCCCTCACTGCACTCAGGACTCAGTCTTAATTCCCTCGCTTCGCTCAGGAATTAACTCATAACACCCTCGCTGCGCTCGGGAGTTCAATCTGGAGTACTTCGTTACGCTCAGTATTCAAAATCGCGCCCGTGACATAACATAGTGATTTATCCCCTTGGTGTACAATCTACTATTACTTCCTAGTAATGTCATTCATGATTTAACGCTATACATGCAATAGCTATTTGGACAAATAGTTAATTAAAGAGTTTTATGATTGGATACTGGTAGCATCTTCATTTGCAAAACTTATATTTATTTAGTCATAAGTTATCTTTGGTGGCTTTCACATTGCAATTTGCGACGACACACCAAACACATTCGTTAAAGCTGCCGGAGTCACAATAGAGAGAAGTATCAGTAGGACCAATTAAGTAATTTAATATAAACTATGGCAGGACAGCACACCATTTTTTATTTACTTAGGTCTTACTAAAAGTTTCTGGATTCTGATAAAAAAGAACATTTATTAGACTTGTTTTACATTTATAATTATATATTTATTTATGTATAATAAGTCTTACAATTATATACATTTTTCATTCGCTGAAACCATTGTAAAAAGCAGTTAGACCAGTAATTTCAGATACAATTTTATAAAGAACCCCCATAATAAAAATAAAATAAATAACAGTCTCGCAAACTATAACGTAACTTATTCCCAGAAAGTTCCATTTTTGAATTCCGTAATTACGTTTCTTATTGTAAGTAGTCAGTTCCAGAAAATTTTAGTATGTCCTACGTATAAATAGCACTCTTACTTTTAAACAAATGTTCGGGCTCATCACACAAAAATATGATCCTAGGGAGATTCGAATCCGCGACCGATTTATAGTTCAGAGTGCGAACAATGGGGAACCACACTGCAGATTTATCCCGATAGGTGTCGCATTGTGTTTGGTCTTGCCTGTAGTAGTTATTGAATCAATGGTTCCATCAGTGTTGCCACTGATCAATCATTACGATAAATAAAGGTGATAAATTGCCAAGCGTTGACGGCTTATGCCCAACTCGGCACGTTCTCAACTAGAGATGATAAAGAACATCGTGTCGAGTTGGGAGTTGTTGTTAGTATTTTGTTGTGTCGAGTTGAGAACGTGCCGAGTTCGGCATAAGCCGCGATGATACACACTTGCGTCATACAAGCGAGCACAGAAAAAAACGAACTTTGTCACTTGCGTAGACATTAGGTGACAACGTTTTATAAGACCAAACACGCTGGCGCCATCTGAGATTAGCTTTGCATGTGCGTTAGACCAAACGGTCGTCAAAGTTGACGATGTTGAACGAACGAAACAGTTGATGAAGTGAATTTTATCATCATCCACTACTGGATATGACACCAACCACACCTCAAATTGACACTATTACGCATTTCAGTTAACCAGTCTAAACAACGAATATTTGTTAACTTTCAGAGATTCCTCAGAATCAGCTGTACATATTATGTGACGCGACTTGCGGTGTCTATCTAAGTGACCAATCCATTGCTACTATAAATTGCTTATCTTTTTTATCATCATCAAATGTACAATGTAATGTATGTAAATGTATGTATGTAATCAAAGTGGACGTCATACGCTGCGCTTTCTTTCTTTTTAAAGAAACATAGTAAAATAAAATCAAATAATTACTGTACTATTTGCACTGGTTGGCAGTGCAATTCTCACAGATGCATCGATGTGACACGGGAATAATTTGACTGTTTTGTATATATTATCATATTTAACAGCAAAATGTATCGAGCTATGTAGTTAGGTTAGTGATAGTCAGTGGTGATAGTGACCGACAAACTGCCATTGCATTACAGCATGTGCTGCATAATTGCATCTCTGTTATCAGCTGAAGTACAGACAACGGCACGTCAACCTACAACAAAACGTCAAATTTTCTATTGATCTCTAAGTGTTTGACATAATGTTGAAAATCAATTCAATGACCTTTAACTTTTTGAGTAGGTTGACCTGCCGGTTTCTGTGCTACAAAACTAGGCTTACTGTATTGACCTTAACTGTATAGAGTTATGGCCACGTTGAATCGGCTTCGGCGCGATATGAAAATTATTATAGCTACTAATATTTTCGCAAGGCAATAAATGCGGGCTATCTGCGGAAGTCACGATGGTTGGACTCTGCTATAATTTATTGATATGCTAAAATCATGAGGAATATTGGTCGCAATATGTTATTTAATATACGAACTTACCATTTTATTACCTACCTTCAACGATACAAATCTGTGTAAAGAGTCTTAAGTATAAAATGCACCATGGTTTAGTTGAGTAAATGAGGTCCATGAAATCATTGATTTGCCGATCGTCAAAGAAGCAGAAATCACGCCATAGTCCCAACTTCAAATCACAAAAAACTTCGTTTGAAAAAGTGACATATGTTTGGTTAAAAACGCAGTAAAAAAAAATAGACTATTTACACAAAAGAAAAGGCTATATCTGCTAGTAGTATTATTCTAACCAACCCCTAACCTTTTACCTTATGTAGGTACTTATAGTCAAAAAATGCATGATATTTACAAAAAACAAAAACCTACCTTCTACAGGAATAATTTCTTCTTCTTGAAATAAATAAAAAATCCAATATTTTTATCACTGTCACTACTTATTTGGACTCATAGCCAAAGCTGCTCATATTCATAAGTAGAATACTGCCCAATTAATAGGCGATTTCGGTACACATATTATTATTTAATTAGACGTAGACGACGAGTTTACTTTATAATGTTTTAGTCACTAGATACTTACCTATTTAAGGCAGACGTCAAGTTTTTACATGCATTAAGGTTCATACGAAAAATAGAATAGAGAAACAGTCCTCTTCCAGTCGGCTCGAGAACGCTGCTGCAAAGCTATTGTGTACCTACAGTCGGCTCTCAGATCAGATAAGTGTTTATTATAGACGTTAGTTTAATGCTGCCTTAATGTATTCATCGAAATATCCGTCACTTAATGAACAACAGCGCCTATCGGCCATCGCATATTTCCACGTAGGTATTGTTTCGCCGCTATTTTCTTCGCCAATTAACATTCTATGGGACTAGACATCAAATATTTAAGAGATTTTGAAATTACCGTTACCAAACAATCTTCCAGCATAGTCTACACAAACACACAGTGCGACTTAGCTATCTGTCAAATAAACTTAAATAAGTACTATTTGTTGTTTTAACATAACTGTATAATATTGAAAAGAAAGAGCAGGGCCTCCTGCTACTAGATATGTCCTGGCCTTAGAGTGTAGTAAAAGCATATTGTGTTGAAGACAAACGATTTTTGTTTTTTATTATTATCATAGTTTACGTGTATTAGGATAAAGGTAAAGTAAGTTTGAGCTATTCAAAGAAAAAAGCAAACGGTTTTAAAACACTGGTTTATTAGCATTGTTTATTAGAATAAAACATTTATTTTAAGTGGTGTTTTGACAATCGTGTAGCAAAAAATGTAACCAAGATTAACGTAGTGACTTGACAGTTGACAGTTACATCGACCTCATACTAACATAGGTATGAGGTCTAAGGAAAGACATAATATAAATAAAATAACATATTTTAATAAAAAGTTTGAACATACCAAATTCTTGTGACCATATTAAATATAATTTGAGATTGGTATGAAAAAGTTCCAGTGATAGATAAATTAAGTTTCCGAAAGAATACAATCCTGAAGATAGATATCAGGTCATAAACAATTAACGTCAGTATATTAATTGCTCTACTCAATGCTATGGGCAAAGCTATTGACTCAAAAGCTTCATTAAAAGCTTTGGGTTTTACACCGTTTACCTACATTACCTTCAACATTCAACATTAGGTAATAAATATCTATAACGACCATTAATTTGATGATTACGACTTAAGTATTGACCCCATTAACCCTTCGCTTTCGTTTTACATCACTAGCAAGCAATTTCTATTGTAATTAAAATACAAGAATTAATTGAAGATCCACATGAGCCAACTTGCAAATCCGAATGATGTATATGTCGTGGCCAGATCGTAAAATTAATCATTTCATAATGTGACCGATTATTTCATGAAATGGTGGTGTTTCATGATATAGAACAGAACCTGCTGGCTATATCATGATGTAATTTGGCCAGATCAACAAATACTCAGCGTTTGACAATATAAACAGCTAAATGCACGACTAATTTACGAAATGGTCAAACACTAGTAGTCATATCGTAAAATCGTTACATTACTCATCAGTAAAGGTGCTAATGTTGCTTTGTTTTTGTGATGAATAAAATGCGGACAAATGTTTTATTCTTAAAGTAAATTAATATGTAAATTGAATGTGAAAAAGCAATGAAATACCGTTACGACACCAAGCTAGGCGATTTTTATGAAAGTTACTCAAAAAACGAGCGCAACGTCAAAAAATGAAGAAGTTCGAAACGTAATTTGAGAGGTTAGTTAGCTATTCAAGTCTTTTTATTTATTAGTTTGGTTTTAAAATAATAACTATTTAAAATGTTTAATTCATCTATCAACCAAGATTACAAATATTAACAAATTCAGGTATCTAGTAAACGTATTTTAATTTTAATGATATGGCCAAACGTGTATTGACATTTCATCGAATGTTGACGTTTAAACGATATGGTCGGTTTTAGTTGGCCACATCATAAAATACCACCATTTTATGAAATGATCGGTCACATCATGAAGTGGTCAATTCTACGATCTGGCTACGACATATATACCCCCTATACATCATTTCTAGACCTCTGCGGGATTATTTAGGTAAGTAGTAGTTAAAATGATATTATTTATAGTTAATCAACCCTGTATATTATTTAATTCTTACTTAATACTTGCTTTAATAACTAATTATGTATAACTTGGTATGCCCTTTCAGGGTGCATGTGTTTTACTGTACAATTTTTTAAGTACCATCTGTTATTTAACTACTAGCTCTCCCGGCGAACTTCGTACCGCCTCTTCATACTTCTTTTTTTTTCCGTGAATTTTCCGATGTTTTAGTAGTTATTCTGCTATTCGGGTCGGAGAAAATCCAAAAGATAATAAATCATAATTATTAAAAAAGTCAAAGCTTGACTTTTTTCTTAATTATCCTTTGAAAACAAAAATATTATTTATCATGTGTTTATCGGCTCAGTACATGTTTTAATCTACAGCCCCGAGGAGGCTACACCACTGTGCGTGTGGGTTTTGTCATCGGCTGCCTCATCACAAAATTATAAGTCATATCATAAAATCAGCTGTTGCAGACATTTATAGTATTTTGACAGTTACCATGGACGCTATCTGACATCTTTTTCGTTGCTACGTGCTTATGGTGTGTGTGACCAAACTGACCAACCAAAAGCATCGAAATCTGCCTGCTGCCTAGCAACACCGTCCCTTCATGTTTTGTCAGTGTTGTGTCATCTACTGTTTTGGACTGATATTTTCATAGTTAAAATTGTGTCGTTTTTTCAGATTTTGATATGTTTCGGTATGTTTTGTTTACAGTTAAGTTTTTGTTGTAAGTTTTATATACCTTTATGAGTTCTCCATTAAACTACATGAGGTGCGACCTATGTTCCCGACCCCGACATTTTAAAGGCCAGAGAGGCCTAAATATTCATATTAGCCGTTGCCATCAAAATCATTCATCTAGTCATCAGCAAATTCCTAGTGATGCTTCCCAGTCCCAATCCTTATTTTCTCAGGCACTTCCATCCCAACCACAGTCAATTTCACCGCCACCCTCCAATCCCTTTTGGCATCAAATATCTAAATTAAAACACAGTACTCCAATAATTAAAAGAGTGCCCAGAGGTGCTCGTGTCTGTGTAGCTCAAAAATTGACGCTGGAGATTAGAAATGTCGTAAATTTAAACTCCATACAGACATGGGAACTTTTACTAACTTTCCCATTTAGAATTCTACATGTTGATTCATCTCCTTCTAGCTCCCGTTCCCTTACATCACACATCAAAGAAAACTGCTCATCTGATCATTATCTTTTAGGACATATTAATTCGCAGCAAAAAGGGAAAAATAGGTCGCATTTTCATCATATTGAAAGTAAGGTTAGTGATGGGGACATTAAGGGTGCTTCCCGATTTTTATTCTCGGACGATGCCTTAGCTCCAGACACTCCAGAGACACTATCTGCTCTCCGTGAAAAGCATCCTCTCCCCACCGCAAACCTTACTTTTCCTGATCCTTCCAATAATACCAGTGCTAACTTGCAGGCGTTATCCACAGATGTCCTCCAGGCTATCAATGGCTTCCGGAGTGGAACTGCTGCTGGGCTCGATGGCCTCACTGCACAACATCTAAAGGACCTTTTAGGTGTCGGCGGTGAGGCCAGCGCAGCTCTGCTTGAGGCACTAACATCCCTTGTCAACCTAATGCTTGCTGGTCAGGTACACAACAGTATCATTGATGTTTTATACGGCGCAAACCTTTGTGCCTTAAAAAAAAAAGATGGTGGCATAAGACCCATCGCTGTGGGTACTACTTACCGCCGTCTCGCAGCTAAAGTTTGCTGTCGGGCGGTATCAAGTACTCTCAGCGATGTCTTTCAACCTACTCAGCTCGGCTTTGGAGTTGCAGGTGGCTGTGAAGCTGCAATTCATGCTGTTCGCTCGTATATAAATTTTCGTCCAAATGATATTTTGTTAAAAGTTGATGTTAAAAATGCTTTTAACTCGGTCGATAGAGGAGTCTTGTTGACTGAAATCCAAAAAGAGGTGCCTTCTCTGTACAGTTTTTTGTGGCAGTGCTATAGTGCTCCCACAAAACTAATGTACAGAGAAAACCTTCTCTCTTCCGCTGTTGGGTGTCAACAAGGCGACCCTCTCGGCCCAGCCATTTTTAGCCTGGCCATTCATCCCATCATCACTAAATTAAAGTCGCTTTTTAATGTTTGGTACCTCGACGACGGAACCTTGGGTGGTGATACTAATACAGTTTTAGAAGATTTTTCTTTTCTTTTACATAATTTTAAAATTTGTGGTTTGGATTTAAATGTGAACATTTCTAAATGTGAACTTTATGTACCTCCAAATTGTGATCAACGTGATGAAATTATAAACAATTTCAAACATTTAGCCCCCGACATCAAAATTATCGATAGAACGTCACTTCGTCTGCTCGGCTCCCCAATCGCAGATGAATCTTTTTCGACCTACATTGACGAACAAATTTCCAAGTTTAATTCGGTTTCAGATCGGTTATTTAAAATTAACAGTCATATTGCTTACACCATCATGCGGTTCTGTCTCTTTGTGCCAAAATTCACCTACAGTTTACGCTCATCACCTTTTTGGAAACACCCAGAATTGACATCAAAATTAGATAGTATAATCCAGAATATCCTTTCACAAACACTTAACATAAAGCTGGAAGGACGAGCCTGGACTCAGGCTTCCCTACCTATTCGGCATGGGGGGCTAGGAATAAGACAAATCACTAGTGTCAGTCTACCAGCTTTTTTGGCTTCTTCTCATAAAACTTTAGGTCTAATAAGTGAAATTCTTAGAAAATCCCATGAAATGAACACTGTCCATATTCCATATTTAGCGGAAGCCATTGACGCGTGGAGGAACCTTACAACAAATGATCTCCCTCAAACCCTTTCGGCTCAAAGGCTTTGGGACGAGCCTCTCTGCAGACTGGTGCGTAATAACTTACTTGAAACGTATACCAACACTGCTGACCAGGCTCGTCTTCTAGCTGTAACCGAATGGGAATCCGGCCTTTGGCTAAAAGCTCTACCTTCTCCGGCATTAGGCACCCTAATTGATGATGTCTCATTTAGAGTGGCCATAAGTCTTCGGCTAGGAGCATTCAGCTCTGTACCTCATCGCTGTTCCTGTGGGAAGGTTGTCGATCAGCTTGCTCACCACGGTCTCTCATGTTGCAGAAGTGCTGGAAGAATCCCCCGTCATGCCAGTTTAAACGACGTTATCCGTCGGGCACTTGTCAGCGCGCGTATCCCGGCCGTTTTAGAACCGAACGGTCTCACACGTAGCGATGGCAAGCGTCCTGACGGTATGACCCTCGTTCCTTGGAGGATGGGTCGGCCCTTAGTGTGGGACGCGACTTGCGTCGACACTTTAGCCCCTTCCCATCTTCCACTGACTGGCAACAAGGCGGGTTCTGCAGCAACTTCTGCAGAGAACCTCAAACGGCGCAAGTATGAAAGTCTCGGTGAGACTTATATATTTGAACCATTTGGGGTGGAAACTCTGGGACCGTGGGGACCGAGTGCCCACAAGTTGTATCGTGAGATGTCAAAGCGTTTAGTTGAGACATCTCTTGATACTAAGGCTGGCTTATACCTAGGCCAACGGATTAGCCTAGCTATCCAGCGCGGTAATGTAGCCAGCCTTTTGGGCACCTTTCCTACAAACAGCGATCTAAGTCAGATATTTTATTTATAAGTTTCTTTCTTATTAATAAAATATCTGACTGCGTTAATATAAATAGTTTAGGTTAAGAATATGTACATAATAATTAGGTTTTTTATTTTATTTTTAACAAGCCTTTTATTCTTAACAATTTTTGTTATTTAATTATTAAAAAAAATAAAACCGACTTCAAAACACTGAAATGCTAAAAATAATCCTAACACTTAAGTACCTAATCAGTTACTTTTGGAGTCGGTGCAAACAAAAACATTGAATCTCTCATCGGCTGGCACCGACTCCAAAAGTAACTGATTAGGTACTTAAGTGTTAGGATTATTTTTAGCATTTCAGTGTTTTGAAGTCGGTTTTATTTTTTTTTTATTTTTCAAACTCCTATCATAGCATCTTTGAAGTATAAGCTATTCAATAAAACAAAAATCATCAAAATCGGGTCATATTTGTCGAAGATAGGTAACAAGAACCACAACCAAAATATTATCTGGGTATATATTTGTTGATTTTCTCAAAAAGTTCTAAATCAATTTCGATAAAATTTATATGGGACCACCTCTGAAGTATGATCTACCAAACAAAAAAAGAATCATTAAAATCGATTCATAATTGGCGGAGTAATCGCGTAACAAACATAAAAAAAAAAAAAAAAACAGTCGAATTGAGAACCTCCTCGTTTTTTGAAGTCGGTTGAAAATCAGTTTTTCTTAGCTTGCCAAATATTGTAAACAATCATGACATTCCTTTTTAACGTAATTATTCATTTTAAAATATGTATAAGAGACACAAAAATAGTAACCTATTGTAATTAATCATTTAAGTACCACAAAATCCTATTTATTCTAAAAGTTCGTTTATACACTGATATTTTCAATGTTTTTTGTAAAAAAGACATGCCAAGATTGTTTACAACATGCGACAAGCAATGAAAAATTTACTTTACAGGTAATGTATAATCTATTTTAAAATATTCTTAAAGTATTCGCTGTGTGCGCGATGTCAGCGCCCCTAGTGACCACAATTGTTGTGGACTAAGATCTCTCAAATTATGGCAACTGGATGGTTTGAGAATGATTTTGTGATTGTTTTTGTTCGAAATTAGATGAAAATATTTGAAAAGTTTGTGCATATTATAATAAGTGATTTTCTTACTTGAACTAAAATATAATGTTAGGTATATTACGTACGGGATTTGAATCAATACAACATGATAACTTTCTAACCTCAAACTGGTGCAAAAAGGGATAGAATTAGTATTAGCACAGCATGTGAGAGACGTTAAAGAGCTTAGAACCAACGGGCAAAGCTACTTAATAAGAGCTGTGATCATAAGATAAACGTCTGTGACACCAAACCCTTACAAACTTTTTTCTTTTCACAGCAGCTATCCATTTATTTCTATCCATCTTGATATTGGAAATGAATAAAACATGCACGAACCGGTTTTCCCATTGTTTCTACACTTTATAACACAACACGTACTGTGACCATATCGCGAATTTAAACGTTTTTACTTTAAAATACTAAATTTCGTTAGTATGGAATTCTATGGAAGTATAGCAATTTGACACATGACAGTCCAGAGTTATTTCACATTTCTGCCAAAAGGGCGTGATAAATACTTATCAGAGTACATTATTGAAATTTAACTCTGTTGCACCAGACGAATACCTACCCGTCAGCAATAATTACCGAAATAGCTAAACAAATACTGCTAATTGAGCAAAAAGACTGGTAGCCAGTCAAACCTTCGTCAAGTGCCCAATTAGTGCGATCTGACCCCACCGCGCTTCATATGTTTATCCTTTGTTTGAGTAATTTGCTAATGCATCGAGGGCAGTTTATCATTGGCGGGGTATAAAGCATTAAGTATAGTACTCGTATGCAAATGGCAGACAGAAGTTAAAACAGTGCTTCTTTGTCATCATCCATGCTTGCATGCGTATGATATTCTTCTTGCGTGGATCAGTCAGTGCTTCTTGGTGTGTAGTCAGTTGTCTTGCTGCGTTTCCTTGCAGGAGTTGCAGGTGATATAGTTGAACTGCTATTGACCGTCATCAAAATCGTGAAAAAAGTCCTCAATTGTTTAATATTATCCTTGCGAGATAAGGGCTTTTTAGTATTAAGTGTCTCTGAGCTAAGTCGCCGTCAGACAGATAGACGGACATATATGGCTTACATTAAAAAGTCTCCCAATTAATACGAGAATGATATTTATCTGGATAGGACATTAGATGTTAGCTTTGTTATTCTAAACATTTTTATTCCATAGAACAATAATATTGAATGATATTTACATGTTTCTTTTTTTTGTTTCATGAGACGTGGTCATTGGCCAACTGTTTTCATTGTATTGTAAAAACTATATTATGCATTAATTTTATAATTAATAATAAAATTAATTATAATTATATAGCATGCCAGATGTTAGCTACTAATCACCATCAATATTTCAGCAATAGGACGTCCACTGCTGAAAATAGGCCTACGATACGATTGCTAAGGTTTATTATAACTAATAAATTTATATCCATACTTCTGTGTCGAGTAGCAGAACCTACACAAATAGAAATTCGCTATATTCATCTCGTCAGATAAATCTTCATACGGTGCATTCCACATAATGACTGCGACCCAGCATTGCAGTGCATGACTTAAGGATATTAATAATCTCGACAATACCACTTCCACTGAACCATTGCTAAGGTCAACTTCCGAATGGCCATAACGATCCATCAGCCACTCTCGCTGTCACGCATCGCAACAATGCCAAGAATACCACAGTGGAGCAGGGAACAGAGGACACATTTGCCCCTGTCCATTGCAGCGAAGCGGTCAATACAGCAAAACAGCGTCCTTATGGGATCTCGGGCAAACCCATCTGTTACTGCTTTTGTATTTGTAATTTTTTTCGCGATAAAAAGTAGTTTTTACCTGTAAATCTTGTAAATGTCTCGTCAAAATTGATTCAGCCTTTTAAAGATTAGCCTTGATAAACGACTGACTACAAAAAGTAGGAGATACTTTTTCAAAGTAAAAATAAGACAACCTGGTAAAGGTCGCAGGAAGTTCAGTCAAACTGCCTATTTTCAGCAGTGGATGTCCTATGGCTGAAATGATGATGATGAATTGTTATGTCCTACGACAGACAAGTTAATAGTTAAGTTAAGTAATCTGGCTGCGAAACGAAAGTCGTAACCAAAAAAGAACGTGCATGGCATTCATGTTGCGCGTGCTGTCTGAAGTGTTATAAAGAACTCGAGTACTCTACTCTTAATTTCATTGCAAGACTATATTTGAAGTGAAGAGCTGTTCATTATTAAAACCCTCGGGGATTCAAGTCTAGTGCTAGCTCCCGAATTAGCTTCCAGACTTTGGAGTTCCTATTTTTGGGGTTGAGTCTTGAGCCAAGTCTTGAAGCTTGAGGACAGACAGAAGTATCTTCTAATACAGCACTGACTGGTTGCGTATGCGTTATATGTTGGTAGATTGGTGGGGTGTGAATCTTTTGCCTCCATTTCCACTGTGACAAAGCTTACAGTTACAACGATAAATTATGTAAATAGTAAACAATAAATTGCTATCAAGTATTAGCGAATTCTATACCTCATTCACATAAGTTAGAGATGAGCGATTTAGTAAACTATAATAACTTACCATCGATAATGACTGTTGTAATATATAAATATACATCGATAAGATAACTTTGGTATTGGAGTTTTTTATTGCAATAATATCGATTTAATTATATAATTAGTACAACAATAATTTTATAACTGAGGAAATTGCATGAAATCGTTTCGCGAACTTTCACGTACAGTTAAAAAAAAATCTATCTGCTGTTGATGTTGAAGTAAATTCTTTTGAAATTATCGGTGCTATTGCGAAATCTGGATCTACTTGAGCACCCATACCTTTTGTCATCGGAGCAATAGGCGGCGAATCAGTGTTGGTTTAGATTTTTTGATATTCGTTTCTGGCCTACGATGTAGGGAAAATAAATCACTGCGAGTCGGCGCGGAAAAGTCGCGCGATATCGCCAGCACACTGCCCGAAGCCTTTGAAATTTGAAACTCTCAAATAATACCCAGTAATAAAAAATTCTTACCATGATCAGAACGTTTTTGGTTCTGTAAAACTATTTCTCAATCGTAATAATTACTTTCGTAAATCTAGTAATCGACATCACTAGTCCCATCCCTAATAAGTTATCGTCGCCGTTCATAAAGTCATAAAGTCGGACCTCTGACCGCAAGTCGCGGATTTGAATCTCAGCTCATAAAACACGGAGCAAATGAACTCAACGTCATTAGCAGATTCAGCTGGACTGTGGTGTTGCCCAATAATTATGATTTGGCGTTCTAATTGACTGTATAGGTAGGTAGGTACAGGTTTTGCTTGCCAATATTCGCAGGATATCACTACGTTGTCGTTTTTAGATGATTTCATCATTTAAGAAAAGAAGAAACGGATAGGTACTTTATATCTTTAACTTTCCGTTCTCTCTCCTCTTCCTCTCATGCTGTTTATTCGTCCGTTTGTGTGTATTTAAAGTTAAACAAATACATGGTAAAAACTGGTCAAGTGTAAGTCTGACTCGCGCTATAAAATAAACCTAAATGAAAGAAAAGTCACTGTGTTTCTTGAAATTTTGCGGACTGTCTGATTTAATTGCATTTTTAAAAAAATACCGGACAAGTGCGAGTTAGACTCGCCCACCGAGGGTTCCGTACAAATTTATAGGTACATATTTTAAATAATTTTAAAATTAATAGTTCAGAAATCGAGTTTCGCAGTATAATTCTTGTATACGACGATATAACTTGTCAAGTTTCATAGTTCTAGGTCAACGGAGAGTACCCTATAAATTTTGATTCCCTTGAGTGTCGAAAGAAATATACGTTTTTTGAGGCATAAACTGTCGTATCTTTTTTTTACGTTAACTCAGAAGTTCAATTTTTTCACAACTTCAAGGGACTTTAGACCTGGGTATATGGTTTGAATTTCACCTGGTGAATCACCTCTACGCGTTCCCGAGAGAGAAAGGGTCTTGACAGACATACGGACAGACAGACAGCAAGGACTCATTTTAAGGGTTTTGAATCCCAAAAGGAAAAAAACGGAACCCTTACGTTACCTTACGACGGGCGAGTTTTTTAAAAAAAGAAAAAAATTAAGCTGTTTATTTTATTTAAATGAAATTTATTTTACAAGATGAAAGCAAAAAATCTTAGAATTAAAGAATATTTAGCCTCCATTGAAGAGTTGCTCATTTCTGATTGCATAATCTATTTCTTAATTAATTGTTTTAGAATGACAATGACACCTTTAATGTAGGTATTTATCTTTGATAAAGTATATCTTTAGAATATTTTTAATTTGTTCGGGTTTTCGACTCGCACTTGTCCGGGTTTTACCTAATCTTACCCATCTTACTCACCGGGCCGTGAAATTACCGCAACTATGCAGATGTTACTTTGTTGTGTTTCCCTTCACCGACAAGTAAATAGTATAATGTGTACCATGATTCCAAAAAAAGAAGAAAAAAATACTGAAAACGCAGCACTGTATGGACAGACAACAGGTCAACCTACCCTAAAAGTTAAAAGTCACTGAACCGATTTTTTACTTTAAGTCCGACGTGTAGAGATCGATATCAATTGTGAAAATTTGACGTTTTGTGATAGGTTGACGAACTGTTGTACATTCCTATATTTATCCATTACAGAATTTACATGGCCGCCTCGAGGTGATAATTTCCATTATGCCCGCTTTATTTATTATCTCTAAAGCTAATTCATTTTTGCATGGCGAATCGATAACCTATCTAAAGATTAATGTGCACTGACGTTCATACCTAAGCTAGGAAATGCCTGTTAATATGGCAACTACTAGTTTTCCAGTTGAGATCTATAACTCGGTTATTGTTAGAACTATGGTTCTTTTATACCTACAGTATGTAGTATATAATTGTTTTGGGTAATTTCAGAAGAAGTTTCCATTCTTTATCCGTTTGCTAGTTATAACTGGCCGCCATTAGAGAAACAAAACAATTAAATTAAAACGATGACATTTGAAATACAGGAAATTACTTAACGTAGAAAACGTTTTACGGCTTACTACCTACATTCCAATTGTTATTCAAAGACTCAAGTTAAGTTTAGAACTGTCATGTTATATCGCGAAACGCATTTTAAAGACTATAAACAAAGATAGCTTGTATGTAATAAAATATGTCGTTGTAACACTACGGGCAAAATCGGTGAACTGTGCTAGTAGAAAGGGCATGAGCGTACGGTCAATTGAATGCTATCTTATTTTAGTAAGAGATTGTCAGCATTATTTGAAGTCTAGCTGGGTAATTTTAATGCAAAACCGTGTGCAATGTGTTTGGTTTGAGCCTGCACACTCGCCCAAAGGCTATTAGATTTGGGTACACACTAGTTATAAGCGGTAGCGACTGAGGAAACAAACGCTTAAGCGAGCTTTTAGATAGAAAGCTAAAGCTAAAGCTTCTATTTAAATAGAAATTAAATACTTAGTTCTTATCAAGATTATAAAAATACTTAGTATGACGTGCTATTGTGGGTATGCATGGATTAATGTGAATAAATGGTAAAGTAAAGTAATTTTATTCTGTTCAGCCATTTGGTGTTACGTAGGTCACACTATAAGTTTTGCGTAACTTAAAAAAACAACATGTTATAACCAAAATATTATGTTTATTGCTTTTCAAAATACTCTCCTTTACATTTTAAACATTTTTTCATGCGATCGAACTATTTTTTAAAACAGGAGGACCACAGATCTGAAGGCATGTTTTCTACGTGCTGATTGAACGCTATCACTACCTCTTCGGAGGTGGTAAAAGTAAAACCTCTCATCAAATCTTTGATTTTGGGGAAAATACAGAAATCACAGGGTGCTAGGTCGGGGCTATGCGTAGGATGGGTGACGAGTTGTACTTTTTCGGAAGCTAAAAATGACTTTTTCTAACACCCTGGGTAAACAAATGGTAGAATACCACTCGGCATTAACACTCTTTTGATTTCAAGTGGAATTATACAGATGGGACCCGTAGCTGAGAAAAAAAATGCGATCATTTTTTTACCAACGTTTTTCGCCTGCCTCACTTTTGTTGGCTTGTTCTCATTTTCAAACACCCATTCACAAGATTGCTGTTTTTTTTCTGGTTCAAAACAGTAAATCCACATTTCGTCTCCTGTGACAATGTCATAAACAGCATTAGAATGTCCGTGGTTGTACTTCAGTAGCACCTGTGAGCACCATTCCACGCGAGCCCGCTTCTGCTCCGCTGTCAGTTCATGAGGGATCCAACGACAGCAAAGTTTCCAAACTTTCAATTCTTCGTGTAAAATTTTCTGAATTTGGCTCATACCAATCCCCAATAGTCTTCACGAAATTCGTCATGTACAGAAACTCGGCCTCTCTCAAATTCAACAAACCATCGCCTCACGGTGCTCAAACAAGGTGCTTCTCTCCCAAAAGCATTTTGAAGACGAGCTGCACAGTCTTGCCGAAAGAGAGAACTTTTAAAATCATAATAAATCATCGCTCTAAAATCTTTTCGACTTAATTCCATTTTCGTTGCGTACGTAGAACTTTGATGTGTGATAAAAAACTATTGAAAAATCATTTCCCGCCAATTATTTTTTTTTATTACTAAGAAGGTTGCAACGTTTAAAAAAATATAACATTCGAAATTCAAATAGTTCCGATTAGCTAGAAGTGCAACACTTTTAGTGTGCCCCGTGTCAAATACACGGGGCACACTAAAAGTTTTGAGACCCATCATAGAGTTCTTAAACACATTATTTTGACAAAGTAGTGAGCTGTGAAATTACTATAATCTCGACAGCTGCACCTACTATAGGGAAACAGGGACTCGAGGTCTTAAATTAATATTACAAAATTTTGTAGGAAGTTAGATAACGTACAGACATTTTAGTTGTTGTACAAGTTTATTAAAAATCACACAACGCTGCGCTATTGTTATCGCGCAGGGTCGCAAATAGGAACTATTTGCTAGATGCTAGTGAAGTAAATGAGTCGTTTTAGTATAGTATGAGCCATATACAGGGTGTTAGGTAAATGGTATATCAAGTCGAAACTAGCCCATTTTAACATATGCATATAAATGCTAAGGTGAAGTCAGAAATTTGATATCATAATTTTTTTTTTATTTTCATGCAAAACTTAATTCTTAGAATCCAATTTGTATGAAAAAACATTTTTTTAAGATGTTGATATCAAATTTCTGACTACACCATAGCATTTATATGCATATGTTAACATGGGCTAGTTTCGGCTTGTTATACCATTTACCTAACACGCTGTATATATATACTTGTAATACCTGATATTCGTCCATCGATTAAAACTGGGTCAAACTACACAAAAATAATATATTTGTGCCACGCCACATTGCGCGGCGCGGTGTTGTAGTATAAAAGGTGGGACGTGTAAAATTGCCATAATGGCCTTTTTTCAAAAATAAAAGTTTCAAGTGATCGTTATGTGAAGTTAGGCGGAAAGAAAATGATTTGTGCAATTTCTTGTAGGTTCTTGAACAGTGCCTGATTGCCCAATCAACAAATGCCGTTTCGCTTCCGCCTGTGAGTGTGTTAGTCACTTAGTTATTCAAACTTACATTCAATCTACATAAATCAGTATATTTTTCCAAGTGCCCGACGTCAAGTGGCCGTGGCCGGTGGTAGTGAAAAAGTGCTCTTAATGACCTTATTTATGAAATAAAATTATTTTATTAATTTTTAGGTAAGGTAAGGTAAAAAATCAAGAATTTCTTGTAGGTTCTTAAACATTATGTTGTTTGAACCTGACTGCCATTCAACATAAACGTATGGCGTGTCGCTTCCGCCTGTGAGTGTGTTTAGACACTTACTTATTTAGAGTCGATAAGGATCAAACGGTTGCCAATAAAGTATGCACACGGCCGACAGGATGCACTACTGTCGCGCTACGTTGTCTTCTCTTTAGTGGTTAATTATATGAAATATTGACCGGTTTGTTATTCTTCACGCATATAGCTTCGGTAGTCGCTACCGCAATTGCCAGTGACTATCTTTAATAAAATATAGCTCACAGAAACCGCTATCAACTTATATGCATATTTTACCCAAACGAATTTGATATCTGTAACATTGAAATAGAGCGTATTTTTCATTGTTAAAAGGATTATACAGGTCGTTTTGTTTTAGTGATTGTGGTGTGCAGCGTTTGGTGCGTGCGCGCAGCTGCGCTGGCTGACTGATCGCGGGGACGTGCGAAAACTTATATTATGACGACGTAACTCCACTAGTGATGTGGAGAGAGCGACGAACGAGCAGTTAAGACGGAACAATATTTTTTTTAAAAGGCTTAGACTTGTAATATTTCTATAAATTTTTTAAGTTAATGTTTTAGTTTTTAAAATAGTCATTAAAGTGTAACCGGCTGTAACACTTGTCATAAGGTGCGTACAGATCTAGCGAACGCGCCGCGAATGCGTGTCTCGCGAACTGCAAAAGACGCACGAAAAGCTGATAATGGAGTGTGTATTTGAATATTAATAAATGAACAGATGGGGCAGAAAGGTTTTGGAGTGGAGCCCACGTACCGGGAACTGCAGTGTAGGACGTCCACCCACAAAGTGGACAGACGACCTTGAAAAGGTTGCAGAAAGCCGCTAGATGCAGCCAACCGACCAATCCAGAAGTAATTGGGGGAGGCCTATGTCCAGAAGTGGAAATGATGAAATGGACACCACAAACCTACTTTATACTTAAGGCGAAATGAGGTGTGTCTATTTCGCCAACACACACACCAAACTAACGTAAGTTTTTCAACACATTATGGTCGTAAATTAAAGAATTTCGTAGTATAGTAGTAACCACATAGAAGCAAGGTCAGGAGCCTTACCTTGAGCTCATAAATCAGTACTATTTCAATCTTGTTTTGTTTTTTATATTCAGAGTAAGTCTTAAAAACAAGGCATGTTTAGGGTAATTAAGTTCTTTTTGTTATCACAGTGTAACCTTTGTCGAAAATTTTATATCAGTTAGTAATAAACAAAGTCGTCCGTGTATGTGTATATCCGCGTCTTGTGTGTGTGTTTGTGCGCTTAGTTCTTCTAAACTACGCAACCGAATTAATTAGGGTTTTGAAGTCATTTAGATCATTTCTTCCGGAAGGTTTACATAATATACATTCGTATTATATGTATTATACATTGCAGCCGTGGAAAACCGGGGAGGGTACCTAGTTATATATATTTTACTTATTAATTAGATGAAAGAGCTATAAACGCTCGTTCTGAATCGATTAATCTAATTAAAATATGAGATACTTCGGTTTTAAAGTCAGTTTTATTGTTTTAAGTTTTATCATTTTCCCATCACTACTACACCTATATTTTACCGCGTTTCTTGTCGGTCTAGATGTGAATTACAGGCATTAACTTTCCTTTATTATCCTATTACTTGCTATTCGGTAAATTTTAAATAAATGCGCTAACTGAAGAGTCAATCCACAAAGGTTCTTTGAATTTTTCTTCGTTGTTTATTTATCGGTAGCAAAACTAAATGTCCATTAAGTTACAAGATCTTGGTACTTTGTTCGTAAATTGTTATTTCAGTTCAGATCATGATTGATCTTCTAGTTTTCCGTACAAACAAAAGGACAAAGCAAGCCTTAGAGGATCACTTCGTTGTCCGTCTGTCTGTCTGTTTGTCTGTCAAGACACTTTTCATCAGAAACGTGAAAAATATACTTACTCAAGTCTGCAATCCCTTGGATCTGTAAAACAATTAAACTTTGTCGACGCAATCAATAGGTACAGCCGGTTATGTCGCATATTTTGACACCCACCTGCAAGGGATTCAAAACCTATAGGGGTACTTAATTCCCATTAACGCACTTGCACTTGGTCGTTTTTTTCTTTAAAATGCTGACAGAGCATGCTAGACCGTAAGGGTCCCTAACTACATGTCTACAGACCGGGGTCTAACATCAACGCTATAAAGTACCTAAGCAATGTAGTTTTACGTTCAATTCGGATTCGAAAAACAAAACCAGATCGAAGTACTGTAAAATTACAGTAAATACTGTTTTAAAAGCTCATGATTAGGCCTCTGACCAGAGGGCTTATCGTGGAAGGCTGTATGTAGCAATATACCTAAAAAGTGTTGAATTTAAGTCAAACAACCTCTATATAAAAATTTGGGACACATAAAAGTGCTATTGATGGGCTATTTGCAAAAATATTGAAAAAAAAATTCAGAGAGAAAAAACCTAAATTGAGGTCTGCCATAAGAGATCATTGTTAGCCCCCTGATATTATACAAAAATAAACATTAATTTGCATGATAATATCTCTACAAAAGACTTTTTATTTTATAATGCTGTCAGCATTAAAAAAAAGGTTTAACAGCCAGAAAAAGAGCGAATAAAAAGTGAATGACAGGTCGATGTTTTGTTGCCGACCCCTAAAAAGGCTTTATTATTTCAAAGTTACACCTTGCTTGTAATTTCGAACGCATCCTTAGGTGCAATACACTGCACAAAGAAAGCTGCTCGCATCTTTATGCATGAGCCTTATCAATTTGTTAGCCCGCTTACAATTTAATATAAGGTTGCCACTGCGTAATTACAACGATGATATTAACATACGGTAAAAACAGTGATGCGTAAGACAGTTTTTTGTCGGTAATTGCCGGTGTTGAAATTTACTAGGATTGCTACGTCTTTATGAAGGTAATCGATTGCATACTGCTATTTTATTAGCGACGTGGCTGCAATATAATACTAGTTTTAATGTTAGATGAATTTTGCTGCTTTTGAAGGCAACTGGTGATTATGTATGACGACAATATCTATTATAAAATCCCTAGAAATGTTTTCTTTAGAAGGCTCTTTACTATTTCTTCAGTTACAAGGTTTAAGGTACAGTAAAATTTGTATTATAAAACGAATTTTACAACTTAGCTCTTGTCAGCCCACGCCCGTGGCAAATCGTAAATATCTTTATCGAAACTCGATAATATTACGTATTGCATTCTTATTTCCACCAATACACGATTTTGTATTAGACGATTCGTGCTGCGTGAGTTCCGTATTGCCAGGAATTTTATTAGAATTTGTAAGTAGTTTTTATTATCCAGGTAATATAGGTATTTTTTTTAACACTATTTTTGTATTGTTTTTCTAAATTACTACTTGTTTAGATATCAAGTTAAAATATAAGCTATTTTTTTAGGTTAAGTGACACCATTGTAACCATGGGCTCTTAAAATGCTATAATTTAGAAAAACAATACAAAAATAGTGTTTAAAAAAATACCTATATTACAGGTAGTTTTTTAAACACTATTTTTGTATTGTTTTTCTAAATTATTACTTGTTTAGATATCAAGTTAAAATATAAGCTATTTTTTTAGGTTAAGTGACACCATTGTAACCATGGGCTCTTAAAATGCTATAACTTAATCTTTGTTTTGTTTTTTATTTATAGAGTTTTATGTTAAAACTGTTAACATGTTAAGGTATATAGTTTAGAGTTCATGTTCCTGTTCATGGTTCCTGGTCGACGGAAACCACGGGGCGACATCGATAGGCCACATGATTACTTTTATTTATAGAAGCATACCTCTAACGCTGTTGAGCTGAAAGAGAACCCTAAAAAGCCGAAGTGTATCGAGACATCGTGCGGATCGATTCGACCGTAATCGATGTTCCAAAGCGTTTGGAGCGAAAACCACAGCGCGCCGACATCGATACGATAAATTATTGTTTTTCAGTGCGTGCGCGCACCGCTGCGTATCTCGTGTGTCCAGGAGTTCTGGAACGTTCGGAATTCTGTGATATTTTTGGGAGATCTTTTTTTTTAGGGTGTCAAGGCACCATTAAGAAAAGTTTGAGATCAGGACTCATCCTTGTAAGTCCTCTGCTGGATATAGACCTCTCCTAATTATTATTATTATTTTTGTTTTTTACCTTTGGTAATTCTCGGAACCCGCTGTTCCGGTATTTAAAGATGACCTCACGGGTTGTTAACCAAGTGATGGTCCTCTTGTAGGAATCGCCGTACAATACGGCAAGTATTTAAAAGATCTTCGGTAGATCTAGTGCGTTAAGACTGTTTTTTAATTCCTGTGGTATAACACCTGTGCTAGAGAGCACCAATGGTACAATGACTACTTTGTTTTCTTTCCATAATCTCAATATTGTCTTGTGCTTTAAGTCTGTATGTTTAGTATATTTTTCCGTGACAGTTTTATGTATATTGTGACTGTTAGGTATTGCGATATCTATGATGTAAGTAGTTTTGTTGTGTTTATCTAGTAGAACGATGTCTGGTTTATTAAAATGTATGGTTCTGTCTGTAAGGATTGCTCTATCAAAGTACATCTTATAGTATTATTATTAAGTCTTTATTCAGGCAAATTTCACCCATTCATACACATATTCTCAAGTCACAACAATTGAATAAAAATAAAATTAAAATTATTAATATTGAATGTAATGATCACTGCAATTAAAAATATTGAATAAATTAAAATTAAAAAAACATTAATAAATTTGGTATAAAATAAAAAATCATTAAATAAATAAATGTCGTACATATAACTTAATTTAAATAGCAACTGCTTATCATGCTAATAAATTCTTTTCGGCATAGGCACAGTAATATGCCTTTCACAACAATGCCGAATATTGCACGAGTCCAGTCTTGCAGCTATCATCGCCAGGACGGTGTTGGAGCTGGCCCAAACTCTGCGTATCAAAGATGCAGCCCTTTTGCGCATAGTTGCGTGGAAGCTGTCTACGCGTGCTTCCGCAAACATACCCGAGGCACTGCAGAATCGGGGCAACCCCATCACCGCCCTGAACGCATTGTTGAACTGGACGCGGAAAGCGCTGTAACTTTTCAAACTGTACTGCAAAAGTGACCAGCCTTTCAGCATTGTCACTTTATTATGTTTTCAGCTTTATCAAGTGTTCTGTTAGATAATATCATTAAGAGAAATACCGAGACATTCCGTAATAGTGATTACCAATCGTGTGATAGACATAGCTATTTTGGGGGAAACCTATCCCTCAAAATAGCTGTTTTTCGGAAGAACCCGGCCTGACTCATGATTGAAATCAATGGCTACACAAGATTGGCTGAATGCGGGAACAAGATTACTTAGACCAAAATTGATGAATTGCATAGTTCCAAGTTTAATCTTCAGCTTTCTATCGATCCAACTTAATAACACGTTAAGAAATATCCCATAAAACATAATTGGACGCGTGGCAACCGCGGCCGCCATTAGCATGCGTAATTGCAGTGGCTTGCGCCCGCGCATCGCGCCTTCCCGTAACTTATTTGGTGTGAAATGAGAACGATTTGACTCGGGAAGATTTATGGATCGAGAATATCGAGATAATGACGTTCTAGGTAGTCAGCCAAATTGTTTTGTACGGGTGCACATGTTTCGAGTGTGTGAGGTCGCAGTTTTAAGAATATTATCATTATTTTAAGGAATACGAATTTGCATGTCTAAATGTTAGTGATTGCTACTTACTTCACAATGTTGTAATTTTGTTTAAAGTTGCAATGTAAAATGGAGGAAAAGACGAATGAATAGGTGGGTAGAGAAAGGACTACATTGGGGAACAGACTACAAAAACTATGTTAGTGATTCCAAAAAAAAAACGTAATTTGAAAGTGTGTTAATAAAACTGACTGAAATACAGATTTCATTTCCTGAATTGTGGAAAAGTGTTACATTTAGTTTTGACATAGCATTCATTAAAAAGGATAGTTGCAAGTCCTGCTCGCATCACTCGCTACAATGTATTCGCGTCAGTTATATACTTATAGTTGCATTTATTCGCAATCAATACTCAGAACTGGTCAGTCAGAGTGCTTTGAAAGGCAAGATAATTTTCTCGCCACAGTTAGCTAGTCAATTAAAACCATCTGGATGCAGTCGCTTTGGCGGCATCGCCAGTGATCTGTCTCGATGACGTGCGAGGTGCGGTAATCATTGCCCTCCCTTCTCAAAGTCACAGGTTACTTGTCTATTGACGATGGTAGTGCACTGAGAGCATTTAAAAATATGTAAGCACGATGTGTATTTTTCACAGAGAGGCGTATATTTATTGCTTGCCACCAGCTTAACACCCTTACCTTCTAACATTGGTCTGTTGAAGTTAACAGACATAAAAACTTCTTAACAAAAAAGAAAACATTATACATAGACAGCAGTGACAATATGTGTCAAAAAAAAACAACGTCTGTCGGTTCGTGAAGTAAAAACAAGAAAAACTGTGATTTCGATAATTATAAAAAAAACCTCGCGCAAATAATTATAATTCGTAAAAGTGTGTTAGTAGTAGGTATATTATTTCGTAACTGCATGTGCTCTGCGATTTAAAGATACTGGACTGGTAAGATCTTTAAATTATATCATGGTCGAGCTATATCGAGTTGGACGTAGACTGTAACATATATACATTTTTGGCAAAACAATATGTTTTATGTTTCTGTCTTCGAAGTTCGTGTGACAAATGGAGACCCAGAGCGGACACGAGGGCGCAGCAGGCCGCGCGCTAGACGGATGACATCCAACGACACGCCACATCCAAGTCAGGACTGGATGAGTCTGGCACATGATTGCCAGGGGTGGAAGAAGAGGGAAGAGGCCTACATCCAAGATGGGATCACCAAACTAGGGGCCATCATGACGATGACGTTTATTTCTTCGTCAAATGTGCGAGTCTAATTAATTCATAATTCATTATTTGCTTGGACATTGTTTAAATTACATGCTACAGTAGTTGGGTTGGGAATGGGCACATGTCTTGCTGCAGGGACGTGCATTGGTTTCAGATGGGGGTAGGCTGTAAGTGAAAATTGAGTAAGTTTGTGTGAAACAGTAGGCGATCTCGCGGCAGCCTAACATTGGTTAAATTGCACAGGAACGATCTAAGTTGCGCGCTTTAGTAACGAATAAGTATAGGTAGACGAAAAAAGGTTACATAATGTTAATTGTTTATTGTTGAATACGTAATTAATAATTATGGTTAGCTGTTCTGTCAGTTTTTTATGAAGGTAGGCTTTGCATAATAGCCTATATGGGATGAACGCCCCTGCTTGCTAGATCTTTAGCTGTTTTAATTTAACCCGTTAACATCCCAGCGGTCACATGAGACCACATAACAATAGAATTTCTATTGTGTCTCGTTTACGTATCCTTGATTAGGTCATAATTTCACACTACATAAACTATTATGACCTTTAGTTTTAAGCTCTCAGTGTACCTAGTGGCTTAAATCTTCATAGCCCTTGAACGTAGCCCGTTACTTGCGCTTGACGCGTGTCAGGCGCAGGGCGTGGACACGTCACTCATTTTGATCTACAACCTTTACAGCAAATACCAAGATATCGCAGCAAATATCACCGCGAGCACACAATAGAATGGTATAAAATCATTTATTAGCCATTGAAGGATAAAATCATAGTTTGACACACACGTAGGATAATGCCTAAGGCATACATACCTACATATAAAATAATACTATCGTAATAAGCCGCATCGCAACTTGTCGCTTTCCGTCACGTACCTAAGACAAGATAATGACGATGATAATTATATATTTATATCGTCATGGTAAGGAATGAACGTCCTTATATTAGGAGGTACCAAATATTTATGCCGAGTGCCCTATAGGGACGGCCGTAAAGAATACACTTCCCCACCACCAACAGGAGGCGTGTCGTAAGAGGCGAGTATTTCCTGTAGCACGAGACGGGCAGCAGCGTCTTTGTGTGAAATCTCATAAAAAACTGCGCTCACCAACCCGCCTGCGAAGCGTGGCGAGTATTGGCAATCCCCCCAATGATAGGTCATTGGGGGAGACCTTTGTTCAGCTGTGGACGTCCTATGGCTGAAACGAAGTACGACGAACGAATATTTATTGGTAGTTGAAGCACTGTTTAATACCTATTAATTGCTAGATCAGCTGGTGTTATTTATCCATATCATTTTATGTGCAAAAAAAAATGTTGTTAGAAGTTATTAAAAAAAAACTCTAGGAAAAAGTTTAGTACGTATTTGATTAGTAGAGTAACCCGAAAAAATGTAGTCTTAAATCTCTCTAGTTGAGTTACTGCTTCGTCTCTAGCTGCGTGTATGCGCTCAGCGCGTTATAGTCAATGAATATTGATGAATATAAAAATGTAATCAATGTTTGTCAATAATTTACGTTATTGTAAAGTACAGAACCAGTTGCCTTATACGCGGAGCGTTGACGACTGCATACTCGTATAATAATTCCGGAAAAACTCGGTGATATTGGAACCACAAATTTAATATTTAAACGCAAAAGTAAAAAAAAATCGAAGCAAATATTATGACATACTCGCCGATCTTTTTGTCCGGTAATATTGGAGAAAAGGATAACATATGAGATGAGTAAGTTTAACACAGACGACAGTTACCAAAATCAGCATGTCGGCATGGACCTGTGCGATGAGTTGATGAAAATCTGCCAGCTGCACCTAACCACAAATACTAAAAACGATCGTCAGTACTCCAAATTTAAGAAGTTCGAAAAAAAACATGCCTACTACACCTATAAACTGAACCTATTTAAATAAACCTATCAGTTATATCTGAAGTCTGTGCAAACGAAAACAAACTCTCCTCGGCTTAAAATACAACTGATAGATGTTTAAGTTAATGTTTGCTTACTAAAAAGTGCTGGCCGCATAAATCTCCAGATCTTTTTAAAGCGAAAGCGTCGAGGTTTCGAAAGTCGACCTCTGACCGCCTTCAACTATCCCTGCAACTATCCAAGATATCCTAGATTTATCTCAGCCTATCATTGGCCAGGGGTCGCCAATAATGGTGTTTAGATAGTTGTTTACATAAACGCGTCGTACAATTCTCTTAAAGGTGCCATTTGCTTAATGCAATGGCTAATAGCGGCTATATTGATGGTTCTACAACTCGGCAAATATTGTACCGTGTTTAGTACAGCAGCAGTGTATAATTTAAACATTTAGCCTTTAATTTGCATAGTTCAAGAACAAATTGCGCTAGGCTTTTATATCGGGTAGAGATCGTAATGTTGTTTTAATTATTGAGTTTCCATCTTTAGTTATGATCAAGTCTTTAAAAATATTACCATAGATAACATTTCCATTGCGTCGTTTTTAAAGCTGTGTAATAGATTCTTAAATTACTACCATTTAATCATTACTTAAAGTACACTTATGTTAACTATTTCTATTAACATGCAGATTACGCATATTTTAAAAGAATTACATGAATAAATATTTTTTCTTTTTTTATTAGGTTAATAAAATATATAACGCAGGCAGGAACTTGACAGGAAACGTGACGAGCTTAAAAGTAGACCGCCTGCAAACATACATTATAACTATGTAAACGGCACCCTGACGTGCTCTTACTGTGCACGGACTTCTACAGCAAAGTAGGGTACGTCAGTCATGTAAGAGCTAAGCAGCTCATAAAATTATTAAGGGAATCTAGAGTAGCCGAAATCGGCAAGGATGATCATGAAAATATATAAATTCTTTCAACAAACACAACAATGTATCGAGCCCCAAACTTAGCAAAGCTTGTACTATGGCTACTTAGTATAGGCACTGATTTGGTACTATAGTATAGGTTTAGCTTGAGGCTATCTATAGATATATTTATAGTGGACTAGCTGTTGCCCGCGACTTCGTTTGCGTGGTCTTTCATTTAAAAAAAACCGCGCAACTTTCTTAATTTTGCCTTTCAAAAGAACCTTCTCCTGACAATCATTAACACAACAAAAAAAGAATTAGCGAAATTGTTCCATCCGTTCACGCGTGATGCGATGACCAAGGGAAATGGGGATTTATTTTTATATATATAAATAAAGAAATTTAATAAATTAATGTAAGTTGGGTACAAAACATTCGTGCTCATCACACAAACACAATTCCCAGCGAGATTTGATTTAGCCAGTTCAGGTAGCCACCTGGCTGTGTAGACCGGAGCGTGGACCACTAGAAGAGACGGTCGTCAAATAATTAGTGCACCGACGGATAATAGTGACAGATCGCAAATAGCGTTGTATTTGGCATGCCCTTGCATACCGATCACGGATCATCGCAACGATCGTACGTAGCGCGGCGGGGAATTAGGTGTCATGATCGCGATAGTAAGTAAACTAAAGTGTGTGTAAGCGCATCACTTCAGGACGGATGCACCTATTTGGCTAATCCTTTTATTGTTTTGTTCGAAATTGTCAGGAATAGGTTTGTGTGGAAAGAAAAACTGAAAAAGTTTCTACAAATTTTTCAAATTCGGGATAAACTGAACGTCCTTTTTATGAGATTTTTGCTACTTCGGGGGCAAATGTCGGTTTACAATGTTAAATTTGGACAAGATAACGTCTGTCGGGGCTGCTAGTTACCAATATTACGAAGTGATTCTTTTAATGCAGCAGCCAGTGTATAATTTAAACATTTATCCTCTTATTCGTATAGAACACTGCCTACCAACACTATTTCTCTATTGCACTTTAGACGCATACTCACGTATCTACGTTTTTCTGAATATTAGGACTTGAAAGCAGATAATGTGGGACTAATATAAAAATATTGAGACAACATAGAAAAACTGCCTCAACCCGCACGTTGCTGTCGCTCGTTCGACTCGTGCGCTTCTTTGTTCGCTGACTGATGATGACTATCATCAACATCATCATTTTAGCCTTAGGACGTCCTTCGCTGAACATAGACTTGACTTCCAGATTGTCCGGTTGGAAGCGGCCTGCATCCAGCGTCTTTCTAAAACTTTTACCTTGTAGGTGGACATCCTACGCTGCGCTTGCCGGTACTTGGTCTCCCACTTCCACAAGCACAAGGTCGCACAGCGTTTTATGAAATGGGCTATGTATGGTGTTTCCTTGTGAGATCGAATCAGAAATGACTAGATCCGTAAACGAACAAAAGATATACTGCTTGATTATTGACTTAGTGTGTCTGTGAGATGAGGAGGTAAATTACTGCATAAAAATTGCAATAAAAGTCGTTGTATGTATATCATTCCTAATGATTGCGCCCCTTAGCTATGAGGTACCTACTTGTATAGGTACTATTAAGAAGAAGAGACAAATTTGAATAGATCTAGCGATAAACTTTACACGATTACCCAAAATTAAGCGTCATGTTTTTGAGTTCATGTATGTGTGTTTAAGTTCATGTTTAAGTTTCTTCATTCCATCTTAAAGACTAAACGCCCTAACCGATTTTGATGTTGAGGTATCATTATAATTCTTTTGTTTTCCAGTCCCAGAGTTAGAAATAAATTGTGAATACAGTTGGAAACTATCAAATATATAGGTGTAATAGAAGCAGAAGGGTTCTAAAAGTCCCCCGACTGCAAAAAAAATCTACTGTATTCACAATTTATTCGTTTATTTATTTATTTCTTTTTAAAAAAAAATAATATTATTTTATAAACGGCATCATTTAAATACAACTATTTGGAATAGGGGCCCGGTATGCGTGTAGGTATAGACAAGACGGCTTTATGTGCGTACGGAAGTAAGATGGTAATGGTGCCAGGTGCTAAGAGAAGGGTCTTAACGACTGCGGGTTCAACGAACTCGTTACGACTTTTGGGACATCTTTTACTTTGACAACTACGCGTAGGTTGTTACTTCTAATTTTCTTCACTAAATTAAAGATATAGGACAGTGACATGATGTGTTACACGAGAGACATACTTTAATAGGTTGTTTTTCTCATGAATATATACAGCTTTCCTTTTACAATGAGACCAATGATGAAATGAAGTCTTTCTATCGAACACCCTGTACCTATTCAGGATGAATTTATATTAGTGTAAAATACTAAAGGGTTTGTAAACACTCATGATGAAAAAAACTTTGCTTATAAAATTAATTGCCCATTCAATTTAATTTTGTTCGTGTTTGTTTTTGTTAAGAAATAGTTTTATACTTGGGAACGTCGTCTTTAAAATATCATGAGTATAAAACAACCATAAGTACTTTACAATAATTAAATTTGTGCTATTGAATTGAAATAAAATTTACTGAGATAGATTAATATTTTATTCAGACCCTTCTAAAGTCTAAAAATGTGAAAAACTTTTAGATTTCTTATACAGGATGTTAGGCCATTTTGATAGCAATATTTAAAAAATCACTTTATAATAGTATTTATATGCAAAAGTTTTGGCTTTATAAAGTCATAACATAACCTAACACTATGTATATAGAATGCCAAGGATATAGGTAGTTGGTTTCTTATTGTAATCTTTTTGCGTCCTCCTATTTATTTATTTCTTTAAATCTAAATAGTTATACGTCTTCAGGAGAAACCAGAACCGGCTTAGATACTAGGTCATCTTAATCTAATGCAGAAATGTTTAACAGACACTATTGGATGGAGCTGACTGCCGCCTATATTTTTGACATCGACGCAGATTTACACCTGTTGTACTCAAAGATGCTAAATTGTATTTATGCGGTTGTTCATATGATTTGCTGAACGAGCAACTATATTTTCTATGCGATCTAGCCATAAATTTTAGACATTAGCGCAGCAGGCGTTGTGCAATAATTTAAATGTATAATAAGGCGTCAAAATAAAACTAGTTTTTGTTCCGCGCATGCACCGCTCGTCGAGGAAGTGCCGTTAGCCCTCGCGGCCGCGCGCGCATGTGGTAAAGTGAATTATGGCCGCGAGTCCCCGACTTTATCCCCGCGCACAATTAAAGTCGTTTAGTACCCGACTACAACGTGTTAACGGCCAGGTAATGTACGGAATCGGAGATGACGTCGAGATTAGATAAAATCGCGTTATTTTACAATGTTTTGCTGTGAGTCGCGCCCACAGGGTCGTTATTTTGAAATGACCGCGCGCTCGATTACGACCCGAACGCTAGATGTCGCTATAACAACTGTCATCGCGCATGACATTTAATTTTAGCCGTAGCCCTTCTTCACTCCGCGGCCGGTACCAACTTCAGTTCGTATATCCCTGGGTTTCTTAGCACTGTCAGCTTAAGACTCAAAATGGGATCGGAGTGTGACAAACAATGGCAAAAAGAACATGGCCGGCCGGCCTTACAAGGGAACGCCACGCGAAAGTTCGTGTTGTAAAATACCAATTTGCTTTAACAATATGGCGATTTACTTCCAGGCAGCGTTTCGTAGCCTTTTAAGGTTCACTACATTTAGGCCAGCGGCTCGGGTAATGCTCGGGCGATATAAATATGCGGGGTTGGATCGTGCTGGGAGAGTGCAGGCCATTTGTCCGCTATTAATTTTAGTTTCGTGAGTCCATACCATCGGGACATCGGTTGGAGATGTCGAACAGTGGTTCAGCGAGTAGATTCACTCATAAGAGCATAGCTTAACGAGCTTAGAATGGGTAGCGATGTAAATTAGACGAGCTTAGAATGCCTGGTATACCACTCTACTGTTTTTCAATCTATGGCTTGATTTCTAACGTAAGCAATTCTTGTGTAGGTAAGATACTTAAAGGTTGGGTACCTTTGGTGTGAATTTATTGCAGTTTTCTGAACGCTATGTAGGCGTGTTAAGGCCGTACCCCCACCAAAACTCGTTTTTTTCGACTTTTTAGCAGCTTTCTACTCCATATTTAATGTATATAAAATAATTGAAAGACATAACAAGATACTTTGAAGTTTTATATTTAAAATCATCGTTTAAAATCTGTATTTGCTCTATTTTATATATACGAATTCAGGCTTTTAAACTACGTCGATAAAAATGTATTTTGTGCATCTCCTCCATAAGTAATCCTTATCTTAATTTTTGGCTTTGACTAATCAATAGAAAATTTGGAATACTTAAAATTGGTCGATTTTTTTTTTTTAATTTTTGATTATTCAATATGACAATAATTCATGATTTACGAACTACTTTTTCTCTGGCGTGCCGTACGAGATATTTAGGAAATTCGTGCTTAAGGTCATGTAACCGCCTTAACTTGCCAATGGCTACGCTCATGCCACAAAGAAAAAAAGACATCAATGTGGTTTTTATGTCAATACAGGAAAAAAACAAGGTTGAAGTAATACTGTTCAAGTATTACTGGAGCTCATGGTTAGGCTGCTGTACGTAATTAGTGTTGTTTTGTTTGTACGTCACTCTTTGTAAAGAAAATACAAATTAAGATTCAAGTAATACTGCTACAAGTATAAGAGACCAACTTCCGTATGTTAGAAAGTGCATAAATACCTATGTGGGTTTTACGTCCCTTAATATTACAAATCGGGGACTATATTTCTTGTCACTAAAATTTTTATTTGTCATCAAGTTGTATCACCTAAATAGATCTATCGTCACGAAATATTTTCGTTCTCAGATAAACAAAAAGTGTTCTCAGGTATGAATTGTCAAATTAATGTTAATATATGTGTAAACTAAGAGATGGATTACCAATAAAATTTTATTGCATTAGATCAATATAAACTTCAATGTTATAATAATAGTTTTATTACTTAAATAATAGCTTTGTGCTCAGAATGGTAGATCTGTCACCAAATAAATCGATTATCGATCCCTGACTGCTACTCCTTTTTATTTGTTATTTTGTCAGTACAGTAGTTACATTTTATTTCGTTCAGTTATTAACATAATAGTATTCGTTATCAATTTAATAGGTACATCAATTTATAATTTTAATGAAATTATGTTCAAAGAGGCGGAGACAAATGTGCGCGCTTTTAAAAATTGACCAATCCGGCCTCAACGATGGGTCGTTCGTAGGTAACTGGGTACGATCATACGTACGATGCGCGGCGCGAGCAGCGAGATGCGAGTTTACTTCATTCGCGCCGATTCCACGTTCATTGTTGTGTTCATTAGTGCATTTAAATATGTATATTTATAGTACCTGTGGAAATTAAGATCTTTGGGGGAGGCATGTCCAGTTAAGTAGTAGACTCTTTTGGTTGAAACGATGAAGACAACCCAATTTTTTTTTAGAACTTTATGAAATTTTCTAGTAACATAAATAATAATATGATTTATTGGTGATCTCTTTAAATTCGTTTGCCTAAATGCTTATTAGAACAAACCTATTAAGACTTACAAAAACATTTATTTGGTACTAGACCCTATATCTCCATGATTTTAGGTGATTTATTGTGGAATTAATTTTATATTGTTTGGTGACAAATCTACTATTTTGCGGGCAAACCCTATTATTTAAGAAACACAAAATTAATTAAATTGGCGATAGCTTAAATGATACCCATACAAATCAGCGAAACCCACTCATACTCTAACAAGTTAACCATTGAATATGTAACAATGTCACATAACCCAGGTGTAAACTATTGTAACTCACGATCCATGAGATTCAACATTAATGGTCTTTTCCATTCGACGCATGCTCCTAAATATTTACCATTTTCATTAAATTTTCATTCTAATCCAAATGCATATGTGTAAATGGACCGAAGTTAACATAATGGGTTTCCAGTTTCCACTTAGAAACTGTTTTGAAAGCGTTTAGCAATGATTATGGGTTCTAATAAACCAGTATGAGATCGTTGTTGATAAAAAAGAATCTTTATGGGATTGAATAGTAACTATGTAAATTATTAGCAAATACCCTATAGAGTAGAAATGTCATGATTTGTTCGACAAAATGTTGCGCCATTTTTTCATCTGTGTCTGTACTGTTTGACATTACAGGATTTGTCATTTCATACTAAATGTAAGTGGAAAATCACTCACGTTTTTCGTATCACTGAGAGCAGTGTGTATATGATTTTTATGGTTTTTCGGTGTTTTATTTACGCAGATGAAGTCGCGGGCGCAAGCTAGTTTGTATTATGTTTTACTAGCCCGTATAGA
The DNA here is from genome assembly GCA_963576865.1 of Anania hortulata. NCBI lineage: Eukaryota > Metazoa > Arthropoda > Insecta > Lepidoptera > Crambidae > Anania > Anania hortulata. The sequence goes on from OY756401.1 coordinate 15,771,966, forward strand.
CAGCTTAATCATGGAACCAATTCGTATACCTACGTCTTTTGCTGAACACAGCCTATAGGCCATGTTCAGCAGTGGACGTCTTAGGCTGAAATGATGATAATAATAAATAAATATTCGACAACATGACATAAATTGCTCTGATCCTATGGTAAGTAGCCAAAGTTGTGTTACACCTAACCCGAGACAATTTAGAAAACTTATTTTTCTACATTGACTGACCGGGAATCGAACGTCGAAGCGACATCAAGTCCGGTATGCTCGCCTCGCGGCTACGGAGGTCTTCGATGATGATAGGTAATGAAATCTGCGATTTGTGCCGCCAAATAAATGTTTTTCTTCTTCTTCGTCAGTGGAAGAAGACTGTTCAATAAAGATTAAAGAATGAATACTCAAAAATAAATACTAAAACAGCACGATGCATTTTCAGCCGTCAGAAAAATGAAACACTGCAGTGTGGTCATTAAAGTGTAATTGGTTTGTAAATACGGGCTCTAGATCTAAGAGCGTTTAGAGCGTGTGTGTAAAAGGCTGACATGTTGAATCATAAATTGGCGCGATATAAACAAGGAAGCGCTAGGATGCGTCACGCATTGTTTTAATAATAAATACGCAATCGGCGCTTGCGCACACTTGGGAGAGTGCCAAATGACAATGTTGATCATCCCGGTAAGGCTGGAGATTCATCAATGTGATATTTATGTCGTAATTTTGATTCTGTTGATGCAAACATTAACACAATGAATATTTATTATTACGAGTATATGTAAAGTGGTACTGGCTTGAGAAGTTTGTTACTTTTTCTTTGTATCGTTTTATTGTTAAATTGAGGGTCGTTGTTTTTATTTTTTTATTTCTTTGGGTCCATTTACTTTGTTTTTTAATTCCGTTGTCTATGTAATGTCCATTATCTTATATATAAAATTCTCGTGTCACAATGTTAGGTCCCGTACTCCTCCGAAACGGCTTGACCGATTCTCATGAAATTTTGTGAGCATATTGAGTAGGTCTGAGAATCGGCCAACATCTATTTTTCATACCCCTAAAGACCACGCAGACGAAGTCGCGGGCAACAGCTAGTAATAAATGTAATTACTTACTTTCTTTAATTAAGTTAAAAACTCGTTAAAACGAATGTTTTCTAGTAGCCTTTAAAGAGTTCTACTGTCCATTTTCTGGCTGCAGCATTAGATCAGCTAGAAAGAATCAAATTATTTGATTTTCAAGCAAAATACTTCTATCAATGAACTTGGAAATTTTGCTTGTTTTTATTCATATCACTTGTTTTAATTTTCGCATAAAAAGTCAGATGCATTACATTTTTCATGGTCGATGTAAAAATTGTTGATGTGATTTTGAAGTTGACCTAATATTAAAAATGTGTTTTATGTATCAGCAAGCAAATGTTTACGTAGTTTTTTTAAGGAAGCATTCGATTTAATTTACCCTTTTTGTTACATTGCTTAGCTTTAAAATAAACACTAAAATACCCAGTTTTTTTAAACTTTATTTTAAAAATTAAATATTTTTTACAATAGGTTTACTACTGACTAACTCAATTATGGCATTCTCTCCTAGTCAGACCATTGGGATAAACTGGAATGTTTGCGGGTGTTGCGACAAAGACAACTATTAGTAAAAACATATACTTAATATCTACTTACTACTGGCTAAAAAGGGTTTCCTCAGTGTACACTCAGCCTTAAATGGCGAGTGTGTGTAAAATATAGGGTTTCTGTTTGAGGTGTCCCGTTTGAAAACTGTTGTTGATGGTCACACGTTTTGAGGCAATCCACTCCTGACTGGTTTTCTGAGCGGTTCTAAAGTGTGACGTCTGTTGCTAAGTAAATATTATTGTTAGAGGTAAGTATTATGATTGGATTTGGCTAGTAAGTAGGCAATAGGCATTGTTTCTAAACAGCTGGTATCCGGTTATTTTAGTAGTACGAGTTTCTTTATAGATCTTCATCATCATCATTATCATTATCATCATTAACAGCCACGGAAGACATGGAAGTCCACTGCTGAACATTATCCTAGCCAATAGAACGGTACAAAGAGCGGCATTTGCATCCAGCGGCTTCCTGCAACCATGACTAGTTCGTCCTTCGTCAGTCCACCGGGTCTCCCTGCACACGCTGTGTCTTCCAGTTTGTAGTCGCCACTCGAAAACCTTTCTACCCAACGGTTTTCATTTCTACGAGTCATGTCGGTTTGCCCCTTTTCAATCATTGCCCCTTTATGACTTGGCAATTCGAGGAGCCATGTCGGTGACTTTTGTTTTTATACAAATTTTGTTGTTTCGGATCATACCTAGCTTGCAAAGTAATAAACATATGGATAGGGACAAGTGGCAAGCTTCGATGTCAGAGGCCAAGATTCACTTCGGGTGGCTGAGCTAATAAAGCCAAGCCAAGTTGACGCAATTGAATGCACCAATTAATTAAATTGCCAGATTATTATATGTATGTCCCACTGCAGAGCACCACCTCCTCACCTCAACTATGTGGTGGTTTGGGCCTTATTCCACCACGAGCGCCCAGTGCGGATTGGTGGAGGGGTGTTGTAAAGCCAGTGACTAAAAAGTCAGTGACGTGTCTTCCGAAGCACGGATGATTATGGACAAGGAAAATGTTATTTAGTGATAAAGATCTATAACAGATATTGATCAGTCATAGAACAAAGAATGTGTGTTACTCAGAACAATAACACTTCCCATGTCCACCTGTTGGAATATAATATCAACACATTTATTAGAAATATAAAATATTTATAAATGGATTTTTAATTCACACGTGAGCCTATTATGTTGTCAGACGAATTGCATTATTTATATTAGAATTACCATTTTATACAGCAGCTACAATGTAATCAGACCAATACACATAGTTCTGTCCAGTGTCTTTGCTTGTGTTTATCTGATAGACTGGTAAATATCATGTATATGTCTTATAATTTCCTTTTTGGCTTTAAACTTTATAATAGCGCTTAATTTCTAGGCCGTAAGATAGTTTTTGCAAGTTATGGATTGTTGAGTGTTGCATGCGAGTAGGGTTGTTGAATTTTAAAACTCTAGAAAACTGGGTTCGACTCGAGCATTTAGGTTTTGATATCTTACATTTCAGATTTAATGAAAAAACTAAGAAATTACTTGAAACACATTTCAAAGTATCCACTGATTACAACTATCTACTTGTTCTTTCACGCCACCTATCTATAACCTATCTCTCCTTGTCCAACCATCTAGAGCTTCATTTAATTCCAATATCTTGTGATGCTTTTGTAAGTGCATATGGGATATGCATAAGAAGCGTATCTAACAAAGTAAAAAAAAAAAACAAAAATCATTTATTCAATTTAGGACAGAAAATTGCCACTTATGAACGTCAATAATAAAATTATTGGCCCATATGGGGCAGAACATGTCTCCTTATTTTTTGGGCCCTACTAGCGCTTCGAGACAAGACACAGACAATCTGGTAACTGCTGAGAAGAAACGCCGGAACAAACTAGGTCACACTAACTGCCACAAAAAAATTTAAATCAAAATAAACAGATACATCAGTTTAGTGCAGGCTGCACTGACCTGATTCTTGTCATCGAGATAGTCTTAAATTTTATTTTTAGTCTTGAATTAGTCTTGAATTTTGAATTTAGTCTTGATTTTTTTTTCACTTGGAGAAGACCTTGTGAAGTTGGGATTACGGATGTAAGATCCCAACTTCATTACAATTCACAGTCATAATTATGGAGTCTCAACTAAATTTACTCGTTAGAAATATCGATTTCCTTAGTTGAATATAATAGTGAAATTGTTGCCTTTTCCATAATATTTTTCTTATGCTTGTTCACAGCCTGAGGTCGCGGGCGATTGTGCTTATAAAGTACCAGCTTCATCACAGTACACTGCTAGACGTTTATCCCAATGTAAGCCCGAACGTCGGCTATTCTTTTTTATTCCCTGCCAGCAGCTTTGTCTATATCCTCAGGTCATCTGACAGAGTCGAAGGAGTAGAGAAGCTGTAGCGGCAGTGGGCTGGTCTTATTTTACGTAAAACCGATAAGCAATGGGGTAGACGTGTTCTTGAGAGGAGACTGCTACTTGACAAACGCAGCGTAGAGCGCCCTCCTACAAGGTGTACCGGCATCAATGTGCAAGAATTATTAACAAAATAATTGAATTATACTCGTATGGCCATGTTGTCAACCCTGTATGTGAATAGCACAACGGGCCAGTTGACATGCGCCTATCACTCCTCGCATCTCGCAAATTCCGCGGCGTATTTTTCGCAATTTGCATTTAGCGTGTATCAGAATATCTAGTATCGGGTAATCGCGACGTGTTGACTCGCCTTGCCTCTCACTTTTGTATCAACTGTAATTGAGCTTGGATACTAAAATACTTTATCATTATTTTATGTGTGATAATAAAATAAATGATAATCATCATCATCTTTTCAGCCACAGGACGTCCACTGCTTAACATATTACATAGGCCTTCCCAAGTGACTTGTGTACGTGGGCTCCCTTTTAAAACCTTTGCCTAATATGTGCCCCGCCCACTAATAAATAATAATAATAAATTCAAACTTGAATCATGGCATCGTGCGGTAATTTCACAAGGGAAATTGTGTACGCGGAAAAAATTACCTTTTTTAGAAATTTTGGTGTCGAAACATAGAAAGTTGTAGTTTCTATGCGCAGTAGAGTTACCCCTAAAAGAAAGAAACGATTACACGTCTAAATTGTACGACTTTCTTTGTGAAAAATCATGTGCTATTTACTTTGTATAGAGTGCAATAAAGAGTATTCTATCTCACTTTCACTGTATTCTTTTTTACTTTAATAGATTAGAAATACACAATATTATGTTTGTTGCTAAAACCAAATTTTTTGACTCAAAATCACAGAAGTTCGCGCAATTTGTCAAGATGGAAGTAATATAAATTCAAAAACGAGTTGTCCATGTCTCGGCGATTTATAGACACTCAGGATCTGGAATGCAAACGACTGCACGGGCTGATCGTTGCCCGCGATTGACAACCATGGGAAATTGAAGAGTGAAGAGTGAAAAGAAATTGAACACACTTTTTAGGGTTCCGTACCTCAAAAGGATAAAACGGAACCATTATAGGATTACTTTGTTGTCCGTCAGTTTGTCTGTACGTATGCCTGTCAAGACCCTTCATCTCGGAAACGCGTAGAGGTATCGAGTTGAAATTAAAACCAAATAACTCAAGTTTACAGTCCCTTGAAGCTGTGAATAAATAAAACTGCTATGTTAACGTAAAAAAAGATAGGGTCGTTTATGCTAAAAACAACGTATATTTCGACACTTGAGTGTATCAAAATTTATAGGGTAGTTTCCGTTGACCTAGAACTATAAAATTTGGCAAGTAATATCGTCTTATACTACAAATACAGGGATAAGTCTGAAAACTTTACATTATTACTTAAAATTTGTAATTAAACTGCGAGACTAGATTCCTGAACATTTATAATATGTACGGAATCCTCTGTGGGCGAGTACGACTTGCACTGGTCCGGTTTTTTTTAGCTTCAAGTAATTATCTAACACAATGTAATCATTTGTTGAAAATTTTACCTAGAGTTTGTCAGTCAACTGTCGTAATACCTAATTTGAATGACCCTATAATACAGGTTATGTAACATTGACTTCTAGATTATTATGATTGATATTAAGAAACTTATACTTATTAGGTGCTAAATTTTGCCCGCGCCTTCGTCTACGTTGACCTTACCCAGACAAAAAGTATCCTATGTGTTAATTCAAGCTATTGTCTATCTGTTTGCCAAATTTCATCAAAATCTGTTCAGTAGTTTTTGCGTGAACAACATCCATCCTTACTAACTTTCGCTTTTTTATTAATAGTAGGATTAGGATTATTAGGATTAGGATGACACACTTATTCTAACAATTTGCTAACGTTTTTCCGTTCCTTGCTTCTATATTTTATGTACCCAGGATATCTATGTTAAGAAGACTTCGTTCGACTTAACTGAACCAGAAATTTTACGGCTAATAAGATCAGTGCATAAAGTCTTGAGTCATTAAGACGTTAATAATACCTAGCCAGAAATCTCGGTCCATCTCTGTTACGTTCAGACAACCAGTCAGTTCATCATATTCTGTGCTGTACTAATCGGCGTCTTCCGCCCGTATGCGCCCGCGCCGCCCTTTGAAGTGCCGAATAGTGACGCTAAAGCATCGGTAGTTTTCCTATCGATACTTTACTTTCAAATTCAATAAATATAAGATAATATTATAAACTGTTATTAAATAAAGATAAAAAAATTTCAAACCGACGACCTCGGTAGCCGAGAGGCAAGCATATCGGACTTGATGTCGCTATCTCTGAGGTTCCGGGTTCGGTCAAAGCCTAAAAAGGAAATCATCAACGTATCGATTAATGTATCGATATAATTATGTCGAATGATATTGAATGGAATATCATGGAAAGCTTTGGAGGAGGCCTTTACCTGAGAGGGGTTCCAGTAAAATAATAAATTAGTAAGTACGGACAGCAGCTCGTCAGCCTACCACACAACGTCAGGTACGACCTGCCATTGACTGTACTTACCTACTTAAAATGTAAATGTTTATATAATATTAATATAAGTATATTAGTATAAGCGCTAAATTGTAAAACTAGAAATAAAAGACTTTAATTTTTTAATTATTATTATGTCGATACATAACATCGATATACTTGATTATCGAGCGATACTGTGTCGAAGGTTCGTTTAAGATAATTTAATCACAGGCCGACTCCAGACCAGCTCCTGATAGTTTGTCACCAGCTTTTGATGTCGCCGTAAATATCTGCAAATTAATCGTTTTGGAAATCGGTCGCGAAGGGATAGATATAAAAAGAATGACGTGTGTTCTGAATTTATGTCTTGTCCTAAATATTTATAAAATAAATTAGTACTTGTTCTGTTCCTACTAAATTGAGTTTTATTTAATCATCGATATTATCTTTGGCTATATACTTAATTGTCTATTACAGAGCAAAACGTACAGCCAGCGTCTAAAATAAGTAAACAATTTTGACAAACGTTGATAATTAATACAAGTTGACAAAACGCCAGAACTGTATATACAGGGTTACATTGCAAAGGGGTGCCAAGTTTAAAATATAAGATCTAGGAAACAATACAAAGAAGCGTCTTAATCGTATTTATTTTTAATAATGATATGTTACGAAAAAAAAGAGTTTAAAATATCCGAAAATAAAGTCAATAAAGAGATTACGAAAGCGGTCATTCATCAGCGGCGTAGGTACGGCGAGCCTACAAGGACCTTACGCAGTGCACATACGGTGCAATTTTTTCATGAATGAGTTAAATTATCCGCGTACGATTTATAATAGTGGATAGGAATAATTAAATGTGATTTTTTTTTTGTTCTTTGCATAGTTCGATTAAGTTACTGATTCTGAGGACGCTTACGCCTAAAGATTTGGCACCCCTTTGCAATGTAACCCTGTATCCTTTGCGATGTAATACATATTTTTGACATTGGCTGTAAACGACAAAGAAAAAGAAGAAGTAGAGACCACTGATAGTCCGATAGTCGCGTCGGCTAAAGCTAACTATGATATTTATTTTTATTTTATTTAAATTCAATTGCACACTCCACTAACAGCTTATATCTAAATCGTGCTAAATCGAGGAGTGAGCCAGTTACAGTTTTATAAAAAAAAATACAAACTCTCTATCTGGAATCCAATAAGCTTTAACCTCTTAGTCCAGCAAAACAAGACAGAATGGTATTGTGACGTGGCTAGAGTTGTAAAGTGTCCGTCACGTTATAAATGTCTGACCAATATGACCGAGCAAATTGGACATTTTCTCAATGTGACCGGACATTTTGGACATTTATTATCAGTAACGTCACATTCAATTCTATTGACAAACTATGAAAAAAAAAACATTTGGGCACAAATAAGTGTTTTATTTTAATTATTATAAGAGAGAGGCTTTAGTAGTGGTGATCCTTACAGAAATGAAATTTCTAAAATCTTTCTGCACGAACAAACGAAAAAGTGTCGTATCGTTACGCGCGAGTTTTTTGTTTATTTTGATCCAGATCCAATTACATGTTTTATTGTATGTTTTTACTGTCATAACTATTATTAATAACATTTAGGACTTTCTTCAGTGGAATTCTTTTAAAAAAAAATTATACTAACAAAAAAATATGTGACCATCGTGACAATAAATGTCCAATGTGACCAAGCATTTATTATAAATGACGGACGCTTATAGCATATGACCGTCAATTTACAACTCTAGACGTGGCCTCATGCGACCGCATGGCGCAAGGGGTTTTACAAGTTCTACTATTCTAAAGAAATACTTTATCAAAGATTACCTACCATAAAGGTGGGTTGCGAGGCCAATGTCATTCTAAAACAATTAGTTAAGAAATTGATTATGCAAGCCAGAAATGAGCAACTCATTAATGGAGGCTACATGATCTTTAATTCGAAGTTTTTTTGCTTTCATATTGTAAAATAAATTTCATTTAATTAAAATAAACAGTTTTTTTTTAACGTTAAAAGAGAGTCGAAATGTTTTTACACACAAAGATCTCGATAATGGCACGGTAGGACCGAATTAATTATATGACAATATAAAATTTGCGAGTTTTCTTGAGCCGATTGCAGAGGCATAAAACCATAACTTGCAAATTGAGTCACGATAAAATTAGCGTTCTCTTTCGTATCATTAAGTCGTAACTTGTGTAGTCTATTTCACACATCATACATGGGAACGTATGTCGTTAACCTTTAAACAGATACACATTATTCGCACCTCGATTACAACGCAACAATGTATTGCACTTCAATTGAGCAATTACGAAATCACGAGCTAAACCATGACTGTGTTAAAAAGATATCTGTATTCCCCTAAGCCGATATTGATATTCCAAATCAGAATAAACAATAGGATCGCGTTTGCATTGGATATGCAATGGTTGCCATTCACGGCGCATGCGTCGGAACAGATCGTCCATACAATCGATAATCGGCAGTGATACAAAGAGCGAGATATCGATCGTACCGGTCCGATGCATCGATACGCATTGCAATCTGACTTTGACAAATTGCACCTTAAAGAATTTTATAGCGGACAAATTAAGGCTACCAGTATTATTCAGGGATGGCAACTGCTAAAAAACTTCTTCCTTAAGCTAAAAATTAACGCCTACCTAACTGAATTATCTATAGCTTTGATGGAAACCAACACGGTCAATCTGCATGCGCGGTGGCGCAAATGTATAAATATCACAAAAAAAACACACACAGTGATGATGAGATTAATAATATTATTACAATAAACTTTCAGATTTGATTTTAAGTAAAAAATAATAAAATTCAATAAGTCTCAAATGGACCTCATGTTAAAGAAAGCTCAATTTCGCACAGCGTGCTATGGAAAGGGCTATGCTCGGTGTTTCTTTGCGACTTTGCGAAATCGAATCAGAAATGAAGATCCGTAAACGACAAAATTCACTCACATAGTCCGACGGATTAGCGAGCTAAAGTGGCATTGGGCGGTACACATATCACGCAAAACTGTGACCGGGGGAGGCCTATGTTCAGCAGTGGACGTCCTGGCTGAAATGATGATAATGAAAATCTAAGTAAGCGCTCTTGCGCAAACAATTGCGACGGAAAACAAATCAATTGAGCCCAAACATAAAGATTTTACGATGAACGAACACGAAGGTATTAAGAAGTACTACTGTACTGTCTCCCGACTTTGTCATTAGATCAGCTCGATGGTATCAAATTAATGTGTTATCCAGATTTCACATTCTTATGATGTTTCAAATCGATTAGACAGTTAGAACTAGGTCAAACTCGACGTCTAAGTGTTGAAACATTTTCGGATTGACATACACAAACGAAGCGACCACCGAATATAAATATAAATAAATAGGTCATCACATACATTGCTCTGATCCTAAGGTAAGTAGCTAAAGCACTTGTGTTATAGAAATCAGAAACAACGACGGTACTACATCATCCAGACCCGAGACAACATAGACAAGTTCATTTTCTACAATGACCCTTACCGAGAATCGAACCCAGGACCTCAGAGATGGCAAAGCCAAGTGCGGCGTATTCAGCTACGGTAGTCGTCGATCGATGTCTCTTCTATCGTCAGCCGATTATAACATTTGTTTATATCCCTCAAAATTATGATGAAACCTCTAATTGACACCCCTAATCCAGTATTTATTGTAGAAAGAACATCCTGGCGAATTCTCTAGATAAAATTCGTCAGATTTTATCGAATCGATTTTAAACCTCGGCATTAAGTTATTGCCAATTTGGGCGCAATTTCATTGGATAAGTAATGACGGTCGTAAAAAGGTAAAGTGTGAACACGGGAAGCAATGAATTGTGCAACATAATACTTATTAAGGTCTTATTATTTGCTGCAGTCCAATATTTAAATTCAAATTGATGGTTACTTACTATTTACGAATTCAGAATAATAATAAAAAATAAAAATAAAGTTTTGTGTATTCTTACATACACATTACTACCACTACTGTCACATGTTTATTTCACCGTCCGTCAAACATGTTTATAAAATGTGGACTGTCAACCTTGTAATTTTTATTAATGTAAAATGTAAGTAAGGATATATTTGGCAGTCTGACAGATGTTAGCAATGTCTTTTTTATTTATTTTTATTTATATTATGGACTTATCCCGCTCATTAAGCAGAGCTGTGATTCTGCCAATGTCGAGTGTATATTGATATCGTTTACAATAAACAACGGGTATATAGTTTTTATTGCTTTTCTTGGATTCAGTGGAGGCTACTCTTCTCGCAGATGCAGGTTATTGTTGCCATAAACTTTATAAATATTTCTACAAACATTGATTTTTTATTAATCTGAATCAATAATACTTCTAATATTTCTGTTGTTTCAGGTGTTTTATTTTTATAGCTTATTTATGAGTATAATTTCATCCTAGTTCAAATTTACTCGGAATAAAACAACAAAGCGGACAAGTCCTTTACGTGTCGTATTGAAAACCAACTCCTTATAAATCGAAGTTGGTCAAAAGTAACAATAGAAGATAAGTCCAACGCAGACTTTTGTACAGTGTGTATTTCCATTAGTAAGAACCGGCTAAGTGCAGTCAAATGCGGCCAAGAGGGTTCCGTACCAACTACTACCACAGCAAGCCTTTAAATTACCTATCTATAAGGTATTTTACTATAGAGTTTGCACTTCACACCGAGTTTGACTCTTGCACACTTAACGTTTTTATGATAAAGCGTGAAAAAAAAAAGAAAATTAAATTTTCTGTTCGGGCGAAATGAGACACAATGGAATGAGTCATGTATGTAAGTGGTTTGAGCTAGACAGATATATTGATATGACAGAATTTAATAAATAATAACACAAATACGTGCCAGACAAAGCAAGAAATAACCATCCATGTGCTAATGTAATAGAGAATGAATTTTAAAACTAAATTTATATACGCTTTTTATTCATTTAAACGTCTTTGCAATCTTGATGTAATACGGAATGTATCGGATATCCACATGTAATTTTTATGCAAATAACCTTATTCTTATATTCTGGAAAAAAAATAACCGGATAAGCTTTTACGATGGAAAACGAGACGATACAGCCTTAATGAAGTAGTTTCTCTGTTCTGCCACCTTTGTGTAAGGGACCCTAAATATATTGTGAAGATTATGGCAATAAAATATTATTTCTGTTCTCAGTCCATGTTATGATTGGTCATTAGTTATTCTCTAATGCTATTATACTCGTATCTGTATGCATACAGGGATTATTAAGGGATTGGTCAGATTATTTGATTTGCAGATTATTTTCTCCTGTTTAATAAGGCAACAAATGTTAATAATGGAATCGTTATAAACGTATATATTTTACAGCCCGCGAGTTCGTCCGCGTGAACTATAGGCATACCAACCTGTGGTCTGCGGTGAAGCACTCCTATTAAGAAAGGAGCTTATTTCTTTGCATTTGAAAACTGAGATTGTGTTTATCAGAAGGCGGTAACTCGAGTACTGAGTTACTTCGCGGTTCGCACAATAAATGCCGAGTGCTTCTTGCGAGTCTTTGGGATTTCGGCTGTAAGTAAAACAGTATCTTTTTGCCGAGGTTCTCCTCGTTTGGTGCCATGGTGGAACGAAAATGGGGATATTTGATTGTGTAGTTCTATTGTATTCCTCGCGCCACCCTCCCTAGCTTCCCGCAAACTCCTTCCCGCATCAATTTAGAATAGAAGGAATATGATTTTTGTGAATTGATGCTACTTACATTGCATGGAAAATAGCGTTTAGAAATATCTGACTCTTTTGGATTCGTATTTTACCTCATTGCGTGCCGCTCATTCCTTGCCAAGCTGTTTTGTCCAGCGGGCGGGATTTCCAAGGGTCAACGCTCAAAAAAAAATCAAGACTAACGATTACCTCTTGTCTTTTCTGTGTCAGGTGACAGGTGTGGGATATCATCCTCCCTTTAACACACTTGCGGACAGTATACCTGACACATTAGACATTTTATTGTTATCACGGAAAGCCGCACATCGTCCGCTAAAGCGTTGATAAACCATTCATCCAATCTCGATGAACCTGGTGAGTTGTTGTGTCGCCGGTGGAGGCTTCTAAATCGAATTGATGGCCACCCGTACGAAGTTTTAGCCTAGTGAATTAAAAAAGGTGATTTAGTGACTACAATAAATTGAACTAGAACTGCAAATGCAGCCAGCAGCTACAGCAAACCACCACCCACAAGGTGGACAGACGACCTGGTAAAGGTTGCAGAGCGGTTGAAGCCGCTGGATGCATGTTATTTATAAGGCAGACAAAATAACACGAACGCCATAAGTACGACCTAACAATGGTAAAGTTGTAAGATGCTAGAAAACGCTTAAAAATTATATAGGTACCTAGTACAATTGCAATCACCATTTACGGCGACCACCTATCAAACGGTTCGCTTTCCCCTTAGGTCATGTACCTTTATGTCAAATTATGTAGCTATTCGTCAACATTATTCATTATAATCAATTGTTAGTTTCAACTCGTAAAACTTACATAGGTACAACACTGACAATGCTTTATTATTATACCCACTGTGACCACAAAATTCCTATGAAAACGCCAGTCATGTTGTTCAACCGTTATGTTTTTGGCAGTACATATCATATACAGTCGACTTTAAAAATGCATCAACTTTTGACAGTTCAACAACCTTATTCCCGTGTAATAAAAGTCAACATCTGTCATTAGTGGACAAACATTTTTGGAGTCGACTATACATTGTACACGCATTAACGCATGTCGGCAAATATGCGCGCGCGCATCAGACGGGCCGCTATCTCGCATCAAAGGCGCCGCGGCCGCACACTGACCAGCGACATTCGACTCTTTATCACTAGCTAGCCTGTCCTGTTTCAGGTTTGTTGAGGTTATAGGCTCTTGAATAGAGCTGGCGTATTCCAGGGTTGCCGATCGCCAGTTTTTTAACCTTGGTTAAAAATATGTTATTGAGTAACTGTATAGAAAGTTGCAACATGGTTCAATAGAAATGTAAAAATAGAACTAGTTTTTTCTTTTTATAATTTGACATCTGTCAGTTGAAAACAATTCTCCCTAGGGCTGAAAAGTATTACTTTCAACCCGCTCCTCAGGCAACTTCAGACCTACTTTCAGAGTATGAGTAATGAAAAAACATTTGAACACTCCAGCCCCCCTAGCGTGACCACCAAAAGACGATGATATAGCGATATGTCGACACCAATTGTAAAAATATGGTAGTAATAGCCGCCATGTTGAATCGCCGTGCCGTCACATATTATGATCGCTGTTTTGATAAAAATTCAACATGGTGGCTATATCTAACATATTTTTACAGTTGGTGTCGATATATCGCTATCAATATCATATCGTGTTTCCATGCTAATGCTAGAGGGGCTGGACTGGCATAGACTGTATTTTTTTTTTACAAAAATAATGTAATAAAAGTACTTTAGTTTTTTTAATAGAAAAAAATCACTGTGGCATCTGCAAACATCCAGTCTAAGCGTTGTCTATGCCAGCAGGGCTGTCTTACTACCCTTTAGATATAACCGTTAGGAATGTCCCTAGAAAATGTCCATACAGCTCCGCTGGTGAAACTAATGCTGGGTTTAATAAAAGGTATTATACCTACTCGTACTTTACGGTTGTTTTAGCTATATTTCTATATTTGTGTTTAGCTGTTGAATTCTAATACGTTATCAAATCCAATAAAAGTATGCCCATATATAAGGTGCTTCATAAATATCTGCAACGGCTGAAATGGGTAAAAGTATTGCTTAAATAGATTACGATAGTGAAGGAATTACGTGCCCCGGTTCGGTAATTAATTATTTGCGAAAAGACAGTAAATTTGATTTGAATTTGCATAACACACTTCGTCATCCGTCCTTGACACTGCGCGGGAGCGGGCATACACGGGTCAGGTAAATCTATGAAAGAGTACTTTTGCCAACAAATTTCGTTTCGTGCAGGAACAGCAAGATACGTATGCAATGCCGAACACTGGTAGAATGAATACTCATTTTAAATAAAAACCAAATTGCACTTACCGAAAATAGGTACGAGTAAAACAGCTGATTTCACGTTGGAAGGTGATAAACTTTCCATCACACTTACAATAGAGTTTGGACTGTCAAATTAGTGTAAGTAACGTTATCAGTGATACGTCCACTGCAGGGAACAGGCCCCACCTCAACTATGAGGTGGTTTGGGCCATATTCTACCATTCGGGCCCATTGCGGATTGGAGCAGGGTCGTTGTAAGGCTAGTGACTTAACCTTACTGGCAGATGTTATTAAGCCACGACTAACATTGAGCTAGAGCCCGAGCCCGGGACCATCTCTTAACGTGCCTTCCGAAGCAAGGAGATGGTTGTGATAAATGACATTAAATATGGTTGGAACGGTCACCCATCCAATCACAATCGTTGCGTAAATGATTTAACTTTGGTTATCACAACTCACAACCAAAGCTTTGCCGCCAGTGAGCTACAATTGTTACGTAGGAACTAAAAATATGCTACTTTGTTGCAAAATTCTGGCTCTACCTAGAAAATATTAATAAAAGATCAAGAGAGTGCCTCTTCTGTAAAATAATATTATACTGTGTCTCGGTGTAGTGGACAGGACGAATGTGACAATCTCTATCGCCACTGGTAACTTGTCCAGTGAATTTGCAGCACAATGGGAAGTATAGTGATGGATGTTCGAAGGAAGCCTTAGGGTTGGCAACTGCATTTCTATATTGGTGCTATTCAATACCAAATATTCCAAGATGTTAGATTACCTATGTTAGGGCTTGAGGGTACAGAGAAATGGTACATGTTGTCATTTATTGTTGGGATCTGATGAGCAACGGAGATCAATGATGTTCATGACCCATCTAGAAAATATACAGGGTTATTTTTAAAACATCATCAACTTCCTAGGGGGTGCTCAAATACGACAACTATGGGACCAACATCCAAATCGTATTTGAGCACCAGAATCAGTCCCTTGGAGGTTGTTGATGTTTTAAAAATAACCCTGTATAAATAAATAAATATGCGCCAGAGAACACAACTGTCATGGTCTGAAGTAAGAAAGACATCTTTTTATTATATTACGAGGTATCGCACAATACATTTTGTCAGGAGCGTCTCTTGATCAGAGCACACCCATACCAACGGCAACGTGATTTTGTATTTTGGAATCATGAGGCGGTAGAGCTTTTTAATGTTAATGATCATCTTGTCTAGGTTCTGACTAGGAACTAGGCTTGAACCCCGCAAGGTGCAAATTCCTGTGTGAAGCAGTTTGTAGCATTGTAGCCCTTCTTAGTTTGGGGCTAGGTCAATAATGTCTTTGTTACGAAAAATCATTTATTGTTTGTTTCGTTTAGTTTTCGATTTATTCATTTTTAAATAAATGTTATAAGGAGTACATATTAAAGAACATGTGAGTTAATTATTAGGATTTTACATAGTCTTCTGGGTGCACCTTTGCACTTCATAAGACATGGTTCACATTATCAACAATTATAACTTGATACCTACTACATTATTGTAACCTGAATCCTTTATACCAAAGTGGATTCTTAAAGATAACTTACCGCTGATTTATTCTCCTACAGCACGAAACTGTCAGCCCTATCGCGAAGTGTTTCTAGGCAAGATGGAAAACGCCTTGTGCACATTTTATGACTGCAACACGCGATATCCAACTTGATTTGTTTCCGTACTTGATGACAGATGTCGTGGAAACTGTAAGAACTTGTTCTATGAAAAATAATACGTTAGTTCTATCATAAGAGAAAACTTACCATGATTTAGTGATTGTTTTTTAGATTGACTACCGATCATATAATAGCGACGAAATGGACGCTGATCGTTTAAATATTGATGTGATTTGTTGCTTGATAAGTTAAAATTTGGTGTACCGTGGAAGGGGGTGACTTTGATCAATTTTGAAATTGATATGCATTTTACTCCTCAAATTTAACATAAAAAAATATGAAAAAAAAAAATCCAATAGACAATCCAATTAGACAATAAAATATGTTTTATTATTACTATATTTGTAGAAAAAAAATGTGAGTGATCAAAGTTAAACGATGGTTTTTTTAATGGAAATCGAAAGAATCCCCTGTAAGGAATACAACGAAAAATGGGTTAAGGATTTATTAAGGTTTTTATATATTTGGGGTGACTTTGACACAAAAAAATAGGGTATTTTATGTAATAATCAACTTTATTTAAAAACTTTGAAGTTTTCAGAATATTATTCTTCAGATGCCAAGATGCCAAGTAGATTCCACAGCGACTGACTAAACGCAAGCATTGACAACCAATGCTGCCAACCGAAAAATATATATACTAAAGGTTGCGTTTAGAAACCGTACAATTTGAGTTTTACTACGAAATGAAGTTTTTATCAAAGTAACCCCAATAATTCCACCAGTATTTGATAGAAATAATCCATAGTGATGCTTGACAAAGAATTATTGTCGTCATTATCCTTTGGAAGTCCACTGCTGGACATAAGCATAACCATAGAACTCCACAGCGAGCGGTTTTGGGCCGTATGCATCCAGCTGTTTCCTTCGACTAGGTCAAAAAGAGAAGAATGTTGATCGTATTATTAACATAAAGCGTCTGCAATGTTTTCTGGAGCACATACGGACTGCTTCGCGGCCATCCTACGAAAAAAACATGCATCCCTGATGTCCAGGGTGCGTGCGTGGTAGCACCAACAGTATCCTGAAAGCCATTGCAGGGAGACAACATGTTTGCCCTATAATGTGGCATATGAGCCAAAATACTTTGTCGAAACTAATTATAAGGTACTAACATAAATTGTAAGTTTTTGTGTATTACTAACCAAGTTGGATCTTTGTTGTCTGAATAAATAAATAAATAATAATAATAAAAAAGCGATTTTTGTGCGTGTAGAGTAGGCACCCTAATAGAATATAAAAATAGACAGCTCACAATCTTCCGAGAAGCCTAACAATAAACGCGATGTGATAAAAATACTTTGCCCGCGAGTGTGACTGTGTGACCCCGGTGGACCTCAGCAGCCTAATGGCTGAAGCTTGTTCTAACTGTGGGCTCTAGTAGTATTAAATGGTAATAGTTCTGGGAAACTTCCGTCAATAGATACCGCGCTGGGGTGACCAAAATTTATATAAATAAAGAATACTTATACCGAGTTTCATCATCATCGCAACTATTTTGGTCTCAGTACAGTGTGTAAGAGTCCTTCTTAAAGTGCTATGCTACTACGGCCCTGCGCAATTCTTCTATTCAGTTAATTCCTGTCGTTCTGGGATATCGCCCGCTCATCTATCAGAAGAACATCCCCGACTTCTTTTTTCCATTTGCGGTCAACAATTAGGCCAAGAACTAGCTCCATCTGATATCACCACCTATAGCCAAGTAACTACTTGAAATTTGAAACATAATAACTATTAGAAATTAAAAACAGGTAAAAGGCACATTGCAGTTATGATTGTAGCGATAAGAGGATTTTCAGTTATACAGCAATTACATAATTAATTACAACTAACCCACTTAAAAAATGTTCTACTTGTCTGTCAAATTTAAAGTCTCTTTTATAGAAATCAGTGAAAAGTTTTAAAATTCAAATTCATTTATTTCAAACAACAAAGATCCATGTGTTAGTACAATTTTTAGAGCGCTTACTGCTCGTGTTAGTAATTAAAATAAAAAATTATAAATATTGATAGCCAATTTTAATTTGTCATGTACCTGTGCGGCATCTCGCGCAGGTTTCGTATTTCATGGTTACCCCTCCCGTGGTTATGTTGCTGTTACTATGAATTGAAGCTTAATAATATTTTGACATCACATTTAGTAACAACTTCGTTGCCAGTTATTACATTCCATGTTTTCCATTATACGCAAGATTACTTCTGTAATATTTTGAGAATAACATTTAATAATGGTATAAACTTTGAAATCATACTAGGATTTAGTAAAACGACTTAAATTGTTACTTGATGATGTGATAAAATTCACTGATTTATACTAAGCTTTAAGATGGTTCTAAAATATTTCGGTTTGTTACAAAGACATTATTAAATCTGCATTCTTGGGATAAAAAGTATTTAAAAAACACATCGGTTACTTCACAAACATGCCAAGAATTAGGGGAGACAGGGGATAGTTGACTAAGTGTCAAAAAATTTACCTTTTTAAAAT
The DNA here is from genome assembly GCA_963576865.1 of Anania hortulata. Classification (NCBI taxonomy): domain Eukaryota; kingdom Metazoa; phylum Arthropoda; class Insecta; order Lepidoptera; family Crambidae; genus Anania; species Anania hortulata. The sequence continues at coordinate 15,790,780 of OY756401.1, forward strand.
GAAATTAAAATAGTTTATTTGCTAGAAACACGTTACATAAGATAGACTTTAAAAGCTTTGCATTATCCATTTGGTTACGAGAAGCTGTTTCTTCTCCCCGCTTAGTCGGACACGCTGAATTACATATTTGGCTGATGATAAACACTGACAAATAAGTCTGTCGAAACTTGACAGTTAGTTTACCTACCCTAACGGTTTTAGTTAAAGGTAATGAAAATTAAAGTGTTACCCTACTCTTCAACATGGGTCCTCCTAAGGTCGTGTTAGTCTCTGAAAAGATAGCAACGCATTGTATGAGTATGAGTATGACAGTGGACTCCCTTATCCGCACTTAGACTCACATTCGGTCCTTTGTGCGTTGGGGTAGTGATGATTACGGATGTAGCCAGCTTAGCTCTGCCTAGAAGAGCAGAAGTTTCCTGGGATTTTCACAGGATTCGCGGAACGACCTTGGGTTGCTGACAACCTTGAGGATTTCATTACGTTGTGATGCAACCGCCTCGCATTCCAGGACTACGTGGCTGGCAGTTTTATCTGTAGTAAGACATATGGTGTGAAGGTGTTTGTTTAGGAAACAGTAACAAGGCATTGGAAACAATTTTTAAAAGACAACAGCAAAAAAACAAAAAAAGAGCAACTTTTTTTTTGTTGTTGTCTACAAAGTTGTTCATTGCCCTATATTGTATAGAATATGTGGTTACAAGGTTATCGTTAAGGTACGGGACACTTTTTGTATCTACATATACTTATTTTGGATTGTAGATGTTTTATAAATAATCAAATTGATAATTAATTTAATTAGTTCCATAATTACATTTAATGCTAATAATGTTTATTGCTTTCCGCTCAATATTAACTATTACCTGTTTAGATCAACCTTGCTTTGTCTATAACTGAATTAATTCAAAATTGCATCGTGCAAAGTGCTTGGTATTGCAGCAATGCGGTCGTAGGTGTATAAAAACACATACATGGATTATAATATTATGTATCTATGAATCACTTATAATGACTCATAAGTCACTTTATGGGTGAATAATGCATTAATAATACCTTCTAGCAAAACAGAGATAGGTAAGAAGGCTCACTCAAAGCCACGCGTACAATAACTCTAATGTCATAAGATTAAGAAACTTATAATTATGCAAATGTATTGAACTCGTCAACACGAATCAATTAAGCTCAAACATGAGGGTTTTATTACATTTGAAAGCCAGAATCAATCTGTCTCCATCATCAGATCAGCATGATGGCAACGATATTGAAATTGCATCATCATCATCATCATCATTTCAGCCATAGGACGTCCACTGCTGAACATAGGCCTCCCCCATTGACTTCCAGATTAATGATGATGGTATCAAACTATTGTATCGTTTTTGATTACTTATCAAAGCGATACTTTAGCTAGGAATATGAATAAAAACGAATTCTATAATTTGGTTAGAAAAGAAAGAAAGAAAAATATAGTTATTTGGTTATTATTTTTATGTTCTGTTATTTATAAAACTATGTCTTTTGTGTAATGGAATTAAGGTTAAGAATAGTTTGATTTCTGACTTAAAGTTTCGGAGGTCTAATAGCAATCGCTCCAAATGTATTATCTAGACTTGATACATTCTTGGTTAAGTTTACTCCGACAAGCTAAGAGAAAGATGGAGAATGAAAAACCACTGATTAAATTAGATTACAATATACCGTGTCGAATCTCACAATTTCTTCGATCGAAATTGGATTCTGTAGTAATTTGATAAATTAGATTAACGCCATTATTGACACCCGTGTCCATAAAGTAACAGAATATACGATCTTATAATTCGTATGTAATATTGACGCGAGCGAAGATTGTGTTAATTATTAATAAATCGTTTTTATCTGGAAAGCACGCCCAGATTATTAAATCAGTATTTTGTATGAGATAGAAAACATTTTAGGAGATTTGATTAAATTTCAAATTTGGATGCAGGCCGCTTCAAGATTGCAAGAATTCAATATTCAATTTGAATAATCTCTTGGGTTGTCCCTATTTGGGATCAAGCCTCCTATACTTTTTCGCTACTATTAGCAGTTTTGCATCATTGCTGGCGTTAAGCCCATTGTCAGCGTAATTATCATTTAGATGATAAGAATTTAATATCTTTAAATAAGTTAGTCATCAATAAAAATTACTACAAGAACTGACTTAATGGACGACTCGTTACGGATACAAATGTCACTAAACATTTTAGGTGCTCCAGGAATATCCGAAAATGAGTGTTTACACGCGTCGGGGTTCACAGTCCAAATGAAACAGCTTCACTAATGAATTGCACTTTTTTAGAAGTGTTAATAATACAAGTTTCGGATAGATTCAGCAGTGAACTAAATTATTTGCATTATCTCAAGAATGACTAGTAGAGAATACCGTTTCAATTGTATTTTTTTTAAAAATCAATCCGTCCATTCATTCAGTCTAAGATACATAAACTAAAACACAGTGTAAGTTTTGTAAGTAGGTAAATATTGTCCTGATTACGGCGTCAATTTCTTAGCATTGATCTAATATGTTTATTATAGGGAAATCTATTTTCTGTCAAAATACCGGCCGTGAGTGTTATCATTACGCTGTTAGTGCAAAAAGAACAGAAACTATTTCTACACTATTTGAGTTTGTAACGCTAATGCATCGTATGAACTTCCGCTCGCTTCCAAACGCTCTGCGGTTTTGAATGTTGCATAGGCGTTTTTCCGCAATTCCGCAAATTAGCAATAACCATATTGATCCTCGGGTTTCAGTAATGTGTGTTGTCTGTTCTTTTTTATCTACATCAGCGTTATTTCTCTAGGGAAATCGGCTGAGTGTTGCCGCCACACCTTGGGTGGCGGCGAGTCATCTCTAATTTATTAGCAGGTTAAGTTCCTAATTAAACCCCGCCCATGTTTTAATATCTGTGGCCGAGCTAATGTTTCGCCTGTTAGAGTACAGTTGGACTGTTTGTTGTTAATCTATTTATGGTGTTTGGTCGGTGCACGTCAAATATTGGAGGGTTACGTGTCCGGACCGATTGTTGACTAGATAATAATTTTAACACAATCTTTTGTTTTACATTTTTGCTTTCTAGTTTTTTACTACCTAATTGAGGTAGTCGTAATCAAAGGGCTACTAAAAGTTAGTTAAATGAAGATTTTCAGGGTGCGTATAAATTTAGCATGTAAGCAGATGTTACGTATGGTCAACTCTTTTATATGGTTAGAAATTTGGGCCCTGAAAAAGGAAATCTGAAATCAGTTGGAAGCATTGAGATGTGGATTATTCGGAAAATGTTTAAGATTTCATGGTTTTAACGTTAGGGTCTTACAGATGGCAGGAACTAATAGGGAGCTCATGTATAGGATCAGGAAAAGAAAAGCTGCCTCTTTCGGATATTTGCAGAGAGTATGAATTCCCAAGACTGATTCTGGGGGGAAAATACCAGGAAGAAGAGTCCAGGACGTCAAAGACGCAAATGGATTGACATCAACGAATGGACGGGCCTTTAGTACCGCGATATCAAAGACCTAGCTAGCGACCGCCCACGATTTCACATAAGTACTGTTCTCCAAACTTCGTTAGAAGATGGCACTCAATGATGTTTATAAATCTGGCGAACAAGCAGCGAATGCGAGTCTCGACGCTCGCGCGCCGCCGCGATCTGCACGCGCGCATATTCGTCAAAGATTGGTCTTATCAAAGTAACTTTTACGAGGTCGTCTGTCCACCTTGTGGATGACCGTACAACGACAGTACGTGGCCTCTATTCCTTTTAACCTTTCTGGCCTAACTGGAAATCACTATGTGTAGCATACGCACGTCGTATGGCTAAAATGATGAATTAATTTGTACTTTGATTACTGACGATAAGTTTACTAAATTTATTTATTTATTTTTATTTAAAACTTTATTGCACTAATAGTGTACAAAGGGTGGACTTAATGCTAATAGCATTCTCTGCCAGTCAACCGTTGGGTCATGCAGAAAGTTTTCAATTGGTGCGGTGCAGGTAACAGATAAAATAACATAAAAGCTTAAATAATTCAACAATAAACTAAATTTAATATACTTGAATAAATTATTAATAATAAATAAATAATAATAAATACAGATATATCTAAAATACATACAATAAATACATACAAATTAATAATATAGGTGCAATTTATCTATTTTAAGAATTGTCTAACCTTATTCTTGAAAATGATCTTCGAGTCCGACTCCTTGATATCGAGGGGAAGTGAGTTCCAAAGTCGTGTCGCCCTCAGAGAGAAAGATTTAGAAACGAATGTAGAACGATGTGCAGGTGTACCCAGTCGAAGATTTTTAGAGGAACGGAGAGAGCGGTCATGAGATTGGCATAGATACGAGAACATATTCTTGAGATATAACGGTGAGGAGGGATTGTTAAGAATGCCGTATATAATGCCAAGAATTCGAAAATTTCTACGCTGACGGATGGGAAGCCATTTAAGTTGGGATCTAAAGCTGGAAACATGATCGTATTTGCGGAGGCCGAAGATGAATCTGATGCAACTGTTAAGAAGGCGTTCGAGCTTTTCAGTGAGAGCCTCAGAGAGGTTTGAACAACAGGAGTCAGCGTAGTCGATGATAGGAATGACGAGGGTTTGTACAAGCATAAGCTTAGTCTTGAAAGGAAGAAAGAATTTGAAACGGTAAAGACTCCTAAGGCAAGTGATTACCTTTCGGCTAATTTCAGCAACGTGAACAGTCCAGCTAAGTGTTGAGTCGATCATGAGGCCCAAATTCTTCACACTGGAACAGTACGGAATTGAGGTGCCTTCGTACACGACCGGTACAAGATCATCAGCACAAATTTTAGACAAAAGTCTAGAACTACCTATAATGATAGCTTGACACTTAGAAGGATTAACAGAAACACCAAAGTCACGTGACCAAGAGGATATGTTGTTCAAGCTATCATTTATTAAGCCGATGGCAGACGATATTTTAGCGACATCAGAGTGCACATACAGTTGTAAGTCGTCAGCATACAGATGATAAGAGCAGCGGAGGTTAAGGGTAATTAGGTTTATAAAAACTGAGAATAGCAAGGGAGAGAGAACGCCACCCTGCGGTACACCAGAGGACAAATCAAACCAGTCGGAGTTGGAGTGCCGAGTTTTGATTGATTGCCGGCGACCACGCAGGTATGAAGAGAACCATTCGATGGTTTGAGTAGACACCCTGAGATGAGAAAGAACAGCAAGAAGAAGATCATAGTCCACGGTATTAAATGCATTAGAGAAGTCTATTAAGACAAGAAGAGTGACTTTAGAAGAATCCATACCTTCCCTGATATCTTCAGTTACCTTAAGAAGAGCAGTGGTAGTACTGTGAGCGGGGCGAAAACCAGATTGAAGAGGATTTAGCAGATTGTTCTGAGAGAAATGGAAAGATAATTGTTTTAGAACACAAGACTCGATTATTTTTGAAAGGAAAGGTAAGATAGAAATGGGTCGGAAGTGGTTTGGTGTGGTATAATCTTGTTAATAGAATTACATGAGGTAAATACAAGTCCCTGATCATGGTGATAACTAACGTCTACGATTCTAATGCGCAAATAAACAATAATTCTCCGAAGGGATCACCATGTCAGCCAAAAATTTCAAAAAATACTAGCATAGCTCCTTAGGTGAAATCCTGATAAAGATTGTATTATGTTCCAACAGTCCATTTAACCTGCGTGGTGATTAGGACATTTTGTGAGGTATTTTTTCCCGCCATCAAAATCTTGCTATAAAATGGCCGCTAATTTCGTATTGTGTTAAAACAATAGGTTACTTAATGATTTTTCTGTTGTCAGTACTCGCGAGTTATCGCGCGCTTATCTCCCGAGTGTGTAATTACCTAAGCGGGATATTGTGTGAGGGCTGACTAGGGTCTGTTTCGAAAAGTGCCAGCCCTATTGTTCTTAGGTATTTTAAAGATATTTTTGTGAGATTGCGTTGGTTACTAAGACTCGTCGACAATCGACATCGATAGTAAGTATAAGTCAGGTACAAGATCACAAATGTGATGGATAGATAGGATAGACCATGCTAGAGCAAAGTTGACCACAAATATAAAGAGATTAGGCCGTCAAGAATACACTTCCCCACCGCCAACGGTAGGCGTGTCGTAAGAGGCGACTTATTCCTGTAGCACGAGACGGGCAGCAGCGTCTGCGTGCGCAATGGTATTAAAAACTGCGTTCGCCAACCCGCCTGCCAAGCATGGCGAGTATTGGTAATCCCCCCTGATGATAGTCATCGGGGGAGGCCTATGTTCAGCAGTGGACGTCCTATGGCTGAAACGATCCCTATCACGCTTTTATTCGTGTTGAGATTGATTTGAAATTGATTTTATTGCGTTGTTTATTAATTTTAGCAAACAAAGTATAGCATTTCTGCTATTAAAACACAATTTTGGCCTTAACTAATGGTCTTTGTAATAAGTAGATACTTACTTCATCGAGATTTTGACGTTACAGTACTGCTGAATTGCAGAATTAGTATAGCCAACAGGTTGACGAAAACGTAACATTATTTAATTTATAGAATGCTGATTGGTCGGGTTGACGATGCTTATTTTACGGTGATGCCATTACATAGGCTTTGGACGCAGATAGTTGATCGTTTCCACGTAGTTCATTTAAGTAGTCGTTAAGACATTGCGCTGAAAGTAAAAGCTAGCAACAGTACAACTTCTTCGTTTTCTACAAGGTGTTAGCCCCTTTTTAATAGCCCCTATAAAAGGTAGCCTTAAGCCTCATAAAGAACAGCCAAATGATTGGCGAAATTCCTAAATTCACCTTTCGTTGAAGGACACTGATCATGAGCATAGCTTTGCTCTTTGCTTCGTCGCATAACTTTGGCGCATAGGTGATAGAAACTGCTTAAATTATGTAGGTGTTGAAACAGCTGCTAAACGAGATTAACCCTAAAATATATCCATTGTTACAACCTGGTTACAACACACATTTTGAAAGCGTTTGATATCAACAATCCGACGACATCGATTTTGAAAACCGATAAATCACGAGTCCACGCGAAACGGTCTGCGGCGATTAGCATCGGCGCGGTTACGGGTTATGGACCCGCGTCAAAACGCAGATTTATGGCGCGGTGTCGGTCGAGTAGGCGACAAGTGTCGGCGAAATATGATTATGTCGGCGTATATGTAGTGCCGGCAAAGTGGAGATTTGAGTAGAAATAGAGCGGTTCAATTTTTTTTGGCTTTAGGTGGTTTGCGATCTGAAAAGGTTCTACTTTTGAAATATTGTTTTTTTTTATTAAATTAAAAATGTCAAATTACATCTTTAATTACATAAACCATTATATACTGTCCAGCTAAATTAATTTTCATTTTAGCGATTTGGAACGCCAAAATAATAAAGAATTCAATGTTTATGCATGTTGGTTTGTTCCTTTTATGCCAACACAACTTCTAATGACTTAAACCGTTGGCGTGGTATTGTAAAATTCCTTTATGTCATCCCAATTAAAAAGGGGTATCTAAAAAGCACGCACTTGTATTGTAATAGGTATATCTACTCTAAGTCACCAATATTACGTCATGGTTGAATCTAACGACATTTTAGAATTTTAGATGCATTTTCACTTTTGCTAGCTTGAAAACAAAACTCGAAGCTTAGCAACAACATTTAAGTGTGACATAAAACTAAACGGTTTTGTAAACTGCATTGTTGAAGGCTGTAACTGGGTTTCCTTATTAGCGTCAACTTGTCCGCGTGGGAGCAAACGAGCAGTGTCGCGAGTGTCGCTAGTGTCGCCAGGTGTCGGCAACTAGTTGCAGATGTCGACAACTTGTTGCGGTGTCGCGTGGGAGTGTGGGCGTCATGTTGTTTGATGCTGGTAATTGTAAAATAGGGGACAGCAAAAATGAATTTTAAGTCAGTAAGAAAAAATCTAAAAATTTGATACATACTAAGGATCGGTCTTAAGGCATACCTATTTCAATTTAATATAAGCGTTATTCAATGCTTACCGCGAAACATCGATCGCAAAACATTCAACAGATTGCTTAGTATTTGCCAGAAATAAAGAGATATAAAGTTTCGCTACCTAGGGCAGCATCAAAAACCACAACAAATAATAATAATATTTTATATGGCGTACATATTTAATAGTAATTAAATTAGAGACAAAAACGAAAACTTACCTAACTACCCTGCATCAAAAATTCACAAACAAGTTTTCTGATATGCAAGCATCTAATCAAAAGGGGTTATTGACATACACAACTTACCTACATAATAAACAGATTAAGAAGTCTGGAAGTCAATGGGGGAGGCCTATGTTCAGCAGTGGACGTCCTATGGCTGAAATGATGATGATGATGATGAAACAGATTAAAAATCTTAGACATTTCTTTTTCACCAGCCTAAAGACCCTTGATATAACCCCATCCATTTATAAAATTCTACAAAACGCGACCATTTTAAATACATGCAGGATAGTTAGGAAGTTTTTAAATTTAGCATAAGATTTAATAAGGATGCATTTGGCGTAGCTCGTGCTTCTAAATTTACCTCTACGGAAATAAGAATATAAAAACAAGTAAAATAATAATAAATTGATCCCACAATCACACCTATTAGCTAGCCCCAAACTAAGCCAAGCTTGTACTATGGCGACTAGATAACGGATAAACATACTTAAATACTTTTATAAACATAAATGATTTAGATACAAATGCTCGTGCTCATCACACATACATTTGCCCCTTGCGGGATTCGAACCCGCAACCGCTGGCTTTGTAGTCCGGGGCGCGAACCACAACACTAGACGGCCGTCAAATAAGGAACACAATTTCGCTGAGACGTGGTCATTGACTGTTGGTTGGCCTCTTAAACATGTTGAAAGTCACCCAGTGTGCTATTAAGAGAGATATGGTTGGCGTTTCTTTGCGAGATAAGATTCAAAATGAGGATATCCTATATCTTTATTTTTCTCGGTATAGTCATGGCTTCGAGACTAGCATGGCAACATCACGTTGACGTAGTATACCAGAAGATAAGCCGTTTCGTATATACTCTGTATCGTCTTGCAAAATTAACTTACATCAATATAGCTCTGCCCCCCTAGCATGCCCACCAAAACACGATATGATATAGCGATTTATCGACACCAATGATCAATGTTAAAAAAAAAGGGATATAGACGACATGTTGAATTTTCATAGAAACAGCGATCATAACATGTGATGTCACCGGCACGGCGATTCAACTGGCAGCTATATGTATTATATTTATGCAGTTAGTGTGGATAAATTGCTATATTATATCATGTTTTGGTGGTCATGCTAGGGGGCCTGATTTCTTATCATGGTTATGTTGGTTCCATAAGATACGGTCTGGTAGTGTGGGGAAATTCGACACATATAAATCGTGCCTTTATCATACAAAAGAAATGTGTTAGATGTAGTTGTGATGTCGGGCGGTTAGAATCGTGCAGGCCTCTTTTTAAATATACTAGCATTGCTAACCCTTTATACATATATTTGAAATTTTTATTTTACGACGAAACACATGAATCTTTTTACAAAAAAGACGAAAATTGCCAATATGCTACAAGATATCCATACAAGTTAAGTACCATGATCAGCTACTACTTGTTTTCATAGACACAGTTACAGCATATGTAGTAGACCAGCGGTTCTCAATCTTTTTTGGTGACGGAACCCTTTTGGATAGCAAAATACTTGATGGAACCCTACAATAAAACAATGGTTTTTAAGTGTATTTTTTATTAATAAGCATAATTAGAGTACCATGTAACAGTTACTTATTACTTACTTACATAACAAGTATAATAATAAATATAACATTGAAAAAGAAAAAAAATCTAACTAATGGGATGTATGAAACTGTTTTTTATTTTTCATCAATTGGTTGATATCAGGTTTCATAGAGGACAGTTGAAGTCTCATATCAGGTTCGGCGTCCAGTCTATTGCGGTATTTTGTTTTCGTGGCTGCATAGGTTGAGAATCCTGTTTCGCACAAATATGTTGTTGGAAACGGGAGAAGAATATTCAAAGCCATTTTGGCAAGCATTGGATATTCATTTCGGATTCTGCACCAAAAATCGTTGAGAGGCGTCGTTTTGAACAGTGACTCCATACTTGTGTCAGATGACATTTCTAAAAGAGATTCATATATCTCGTTTGACATACTTTCGGGCTTTTGTAAGTTGGGTAAAAAAGGATTATGAATCCATGAATTCAGTTTCATTTTTGTATTCTGTTCTTCAGGAAAATACTGCTCAAAAGATGCGCGCATCGAAGTGAGATATTGGACCAATTCTTCAAATACATCATCTTGAAATATTTCTGAGTTGTTATCGCCAAGAAACTCACTGAGTGACGTAAAGCTTTCTATTTCTCTATTTCCAACGCAAATAATCCAAAAATCTAATTTTCTTTTGAAGGCAGTTATTTTGTTACAGGCCTGGAACACTGTTGTCTGTTTACCTTGCAATGATAAATTTAATTCGTTCAGTTTCTGAAAGATATCCGCCATAAAAGACAGTCGGAACAACCAAGTTTTATCATACAAACGGTCTTTCAAATTAAAAGAAGTATCTGAAAGAAACATTTGTAACTCGGCTCTAAGTTCAAATAGCCTTGTTAAAGTTTTACCCCGAGACAGCCATCGCACTTCTGTATGGAGCAGCAGTGTTTTATGTGTGCTGCCATAATCTTCACACAATAATGAGAACAATCGGGATTGTAGTGGTCGTGATTTGATAAAATTAATTATTTTTACCGCTTCATCCATAACTAATTTTAGATTGGACGGCATTTGCTTCATCGCAAGTGCTTGTCTATGCAGGATACAATGGCTGGAACTACAATTAGGCGCTTTATTTTTTATTCGTGACACTACTCCTGCTGTTTTACCCGTCATCGCCTTGGCCCCATCTGTACAAATGTCAATGCAATCGTTCCAACTGAGATTATTTTCCTCAAAAAATATAGTTATTTTATTAAAAATTTCCTCTCCGGTAGTGTTTGTGGGTAGAGGTGAACACATAAGCATGTCTTCTTCAAAAGAACTTTCACATGGATATCTCACGATAACCAGCAAGATAGCCAGACCAGCGACATCAGTCGACTCATCCATTTGCAAGACGAATTGTGTTTTTTGTAGACGTGTAACTAGTTCTTGTTTGACGTAGCTTGCTAGATCATGAATTCGCCGTGAAACAGTATCGTTAGATAGCGGCACAGTAGAAAGATGCTTTGCAGATTTTTCATCGAGCATGCATTTTGTTATGTCTAATACACATGGTTTTATTAAATTCTCAGCGATAGTGTGCGCTTCTCCTGCTTGTGCAATGCGATAGCTAACTAAATATGATGCCTCCGTGGCCTTTTCATTGATAGTTTGGGTTACATGCATCATTGTTTTTTGACTTTCCAATAACTGTTCTTTTTTACGTACAAAAAATTCTTTATTCTTGTCTTTAGACTCGGGGTGTACAGTTTCTAAATGTCGGCGCAACTTGGCAGGTGCCATGGAACTATTAGGAAGCAGTTTACTACATAACATGCAGAGAGGTGAGCCGTTGGAATCAACAAATCCAAAACTGATATATGATTCATCATACTTCCTTTTTTTCGCCTTTGAAACCGTGGAACTTGACGTCGTTGCATCATCGTCTGGATCGGTAATTGCTGTATACTCCACGCGGACTGCTTTTGAACATTCGGCTTCGTTGGAAGATGTTGTTGCGACACGTTTAACGCCTTTAAGCCAACGTTCCATTCTTTCAGGATGGTGAGGTTAAAATAATGCACGGTCGTTACTGCGTAGAAGAGTTTAGCACTTTAGTCCAAAGAAGAAATGTACAAAACTGATACAATCAGAAAACAGCAGTAGAACAATACACAATTTTTTTCTAGCAGGTAGGTACTTATCGCTCCGAACGCTAATCGTCGACTGACTAGTGTCAAGGCTTGATCATCGCTTTTATAGTCCTAGCCTCAATCTCGAACATTCTCAAAAATACTCGAGTCGGCGTCTTTGATAAATAAAAAGCCGATATAAAAATAGAAATTCAAAAAATGTGGTGTAAGCAATCTCGACTTTACGTTTTGAAGTTAGAGCCGAAAGTCGCTTGTTCACAATTATAGCGTCTAATTTTAAAGGCGGCTTTTATCAAAGGGATTGCGCGGTCACAAGTAGGTATCGGCGGTGGCGGCATAGTAAAATTGTTCGTGAATCGTGATACGCCGCGACAGAACGGTCGACCAGAGAGAGGTGTTTTGATTTTTTTTTCTAACTTCTTGCGGAACCCCGACAGGGGTATCGCGGAACCCTAGGGTTCCGCGGAACACACTTAGAGTATGGCTGTAGTAGACTATTCAATTTACGTCAAAATAGAGTCAAAATTCTGCCATTTTCTGTTTTCAAGAGGATCATATTGAAAGTATTGGCAGTTTTTTTTATGAAACTAATGAGTTTATTAAGTTTTGCCTTGACGGATACTTTAAAAAATTGGCAATGTTTTGGATATTGTCTGAACTCATTTATTGCGTGATATTTGTATTACTGACATAAAATTATTGACATTGATAATTGATAATATTATTACTTTGTCATTTTTTTATTTTTTATAATATTTTAATCTTCTGGTAATGTAATTTTTGTGCCGTGTGGGGACGGCCGTAAAGAATACACTTCCCCACCGCCAACAGGAGGCGTGTTGTAAAAGGCGACTAATTCCTGTAGCACGAGACGGGCAGCAGCATCTGCGTGCGAAATCGTATGAAAAACTGCGCTTGCCAAACCAAACCAACCCGCCTGCCAAGCGTGGTGAGTATTGGCAATCCCCCTCAATGATACAAGTCATTGGGGGAGGCCTATGTTCAGCAGTGGACGACCGATGGTTGTTATGATGATGATGATGATGAATGTAATTTTTGACATTGACTTATTTTAGACATTAGGCCTCTGGTGAGGGTCGTGATGATGATGATAAAACGATTTAAGCTGAAATATAAAATTTATTATTTAGTTATTGAAGTGTTTTTTTTATGTCAGTGAATTTAAGTCCTCTAAAAACAATGTAATAAGATTCTTTAGTCTTTTTTATTTTTTCTCCATTTATGTAAAATGACTTTTAATTGGGTATTATGTCAGTTATTTAATCGAATGTAGTTAAAAATTACATTAAATATTCTATTTATTTGTCTGAAGATGACAGAGACAGAATGATCATTTATTCCAAACTTAGGTTAAATCAAGAGTAAAGAAGGTTGTGTAAGTCGCCTACGATAATTATAATAAATCCAAAAACAGTCATTAGATTTATCTTATGTGATGTGATTTATCACATCACATTAGAACCTTTACCATAGACAAATATTAGTTCCTCTGTGACCTTTACTCGTAACTTTCACAATTCTGAACTTTTTAACCCATTAAATCCACCAAGCCCACGAAATAACTTGTCGTGTAATGTTACAAAACACCGAAGTGACCTCTGTGGCCACTCGTTAACCCTTAAATGCTCGCTGGGCTACGCTACTATTGGCTTATTATAAGGCTTTTAGATAATGTGTCAGCAATACTTTCGCTATCACAATTTTGATGCGAATTAATGAGCTCCAAGTTTAAATCTAGTAGGTACATTCGACGGCATAAGGAGCTCTTTTTAACTCTTAAGAGTCAATATTCTTACAAAGAAATAGTCATACCTACATGCGGCATACTTATGAATAGCGCTACCTTTTTTTCAAAGGCAGCATCATTTTCCTTGAGTAAAATAAAAACTATTTGGATTCATACGATCACAATGCTTAGGTACTTAAATAAAATCTGCATGTGTTCAAAATGCGTACCTATACAGGGTGTAACGAACTGGTGAAATAAATCTTTAAGGGGTTATTCTACGGCTATACGGATGTAATTTATCAGTAGAATAACCCTTTAAAGTTTTATTTCACCTTTTCGTTACACCATGTATAAGTTACATCGAACTATAAAAAAAACTCCTACCGAATTATGACACGGAGTCCAATTCCTAAGTACATGGACGAGTTTGCTCGTTTTCGTAGTTTGTTAGTATATTTTTGTAGCTAACTGTACTATCTGTTGTTACAAAACACCGCAGCGACCTCTATAGCCGCTCGTTAACCCCCCATAGTTCACGGGGCCCGATCGCTACCATTGGCCACAATAAACCTCTCAGATAAGGTGTCAACGAATTTACGGTGATTCGAAATTCAAAATGCATTAACGCTGACGCTATTTATATTTGTGTGTGAAGTATTTCTATTCGGAGGGTATTAACATGTCAGTGAAATGCATTGGGGAACATTATACAAATCATCTGTCGTAATGGAAGAGGTTTCGACTAAAATTCACGTTATTGATGTTGATCACAAATCAAGTACAATAATGTAACTACGTATTAATTTGAAAAAGACAACAAAGACATTATGGTAGGGATTTTTCAACCGACTTCAAAAAAGGAGGAGGTTCTCAATTCTGACTGTTTTTTTTTGTATGTATGTTACGCGATTACTCCGCCAATTATGAATTGATTTTGATGATTCTTCTTTTGTTTGGTAGATTATACTTCAGAGGTGGTCCCATATAAATTTTATTGTAATTGATTCAGCAGTTTTTGAGAAAATAACAAAATATATACCCAGATAATGTTTTGGTTCGTGATTCATGGATCTATGTTAACCAATATCTTCGACAAATGTAAACCGATTTTGATGTTTTTTTTTATTGAATAGCTAATACTTCAAAGATACTATAGTAAAAAATTTCGGAAAAAATTGTACCCCTAAGGGTGAAAAAAAAGAGGATGAAATCGGTGTTCAGCAGTTAGATTAGGATTTATCACTAAAAATAGATGAAGTAAGTAAATTTTATTTAAAAAAATAAAACCGACTTCAAAACACTAAAAAGCTAAAAAAAATCCTAGCACTTAAGTACCTAATCAGTTACTTTTGGAGTCGGTGCAAACAAAAACATTGAATCTCTCATCCGCTGGCACCGACTCCAAAAGTAGCTGATTAGGTACTTAAGTGTTAGGATTATTTTTAGCTTTTTAGTGTTTTGAAGTCGGTTTTATTTTTTTAAATAAAATTTATTAAAATTACACCTAAGAGACAGATTTTAAACTATAATATTTAAGTAAATATAAATAATGCACCATGCAACAAATCAGTTGCCATGGATTCGAAAAGACAGTGAATTTTACCAGAAGCGTCTACCTGCACACACAGACACAAGCCAATTTAAAAATATCGCTTTTCCTAGTTAACCCTGATCTGGGAATAAAGTTTGGACTTTGCGTCCAGGGCGAGTCACCGAATTACTAAGCTCCGATTCGATTTTAAAAAAAATGATACCCGTAGTGTGAACCCGTCATTATATTTCTAAAATAGCAAAAAAAGCCGACTATGGGCCATCAGGGAAAATAATTCGCGTGGTTTTAAAAGTTGGTACAGTTATACTTAGAGGTATATTGATCAAATACTAAAAGTCGGGGCTGTGATTCACCCCTTCCTCCCTCAAACACCCTGTTGTAGCTCCAAAAGTATTAATTGTAGATAATCATTATGCTATTCGTACAGATACTTGTTATGTCAGCAAAAATCTAAAAAAGAGACCTTACCCTTACACCCTTAGTACAGCCCCCACACTTGAGGACTTTTAGTATGTTTATTTAGACACCTTATGGTATAACTATACCAATTTTCAAATTTTTGTTTTTCTACAATTTTTGACCTAATTTTACTATTTTTTTTCCAACTAGAATTGCTAAATTAAAATCGAGTTTCCAAAGTAGAGGTGGTCCTTTCGTCGTGTCGCGATACAATCGTGTCGGCCGATTGTGAGGAATTGTAGCATGGAGCGCACGAGACCGCGATCTCCGTAATTGATTCGGTATCACTCCACCCGGGGTCATCCTGCGTCACGCGATCACGGAAGGGTTGGGTCGGGTCACTATAGAGAACACCCACGAGCCCACGTTAAAGGTTTTATGTAGGAGTTACAAGATACAAGTAACTAACTACAAAAAAAATAAATTCAATTTCAAATTCAAATCCTTATTCTTATTCGTGTGGCGACAGCCGTAAAGAATACACTTCCCCACCGCCAACAGGAGGCGTGTCGTAAGAGGCGACTAATTCCTGTAGCACGAGACGGGCAGCAGCGTCTGAATGCGAAATCTTATAAAAAACTGCGCTCGCCAACCCGCCTGCCAAGCGTGGTGAGTATTAGCAATCCCCCCAATGAAAGTCAATGGGGGAGGCCTATGTTCAGCAGTGGACGTTCTGTGGCTGTAATGATGATGATGATGATGATAAGATAAGATAAGATAAGATTTTATTCATAATATTCATTACATGTCAAGAAATAGTTAATTACATCATTAATTTAAATCAATTACAAATCCTAATCAAATTAACTCTCAAAAAATAATAATCAATTAGTAACAATTAAATGCAATATATAATACAATCAGGTGTTAAATAAAGTTACAATAAAATAGTTATGTCAAGGTTAATAATAAAATTATAATTAGATGTCAATGTCAAATTCATTAGTATTTATAAATGTCAACGTAATGTCAGTCTAGTCACTGTGTTGCCCAAACATTTCGTCAACTTTATAAAACGCATGATTCTTATTCGCAACTTTAATGTAAGTATAAAGGTGATACAATAGCTATGAGATCGTTATGGGCCCTGTACGTAGGGCACGTTTATAAAAGTTGAAGTAAAGTAAAACAAAACGTTTCAATGCAGTAATTTAAACTTAATAATAAATCTAACATTTATTTGGCGACCGTCTTGTGGTTTGCGCTCCGGACTACCGACAAAGCTAAGCGGTTGCGGGTTCGAATCCTGCAAGGAGCGAATGTTTGTGTGATGAGCATTAAACTTTTACCTGAGTCATGTTGTTTATTTACATGCATTTAAGTTTATCCGTTATCCAGTCGCCATAGTACAAGCTTTGCTTAGTTTAGGGTTAGATGATTGATGTTTCTGTGCAAAAATATATTTATTTATTTAATACTAGCTGTTGCCCGCGACTTCGTCTGCGTGGTCTTTAGGGGTATGAAAAATAGATGTTGGCCGATTCTCAGACCTACTCAATATGCTCACAAAATTTCATGAGAATCGGTCAAGCTGTTTCGGAGGAGTACGGGAACGAACATTGTGACACGAGAATTTTATATATAAGATTAATATAATCTTTAATTTTGGTTTCATTACACGTAAATGTATTAAAATTTTGTACATTTTAAAGTAAGTATTTAAAAAATTATGATAACATGTTTTTCCCAATGCTAATGTAGTGAATGTTAACAGAATATATCTCGATAAAAAAGGCTACAAAACAAAAGCAGTTAATTAAACGGTAAATCCAACACATTAAAGTGAAATGCGTTTTTGTGTATATTTGTTTCATTTTGCGAACATCCAAAAACGAAACAAAAAAATAATAATTAACGATTTCAATGTTGACTCATAGAAAAAATTGTTTGTATTAATAACACATAGCCCCCATAAACGAACATAGCCTGTACTTAGTGTTAAGATAGCGCTCACCCTACGAATATCAAGAATAAATGGGATAAACCCCACATAAAACGTGAATTGACGTACTGAACATATTTTTACTACGGCCAAAATTAATATTTACTTCTAAAATAATTCCTTCGAGGATAAATTATGGCAATTAGTGCAAATAATCAGTTTCATTAGCAGAGGCGTTTGCGAAATATCATTTGAGGTGCGCCGGCGCATCAAACGGTGCCAGGAACTTTAATTGCTCAGGGACAATGACAGGGTTACCACGCGCGATGAGATCATTTTTTGGCCATTTTATAAAAGATTCATAACTGATACGAGATAATACTAAATAATTTGGGCTGGTCTAGTCGTGCACTGCTGAACACAGGTCTCCCCCAATGATTTTTATTGGGGGGGGGGGGGGGGGGTATAGCAAGCGTGTGTTCTTTACAATGAAAAGTAAAAAAAAATTTTTCTTTGCATAGTTCGATTAATTTTTCTGATTCCATTATTATTACATTGCGCCCCTTTGCAATGTAACCCTGTATAAATACTATGGTGAAATTTGATATAATGGATATGTTAGCATGTATATCTTTTTAGGATTTATAGGGTCATATCGTAGCACCATGTAGGTATAGTTGCTGTTAAGAGGTTG
This sequence comes from Anania hortulata, assembly GCA_963576865.1. Taxonomy (NCBI): domain Eukaryota; kingdom Metazoa; phylum Arthropoda; class Insecta; order Lepidoptera; family Crambidae; genus Anania; species Anania hortulata. The sequence goes on from OY756401.1 coordinate 15,809,021, forward strand.
AGTCTAAGTTTCGATAAGTCTATAGCTGAAAAAAAGTAGCTTTGCGTGATAAGTCAATAACAGTAAATTAATAGGTAGGCGGATTTTGATGAAATTTGGTACATGGAAAAACTACCTAAGTATAGAAGGAATAGAATACATGTGACTTTTTATCACAGAAAAACACATAGCATGCACATGCTGCATGCACTTTTTTCTGAAGCACAAAAATAACCTCAGGAAAATCTGCTTAATTAATATTTTCAGGGCTACACTCAACTATTTAACTCTAGCATCTCTTCTAATTTCCATACATTTAATGTCATTGCCGATCCTTGTTATTTAAAAACACTAGATAGATAGATAGATCAGTAAAAGTGTACTACCGGAAAGATATTCTAATTTTAGTGACAGCCCTAAGCGCAAACCAATTTGTGACGTCCGAAAAAATATGACTAATATTAGTTCCTCGCATTTTGAATAAATCTTTTTAACGAAAAATACAGGGTTACAGGGAAAGTCGTACAGAATATTGAAGGACGTTATTATTCAGGTCATTTCTGATCGAATTGATCCTATAATATGGTATCCGAAACCTAACCGTTATGGAGATATTGAATTTTAAAGATATTTTTTATAATCTTTTTTCTTTTGGCTTTTCTATCGATTTTTTGCGATTGGAGCTACTAGGGCCCGGTTTTTTTATGTATCCAGTTAGAAGACATGTCAAATAATAAAAATGATCAACAAAAACTGAACCTATTACTAACAGCTTCATAAAACTGCTCAACAACAGTTGAAATTAAAGAATTTTCACTTATTATTTTTAACTTTGAAGATCTTTTTAAAAAAAAAAAAATATGGTACTTATCCTGCAAGTAATTTTAGATTTCAGAAGTTCGCAGGTTCCGTCTCATGGCCGGCGAGGAGCCCCGATTTAACTCCGATGGATTTTTATGTGTGGGGTCATATGAAGAGTCTTGTTTATGACCAAATGACGCCGATCGCAAATGTCCATAATTTTTTGTTTTAAAACATCGTTTAAAACAAAAAATTATGGACGCTGATGCTGATGCTAATGCTGAGGAAATGAGACGGAACCTGCGAACTTCTGTTGTAAAAAGTAATTTAAGAAAAAGAATGAGAGTGTGTGTAAGAAATAATGGCGGACATGTGGAACACGAATTATAAAAGTATTACTGTATTTTTTTTGTTTTATTAACCAAATTAGCTAATTTTATCTTAAACTAAAAATGTACCCTCTGCTACCTTAACTGTTTTTTGTCAATGTTTGGCCTATTTAATAGCAAGTGTTATACCTTTTTGAATAGCTAAAAAGACGTAGAAGTTTTTAAAATTACTTGCAGGATAAGTACCATAAATTTTTTATTTAAAAAAGGTCTTCAAAGTTAAAAACAATTAGTGAAAACTCTTCAATTTCAACTGTTGTCGAGCAGTTTTATGAAGCTGTTAGTAATAGGTTCAGTTTTTGTTGATTATTTTTATTAATTGACATGTCTTCTAACTGGAAACATAAAAAAACTGGGCTCTAGTAGCTCCAATCGCAAAAAAATCGATAGAAAGAAAAAGCCAAAAGAAAAAAGATTTTAAAAAATATCTTTTAAATTTAATATCTCCATAACGGTTAGGTATCGGATACCATATTATAGGATCAATTCGATCAGAAATGACCTGAATAATAACGTCCTTCAATATATTGTACGACTTTCCCTGTAACCCTGTATAACTGGAAAGTAATTATTTCTAAAGTTAAAATTTCTTTAAAATGGAACGACTAATTGCTAGCCTTTTCATGATTGAGATATTTGTATCTACCAGTCGTTTCGCTCTTGGCATAGCGGTCGTGGTCGTCTGAGCTGTGGTAACTATGGCTGTGTGTTGTTCGCCTTAAATATCTCGTGCAGTTGCATTAAAGAATTTAGGCATTTTTCGACTTCAAGAGGTTCTCAGTTCGTCGAAATCTTTGCTTTATATTTCATACATTCTATAGATAAATAAATATTAGACAACATATACATTGCTCTGATATTATGATAAGTAGCTTAAGCACTTGTGTTACAGAAATCAGAAACGGACGACGATACCACCACACCCAGACCCGAGACAATATCGAACCAAGACGACCAAGTCCGGTATGCTCGCCTCTATTTTAAGGAGGTCGTCGATTATATAGGATGTAAAAAATAATAAGAAACTTCTTAAAACCATGTAATCAGTTGGTAATTTATTTATAGACTAGCTGTCCCAGCGAACTTCGTACCGCCCCTTCACACTTTATTTTTTGTGAATTTTTCCGTGTTTTTTATAGTTATTCTGCTATTCGGGGCGGAGACAACTTCAACAAATCAAAGATCATAAAAATCGGTCCAGCCGTTCTCAAATTATAAATGGTGTAACTAACCCGACTTTCTTTTATATATATAGGCTAGCTATCCCAGCAAACTTCGTACCGCCCCTACAATTTTTTTTTTTCCAAAAATTTTCCATTTTTTTTATTGTTATTCTGCTATTCGGGGCGGAGACAAATTCAACAAATCAAATCAAATCAAATCATTTATTTCTTAGAAAGTGGTATATACAAGATCTTAAAAAATATGGTAAGTTCAGCACATTCTGCCACTAGTGGTGTAGAAATATTTACATTATTTATATGTATGTAAGAAAAAGATCATAAAAATCGGTCCAGCCGATCTCGACTTATAAATGGTGTAACTAACCCGTCTTTCTTTTATATATATATAGATAGATATGTTCATAACAATGAACGCGACATCGAAATCGTAGAAAAAATCTGATTATCTATCCAAACTAACGCGCTACCTACGCGCGCTACGCGATGATAAAGTATGGAGCATTTTACGATTTTGATGTTGTAAGCCTAATAATAGTTGTTGTAATGAGAAACTAATTACATGATTTTGAGGAGTGCCCTATTCTATGTACAGGGTGTTAGGTAAATGGTATAACAAGCCGAAACTAGCTCATGTTAACATATGCATATAAAAGCTATGGTGTAGTCTGAAATTTGATATCAACATCTTAAAAAAAAATTTTTTCAGACAAATCGGATTCTGAGAATTAAGTTTTGTATGAAAATAAAAAAAAATTAAATGTTGATATCAAATTTCTGACTTCACTATAGCATTTATATGCATATGTTAACATGGGCTAGTTTCGGCTTGATATACCATTTACCTAACACCTGGTATATCATTTTAATCGGTATTCAAAAGACTTACTAAATGTCCGAATATCTTTCGGTATATTTGTAATTCATAAACATTTTATTAAATTACTACGCCTATTGAATCGTATCGAGATAGATATCAAAGAGTAATTTATAGTTGATTTATTGTGAATGGTAACTGGTTTTATAAATGTAGGGTTCCACGTTTTTATAGACAATATGTGGATTTTAAATCTTGAACTATTGGATTGACTAGCGAATCTTGCAATTCGTCAAATTAAATATTAGTTATCACCTCATGGTGGAGAGAGGGAATGGGCCTATTATCTAATCCAGCGGTTCTCAATCTTTTTTGGTGACGGAACCCTTTTGGATAGCAAAATACTTGATGGAACCCTACAATAAAACAATGGTTTTTAAGTGTATTTTTTATTAATAAGCATAATTAGAGTACCATGTAACAGTTACTTATTACTTACTTACATAACAAGTATAATAATAAATATAACATTGAAAAAGAAAAAAAATCTAACTAATGGGATGTATGAAACTGTTTTTTATTTTTCATCAATTGGTTGATATCAGGTTTCATAGAGGACAGTTGAAGTCTCATATCAGGTTCGGCGTCCAGTCTATTGCGGTATTTTGTTTTCGTGGCTGCATAGGTTGAGAATCCTGTTTCGCACAAATATGTTGTTGGAAACGGGAGAAGAATATTCAAAGCCATTTTGGCAAGCATTGGATATTCATTTCGGATTCTGCACCAAAAATCGTTGAGAGGCGTCGTTTTGAACAGTGACTCCATACTTGTGTCAGATGACATTTCTAAAAGAGATTCATATATCTCGTTTGACATACTTTCGGGCTTTTGTAAGTTGGGTAAAAAAGGATTATGAATCCATGAATTCAGTTTCATTTTTGTATTCTGTTCTTCAGGAAAATACTGCTCAAAAGATGCGCGCATCGAAGTGAGATATTGGACCAATTCTTCAAATACATCATCTTGAAATATTTCTGAGTTGTTATCGCCAAGAAACTCACTGAGTGACGTAAAGCTTTCTATTTCTCTATTTCCAACGCAAATAATCCAAAAATCTAATTTTCTTTTGAAGGCAGTTATTTTGTTACAGGCCTGGAACACTGTTGTCTGTTTACCTTGCAATGATAAATTTAATTCGTTCAGTTTCTGAAAGATATCCGCCATAAAAGACAGTCGGAACAACCAAGTTTTATCATACAAACGGTCTTTCAAATTAAAAGAAGTATCTGAAAGAAACATTTGTAACTCGGCTCTAAGTTCAAATAGCCTTGTTAAAGTTTTACCCCGAGACAGCCATCGCACTTCTGTATGGAGCAGCAGTGTTTTATGTGTGCTGCCATAATCTTCACACAATAATGAGAATAATCGGGATTGTAGTGGTCGTGATTTGATAAAATTAATTATTTTTACCGCTTCGTCCATAACTAATTTTAGATTGGACGGCATTTGCTTCATCGCAAGTGCTTGTCTATGCAGGATACAATGGCTGGAACTACAATTAGGCGCTTTATTTTTTATTCGTGACACTACTCCTGCTGTTTTACCCGTCATCGCCTTGGCCCCATCTGTACAAATGTCAATGCAATCGTTCCAACTGAGATTATTTTCCTCAAAAAATATATTTATTTTATTAAAAATTTCCTCTCCGGTAGTGTTTGTGGGTAGAGGTGAACACATAAGCATGTCTTCTTCAAAAGAACTTTCACATGGATATCTCACGATAACCAGCAAGATAGCCAGACCAGCGACATCAGTCGACTCATCCATTTGCAAGACGAATTGTGTTTTTTGTAGACGTGTAACTAGTTCTTGTTTGACGTAGCTTGCTAGATCATGAATTTGCCGTGAAACAGTATCGTTAGATAGCGGCACAGTAGAAAGATGCTTTGCAGATTTTTCATCGAGCATGCATTTTGTTATGTCTAATACACATGGTTTTATTAAATTCTCAGCGATAGTGTGCGCTTCTCCTGCTTGTGCAATGCGATAGCTAACTAAATATGATGCCTCCGTGGCCTTTTCATTGATAGTTTGGGTTACATGCATCATTGTTTTTTGACTTTCCAATAACTGTTCTTTTTTACGTACAAAAAATTCTTTATTCTTGTCTTTAGACTCGGGGTGTACAGTTTCTAAATGTCGGCGCAACTTGGCAGGTGCCATGGAACTATTAGGAAGCAGTTTACTACATAACATGCAGAGAGGTGAGCCGTTGGAATCAACAAATCCAAAACTGATATATGATTCATCATACTTCCTTTTTTTCGCCTTTGAAACCGTGGAACTTGACGTCGTTGCATCATCGTCTGGATCGGTAATTGCTGTATACTCCACGCGGACTGCTTTTGAACATTCGGCTTCGTTGGAAGATGTTGTTGCGACACGTTTAACGCCTTTAAGCCAACGTTCCATTCTTTCAGGATGGTGAGGTTAAAATAATGCACGGTCGTTACTGCGTAGAAGAGTTTAGCACTTTAGTCCAAAGAAGAAATGTACAAAACTGATACAATCAGAAAACAGCAGTAGAACAATACACAATTTTTTTCTAGCAGGTAGGTACTTATCGCTCCGAACGCTAATCGTCGACTGACTAGTGTCAAGGCTTGATCATCGCTTTTATAGTCCTAGCCTCAATCTCGAACATTCTCAAAAATACTCGAGTCGGCGTCTTTGATAAATAAAAAGCCGATATAAAAATAGAAATTCAAAAAATGTGGTGTAAGCAATCTCGACTTTACGTTTTGAAGTTAGAGCCGAAAGTCGCTTGTTCACAATTATAGCGTCTAATTTCAAAGGCGGCTTTTATCAAAGGGATTGCGCGGTCACAAGTAGGTATCGGCGGTGGCGGCATAATAAAATTGTTCGTGAATCGTGATACGCCGCGACAGAACGGTCGACCAGAGAGAGGTGTTTTGATTTTTTTTTCTAACTTCTTGCGGAACCCCGACAGGGGTATCGCGGAACCCTAGGGTTCCGCGGAACACACTTAGAGTATGGCTGATCTAATCTATGCCTGGGCCATGCAGTCAAATGTTTAAAGGCTTTACTTTGCATTTAATTTTACATTATGTTAGTATTTTTTTGGTAGTTACCTTAAGTAGTTTGTTAAAAGATTAAAACGCGTAATCGCTTTGATTTTTTAAACCTACGATTTTAAACTTAGCGATTAACTTTTGGATTTCTATCTCAAATCCAGTAATTTAAGAGGGTTAAATGTTTATTTAAAAAATCTTTTTTTTGGGGCAGTTTTGACGAGCGCTCCTCTAGTGTTTGATGCAACCCGGCCTAGTGTGAGGCCTCAGGCTCGTACGTGTCAGGCCCCATACTAGCGGGCGTGATCGGGCCAGTGTTTAGTGGATAGGGTACTTTACTAAGCGGCAAACCAGCTAATGGTGGCACAGCGGTGAAACAAGCCGCTGTCGGGCTTCTTTCGAGCGGGCCCGATCTGGTGTTGAGTCGGACTCGGTCCTCAGAGGCGCCTCCATAGGCTCGGACCTCGGCTTGGGCCGTAGTCCGAAGTGTGAACAGGCACGTCTGTGTCGACTGAAAGGAGAGACAGGACCTCACATCCATCGGCGGGTGTGAGGTCCGAATGCGAACTACTATCATGACAGTTGGTATTATGTCTGACGCATATTTATAAGTATCCTTGAGCAGACGAAGTCGCGGGGTACGGTGAGCAAGAATAAACAATAATGACACTCAAAATTGATGGTTCCGTCCGTTCAAAAGGTTTCTAACTGAACCCAACCTGTCTATCGCGATAAATTGCTATCCCATGAAGTCGTAAAATGAACAATAATTTCTATCTGTTATTTATGGACATAATTTGCAAAGGCAATCGCTGACAGTGAAGGACTATGATTGGTTTTAATAAGGCAAAAAGCGGACAATTCCACATTCCCCGTGTCCGGCATAAATGTTGCTAATAGACGAAGAATTCTAGGCGAAGGTACGCCAAAAATGTTGATGAGAGACCAGTGGTGGCTACTGATTTTATGGAGTATAATTGCGTGATAAAATTGAATGGCACTCGGCGCTGGCAGAAAAGGTGTGAGGGAACCTAATTGCGTACAGTCTGCAGCGGAATCACCTTGTTAATTTCAACCTTAGGCCAATAACCTTAAAGGTCACAAGAATATAATTAGCATGAAGGCAACTGACTATACGTACGAGCAAGATTGAGTAGAGGCCCTAATTGTGTAACACTTTCTGATCGTCATGTTTTTCTTTTAATTGTGTCCGAAATCCTTTTTTGGGAGAATGGCTGCTCATTCCGGGATATTATACAAGCTGTTTCCGAGATGTTTTATGTTTTGTGACCGCTTGGATGACTAACTACTGAACTGAAAGCTACGGTGACTAACCAAGGAGTTTTATTTAGTATTTACTAACTATTTCCTAGCTGACAAGTCCATTCATTTATTTGTTATCAATCGAAGGGAATAGTAAAGAAATCTGCACATTTTGTTAACCTTTTTTGCACTTTTTCACCGCTTTAACCTTAAGCCACTAAGGTCTTAATTTACTAAGCCTTTAAATTTTTGAAAAAAGTAAGTCAAAATTAATTACGCACTCTTCCATACGGCTCGTGATATTTAATCATCGAAATACAATGCATCTGATAGACTTGTCTTAAACTTTTTACCCAGAACTGAATTGATTTTGCAAAAAAAAAAAAGTGTGTAAAAGTATTGAAATGATGAAACAGAATGTAGAAAGATATTAAGATCCCGTCTATTTTAAACTAAATTGCATGAAAGGCAGACGCTGCTGCCCATCTCGTGCTACAGGAATTAGTCGCCTCTTACGACACGCCTCCTGTTGGTGGTGGGAAGTGTATTTTTTATTAGGGTTCCGTAGCCAAATGGCAAAAAACGGAATCGTCCGTATGTCACAGCCACTTTTTTCCGAAACTATAAGAACTATACTGTTGAAACTTGGTAAGTAGATGTGTTCTGTGAACCGCATTAAGATTTTCACACAAAAATTGAAAAAAAAAACAATAAATTTTGGGGGTTTCCCCATACTTAGAACTAAAATAAAATATATTTTTTTTCATCAAACCCATACGTTAGGTCTTTAAAAATGATATTGAGTTTTCTAATATATATTTTTTCTAAACTGAATAGTTTGCGTGAGCGACACTTCCAAAGTGTTCTAAAATAACTTCACTTCTAAAATAAGAGAATGATAAAACTAAAATAAAAATATGATGTATATTACCATCCAAACTTCCACCAAAAATTGGTTTGAACGAGATCTAGTCAGTAGTTTTTTTTAATACGTCATAAATCGTAAACCGCATTTACCTTTCGTAATGTTATGGATTTCATTTTGCAATAAAAATACCATAATTACGACTCGATTGTCATGATGGGTGAACTTTAACTTATATCCTACAGGTACCTACAAGTTTGTACGGAACCCTCGGTGCGCGAGTCCGACTCGTACTTTGCTGCTTTTCAACCGACTTCAAAAAAGGAGGAGGTTAAATGTTTAAAAAAAAAAAAAACGTACAGTCGAATTGAGCGACTGTACGTTTTTTTTTTTTTTTGTATGTATGTTACGCGATTACTCCGCCAATAATGAATCGATTTTAATGTTTTTTTTTTTTGGTAGATCATACTTCAGAGGTGGTCCCATATAAATTTTATCGAAATTGATTTAGAACTTTTTGAGAAAATCAACAAATATATACCCAGATAATATTTTGGTTGTGGTTCTTGTTACCTATCTTCGACAAATATGAGCCGATTTTGATGATTTTTGTTTTATTGAATAGCTTATACTTCAAAGATGCTATGATAAAAGTTTGCAAAATAAAAATCCCCCCTAAGGGTAGGAAAATAGGGGATGAAATCGGTGTTCAGCAGTTAGATTAGGATTTATCACTAAAAATAGATAATGCAAACAAAAACATTGAATCTCTCATCGGCTGGCACCGACTCCAAAAGTAACTGATTAGGTACTTAAGTGTTAGGACTATTTTTAGCATTTTAGTGTTTTGAAGTCGGTTTTTTTTTTAAATAATTTTTTTTTAAGGCCGTCTCCACACGGCATATGATGTCAATGGTGTCAATGTTGTTACAAATCTGTGTCGTCTTAAACAACACTTAGCTTTCGATGCGATACATATTATATGTTTTATTGTTACGCACAAAAATCTGTTTTGTCCCTAAATATAACGGTAAAGTGAATATAACCATTCGTAGTGAAGTAAATTTCTAAACCATAATAAACTTATTCATACTAGCGTCTAATTATTTTATAACATTAATTACCAGCCAAGATCCCAGTTTTCCTGTAGTTAAATGTTGTTAGATAGAATTAAATGGGTTGTTTAGTTGGTTTAAGCCTTGATTGGACACAGTTTATAACCAAACTTCCTCTTTAAAACTGCTTTATTTCCACTTGGCAATTACTTACAATAGTAACAAATGTACTGTTTCAGATATGTTAAGAAATCTATAGGAATGCAAGTCTTTTGGATTATTACTATATTATGTTACCCATGCTTGCATTACAGTACTTACTTGGATTTGTATGTACAGTCACACCTTGTCAACAAAATGTCAAATTTCCTGGACTGATTTTCAACTTAAAGTACAATATGTAGAGTTCAATATTGATTGAGTAAATTTGAGGTTTTGTTGTGGGTTGATGTGTGGTTGACTGTACAGTGTACATACGGTAGGCTCCTGACTTAAGGCCGTCATCTTATTACATCCGTCATCTTATTTTTCTAAAAAACGAAAGAGGTAAGAAGATTTTTGTGGGCAATGATTACTTTAAGACACGTAAGCAAACACATACTTTATTACACATATGTATATGACGCGTATTCATGAACTACGATTTTCTCTTTATAAAAAGTATCTAAGAGCTACACATCCCCATATATTTTACATTTTAATACTAGTACATTGCATTATAATGTAAACTCATTACATACTGTGTTTAAAAGCAGTGAAATCAGTAGGGACGTGTGGGTAACATAAGATGTTAATTAAAATGGCCGTTCTAATTAATAATGGTTTTTGGACACAGTCGCCGATGTATTTCGTTGTAAGAATTCTGTTAACAGGGTCATAAACTTATTAAAAACGTGCAAGCTATTTCATTTCGTTGTAATTTTTGATTTTTCTTTCAACGCAGACATATCACCTCATTTAAATAATTTATGTGCACGGCATGGCCGTTTAATTAGAATTATTTTAACAATTTCCTGTCACACGATAGAAAGTTAGAATGACCACGGTCGATTTACGAAGCTCATTAAAATGGCTCAGCTATTGGTAAGCGCGCAGCGTTTACAATTTGGGCGGTTTTTACGGTTCGGTTTTAAGGGTCTCGCTTCACAAGCATTAAGTAAGTAGATACAGGATGAACTAAAAGAAGAGACAGGGCTAGGTTTAAAAAAAAACATTTTTATAGTCTCTACGTCAATTTTCGTTGGTCAGGTAGACACCAAGAGTGATATTTTTACATACACACATACATATCAAGTCAAATTCGTAGTTCAAATTTTTTAAATCACTTTCTAATGTAAATAAAATATATGTGATAGACTACATACTGCTGTTATGTCACTCATGGCCTCGAGGAATTAAAATCTTTCAGTTACGACAAATAAATAAAGAAACACGACTGCGTGTGCGCATTTTTGTCATTTCGATAGTTTATAGGTGTCCTATTAATGGCACCAGGGATGACTTAGATTTCAGAAATCAGAATAGAATAGAATAGAATGATTTATTTGCTAAAATGTGGTATTCAGGATCTTTTATTGAACATAAAAAGAACGACACATTAACCAGTTTTTCACTGGCATGCTAATATTAATAAAAAAGGCAACACAAATACAATTCTACTGCAAAATACTACATAATATTTCTCTTCCCATAAAAATATTTTAAAGAGTAAAAGCAGTGTGACTGCAGCCATTTTTACTCATCTTAAATTATTTGTGCTGAAAAAGTTTATTGACGTCAGAATATTTATTTGCTGTACCCACCTACATGGTAAAAAAATTACGTTAACAAAGTGGAATGTCCACATAATACAAATAGATACAAACAATTTGGTCCCGTTAAAACGCTCAATCTGTAAACGCCCTAACCAAATCCATAGATTTCGTGGGGTACACTATTGTTAATTAGCCATAATTGGAGCTGAGACTAATTTTGTTTGGTTTACGACTCAAAGTTTTGGGTGGGCAATAAAGTTGTAGCTATTCTTGTAGCAATTAATCAGCATCAGGCTTACGTGATACTGGTGTTTGTTGTTGGGTTTCGGTCAAAAAATATTATATTATCGACTATTTTACGCAACATTTTGAATAAAATATGTATTAATAAATGACGAATCCGTTAGGCTCAAATAAAATTTCCATTGTATCTCGTTTCCGTGGCCTAATGGGATATTAGACAACATCACAAACATTGCTCTGATCCTAAGATAAGTAGCCAAACCACTTGTGTTATAGAAATGCGAGACAACGACGGTACCACACCACCTTGACCCGAAGCGATATAGAAAAGTTAGTTTTCTACATTGACCCGACCGGAAATCAAACCCGGGAACCCAGAGATGGCAACCACCTCACGGCTACGGAGGTCGTCGAATATGTTGTATCTTTTAAACCATTACCTTTACCTTTGTGTTAGGCTTGTGATCTTGTGATAGAACTGCTTACCCGAACAGGGATCACCAATTAGTTTAATTGGGAGTCCGTTTTTTAAATTACAAAAAAAGGATAAAAAATATAAATGAAAAATGCAAAACTAAACATTGATTGATGTTAATTGTCAGGTATTAGTTATCCAACATTCATAATCAAAATGTTACAACGCAATTGTTTTCTGTCATCGTCATACTCAACCGCAACGAAATACTAAACGAATATTTGACTGGACGCTTCGAAAATTCCCCAAAAACGTTAAATGGAATTTATTGCCAGTTTTCAGAATGGTGGAGTTTGTTAATTTAGCTCTGATGAAGTAATTACATCAATTGTCGGCTCCATAAAGTTTAATGGGCCGTCCTGAGCGCGGCGCGACGTGTGGCCGCCGGAAACCTCTGTCTTCGGACGGGAAGCGTCGAGTAATGTCCTGTGTAAATAGCATGAACAGAACCATCGTCAATTAAGAATGTCCATAGTGTATAGCCAAAATTTTAGTTTTATTTTTAGATTTGGATACACACCAATACTTTTCGATATCTATCTGTTTTTGTCAGAAGATCTCAGTTTTTCAGGTTTGAACAAAAATGAAACTCTCTCTTTGCTCCTGCTAAGCCTTCCAGCCGGCCGGCCGTCACCGGTAATAGGTTAGACTAGTATAGGTAGGAAGTGTGGCAGGCGATGCCCACATTCTGCAATGCAGTCACCTTTCAGAAGAAAGCGGCGGAGAGGAATCAGGAGGCCGAGGCCTCCGTCCCGATGTTCCGCCGCAGACGCATTGGGAGTCGGAGTACGGCATACCTCTTTCACTAACCCCTACCAGATGAGTCCCGGATTACAGACATGGGGGTGTCTCCAGGACCCGCAACGGCGCAGCGTGTGACCCTGCGCGCCGTTCACAGTAGAGTGAGGGGAACAGCTCCCTCTCCCCTCCAAAGACCGGGCGGCCTGCCATAAAAGTGGGCCGTAGCCAAAGCGGAGTCAAAGGAGCAAGCCTGCGGCTGCGGCCAATGGTTAAACCCTGGGCCTCGTTTCACTTAAGGCACCGGAGCGCACCGTGAGGTTTTAGTGGGTAAACCTTCTGCGTTCGGAGTCACACACACCTCCTTCACCTCCAGCCGTCCCCCAGCATTTCCACACATAAAAAAAATATATAGGTTAGGCTAAGATTTACAAAGTCGTTTGGTGCATGTCAACAAACACCGGATGAAAGACCGAAATCGTAATTAACCCAGTTCATTGTTGTTGTGAACCCAGCCTAACAGTTCGTGCTAGGAGTCCCGAGCGTACATGTTGTAGCTAAATCGTTCGGTTGAAAGTTTTATGTGCGATTAAGACAAGAGAAATGTTAATGATCTTTAATTATACAGTAATTGTTTGCGATATGTTGCGAGTGAAGAACTACTGAGGTTTTTAGCTTAGTATTTCTGCTTACATTAAATTTACAGTATTCTGAGTCTTAATTAAGACGATTGGTTACTTAACTATGCTGAATAGGATAGGATACATCCGCCATAACAAACTGATTAAAACAACTTAGGTGACCATGGTGAAATAGGTGAGAACAAAATAAATAAGAATCCCTATGTTAGTGAACTTGCAATATATGTTCTCGATGTTACAACTAATCTTCATAATTTAGAGTGTGTTTGTCACGGATATGAAATCCTTAGTATGTCTTGGATATCTCGTGATATCCAAAGATTTTATATGAGTGACAAAAAAGTCTTACTCTGTAAAGATATGTTGTTTCTATTTCAAGTCATTGGCCTGAAACAGCCTCAGTAATTTTAAAACTTTTCTAGTAATTATCTTTATCTTACTTCTCGGCATTATTATCTGTTAATACAAAATCAACTTGTTCGGGAAACTAATTCTGTTCTCAAATAATTTTCCTACAAAAGGAAAGCGTAGATTGCAATAGCGTTCAGAAATTTTAACCAAGTCTCCTCTCAACTTCTCGGCTAAAAATCGCAAGCAAACGGTAATTTGAGTCGTCCCTAGCGGGTTCCGATCGAGTCGTGACCCCCGATCGCCGATGAAGTCATAAATTATATAATGCATTGGAAATTGTTTCTCGCGGTGGATAGCGGGCGCCTACTAATCGGTTACGGCGCGCCCGGAGCGGCAGCGGAGATTTATGAAGGAAAACAGGGATGCCGATATTAAGATCCAATTAATAACGGTTAATTCTCATTAGTAGATTCGGATTGTACAAAGTCAAAGGAAGACGACCGAAATAAGAAACGGACTCTATTCTCCTACAACGTGATAAATCAATTAAATAGTATCAAATGATACTATTTAGTGTTTTATGCGATCTGTCAAAGGCATTCGACTACGTAGACTATGAAATAACATATTGAAGGAATAGTGTAAGCTATCTAGTTTGAGATCTTGTAGACTTTTTTGCGCGATCGATTGAAGAACGAAGAGATTTTTTAACTGGGCAGGGCACATTGTACGTAGAACTGACGGCCGATGGTGCAGAAAGGTTCTATAATGGAAGCTTGTACCAGCAAGCGCAGCGTAAGACATCCACCCACAAGCTGGATGTAGGCTGCTTCTAACCGGCTACCCTGAAAGTCATTGGGGGAGGCCTATGTTCAGCAGTGGATGTCCTATGGGTGAAATGGTGATGACGAGGACCCTATTTAAATGCAAAGTGGAATCCCAAAAGTACATACAAGCAACCGGTGTGAAAACTCTTGGATCTTGGTTGGGGATAGGTGTACTGCAGGGTTCCATTTTAGGACCATTTTTATTTATATTTGCTTACTAAATTGATTGGTTTAATATCGTTGCATTATTGGATATTTGTATCATTGTATTGTTGCTTTCTCACTTGGTTAATAGAAATAAAACGTAGTGAGTTTAAGTGCTGTTGACGAAGTGATCTTGCAACAATGTTCAGTGTTTGCGACATATTAAACATGAGAATAGTGAACCTGCATTTTAACGATGAAGTCATAAATAATATAACGCATTGAAAATTGTTTCTCGCGGTGGATAGCGGGCGCCTACTAATCGGTTATGGCGCGCCTGGAGCAGCTGAGGAGATTTATGAAGGGAAACAGGGATGCCGATGCATAGAATCGATTAACCCATCAATTAAGAAAATATTGAGATGGAAAATCGTCTAATGGTCATAAACAAAAAAAATGTGATGGTATGAATGAGGTATAGTAATCTGATCAGCTATGAATGAGGTAGTAGGTAATTAACACATTCTGTCTAACCTCATCCTTACATGTGGTGCCGAGTGCAGATGTATGTATGTGTAAGTAAATTCAGTAAAACTATAAGAAGTGAAAATATCCAGACGCTTACTAAATAATGCTTCACTAAAAATAAAAAAATCTAAGCAAATCTATGTTCCGTTAATGGATCGCCACCCCTACCAGAGATCTCGTTTGCAATGAATCGATTTTGTTGTCGTCTTTCACAATGCGGTGATACAAGCGGCCATATAAGGCAATATGGCGAGGGTAAATTATTTTGATGTCCAAGAAGATTAATGTCTTCGGTGCTTTGTTTTTGGGAATGAGGACAGGCTTAGAAGTTTGTACACTGTTTCAGAATATTGCTAATGTCTCTTCAGTGATTAGGAACTGGTTGATTTTAGATTCAGGCTATGTATTAAGTAGAAATTAATAAAGCTTTTTTGAGGTATATTTGAAGGTATGTATGTACTTTGCGAAGTGTTATTTTACCATTATTTGAAGCTCGTTTTTTCTGAAGTGATGGTTTTTTGTCGGAGCTGTTTCAGGTTTTAAACAGGATCAGAGGTCTTTTCTTTGTGCAATTTGGTAAAATCTGGGCATAAACCAGAGAACTTACAGTGGCGGCCTGCCCCACTGCAGGGCAAAGTATTCCCTACACATCTTCCATTCCATTACCAGTTTTGAGCTATGGTGTAACAATATTTATTAAAGAAGCACAGATTGTCTCAGACTCTATAAACGTCAATGCCCAAATAAAAAAATAAAAGTTCTTAATGCTTAAAGAATTTTAAAATCTTTTTTATCCCTACTAAATTCTTAATTACTATCAAAACTTATAAACAACGTGTCGTTGGCTTTGTGTGATGATGCAAGCAATAAAGTTATTTTTTTTATTCGCTTTACAAAATAATAAAATCATGATAACTACTGCAATCAAAAGTATAGGCCTCCATTAATATTCAAATTAATCTATTAGCAACATTTAAAAAAGGTACATAATCTGTTTATTTTGCTAAAATCTTAAATTGCATCTCCGAGCTCTTGTAATTCAAATTGCACCCACAAACCTGTATTGATAATTGTAGGGACAAATTAATCACGCGTCGGCCAATTATTTTACCATAAATTAACTTAAAATACAGCACGGTACGAATCGATAAACTACGTGATACTATTACCGATTTAATATAAAAATTAATATTTGCCAAGTTGGTGCCGTAATCGCGCTGAATGAAGCTATAAATTATTATAATACATCGGCAAATTATTTTCCGAGGCCTGCCTTTGATTTTTGTTGCACTGATAAAGATCGCACAGGGCCGCACGCAGGGCGTTTTTTTTGGTTCTTGCGTAAAAGGAAAAGATGTTTTTGAATTATTCAACAACATTATCGTGCTCGTACAAGATATTGTAGAGAAAACATTTCTGTTTTCATAATTTTTCCCATGAGTTACATCTTTACATTGAAACTGCGGTTGTAAGGATGATGTAAAATATGTTTTCGTTTATTTATGGTTAAATTTGTTTTGATATTTTGGCTTTTGAATTTTGTATTCTTTTTATATAGTAAATATTAACATGTTTTATTTTACACATAAGTACCTACACCTTATCACCTCAATCATCATGTTGATGATGATCGTTAGCAGTTAGGACTAGCTAAATTAAAAACGCTTATTGTGAATAATTGTGGGTTTTTATCAAATTAATCCCTCATTACTTCTAGGAACAAGATATTAAACTTTTATACCTATGGTTCTACTTCTAACAAGCATGATAATACTTTCAATATGACAGTATCTACTAACTCGACATTTCTTTCTGTTTTTTTTCTTTGTTCTTTAAAAAACTTTATGTAATGAACCTGTAATGTGTCACAAAATAACTTTAAGAATTTTCTTAAGTTTTTAGTTACAGTTTTTTAAATGAAAGAACACCTTTTTGTACTTCCTAACAAGATTCTCTCACTCCACCTCTGGTATCGGCGGTCGTGTTCGCTCCAGGGAGGTCCGCACCTCCTGCCCATGAGAACGTCTCAGCCATCGCTTACGCCGCTCGATACACAATGTTGCATATAATGTGTTGCTGATTAAAAATTAAATGGAACAGTAGTAGCTTGTCAGAGCTAAGCGTGCCACTACGCGTCTTTAAATTCTTAAGTCGACTCTTGGGAATGTTTATGCCGCGAGCTAAAATGTTACATTCATTTATAACTAATCTCATTCTAAAAGTAGCTGTTTAAATTAATAGACTTATTTTGGAATGAGATGTAATAAACAAAGGGGCACAATGATAAATTACATCATTGTATAATTGCCGATGCCATTCTTTACGGTAAAGTGCAAAGATAGAAGAATTTTGTCATGAAACTTTTTTACAAAAAAACAATGCCGAAACTATGCAGCTTTAAATACAGGGTGGCCAGAAAAGTAACGTCTAAAAATTTTGTTTAGGTGCCTCGTGTAGAGAGGTATCTGAATCACCCCTATATGATATGATCTTCGATTTTTCGTAGTTTTCGAGTTACGATTTGTTATGAATTTTGAAAAAAGTTTGAAAATTTACTAAAAAAAAAGTAGAAGGTTTCTTCGTTTTTTTTTCTTGCAGCTAAATCTCTATGAACTGTGGATTTATGCATAAAATAAACAGCCTCACAACTTTAATGGAAGTTACTACAAAATTGACCTAAAGTTGAGAATTTATGATAAGTGAGTTATCATTTAAATTTTCAACTTAAAATTAAAAATCTAAACTGATAATTTCTTAGTTTCTATGTAGCTTCAGAGAATGCGCTGTACTCTAAGCTTTCATAATAATAATAAAAAAGTAGTACTTCATAGGCTTCATAGGCTATTTAAAAAAAATCGTAACACACATATGTTCTACGATTTTTCGTTGTTTTTGAGTTAGGGATAAAGGATTAAGGATAAAGGAGGGAGGTGATTCAGATATCTCTCAACACGAGGCACCTAAAAAAATTTTCGGATGTCACTTTTCTGGCCACCTTGTATTTCCAGTACTTTATTGGTTAAGTGTGATGAGCACAAACATTACTTAGAGTATACAAGACAGGGAATTTTTTTTCTTATAAATTATCAGCATATTCTTTAAACTTTTAAGTAATTGTAATCTAATGCTATTTGCTCTGCTTCATGTTTGTGATACTTCCTGAGTTCCTGCTCCTATCTGTAGTAGTATTTAATTCATACTATACTATCTATTTTCGACGTAGGTATATTTGGAGCCTGATTTATTATAAAATTACGATGACGACTAAAATAAAGAAGAATGGCAAGCTTATATAGAGCTTTGGACCCAAATTTTTAGGCCCCATTCATTAATGAAATTAGCTGCTTCTCGTACAACTAAGCAAGGCTAGCAAAAAAGTTAGTCGACCTTACCCTCTTAAAGCTGGGATTCAAGAGATATTAGTGAAAACATGAAATAGTGAGGTTAGGTTATGGGTTATTGTGTTTTGTCCAATTAGCATTAAAACAAATTGCATTCGTAAGTAAAACTCAACTGCAAGACCTAAAAAGGGACCTACACTACACTTTGCAAACAATATTTTTGTAACACTTTTGCCTAACATAATTCAAAATATAAAGTATCACATTCACAGTACAATCTGACATTGACATAGCTGACTTTGACAGACGTCTTTCTACGTCAAAAAGTGTGTTCCAAGTTAGTCTGAAATCGATTTAAGCATACTTAATCTCGTTTCGAAATGGAATCTTGTTAAATAAACCCCAAAATTCAAAATTAATATATTATTTGATTCCCAACTTTTAAAAATATGAAATTTTAGGGGAAGAATCTGTTAATCTTACCTAACATTTTACTATGTTTTTCAACAGGCACGGCTTCGTAAATTATTGGGTCTATCTTCGCCAAAATTCTTTCAAAGATATTATGATGTTCGCTCAGTATACTTTATAATTGGTGTTCACAAAATTACACATGTTATTTCATCCAGTCTATAAAAACGTGACTTGCAGTAACAAGAATAAAATACCTATCATAAACTTTTAGACTGAAGGTCAGATAATATGAGCTTAAGCCGCAAAGGTCGATAATTAAGATATTAATTATATATTATTCGTGTAAGTACATTACTCGCGCTGTTATTTAATATTATTCATTTTGCATAACCATAATATTACATGATATAGTAGATAAGGCTTCAAGCTATACAGATAAACTTAATGTGTCTGTAAAAATCATCAATATAAAAATAAATTCAATTATATATGGTCATGAAAGCTGATCATAAAACCAATGATAAATTATAAGGAGATCGTAATCACTAGTTAGTATGGTATATTTTAATTATTAGCTTTAATGGATATTGGATTGTAAAAGAGATCATCTTGTCCTGGACTTATTGACTGAGACAGGTGCAAAATCCTTTATAAAGTGATGTAGAATATGTACATAAACATTTTAATAAGGTTGTTTTGTAGTAGATTATTTTGACGCTGCACCTAAAGTCCAACATCATCATTTATTATTAAAATCAACCCACGTCAGTCCATGAGTCCCAGCTGGACATAGCCTCTTTCAATGGACGCCTCAGCGCGATCATCGGCTATTCTTTTCCATCCGCTGCCAGGAGCTTTGCGTCATATTTGCAGCATTGTGTCATCGCTCCACTTTGTGCAGCCCACGCTGCGCATGCTGTCATGATCTTCATTTATGAACCCGTCTACCCTATCGGTTATCGGTTCTACGGCAAATGTGACCAGTCCCTTGCCATTTCAGTGCTTAGTCCTTTAAGCTATATGGATGACTTTAGTTCTTTGTCGAATGGCTGGCTGGCTTAAAAAGGAAGAAAAAGAAGAGAATGTTATTTTTTTTAAAACGTACTTTGATGGTATTAGGTATTAATTAGATCTTAGCTTCAGTGGTTAGTTTTTAAGAAATTCATACATTTTGTCCAAATGACTCAGCACATACCTACCATATTCAAAGTAATTTTAAAAGATAAATTCTTATAAAATGAGCAAGGCAAGTAACATAATTATTATTGTTTAAGATTAAAGGGCGAATGATGATAGTAGAAAGTTTTAGTTATTTCTATGTTTAACGTGCTATTGTTTTAAAAGTCAACATCTATGTAACCGAACCTTTACAGTGCAGTTTACGGGCGTGGCGAAATAGCATTAAATATTGCCTCAATTACGCATCCTGTGTTATAGTTATCATCTGTTTTAACATGCCGATAAAATTTCATTCATCTACCACGCAAATATGAACCTTGAAGACAACACATAAAGTGTGAAATAGGACTATAATTTTTAAAAGTATGACGCCTTACATTATTTTAATGAAATTATACTCCGTTTGTGGCGTCTGGTGGCTTTTTCATTGCCTCAATTATCCTGTGATAATGTGTGGAGTTTTGGTATAGTGAGATTTGTAGTCGATAAGAAAATATTAGTTTATCGAACACCAGGTTTTAAATGTTTTTACCCCTCATTAAACCTAAAGGATAAATTTTATGAAAAAAATTAAAACCTAATTCAAAAAACTAAAACGCTAAAAATAATCTTAACACATAAGTACCTAACTAATCAGTTACTTTTGGAGTCGGTGCAAACGAAAACATTGGTCTCTCATTGACTGGCACCGACTCCAAAAGTAACTGATTAGTTAGGTACTTATGTGTTAAGATTATTTTTAGCGTTTTAGTTTTTTGAAGTCGGTTTTAATTTTTTTTATAAAATTAACTTATTTCATCCATTTTAGTGATAAATCCTAATCAAAACAAATCTTACGAGTGCAAACAAATTTAACTGCTGAACACAGATTTCATTTCCTATTTTTCCACCCTTAGGGGTGACATTTTTTCCAAAAATATTTATTATAGTATCTTTGAAGTATAAGCTATTCATTAAAAAAAGAATCATCAAAATCGGTCCACATTTGGCAGATATATAGGTAAGATAGATACTAAAATCAGTTGGCGTGGTACGGAGTTTATGCAATGTTTGATGATTTTCTTATAGATCCCATCATCAGAATTTAACCAAATTTATGAGACCATTCTGAAAGTATTACCTTTCAAACAAAAAAATATTTATCGAAATCGGTCAACGCAGTAACGAATGATCGCTAAACATACATAAAAAAAAAAAAAAAGATACCGTCGAATTGAGAACCTCCTCCTTTTTTGAAGTCGGTTAAAAATGGAAACCACTGTCTGTCCGTATGTGGTATGTGACAGGTTTCTAGTGCGTATACGGAATTGTTCAGTTGTAGTCCTGATGTACCAACCCTACCCTTGCAAATCAAGTATAAAGACAAATTATTATTTAAAAAAGTATACATCTTATTAGAAAATAACAATTATATTACGAATTTTCTAATGACCATACTTTCTCTGTTGGTTGCCTACAGCGAACCCTGACTTTGATAAAACAAAAGAATACTAGATAGCTATACTACTAGCTCTGAAGGCAAACTCACGTGTACACCATACAATCGAGCAAGAACACTCGAAGTCAGATGTGGTCAACCTTTGAATGTTTAAAGCTTTACAATAATTTATTAATATTTAATTTTCATAATGTATTTAGTAAACGTAGGCCTTGAATGTGAGAGCATTCAGTTATTTATAATAAGTTGGATATCTTTACATCAATAAACGTTATTAAAGAATATTTACAGAATAGATAAAATGGAGGGAAAAGAGGAAAAATTAAACTTTCAGTCACTCATGCTTGTTTTGGTTATTAGTAGGAAAATTATTATGAATCTAGAAAGGCTAATAAGTGTTTGAAAATATGTTATGTTATTTTGAAGTAAGCCACGTAGATTATAGAAGGTTGAGCACCCCTGGAAATTAGGAGAGTTCGGGTGTCAGCTTTTAAAACATGGGACGCGGGGGATAGATGATGGTTAAATAGGTTTAGCAGCTTAGTCTCGAGACAGTTGACCGTGAGTTTCGAATTCGATTACACCCTGATGGGTGGGTGACGCGAGTGTACGACGGCAGAGAGCGTATGAGTTTGTTTGATTCGTTAGAATACCTGTTGAGAAGTTATTTAATTAATACCTGAAGTCAAAGTTGTAAAAATTGTATTTAATAATACTTTTGAAAATGAATTACCATAATTTTCATGGATTTTGTTATTACACCATTTCTTTCAACAGGATTTTAACAGTTTTATTATTTACTTACCATTAGAAAATGGAAAGAGGTATATTTGAAAACCTTTTAAACAATAAATGTAATATATATATTAAACTTTAACCACATATAACTCAGTTTAGTAAGTTAATTATTTAATTGAGATTTATTCTATAAATTGGTTGTTTTAACATTTTCTATGTATGATTGTATTAGATTTTGTACATTTTAGGTTACGAGTATAGTATTTGTTTAAAAGAACTCATTTCCATTTTCTGTTGATAGAATGCATGTTAATTTTACTTGTGTTTTACCTTTTTTAACATTTATTTATTGTACTCACTTGAGTGTATTTTACGTACTGAAATTCATTGATTTGTTTTATTTGACGGTTTTGATTACGGGTTACCGGTACCTGTACGGTTTTGATTACTATTTTAGCGTTTATTATTTTGTGACGTTTTATTTTTGAAATTGTTTTTTTTAGATTTCTAGGTTCGTAAATATGTAGTTTAGCTGGAGGTACTGTTAGGTAGGGAAACCCTTAATCCTATCCTAATCTCTGTCTTATCCCTTATTCTAAAGGTAGCTCCATTCATTTAGGTTTTTGGTGTAGTTAGTAAGTAGGTAGTTAGCGAATGGGCTATTTTTAGGCTTCCATCCTTATTAAATCCTTTATACCATATTCCTATATCCACAGAACTGAGAAAAGAATTTAATATAAATTTTGTACTTTAAATTTTAAATATTTTAAAATAATTTTTGTCTCTTACTTCCGACTATCGTGGGAAGACTACCAAGGGTAAAGTATTTCTGAACGTTTTAAATTCATGCAATGCGTGCTGATGTAGGGATGTCGGTGGCTTTTAGGTCAGATCTCCAACACTGGTCAGAAGTCATGGTTATCTTTGGATCAACTTGTATAATAAAAGGGTCATTAGTATATTCTCAAAGTATAACTGAAAGTGTTGATTCCGGGTGATGCGGGTTGTTGTGGTAATACCGATGACATCACATAGGTCGAAGTCTTCAGGATAGATCTATAAGAGTTGTCATGGGTGTTGTTGGATCAACTTTGTATCATTATGGATTTAACATTTTCAGTTAAGTAATTATCTTAGGGACCCCGTACCTTTGGTTGACTTTACATGAAGTCAGGTAGATTTTAAGTTTAAGTAGTTAGTATTTTATATTAAATATCTTTAGGCTCAGTCATTCCCCATATTTGCGCATAATTTACGTTAAATGCGTTTTTCAGGTAGGTCCTATTCTTATGGAGGTGACAGATTGCTTTTGGGATAACGTTTATCATATGGTCACCACTCCTGAATATGAGCGTTTGGTGTGGGGCTCTTCAGGGCCCTTCGGGGCTTCACTTTCCTCTTCCTTGAATGCGCATACACCCAGGAAACTCTAGAGAAACTTAATTAAAACATCCACGTACCTCTAAAAGAATTTGGTTCACTACTATAATCACAACGCACGGTCCTACCATTTGAACTAGACGATCACACTGCCAATTTAGATTTCTAAGGGAAGAACCAAATAGGTTAGTTAAGTATTTAATTAAAATACCCAGATTAAAGTCAATGAAGGGGTAAAGGGGGAATTCGTTACAATTGTTGCCGCGTGACCCAGGATCTTAAAAAACACTGGTTCATGTTTTTAGTAGGCTTATCAGCCTACAATTGTTGTCTGTGAAATGGAAAGAGGTTGAAAACGTGGATGTTTGATTCAAGGATATCTGGGTTTGTTGGGATACGTATTTGAGGAATTTGGAATAGTGGGGGCGGGGTGTTTAGTAAAAATGTCACAATCATAGTAGGGGAGTAGAGATCATGAAACGAATAGTTTAAATCAATGAAAATAGACCCATTCATAGGTCCTGTTTATTTTACGGCATAGTTAAAGTTGAGATTTAGAAAAAATTACAATAAGTATAAGTTACAGATTCGATTTAGCTTTCAAAGCATAATTTTATATAAAATTTTAATAGGTTCTGTACGTGTTACGAAAATAATGGGGGCGATATTCGATAGGTATATTCACAAACATGTTCATATATAGGTCATAGGAACTACAATTAATTAAATTTAGTGCGACTATTGTTATATTATTAATTTATAATTATTATTTAATTGTATCGATTATATATGTTCTACGGAAAATAATATTATTATGTGAATGTTGATTACCTAATTTACGCAAATTAAATGTACAGAGGGCACAAATTACTTTGATGAAACTACACACCAAATACTAATAGGTAAAGCTATTTTTAGAATAGTCCAGTGCCAAAGAATGCGTATTGTATACAATAGAGGTTCTCAAACTTATATTGTCTACCGCCTCTTTGAATATCAATAATTTTTCAACGCCCAACCAAATAGGCTTTATCGCTTTATTTGGAAATGTCTTAGACAAAGAAGGCACAAAGGCGAAGAAGGATTTATGGTATTTTCACTAAATTCATATTTAATTTATTCTACATTATATTGCGGTCTCTCCCTTTTGCTTCCGATATGGTTTTATTTTCACAAATAAGTAAGTAAGTGTTGAACTATCCTACGAAACCTATGTTAAACATTATTAGTTTTGTACAATCAAACAGGGCGAAAATACGAAATAATTAAATCGATGTGTTTGATTTTAGTTTTGCTCCTTACCGCCCCTTTGGGTGCCGAACCCACAAAGAGGCGTTATCGCCCACTTTGAGAATAACTAGTATACATCAATGCAGGTGTTCTGTTAGTTATATCACATTTCATTTCAGTCAAATAAACATAACAAGATCACAGTTTAGTTCTTTGTTCAAGATTGTCGAATCAGTTAATAGCTTAAGTTCATATTTCTATTCTTTGTTTTGCTAGCTCGAGCTATCATATAAACACTTTGCGTATTTGATAAACAAAGATAACAATCTTGGTCCATAAGCAAAATTTGATAGCTTTAACTTAAACAACACTCGCTTTATCGTTTCGTAGACCTTGAACGTGGGAGACCTTTTGTCACATTAGCGACAAATGTGTTGGAATTTCAAGTGCATCCATAAGTCTAAATGTTGCGTTGAAAAGTAATAAATTACAGTTTAGGGTTTGTCAAGTGTGAAATATGCTAATTGCGTAACAGTTTAAAAAAAAAAAATGTTTTTTAATTTACTGTTAATGTAATAGTTTGTTAAATAAGTGATTGATCACAACAGGACTATTCAGTAATCACGTGTTTTAATTGGTACGTGTGTAGTTAATAGTCAATAGTTAGTTTTAGTTACATAAAAAAATACCCTATAGCTTAGTGGTTAGAAAATAAGTAGTTCCTAATTTAATAATATTAAGATTAATTACGATATAAGTGACCGTATAATGGTTTATCGGTAGCAAATGCTTTGAAACATTAAGTCCGCCATACGATAATTAGATTATAAGTCATAGTCATAAAATAAAAATACCTAACCGAAGTCACACGTGAATTCCGTTCTATTTATAATCGATTGGTATTATAAACCCTACTTAGTATCCTATGACTTAGTGGTTGGAGTACGAATATGGCCTCAAATTCGATTACGTGGGCAGATAGGTAACAGCAGATTAGCTGTGTTTCATGGGGCGACTGATTATTAAAATGACGTTTATATTTGATTTTGTACAGATGGCTCATCGGTTGAAAGTGAATTTGGTCCCTGGTTCGAATCCATTCCATTCTTAAATAGTTGTCTTTTTATGGGGGCGTTTAATTAATTAAATATAGAAGATATATAGCTTATTAGCTAAGAGAATAACAGGTTCTGGTTCGATTCCGGACAGAGTCATATAGATTTCGCTATCACGAAATAATGCTAATAGCTCAGTGGTTCGAAGACATACTAAATCCTTGGTTTGATTCCAGGACATGGTTAAATAGTTGAGATTTATGGGGGCGAATAATTAATTAGAAAAGTTATATATTACTCAATTTCTGGAACAATGACATAGTTTCTGGTTCAATCCCGGAAATATATTTAATAAATAACTGGTTTAAATCTAGCTTAAGGTCAGATGGTTGTTAGTTATGTCAAACGATTTAGTAGTCATAAAATTTATACATATAGCTCAGTGGTTGGGAGAATAACATAGTCCATTCCGGTATTATTTAATAATCAATGAAGCTGGTTCGACTCTAGCACAAGATCAGATAGTTTGTAAGGCAGTAGATGTAACTGAGTAATAATAAAAGTTATATATAGCCCAGTGGTTGAAAGGTTAACATAGTCTCTGGTTCGATTCCAGTATATATTGATCAAGAGAGGCGGCCCGAGTTAAGCACAAGGTCAGATAGTTGTAAGTCATCACAGGTGATTGAGTAATTATAAAAGCTATACATAGCTTAGTGGTTGGAAAGTTAACATAGTATCTGGTTCGATTCCAGTATATATTGATCAAGGGAGGCGGTACGAGTTAAGCACAAGGTCAGATAAATGTAACTCATCACAGGTGATTGAGTAATTATAAAAGCTATACATAGCTTAGTGGTTGGAAAGTTAACATAGTCTCTGGTTCGATTCCGGGGCTATAAACAAATGGATGTTTGGCATAGAGAGTGTTTGTTTTATAATGATTTAGATATAAGGTAATTATAATTTTGTGATAATAGTTTGGTGGTTGAAGATAACATAAGTCACAGGTTCGATTCCGTGACAAGTTATTTAAAAAATGACTGAATTTAGAAAAGGTTAAGGGGTATTTTAAGATTTATAGCTCATAGTAGCTGGTTACTTAATTATGAATTAGATATAAGGTACTTCTAATTTTGTGATAAGTTGAAAAAAACATAAATCAAAGGTCCGACTCCGGGAGGCTGATTGAAAGGATTATTTAATTTAGAAACGCTTAAGGGCTATTATAGATTAATAGTTCATAGTAATAATGGTTTCAACTCGCACTTTACCACTATCTTTAATTAAAATAAAATTACGTTTGATTGCATTGCAATTGACAATATTATTTAGGTTCTGTATTTATAGTATAGACTGATAGTTTAGGTTTGTGTTAAATGTTGCTAGGTGATTTATAGCAAGACTTATGTCACACTTAGGGTTAGTTTGTGGGAGTTGTCTTCGAGATTCGATAATATGAAGAATGAGTTGAAATGAAATAGCATTACTTAAGAAAATTTAGAATTAATTGAATAAAAACCAAAAATAAAGAAACACAAAATATAAATGCGGAACGGGTGACAAACAAGTATTTGCGTAGTTAGCGATCGAGTGATCTCGCAAGTCATAAGCGGCGGCCAGCGTGACGTCATAGCGCAGGTTAATATATGGGTGCTCGATTTCATAGACGGAGCGGAAAGTGGTACTGTGGATATAAAAATAAAAATAAAAAACGTTTTATTGATTTGAAGGGTTTGGTTGCTTGAATTTTAAAAATTTATACTCTAGTTACTTACGTAAGTACGTCTACGTATAAATTTTGGGGCGATTGTACCAACCCTACCCTTGCAAATCAAGTATAAAGACAAATTATTATTTAAAAAAGTATACATCTTATTAGAAAATAACAATTATATTACGAATTTTCTAATGACCATACTTTCTCTGTTGGTTGCCTACAGCGAACCCTGACTTTGATAAAACAAAAGAATACTAGATAGCTATACTACTAGCTCTGAAGGCAAACTCACGTGTACACCATACAATCGAGCAAGAACACTCGAAGTCAGATGTGGTCAACCTTTGAATGTTTAAAGCTTTACAATAATTTATTAATATTTAATTTTCATAATGTATTTAGTAAACGTAGGCCTTGAATGTGAGAGCATTCAGTTATTTATAATAAGTTGGATATCTTTACATCAATAAACGTTATTAAAGAATATTTACAGAATAGATAAAATGGAGGGAAAAGAGGAAAAATTAAACTTTCAGTCACTCATGCTTGTTTTGGTTATTAGTAGGAAAATTATTATGAATCTAGAAAGGCTAATAAGTGTTTGAAAATATGTTATGTTATTTTGAAGTAAGCCACGTAGATTATAGAAGGTTGAGCACCCCTGGAAATTAGGAGAGTTCGGGTGTCAGCTTTTAAAACATGGGACGCGGGGGATAGATGATGGTTAAATAGGTTTAGCAGCTTAGTCTCGAGACAGTTGACCGTGAGTTTCGAATTCGATTACACCCTGATGGGTGGGTGACGCGAGTGTACGACGGCAGAGAGCGTATGAGTTTGTTTGATTCGTTAGAATACCTGTTGAGAAGTTATTTAATTAATACCTGAAGTCAAAGTTGTAAAAATTGTATTTAATAATACTTTTGAAAATGAATTACCATAATTTTCATGGATTTTGTTATTACACCATTTCTTTCAACAGGATTTTAACAGTTTTATTATTTACTTACCATTAGAAAATGGAAAGAGGTATATTTGAAAACCTTTTAAACAATAAATGTAATATATATATTAAACTTTAACCACATATAACTCAGTTTAGTAAGTTAATTATTTAATTGAGATTTATTCTATAAATTGGTTGTTTTAACATTTTCTATGTATGATTGTATTAGATTTTGTACATTTTAGGTTACGAGTATAGTATTTGTTTAAAAGAACTCATTTCCATTTTCTGTTGATAGAATGCATGTTAATTTTACTTGTGTTTTACCTTTTTTAACATTTATTTATTGTACTCACTTGAGTGTATTTTACGTACTGAAATTCATTGATTTGTTTTATTTGACGGTTTTGATTACGGGTTACCGGTACCTGTACGGTTTTGATTACTATTTTAGCGTTTATTATTTTGTGACGTTTTATTTTTGAAATTGTTTTTTTTAGATTTCTAGGTTCGTAAATATGTAGTTTAGCTGGAGGTACTGTTAGGTAGGGAAACCCTTAATCCTATCCTAATCTCTGTCTTATCCCTTATTCTAAAGGTAGCTCCATTCATTTAGGTTTTTGGTGTAGTTAGTAAGTAGGTAGTTAGCGAATGGGCTATTTTTAGGCTTCCATCCTTATTAAATCCTTTATACCATATTCCTATATCCACAGAACTGAGAAAAGAATTTAATATAAATTTTGTACTTTAAATTTTAAATATTTTAAAATAATTTTTGTCTCTTACTTCCGACTATCGTGGGAAGACTACCAAGGGTAAAGTATTTCTGAACGTTTTAAATTCATGCAATGCGTGCTGATGTAGGGATGTCGGTGGCTTTTAGGTCAGATCTCCAACACTGGTCAGAAGTCATGGTTATCTTTGGATCAACTTGTATAATAAAAGGGTCATTAGTATATTCTCAAAGTATAACTGAAAGTGTTGATTCCGGGTGATGCGGGTTGTTGTGGTAATACCGATGACATCACATAGGTCGAAGTCTTCAGGATAGATCTATAAGAGTTGTCATGGGTGTTGTTGGATCAACTTTGTATCATTATGGATTTAACATTTTCAGTTAAGTAATTATCTTAGGGACCCCGTACCTTTGGTTGACTTTACATGAAGTCAGGTAGATTTTAAGTTTAAGTAGTTAGTATTTTATATTAAATATCTTTAGGCTCAGTCATTCCCCATATTTGCGCATAATTTACGTTAAATGCGTTTTTCAGGTAGGTCCTATTCTTATGGAGGTGACAGATTGCTTTTGGGATAACGTTTATCATATGGTCACCACTCCTGAATATGAGCGTTTGGTGTGGGCTCTTCAGGGCCCTTCGGGGCTTCACTTTCCTCTTCCTTGAATGCGCATACACCCAGGAAACTCTAGAGAAACTTAATTAAAACATCCACGTACCTCTAAAAGAATTTGGTTCACTACTATAATCACAACGCACGGTCCTACCATTTGAACTAGACGATCACACTGCCAATTTAGATTTCTAAGGGAAGAACCAAATAGGTTAGTTAAGTATTTAATTAAAATACCCAGATTAAAGTCAATGAAGGGGTAAAGGGGGAATTCGTTACACTGAGATATTGTGCAGAATGTTGATCTAAAATATGTAATTAGAAATTCAAGTAAAAACAAAGTTACGAGGTCCCATTTTATAAAAGCCGAAAAAAACCCATACAAAAAGCTGATGCGTAGAAAGCTAGGATTTTGTTGGTGAAACACTAACAAAAATATTTTGTTGGTGAAACATAGTCATAGGAAAAATAGTTGAAAACACATCAATCATAGTAGCTAATCGATGTTTTAGGAAAGTCGAGACTGGATAAACATCACTATGACACAATTTAAAATATAAAACGCTATTTATAGCCGCGGTCAACTTGACACGACATAGTCTTTGATATAAATTGTACTTAACGAAGTATCTACCTACTCGTAGGATGTTTGCGGTCATAAACACGACCACTTATTGTCAAAATTAATAGTAAAGCCTGTTTGAAATTGGCATAATGTTACTACGTAATAAATCAATTTTTAAGAAATTCAACCTTGATAGAATGTGAAAACGAACCGTCTTTCATTTTGTGTAAAGGTTTCTATTCCTTTCATTGATTTAAGTTGAAAAAGTACTCTTTAACACATCTTGTAACGAAGTACGTGGTACAGTGTTTTTTTTTAATTCATCACCTAAAGAGGTGAAACAATTTGATATAATTTGTATAGGAATTAATAACTTTTTTGATCAGAGTACTAATGAAACGAATACTTAGATAGCTTAAACCTTTGGGTAGGACATTGACCACCTGTCCAATCCTGGAGGATATATACTTGAAGCTGTATTCCAAGCTGACGAACTCGCAAGCACTGCAGTCCAAATGACGGTCCGTTCAACGGCTTGATTTGACATTTATTCAATTATTTGCTCCTGTTGTAGGCTAAATCATATTAATATGTTAGTTACTGAGTTAATTGCCAAACGAAGAAACAAGTTATTTACTAACTTTACCATGTTAAGACTATTAATGAACTGTTCTCTTTATACATGCACAAAGGTACAACTACTATTATGACTAACATAAGCAAAAAGGTACAATTAGCCTTGTTTTAACAAACATAATATTCACCCTTATCATCGTTGTCATAAAGACCACCAATAACAACTTTGTGGTCGACTGTATGCCTCACAATTTTATCAAATAAGATATTACCTTGCATGATAAAATTTAATAAACGACAAAGGTGTACAGCCACGTACAGAAGGCAATTAGATTTTTTATTTTACTCGATTACCGTGAAATGTCGAATGCTTGAGTTGACGCGATAATAAACACCTACACGCGAGAAGTGTGATGAGTATGTTTTGCAATAATGACTGATCCATTTTTGTAACTGTTGATGTACGAGCCGACCCACGAGTTTTTCTTTTTCTTATGTTTGTTTCGTTATTGAATGTCAAATCAAAATTAGTGAGAACTTTGCACACTGAAGCTGTGGATTTGCAAATGGTGGATGTGAACAATCCGACTATACGAGTATTTATTGATATCACAAACATCTTTGTGCTTCAGATGGCACGTTTAAAGTTGGTCCAGGTGGACCGTGAACTTCACAACTATTAGGTAATAGTTGTGAAGCCTTGTCAGATGTCATATACCTAATGTGGTTTGATTACATCTGATTGGTAGTAAGACTGGCATGATTGAATACGTATGGCTCAAATCACCTCATAGTTGAGGTGAGGCCTGTGAGCTTTTTTTTACTGAAAGCTTGACAGAATGATCTCCTAATGGTCGTAACGGCGATCGGTATTGCAGGCTTTCATGATAAACAACGGTGGTCACTTGCAAATTCACATCATGGATGGTGCCTGTTAATGTGTATTGAATTGTATTATATATATTATTATATTGTAAACAGTTTTGTAGGACTCTGTTTGTAAAAATTGCAATATGTTGTATGCATAATAAATAAATAATAAATATCTACACGTAAAAAAAATTCAAATATTTTAGTGATCAAATAATGAACATCGACCTTAGCGTTCATGTGATCGCCTCAAAACATTTGCTTTCGTGCGCAAGCGTTTGCTCGCGGAGCGAAACCTTGCTAAACAAATTATTTTTAATACGCTTTTGTTTGTAGCGTATGTCTAAATCGTGGCGACTCTTGGAAACATTTCGCCAACTGTCTTATCCTCAGTCAAGTTTCAACAAAGTCCCACATACTTAGAGTTGAATATTAATTGAGATTTGATCTTCTGGAGCTGTTTTTGTACATCCAAAATTGGTTACCATTACTGCTAACTAGTAATATGGCTAATCGTTTGCACAGCGCGCCAGTCCAACAACAGTGTTTCCAAAAGATTGTGTATCGTCCCTCCAAAATGGTGTATCTTATTAAATAAATAAATAAAAGGCAAGTATACAAAAACATTTTACTGGCTTGGATAGCCATAATTTGTACCTATAGACGAGCGTGAAGAAAGTAACTATTTACGATAGCATAGTAAACGTACGCGCAATTTACAATTATTTAAAGGTGCTACAAAATTACAGTATTTCAAAATAATAGTGGAAAATAAAATAAAAGGCGAAAGTACAATAACCTAGTAAATTATACTCAACTACAACTAGTACTTATTTGCAACTTTGTAAACTAAACAGGTTAAAATAATGTATACCTCCATAGTGGAACAGATGTCGAACATTATTGCGAATTATGGAAAATAGTAATTAATTACAGCCTTAAATGATATAATAGCGAATTATGAAGTGGTACAGAAATAATATTAAGTAAGTAAGAATATACTGTTTAAAATTCATTATAATATAGTACATTGTTACCCTAGGGGTATAAAGTAACTTATTCAGTCCCCAATAGTTCGAGGGAGTAAATAAGTCTTTAACCCGAGGTAAACACTGTGGTTTTCATTACGAATACAAGGAAAGTAAAAATAAAAACATGAATTAGCTGAAGAAAAAACAAGAGTACCAAAGAGTATGCAATCACTACGTTCTACAACTCGAAAAAACAAATGATGACCGGATTGCTGCTTTCCCGTCTATTTTTTTTTATGTGACCGGCTATTCAACTATTATTTTCATTTTTATCATTGAAAAAATGGTAAATATTTTGCCCAAATCTATGTCATTTTAAAGAAATAGTTGAAAGTAAATCTATAAATATAAAAATGAATCCCTATTTCCCTTGGTCATCGCATCACGCGTAAACGGATGGAACAATTTCTCTAATTCTTTTTTTGTTGTGTTATTTATTGTCAGGAGAAGGTTCTATTGAGAGAAAAAATTAAAAAAATTGCGCAAAAAATTTATTTATTTTTATTTAATTTAAAAACTTTATTGCACAAAACTTTAAAAAGTGTACAATAGGTGGACTTAATGCTAAAAGCATTCTCTGCCAGCCAACCTTAGGGTCATGCAGAAAAACAAGTAATGGGTGCGGTAAAGGTCCCATATAAGAATTACCTTACATTAACAAATTACGTGGTAAGCTTAATATGATACAAATTACCAATATAAATAAAATCAATGCACAATATATATACATATACTACTTATATAATGACTAAATAAACTTACGTACTATAAATGAATAAATAAATATTGCAATTATGTATTGAAATATTTATGGAGTTTATTTTTAAAAGATAATTTTGATTCCGATTTCTTAACATCAAGGGGAAGCAAGTTCCACAGTCGTGTAGCCCTGATTGTAAACGATTTCGAGACGAAAGCAGAGTGGTGGAGAGGCGTAAATAGCTGTAGATTGTTAGAAGAACGTAGAGAGCGGTCATGGGAGCCACATAGGTATGAAAATCTATTTTTCAGGTAAGAAGGTGACGATGGATTATTAAGAACGGCGAAAAGAATACCAAGGATTCTAAGGTTCCTACGCTGACGAATGGGAAGCCAATCAAGTTGGGATCTATAACAGGAAATATGGTCGTATTTCCGAAGGCCAAAAATAAATCTAATGCAACTGTTTAAAAGACGATCTAATTTATCGGTGAGTGCCTCAGAGAGGTCAGAATAGCAGGCATCAGCGTAGTCAATGATGGGTATGACAAGAGTCTGCATGAGCATTAGTTTAGTTTTAAAAGGCAGAAAGAATTTTAAGCGGTACAGACTTCTTAAACATATAATTACTTTACGGCTCACTTCAGCTACGTGAGCAGTCCAGCTAAGTGTTGAGTCAATTAAGAGGCCTAGGTTTTTAATGCTAGAGAAATATGGAATAACAGTTCCTTCATAGGCGACAGGATCCAGGTGTGCAGTGTTAATCTTAGCTAACTGTCTAGAACTGCCTATAAGAATAGCCTGACATTTAGTCGGGTTTACTGAAACACCATGACGAGATGTCATTTAAGCTATCATTAACATTTTTGATTGCATCGGATATTTCGCCAATATCAGACTGTGCGTATAGCTGAAGGTCGTCGGCATACAGGTGATACGAGCAGCGAAGATTGAGAGTAATTAGATTAATGAAGACAGAGAATAATAAAGGAGAGAGAATGCCACCCTGTGGTACCCCAGAGGGCACATTATACCAGTCGGAGTTGGAGTGCTCTGTCTTGATAGACTGCTGGCGACCACGTAAGTAAGACGAAAACCATTCCAGTGCCGAAGCAGAAACATTTAAATGGCAAAGTACAGCGAGGAGGAGATCGTGATTCACAGTGTTGAAAGCATTTGAGAAGTCTATCAAGACAAGAACAGTAACCTTAGAGGCGTCCATTCCCATTAAAAATACAACAACATAACCATGACATAGACTCCAAGTGCCTTAAACGGAACGCGTGATAACTTTTAAAAATCTTTGTCAATTTCAAAGTTACACACCAACAAGGTTCGCTCCGAAATGAGCCGAAACGCGAAGAAGCCTTGTACGGATAATAATTTTCATAGAATTGCATAAGGGTGATAACGCTTAAAATGGCTTCAGCCCGGTTCGGAACGAGAGGTAACGTCATGACACATTGACAATTGGCAGCAAGTGACAGAACTGACAGACAGATAGTGTTTGTCAATTGTCATTGTCAGTCACTGATAAATTCCAAAACAAAAGTATTAAGTAGTTACCTAAGTACGTATTTTACGAAATGAGAAGACCAATAAAGTTACTAAAAATGTACACGAGTACCTTCCAAAGTTCTAAATACATGTGAATTGAAGTTGTAGTAAAGAAAGTAATGAATGGAAGAGGCAAACTAAGTCGTAAATCGTAACTGATTATCATTGTGAAAGTTAAAGGTTATTTTTTCGCCGTTTGCTTACGCGTTCCGACCCTTGACGATGTGCTCGAGGTTGAAGCCACTGGAGTGGGTTTCGAAATTGATGCGACCGGTGCCCGAGCATCTTCCTTGGCTTCAGGTTTCGGGAACTTGATAATAAGCTCCTGCAGCTCATCGCTTGTGTTGACTTTTCTCAAAACGCCATCAGGAAGCTTGATAGTGATGACTCCGTCGGAACTCCAGCAGTTACGCATTCCGAACTGCGAGCGAACACTGATGAAAATAGCCTGCCGCTTTTTTGTTAGAAACTCGCTCAATGACACTGAAGTGCCTTTCAGCAGCGTCTTCTTCCTCCAAATAGCAGCCTTTAAATTATATGTTGAGAAGCGCACAAGAATGGGTCTGCAGCGCTTCTCAGATTTCTGACCGAGACGGTGACACAATACAATTTGGGAGGCATTGATATCAGGCAGCTCCAGTTTTGCCTGTATGGTGTCGATCACTGCTTTGGTGACATTATCTACACTCTCCGGAATTCCACTAAATAAGATTGCCTTACGGCGGTGACGCATCTCAATGAAGTCTATCGAGTCAATGCAGTCTGTGATTTGCCGTCTCATACTTCTTAGGAGACCCCACACAAGATCGCGGAAAGTGTAAAAATCTGTTGTCAGCTTGGATAGAGAGTCCGGAGAAGGTGATGCAGCCTTCAACTGCACCTCAAATTCCGCCATTCGCTTCATCAGCTGTGCCTCCATTTCTTCCTGGGATGTCTTCAAGTCAGCCAGTAGTGCCATTGTAGTGAAGTGATAAGATATTAATTCGGCCCTTTGTGAAAGTTTGTGAGAATGTAGTGCTGGTAGGTGACAGCAGGTGGGTGCAGTTACATTAATGAATAATGCAGATATTCTATTTTAAATATTAAAATTTCAAGAGTAAAAAATGTTCACTGTTGCTATTTTCAAACCTACCGCCCAAAAAAACGTTAAATTATTTATAAAGAAACTGAAACCACGCGAACGAAGTCGCGGGCTACAGCTAGTTACTTATAATAATGTCATTAAAAGAAAAGTCTTTAATTAATACTTAACTTTATGTTACCTAATAAAATTTTAAATCGCGCTGTTATTGAGTATTGAGTAATCTATATACATAAAAATAAATATCTATTTCCCTTGGTCATCGCATCACGCGTGAACGGATGAAACAATTGCGTTAATTCTTTTTTTTGTTGTGTTTTTTATTGCCCGGAGAAGGTTCTTTTGATAAAAAAAATAAGAAAATTGCGCAGAGATTCCTCTATGAATAATCTAAAGACCACGCAAACGAAGTCGCGGGCAACAGCTAGTGGTTCAATAGAAATGTAAAAATATAACTAGTTTTTTCTTTTTATAATTTGACAGCTGTCAATTGAAAACGATTCTCCCTAGCGGCCTAGGGCTGAAAAGTATTACTTTCAACCCGCTCCTCAGGCAATTTCAGACCTACTTTCCGAGTATGAGTAATGAAAATATTTTTTGTATCTAGTAACATCAAAAGAAGAATGTTGAAAATGGCAACTGAAGGATATGATTTCGAAATTATTGAAGACGGTCTAAATTTTTTGTTTCTTAATTTAATACATTGGGCCTGAATGACTTATTCACTGCCTCTGGTCCTCTACTCTCTTGATTTCATCATCATCATCATTTCAGCCATAGGACGTCCAATGCACATAGGCGTCCCTATCTTGACTTAATTTCGGCTAATTGTCTCTTTCTTTATCTAATGAATGCAGAGATAGATTAAAGATTTTAGATTTACTTTTGAGCCCTAATACCTGTTTTTTTATATTTTAATCCTCATCATCATCATCATCATTTCAGCCATCTTAAGTAAGAATATGTCGTGAAAATTGTCCCCATTTTAGTACAGACAGTTCTTTGTAATAAACCTTTTGAAATATACGAGTACCAATAAAATTACAGGTTTTCAATAACAAATTAAAACAAAATATCCGTTCATTTACAAAATCCAACGCGCACAGTAATTTTGGTATATCAAGTATAATGAGTAGGTCTGCTTAATAATTAATCCATCAAGACATGTACGTGTCTCATTGGGCCGGGATGATGTATAAGTCCTTGATTATAAATTATAATTAGTGAATGCCTAATTACAGTTCGCAGGATCGTTATTTAGTATGAGGACGTGACTGCTTAGTGTGTTACTGATGAATATAATCGTGCCTTCAAATTAGTTACACTAGAAGAATCAATGAGTAGTAATGAATATCAGAGTTAATGAAATTGTCGTTAAGTGGCTGTTGTAATGAGTCATCAATGAAGTCTGGAATCCGTTTGTGAATGGAATATTGCTGTCATCTGAAATGGATTGCCAAAAACATTTTATTTTAGCGTTTCGTTCTGTCCATACCCTAGTTGTGTATGCTTGACGTAAAGTAGATTCTCTGTCGGTGTTCTATCGGCTACGCTTATAATACAGTGCGATGCATGAATAAAATTAAATCTTCGAGGAATTAAAAAAGGTAGATTTGTTTTTACTGGAATGAGATACATACATTTTTCATAATTTGCTAAGGGTTTGTGACAAAAGTAAATGTGCTTTTGATCGGTTTTGACGAATGGACAGAAATAAAACTTAATAGCTCGTTTTGGCCAAATTTCATAAAACTTAAGCTTAAAGGTCAATTTGTATAAAAAAAGCCAATATTATTTTATTTTCATAACCACTCGGTATTATTGTACGTCTTTATTTATTTTCATTATTTACTTGAATGCCTTTAAATACGGTGTTAAGGCACTAATTTGTATTCATCAGAGTAGCCAGTATAAATTATTTTGCACTTTTGAGGCTACCTCTTCGAATTGGTCGGAACGAACCACAAAATCGAGATATAATTGCGATTATTATCAGCAGTTGTTTCACTAAACGTGCATCGGAAGCATGGTTTCCACATGTTTATCATCTTTTTTGGGATATTCTTCTTCCTTCAGGGATGATCCCATTCCTAGTTGTTACATAAGTTTAATAATAAATAATAAATTGTTTCCACAATCACACCAATTGTCTAGCTCAAAACTAAGCAAAGCTTATACTATGGACTGGATAACGGATAAACATACTTAAATACTTTTATAAACATCCATGTCTAAGGTACAATGCTCGTGTTCATCACACAAACATTTGCCCCTTGCGGGATTCGAACCCACAACCGCTGGCTTTGTAATCTGGAGCGCGAACCATTACACCAGACGGTCGTCTTTTACGATGACGGTTTAATTATGATCCTTGATGCGGCTAGTTATTGCCTTCTCATTAAAAGCGAGATTGTCATCAGATCTCCGTCCGTAGGCCCTTGGTTGGGCTGCATATTCAATGTCATTTGAATGTGCAGTATTACTTGTTGTACTTAGATATTTTCCTCGCTGTAAGCAAAGCAAAACAAGTGGTATAAATTTTTTTTTTCAAAAAAACATCTTACAACAACAAAACCAACAGATCCATATTCAATGTGTTAATTTTACACTTGATCAAACGATACTAGATAAAATTTATCGTTAAAAAATCGAAAAAATAAATAAATATGTAAACTATTTAAAAAACAAAGGCATTTTAATTTTTGTTTTTGGTAAAATTCCCATTTTTTGGTTTTAAATTATTTTCTCTTTAAGTAAACGGTGTAATTTTTTCAAAGTAGTTTTATTTGAAAGCTAGAAAGATTAGCTAGCAATAAAAATTTAAAAAAGACCTACGATTCATAGTAGAAAATTTGTTAAAAAAATATTAAGAAAATTTTTTTGTTAAAAAAATGTTTTTTTTAAATTTTTGGTCTGTAACTTCAAAACTAGTACATTGAGGTAACTTTTTTAGCATGTTTTATTAAACTGCATGATTTAATCTACAAGTTCTCCAAAATAACATGGGTTCTATTTCTTCTCATTGTTAAATGGGAATTTTACCAAAAACAAAAATTAAAATGCCTTTTAAAAAAAAATAGTTTACATACATATTTTTTTTCGATTTTTTAACGATAATTTTGTATCTAGTATCCGCACATTTCGTTTGATCAAGTGTAAAATTAACACATTGTATTAGATTATTCTGCTGCATTTTACTAATATATTAATATTTTTGTTTTATTGAGGTGTCCCCAAAATGGCAGTATCTCGAGGTGTAAGCGCTATGCTTACCCTTAACTTCGCGTAGACACCCTCTCTCAGGCAGGAGATCTCCTTAATCATAATATGGATTTCAAGTGACCAAACAACAACTTGCATGATAAGTCTAGTTCCACCTTTTAGCAGAAACATGATTTGGATCCTGGGAAAAAAAGTTATTGCATTCGGGGCCTGGAAATATACTAAGAAGTCCAGAAAAACCCAGGTCGTCTGGTGACCCTAAACGGCGGACACGAGGAGTAAAATTACCTCAAAACAATCAAAAAGCATTCATCAGGACCGATCTTCTGCGGCGTTTTTTGCCGCAAGGTGCAAAATTCGTAATGAGACACCCATCATGCTTTATTATAGTATCATAATGTTGCTAATTCATTGGTTTTAAGCTTTTTATTGGGAAGGCGAAATTGGTAATGAATTTAATGAATATGACTTTATGGTTTACTTTATTTTTTAATTCATTGTTGGTAATTAGTAAGTTTGTTGGATCCTGTTGTTATTGAAGAGAAAAAGGGTCATCATAATCACACAATTTCGATGTTTTTTTGTAAATTGCTGCATTTGAGTTATGTACATGAAGAGTACGAACATTTGTACCTAAGTCATGGATATTTTTAAACTTATTTAAGTATGTTTATCCGTTATCTAGTCGCCATAGTACAAACAAGCTTTGCTTAGTTTGGGGTTAGATAATTGGTGTGACTGTGGAACAATTTTGTATTTATTTAATTTATAACTAGTCAACTATAGTTTGATATTAGTAGTTTAAGAAACATTAAGAAGTTCCTTGACCATTCAAAATTCGCATGCCAATGTGTTAGCAGAATAGAGCACTATGTCTGAATGCAAAGGGTCCTAAGTTAATTATCCAATACGGGTCTTTTATTTCTAACTTATGGTATTCTACTGCTGGGATACCGAAACTACTAGTTGAGGTGGTCTCTCTCACAAGTGCAAGTGTTTCTCTAATATATATTTTTTAATTGATTAGGGCCTGGGTGGTTTCGGAGTACTTAGGAGACGACAATCCATTTGTATGGTACCGTATCGTACAATAACAGAAGGAATGCTAATTCCATACTTTAAGACCATGACCAATATGTAGGTGTAATTGTGCATAATTATTTGCTTATTTCTGTTATAGTTTATTCCGATTCGAAATCGAAATCGGCAATCCTCAATATCGAGCCCTTAAACAGCCGACTGCGGAAAATGCAGACGGATTCAATCCTTGAAAAAATGCAACGAAGACAACAATTGGTATCATAGCAAATCTTAACTCCAGAGCGAGATGGCGTGAACTGTCCTGTGTCAGAAGGTGGTAGGTGCGAGAGAGACGGTGATGCAGTGCAATGTTCATTAAACAGGGTCAACGTAGGCTGGGGTGTAATTTCCCCCGCACCCCGGGCGATTCTGTGGTCGTCTTTTTAATTTGCTCTTGGATTTCAGGGCTGTTTCAACCTGAAAAGGAAAATATCTTTAATATAAAAAAAACTAATGTAGGTATGAATATGACTGGACATTGGTATAGGCAGCATATTAGAAAACCTTCGAAAATATCCGAAATTGACAGAGTTCTTAGCCTATTTACATCACAAATAAAACATTCAAACTCGTAATGGCTGGCACCAACTCCAAATATAAATTGATATAAATTAATTGGTACTTTTATAATATACATACATACATGAGTTTAAGATATCCCGTAACGCAATAAAATAATAATAATACAGCCGAATTAAAATCCTCCTCTTTTGTTAAATCGGTTGAGATCAAGGTTATTGAAAAGTTTATAACTAGTGTTTATTAGAACTTATGTGATGGATCACAAGCATTTTCACGCTTCAAAAAATCACAAATTTCCAGAACCCAGAAAATCCTTGTTAAACCATGTCTGTTAAAATAAATTCAAAATTTCCATACAAAATTCGAACCTTCTTAATTAAAATGCTCAGAATTGAATTAAAAAAATAACTGTCATAACCATTTACAAAATTTTCAGTTTCTAAGTCCAGCTGTACGTTGCACGTTGACAAGTACTAGGGAAGAGATGTTACTTGTTGCATTTCCAAGAGTTTTCCCGCTTTTCCGTCGCCACCCCTAGGCCCTGAGACAGCAGCGCCGGGGGCGCGGCGTCTTATCAACGAATTAATTCTAGACTAACGAAGACCGGAGCCGCCCCGCGATTAACACAGCCACCCCACTGGTGAAGAGTTAGGAAACATTTAGAGCTGCGAGAATTGTCTGGAAAGTATCCGACTACCGATATGAAACAGGAACCTAATTCCATCAGGTGTACATTTTTCGGTTATCAAAAAAATATTTTATTAATTTGAGTTTCTGATGACGTCGTTGAATAAATTCTGTCAGTTTTCAGTTTTTTTAAAACTAATAATTTAAAAAACTGGTACGGAACAATCGTTATTAAATTGAAATTTATTCGTTTAAGTTTCTGTGATTACTGATCAAAAAAAAGTATTTAGGCAAACAACAATTTATAGAGGTCCAATTAACTAAAACAGTAATTATCACCTTCAGACAAAATGGGATCACTTTTGTGATGGTTGTGGCAAAATAGAATAGTAAGAGAATTAAAAAACACAGGTCGGATATTTTTTGGACAACCCCCGCATTGGAATGCAGTGTGATAAATGAAGTGATAAGTTGTTCACGCCTTTGGTATGTCCATCAATTGTGTGACCACGAAAACGTTTACTCTGGCCACAAGAAAAATTACCAGTTGCAGCTTCGGACAAGTGCAAATGGCGCTGCACATTTGCATATTTCATTTCGTAATTAAATGATGCACTTTGAGGAATAAACGTGTTTGGTAAAATATATATTTTCTCGGTAATTCAATAGACGTCTGATCGCTTCTTTGAATTTTTAGTTTCTCTTCCTAAATATTTTTTTTTAACAATTCTTACAATATTACTTGCAACCAGGATTGCGTTTGAAAATTTAATTATTTTTAACGCCATGGCGCCATTAAGGCATCGCCATTACTTAAAAAAATATTAGAGACCTACTCTACAATTCAAAGTTTTTTTTTTAGATTTTGATAAAAATGCAATAAAAACAATAGAATGTCCCGATTTAATAATTCTGCGGCCTCTCTCAGTTTCCTATGCCCCCAGTCCAAGGTCCGAGCGGGTGGCATATTAAGACGAAGTTGGAAGTAAAAAAAGGCGAAAAAGAGTTTTATATTCTCTCTCGAATGGGAAGAAATAGGAGAAATCTTTCTCATTTAGCCCACCAGTGCAGGCCGGGGTGTCGTCCGAGACAGACTGCTACCGTGATTTTAATTATGATGTGAGATTAGTTTATAATTCGTGCAAACACGTAACTTACCGATAAATCTGTTGGATGTTAGTGCCGGTAATTGGGTCAATTACTTTAAAGGCAAATGCAGTGAAAAGTGCATCCATATATGTGTGAAGTGTATGTGCTGATGTAACTAATCCTAAAGCTTTCAGAGAAGTTATCATTACCACCATTTTGTGAAAAAGCTACTTGTTATTATTGAAAACATCGCATCTGAAGATATATAATCATCTACATAGTAAAGCGCATGACTCCAGGGGCTTTATTCAACACATGCGCGAACTCCAACCTGTTGGCGTTTCTTTTGCTCAAGGTACTCACTTGCTTGAATTTTATTTTATAACTCCTCTTTAAATAGAGTATGTAGCATAAATTCTAAAACTGCTTCGTCTTTTGAAATGACAAGGAACATCTTCCTTGTTTAATAATATAAATTAATAAAAATAAAAATAAAATATGTTGTGTTGTGTCTTGTTTAATAAAAATAAATTGTTTAATAAAAATAAATTGTTCCCATATCAGAATCTATCCATCTTCTGCATCGACCCATAATTATTATCAGAACTTGCTTATTATAAATTTATTTAAATTTAAACGTTGACTGGTCAATACAAAGTGTAACGTAAAGGTGCAGCCATACTTTTTGGTTTCGGCTGTGTAATTTTGGCATTCTCATGGTACTACCCGGCTAACTGATCGATTCAGTATGGAAGGTACAAAATATTAGAATATTTTCTTCAGTTTTGACAAAATCGTTAAGTTTCATGAGCAATTGTTTACAAAATCTAAAAAAGATAAATGTAAAAAGCCAGTAAAAAAACCTAAATAGCTATTTGTAAGCTGATGAACAAACTACATTATAAATACGAGTAAACTCAACCAGTCACAACCTGCAGTATGTTAATAATTATAGTCATAATAGTCATTTATTTAGTATATAAGCCCACTTCCGGGCACTTAAACATGTCCTAAAAATATAGCTTTGCCCTACCGCTTCGGGACTATATATCGGCTATTGTTGCTAACAAGAACTCCGGTTAGTATGAAGACAGCTCTTTACGTAAACAATTTGGCGGCAGGTTAAAGAAACCTTATACAGGTTTGTGACATAAAATTGTTACAACCGAAGGGAAGAGATAGAGCACCTGGCTATCTTTTAATTTATCTTTGGGATTCCACAATTTTTATGGCGAAATGGTACCTATCTGATCGATCCACAATTGTTTTTGTGTCTGGAAAGCATATCTACCTATTATTGACCTATATGGAAAAAGCATTTATCTTTATAATTCATATCTCTGAGCTCTGTGACTAATATCTGGGGGCACGGCAGTGCCCCCGCCATAATAATATACAGTATCCTCCCGCGAACATTGTCTAACGCGATGCAGTACCGCGCCAGTCTTAATAACAGCGCTGTGTGTTGTGCTTTATGCACACGCAGATCATTCATCTTCAGCATGCCTAGAGCTGACTGATGAGATTCACGTAAAGACAGTTAGCTAACTAAATTTAAACAGCCCAACTTAACGGTTCTGAACAGCATGCAACAAGGGATGTGCCCTTTCAATGTCTTCACTAGACTTCGTAGG
Organism: Anania hortulata; assembly: GCA_963576865.1. Classification (NCBI taxonomy): domain Eukaryota; kingdom Metazoa; phylum Arthropoda; class Insecta; order Lepidoptera; family Crambidae; genus Anania; species Anania hortulata. The sequence continues at coordinate 15,853,505 of OY756401.1, forward strand.
TGTTGTCTGCCACCTAGTGAACCAGCTATTTAAAACACGAGAATTTCAGCGCAACAGTAAGTCTCGGCAAACGTAGTGAGGACGCCCCCCAGCTCAATGGACCGACGACCTTAGGAAAATGGCTGGCAGTGGCTGGATGAAAAGATCATGCTCTTTGGCGCTCTTCGTCCATCAGTGGATTGCAATAGGCTGACATATGATGATATTAGTCTAAAGAGACGACATATGAAGGTGCTAAGGTAATTTATTCGTTAATGTTGCTCGTAACTTGTAGGTATTTTATGACCCTAAGAACTGAAGTAGTTCTGGTCAGGCACTGGACTTGCGTAACCTTCTAAATTTAACTTAAACCGGCATGAAAACGTTAAAGTTGACAGGGATAAAACGTTTTAATCCAGGTTTTGTTAAGTCTAGGTTGTGTTAATGGCCCTAGTGAAGAGCCTACTAGAACTACTAATATTCTAGAGACTCAGTAGGTATAGTCGACCAACGAAGTGCTTTACCACTTTTAATGACGTATCTTAGTAAAATAATATTTCTCTAAGGCTTGTTGTAAGACATTAACGTACAGACAACGGCAGGTCAACCTACCACAAAACGTCAAATTTTGATAATTGATATTGATCTCGTATTATCTCTCTCTATATATAGTATCTAATTGGTTAACTGTGGTAACCCAATCACAAGCCAAAGAAAGGTAAAAGGTGCATGCAATTTGAACTGTGAAATCAAACAAATAGAAAATATTTTATGCAAGACTTAACTTATCCTAAGATTAAAGAGGTGTATGCTAGATACCATATTTTACCGAAAAAATGATAAGCTTTTGACTTATAATCTGTCAATTAGTTGTTAAAAAGAAAAATTCTAAAAAAAGTACTTAATTGTCTTGTAAATTGTTTAATTGGCACCTGAAGTCGCAGGAGGTTAATAAGTTAGTAACTCAGTTAACTATCACTTCCTAGTTCAAATAATTACAAAACATACTACTGAAGTGAAACAAATTAGTTGAGAAGTTAATAAATCGATGATCAAGTGATATCCAACCTTAGGGTGGTAAATCAATTTATTTGTCAATTATACCAAATCAGATTTTAAAAGTTTTTACCGAGTGAGTCTTTAAAAATATATTTGAGACAAACCGAGCGAGCAAAGAAGTAAATCATAGATTCATTCAATAACTAGCTGTCCCGGCGAACTTCGTACCGCCCCTACAATTTTTTTAAAAGTAAACATTTCAGTGTTTTATAGTTATTCTGCTATTCGGGGCGTAGACAAATTCAATAAATCAAAGATCATAAAAATCGGTCCAGCCGTTCTCGAGTTATAAATGGTGTAACTAACTTGACTTTGTTTTATATATGTCGTGTCCAGATCTTAAAATTGATCATTTCATGATGTGACCGTTTATTTCATAAAATGGTGGTATTTCATGATATATAACAGAACACGCTGCCTACATCATGATGTGGTCTGACCAGATCAATGAATACTCAGCGTTTGACGATATAAACAGCTAAACGCGTGAATACTTCATGAAATGGTCAAACATTAGTCATCATATCATAAAATCGTTACATTACCCACCGGCAGAGGCGCTAATGTTGCTTTGTTTTTGTGATGAGTAATGGCGGCGGACAAATATTTTATTCTAAAAGTGATTAATAATATGTAAATTGAAGGTAAAAGTGCAGTGAAATATGGTTACGACACTAAGCTAGGCAATTTTTATGAAATTCACTCAAAAAACTAAGTCAAAAAATTAAGAAGATCGGAACGTAATTTGAGAGGTTAGTTAGGTTATTTAGCTATTCAAGTGTTTTTACTTATTAGTTTTGTTTAAAAATAATAACTATTTAAAGTGATTAATTTATCTATCGACCAAGACAATATTTCTATATTAAACTAATTCACGTAACTTGTAAACATATTTTCGTTTTAATGATATGGCCAAACGTGGATTGACATTTCATCGAATGTTGACGTTTAAACGAAATGTCAGTTTTAGTTGGCCATATCATGAAATACCACCATTTTATGAAATGATCGGTCACATCATGAATTGGTCAATTTTACGATCTGGCTACGACATATATGTAAGATAGATATTACTACAGCAGACTAAGTAATATTAAAGTCGGTGTCTTTCTCCGCAAATCAATAAACTCGCAAAACATCTCGGGTCAATATTACAAAAGTACTTGAAACAATAATAACCGCCGAAACTGGGCCCCTTCGTTATCCCTAAAATCCACATGCCGGAAAATTTCATTTCAATACCGATACCTACCTCATTGCAAATAACTGGACCCGGCTTAATATGCATTAAGGGTATTCCCGAATTTTCTCCAGTAAAAATGTATGAGAGCAACCCGACCGTGACGTATAAGTGGATTACGCTTCGCTGTCTCTTTCGCTCTGATAGCGACGTCCTTCTCCGGCGACTTTGGGATCGGCGTTGGATAGTATGGAACGGTACATTTTTGAGGAAAACATTTTTTTTCTGGGTATATGCTACAAAAACCGTGTAAAAAGTAATATTTATAATAAATTATCAAATTTTTTAATGAATTAACTACAAATTTTACTAATATTACTACAATTTAGGAGAGGCTTACGTTCAGCAGTGGACTGCAATAGTTGACATGAAACTACAAATTTTGAAAAAATATTATTGTGTGCAGACAATAACGTTGATGGCAGTAAGTCCTTAATAAGTAGAAATTGATGTAAACTTTCCAAGCCGTAATAGAGGTTGCTTTCCAATTCAAGCCTGATTCGATTTTATCGCGCTTAAATCCATTCTTAATTAATATTTCCTTAACATTACCTATTAAAATCGAACAAGGGGAGGATCGCATTACGAGACTAGTTAACATGAAATTGGTTGTAATATCTAATGGTATATGATGTCCGGTAATTAATGTCACAAAAGACCTATTTCCTAAATTACAAATTACCTCTTAACTTTTACGATGCAATAGTATATTTACTACTAAGATTTAAGTTTAGCTCCTTCCGCGACTTCTCTCGCGCAATTATTAGTGATTACTATTGTAACAATTAGTCAATCGTGTTAATGATAACTGGCTTGTAATGAACGACAACCAGACTCCATTTAAAGCGGTTTGTATCGCGTTATTAGCGAATGTTATATGTATTTAAAACCAAAGTGCTTCAGCTTATGTGTTTTATGTGTTATACAATATAATTTTAAATGCGAAAAAGCGATTAAATGTGTATTAAATCTACTTCTTATTCGTATTATCTGTATTATTAGTATTATCTTCTTCGTATTTCCAACTAACCGAAGTTTAATTTTAAAATATAATAAAATTTGTTGGTTTATAATAAAAAATTTTTTCGTTCGCGTGGTGTTCAATTCATTTTTTCGGAGTACAAACATAATAAATACAAACTACTTTACAAATACGGAAAACCTCTTAGGGGCTGATTTGACGATCAATATCGCAAAAATAAAATAAAAAAGATTCCTTATGCAAACGATATCACGTAACCAAGAAATAATTATAGGACATCGATTTTTCTGTTGAGATTTCGATGTTTTTTCCATAGGAAGTGATTGATGATCAATGAAAAGTTGTAATTTTTCTAAAGTCGTCTCCATACTAGCCGAGCATCACATCTCCGCTCCGGAGACAAAGGCTGTGTGATGTAAGCATATTTTTCCTGCGAGTTCCTTCTGAAATCAATACTTTTGCTCGTTGAAATTCACACTTTTACAATAACTCCCAAACTAGTTACAATTTTAAAAAAGGAACTATCATTCAAGTTAATCCCAAGGTCCAGGGCACTTTTTTTACATAAAGTAGGATCACTATTTTTATAAACATAATTTTAAAAAAAATCCCTTAGAAAACCTTGTTATTTTTAACTTTACTGTTAGTATAACGAAAAATTGTTAGTTACTTCAGCTATGCCAGATAATATACAAGGCTAGTGAGTGACGCCCTGGCTTCGCCCGGGTGCAGCTACATTTAAAATGGTTACATTACCTGGTACCTTGCGAGCAAATATAATAAATTGACAAAACTTTTTTTTTTTTTGCAAACACCTTAGGTATCCGGCAAAGTTTTTCGTACACTTATTATTCGTATTAATGCAGACTACATTAAAAAAAGACAAATTAAGTACTATTTGGTTAGTATTATTACCCATAAAAAGCTACAAATAATATTTTCAATATACATACGCAATTATAGTTATATTTGAAATCGGTGCGAACAAGAAAAAGCATTCAAACTCTCGTTTTCTGGCACTGATGCCAAAAATGACTGATGATATGTAAGTAAATATGTTTTTAGCTTTTTAGTTTATTTTTTAAGGTACCTAGGTTTTTAGTTTTCGTATAAAAATATTGTACTTATTACGCTTTTGCCTATTACACTTTTTAACCATTTTTGCTTCTAACATAAATAACGAGCACGTAATTGCAAAAAAAAAATTTTTTGTAAAAAAAACTGTTAAGTTACCTACACAACATTAAATTTAATATACAAAGGTAAAGGGAAAGTAAACCGAAATAAAAGATAAAATATCGGAAAAACGGAAATGATGGCGCTGAAGTAGAAATAAAACGAAACAAAACGATCCCAGTCTTCAGCAGAGAGTCTGTCAGAGTCTGTCAGAGGCAGCATAGAACCATTCAGACTAGATGCACTAATCAAGTTTACACCATGCTTTCAAAAATCGATATAGTTTTTGCTAGCAAAACACGAACTTTTATTTAAACACGGTAAAATAATAGTCCAAGATTCCGTCTCTACTTATTAAACGTACCTTAAGGCGACGAGTAAGGCAAGTGACCTTAAGCATTAAGCGTCGATTCGCGAGATATTTATTACGTGCCTAAGATAATACAAATGCTTCTCGCAGACTAAACATCCATCCGTTGCGCTCCTGTGCAAATAGATTATCATTGCGAGCAAATATCCGCTAATGGAAAAGTAGGCGTTAAGAGTGAAATCCATTAAAAATTCTTATAATTAATTAATTGTCGTATATTTTTAATATTTTTTTTCAACCTAAAGGCATGAATGTTATAAATAACTAAACCAACTTTGAAACTAAACAAAAACGTCGTTTAAATTATAAATATTTTGTACAAGGTCACGGTATTCGCGGTACTTTGAAATATTTTTTTGTGTTTATAAGAATAAATAACTAGTATTTAGATACAACAGGAACATTCAATATATAAGTAACATGATATATTAATTTCCACATCCTATATCCAGTATTTTCGCCAGAAAACTTGTTTACCTGTTTTACGTTTATTCTCCTTACCCTACGCCTTAATTGATAAGTAGATATTACTTACGTACCTAATTTTGATCGGGAAATATTTATTTTTATGAAAATGACTATGAAACTTAGTATGACTTGTTTAATTATATGAAAAAGTAAAATCAGTAAAGAGTGCCATATGACATTAATTCGACCTTTTTATAAATCTGTGCACTGTTAAGTACTGAATCTTTTGTTTCATGCTTAGATAGGTTAAAGGATCGTAACTATAAAGGCAAAGGCAAATGAAAGAATAAGTAACTTAAACAACTGACTAATAACATACTAGTTGTCTACATTTTGTTCCAAGCATTTCATTATTCTTAAAAGTATCTGATGGCATTTATGTGATGAGCGTTCGTTGTTTCTATGTTTATTTCGTTTGCTTCCTCTAGACAGATTTAAATAAATATTACCTGAGCTTTACGTTTAAAGTACTGTACCGACTGTGTTTATCTGAATACCTTTTCTTGATAGGTTTGCTAAATAAATCAAGGAATTGTAGTGTTGCGCCAACCGTTTTTTTTTAGATTGACAGATTTTATAAACCTAAAATTAATTATAATTGATTTACTAATAAGTTATACTTTGTATAGATTTGTAGGTTAGAAATTCATACAGTGAAATCCAGATTTTTGTTTAACCTGAAATGATTTAGAAGAAATGGTCAAATAGACCAAGCCAAACAAAACTTTCCTACGGAAAATTTCTAGCTTTAATTGAAAAATAGGTCCAAAAGTCGTTCTAAGAATTATCATCATGTAGGCAGATTTATTAACATGGACGTAAAAGGCATTTGGCAAGTTTTCGTTGTCCGCGTCACATAAACATGAGTAATGGCGTGGAAACTTGGCAACTTTGAGACGTGCTAAGAAAATCTTATTAATAGGTTGCTTTTTTAATAATATACTTTCCAAGTATTACTTATCACTTTATATACACATACACACACACTAATTGACACGAACTCAATAAATAGATTTATACCAAAACTTTTCTTTATAAATTGGAATATAGAAAATCGTCTTGCACTCAGTCAAATATTAACTCGCAAGTATGCATGCGCAGCCTACAAAGTGTCGTTATGATAATAAATACTGTAAATTAAATAGCATTCATGCTGAATTTAATACTGCATATTTACAAGTCGAAGTAAGCTAACAAAAATTAAAACCGACCAAATACCAAGTTAAATATTGCAGTCAAGTCCGGAGTTTCAGGAATTGCTCCAACAATTTAACGGGATAAAAAATGAGGAGGAGTTTGGCCCCGATATTTTTTTCACTGCTTTTGAATAGTTTGAAGCTTAAACAATTCGCTTTGCAGTTTCTAAACGGTATGTTGTTTGAACAACATAATTGTCAGTTTTCAATGTAAATATTTTTGGTATGTATTCAATGATTGTTATTAGTGGATAAGTATGAGTGTTGCACTTCTGTTTGGATACTATTTGACCGCCATTTGTACTTTTTCAAATGTATAGTAAAGTGTTAAAAATCAAAAGAATAGTAATTATCTTACCCCACATTAAGCATAGCTTGTACTATAATAGATTGAATGTATAACTCATCTTAAATATATCAACATCCATTACTTTCAAATGCTCATGCTTATCACATAAACATTTGTCCCTTGTGGGATTGGAACCCGCAACAGTCTAGCTTTGAAACGCGAACCACTAAACCAGATGGTCGGGATGGATGGATCTTGTCCCAGATAAAATTTGGGAAAGGAGAGAATGACTTGATGAGGTCTCATGGGATAGGAATGCATATAGCATACTGCACCTACCCTAGATGACTTGAGGTCAAGGCAGTTGGATGATGATGATGATGTAGGTTTTGGATGTAATTTTGTTGTACCTAAATAACTACTTATTGTTTTAAATGCATCGTTTTCGTGACTGACTAAAACATGCACATCATAAAGATAGATTTACTTAAAATCTAGGGAAATGAAAGTTTCTATGGGGGTTATATGTTATGGGGAATCCGACATTTGGGCGGAAAAAGTCGCGGGGAACCTTTAGTGCAAAATAGATATCAAATCTGATTCCAAACTAAATTTACGATTAATCGTCTTTACGGAATATGTTTTTTAGAGCAATTTGATATGAAATAATAACAAAAAGAAAAAACTATTTTTGAGCACAGAAACGACGACTGGCTAAAGAAAATAAAATTATATTTAGTACGTCAGTTAGATTATCAAAAAATAATAATCAATAATTTTTTCTTTTGTCAATCAACCAAAAAATGACAAAGATAAAGCGCTTCAAACTTCGGGAGTAGGGGGCTCGTGACATCACTTCTAAGTAAAATTGTAGCAAGACGTGACGTCATGCGACATTTCAAATCAATATATCTCTCTTATATTTTAATTGTGTGAAAAAAGAAAAAATACGTTTTCAATACTTTTTTATAATCTACGTGATAGACAAAGAAAAAAAGATAGTGTTCATCCCTATTAAATTATTGTAAATTACCTCAATACAATGAACAAATATATTGAATTGAATTAAATTTTAACAGTGAAAACGCCAAGCAATTGAGCTAAATTAAACATTATACTATCCAACGTAAATGTCCAACCCAATTAATGTACTAATACTGCGAAATTGAACAACAGTAGTTACAATCGATATTGCGTTTTAAGTGGATAGTTAGTAATGTATATTATTAGACCCTGAAGAATATAAGTTACTGCTAAACAAGGTAAACATGTAATTTACGAAATTGTGATTGCAAGCGTTTTATTACGTGAACAGAATCCAAAGAACTTAATATTATGGTCAGATCCATGGTACAATGGTAATGTTTTTATATTAATATTATGGTCAATGTCAATTCTATGAATAATTATTAATTGCACCAGCTAAGAACCTTATTATTCCTTAAACGCTTTAGCGGATGCATGGCTATAATAAGGCAGTAATAGAAATAAAACTTCTGGTATGTCTGGTGCAACCTCTAAATATAACTGTTATAACCGTTGAGAAAGAAAACGTGTCGTGTGAGGACGGCCGTAAAGAATACACTTCCCCACCGCCAACAGGAGGCGTGTCGTAAGAGGCGACTAATTTCTGTAGCACGCGACGGGCTGCAGCGTCTGCGTGCGAAATCTTATAAAAAACTGCGCTCGCCTGCCAAACGTGGCGAGTATTGGCAATCCCCCCGATTAAAATCATTGGGGGAGGCTTGTGTTCAGCAGTGGACGTCCTATGGTTGAAATGATGATGGGAAAGAAAGGCTCTGACCACGAACTGGAAGACGAAGCGTCCACCCGGTGGACTGATGACTCAGTCTATTTTGCGGGTAGGCGCTGGATGCAAACAGCCCGGAGCGTGTGGCGTGTGGCGCTCTATATGGGAGGCCTATGTCCAGCTGTGGACTTCTAAAGGCTGATGATGATAATGATAATCAATTATGTGGATTAGGTGTTGAATGAATGTTTTAAGTTTGACGAAGATGTTTGGCGTGATTGAGGAACAAACATACAAATTATCAGATTTTAAATACTGTAAGATCTTCTTCTTCATCTATCTATGCGGTCAATCCCGGTTGCGACCAAAGCCGTTGATATGGAGTCGAGGGTCCGCTTTTCTTGATTTACACCTCCACTTCGCGCGGTCTTGAGCTTCTCTAGTTGTAAGATCATTGGCACGCATGTCAGCCCTCATGACGTCAAGTCAACATTTCTTGGGTGTACCCCTTTTGCCAGGACCTGGCGGTGGCGACATGGCCAGACATTTGTTTCCTACGTAGCTTGCCGGTTTCCGCAAAACATGGCCGTACCAGCGAAGGCGACTCTCCTGCAGCTTGTCTGCAATATCACGGACACGAAGGCTACTGCGGATGCGCGAGTTCCTCACGCGTTCCTTCCGCGTGACTCCGCACATCCACCGCAGTATATCCATCTCCGTGACACGCAGCTCCTGCTTGTGTCGCTCAAGTAGCGGCCACGCTTCGCTGCCATATAAAAGGACAGGATTAATGATGGACTTATAGATCTGTCGTTGAATACTAGTAAGATAATAAATAAAATAAATAATAAATTGTTTTCACAATCACACAAATTTTCAAGTCCCAAACCACTGATTTGGTATCCCAAACTAAGCAAAGCTTGTACTATGGCGACCACTGATCAAGTAAAACTACGTTAGATGGCGACTAGATAACGGATAAACATACTTAAATATTCTTATAAACATCCATCACAAATGCTCGTGCTCGCTACACAAACATTTGCCCCTTGCGGGATTCGATCCCGTAACCGCTGGCTTTGTGTCCAGAGCGTGAACCACTACGAACACACATGTAAAAAAAAGATGCTTCTTTTATACATGTGTGTTCTAATGCAGCATTTAGTGTATTTAATTTTCTATTAATTATAATGTAAAATGTATAAATTTATTGGTTCTGAATAAATGAATGTATATTTTTTGGCACATTGTAAAACGATATCTTTTACAATAAAATTATCAAGGTGTAGGATACCAAAAGGATGCAAAAATAACGAGTTTCTAAGATGTCGCTAAATTAAATAGTTTGATAAATATTAACAAAATCTTTAAAGTAAATGGCGCGATCATTTCCGTGGAGTGACCATTTCCCTGAAATGTTGCTATATTCTTAACTCCTCAAACGCCAAGCGGACCTATCAGACCGCGTAACAATGAAATTTCCATTGTGTCTTGTTTCCCTGGGCTTAGGGGTCAAAGTACAGTCAACGGCAGGTCAACTTACCTAAAAACTTAAAGGTCATTGAACCGAATTTCAATTTTAATTCCGACACTTAGAGATCAATATCATTTGAGAAAATTTGACGTTTTGTGGTAGGTAGACGAGCTGTTTTCTGTACAAAATAAAGTAGCTTCCATGCGCCAACCTAACCGTCCACAGAGTTGTAAAGAGAATAGTCATAGAGCCAGCTTAGTAACAGGAGTCCGAAACTATCAGCGCTACCATCTTAGAATGTCAATGTTGCATTATGCCATTCAATCATTCCCCATACGTCTAGCCGATTACCATTCGACAAGAGACAAATTTTAATCGGAGGATGTACTTATGCAGTTCGTTTAATGATTCCTCTTTCGCGGCCTATTGTATGCAAATGCGATAGGTTTGAGACTATTAAAGAAATGTATATTTAGTTTGTATTGTACCTAGGTAGTTTTAGGCGCGTAAGGTACCCAAGTCTCAAGTCTATGGTAGTGTTATTACTATTTACTTTAAATTTGCACGCAAGCTTAAAACAAAAACAAAAGAGTTACATTCCCCGGATTTTAGTCCCGTAAAAACTTTCATTACTGGTCTTTAAGGATACATTTTCAAAGATGCTAAATTTTAAAGACGAGTAATGACTTTTTTGTATTTAGCACCGCTTTCAAACCTCAAAAATAACTCCCATACCCATATCGATTTTCGCGAAACAAATTTTTGCCATCTTGGATTTGAAATTGGATATCATATTCGTAATCAGCACTCCGGGAAACCTCAAAAACGATGCCTTAATGTTAGCTTAGTACAAAATTTCAGACTCTATTTTCCACCCTCTACGAGAAAATTACTATTCATAACGTTTAACATTCAATGAATTCATCATCATCATTTCAGCCATAGGACGTCCATTGCTGAACATAGGCCTCCCCCAGTGGCTTCCAGATCGGCCGGTTGGAAGTGGCCTGCATCCAGCGGCGTCCTGCAAGCTTAGCCAGGTCGTCTGTCCACCTTGTGGGTGGACGTCCTATTTGCGCTTGCCGGTACATGGCCTTCATTTAATACATTTTAAAAGTATTTTAAAAAAAATAAATCCGAATTTACAAAAGATCCTTAACCATACCTTTCGAGCGAGCAGTTTAAACTCTCTTTGGCTGGCACTGGTATCGAATCCAAAAATAACGGCACACGCCTTCACTTAAAATTTATTAAGTAATATTATAATATATGAGAAAAACAAGATTTTAACACTTCCATGCCCTTACATTATGGAATGTGCTTTATTTTTAGAAACGAATGCCGAAAAATTTGAGTGTAGAACTCGAGATCGACTTAAACAAGCTATGTATATATATAAAGTGTTTTAATAAATAAATAAAAATAAAATAAAATGTTCCATCCGTTGCAAAACTAGTTTACGCTGCAAATAAATATTTGGAAACGGTGCTCCCCGGATTTTCAACAAAAAATCCCTTCGATAATACGAGACATCAAACCTAAATATTTTATAAATTAATTGGGTGAGTTTTTAATAGACAAATGGTATTACTGCAATAATATTTTTTTGACCGATAAAAATATATAAGAAAATGACTATGAACGGTATATGTATTGTGTATGCTAATGTATATGATTATTATATATATTGTAATATTTGGAAATGTTGTTTCTGTGATTTTGCATTAATTTTTTAATTATTTCTGAACTAATTCTACGCCCCATAAGGTAGAACACAGCAGATCTCATCTAGGATTACCTTTTGTAAGACCTTTTCTTGTACCTGTGTTTCACAATAAAGATTTTATGATTATGATTATAAAAAAACTACACTTCGCTATTTGCTATCAGTGCAGTACAATAAAACTTAATCTTTTCTACGTGTTTGAAAATATGTAATTATTCTATTAACATAAAAAATATGTACAACAATTGAGTAGCAAGACATTCGCAGTATGTACATTACTGCTCCAACAAAAAGATACGAAAACCTTATTTTTTTCCCACTAAGCCAGGGAAATCTAAACTGCGGCGCACCGAGCGACGCCGGGGCATTGTGCTAGCGAGACGCTGGCAACCGTTTATTTCCCAAGAGTGGTTGTGTCGCTGGATATAAAGAAATATCTCGCGGAGTGCGATCCGAGGAGCTTCTTCGTATACGCGGATTTATTAGATTTGATACAAAAATAAATAAAAAATAAAAACAATTAAAACTATTTATTTACTGCAAACATTATTAAAATTAACTTTATGTTCACGAAACTATGAGTCACTCCAAATATATCTTTATAAGTACTTTTTTTTTCTGTCCACAACACTGACAAAAAACATTATTTAAAAACAATAAGATTCATCAATCAATTCATCTTATGAAGTTAATCAGAGTTTACGAGTCTTTTCTTCTATAAAAATAAGTATTATAACTCTCATGCCATCATTTTACATTTAAATAGCCTTATTTTTACAAACATCACTGTTTTCTCTGATTAAAAACAAAACAAAGCACGTTGTAAAAGTAAGGTCGGCAACAGAAAAACTCAAGACGATCGGAAATTAAGATAAACAGATACAGAAACAGTGAATAAGGATCTCTTCTGTCAGTATTTCATGTCTTTTTTGTTTACTTAGTTTCTCTTTTTCATCTCGAGAAGGTCTTTATTTTAAAATATTACCGTTTTTAAAATGGCTAAACGATGGTGTAACTCATGCGGTTTTTATGCAGTATGTCCAAACCTTGTCCATCTTTAGAAAAAGATTTTCTCGACATTTATGTGTGCTACTTTGTTAAACCCGTTTAAGGATCTTTCCATGTTCGTCAATTGTTTATTTAAACAGCGATATTATAATTTTAGATTTTCTTTTCATCTTTTGTGCGGATTTGGAGTTGCTTTCTTAATCTTCATTAAATACTGACATATTTTTTGTATGCATAGTTTTATCAAATGGTATATCAGGCAAAAATTGTTTTACGTATTGAATTCTAATCATACGCCATTGTGAGGTTCCGTATAGAGTACAAATGTGGTTTGGAAAGCTATTTGTAATTTGCATATGAAAATTGATGGTTGACCGAGAGCGTTCAGTAGAATAATGATTCATGTAATATAAGATTGTGCGGACAAGTGAATAATTTGCGTGGATTGTTTGCGACCACAGAAATTCTCGCATTATTATTTCAACGCAATAATTAGGTACCGAGAAAGAGACCAACGTAGTTGTTTACTTAATTTGTAATTGGAAGTTGTTTGTTTTATTACTTTTTGCCTTGTTCTCGGAATGTCAGGTTAGTGTTTGTTTTAAACATATATTTTTCAATTTGTTTCTGCAATTATAGATGTTTATGGCTTATGAGTTCCGTTTATTGTTGAGGCCGGTAGAATTGACTATCAGCTGTCATAAAAAAGTTAAAGATACAAATTTTGTATTATTTTTAGAAAGTTTGATTGTATTTATGTATGCTAGATACATAAAGACACACATTAATAAATTAACAATTTTGGCAAAACTGTTTGCGTCTGGAAAATACTGCCCAATATCAATGCCAGGTCACTGATTTGGGCCAGGTAATAAAAAAATATACGCCCGTCAACATACTATTTGCCATGTTATCGAAGTAAAGGAATTATCATCCATACATTATGTGGTACAAAATATGTCACAATGCACCTCTATTAGACAGAGCTAATGACCCAGAAGTGGAATGACATGTACTGATTAAGATAAAATCAAACACAATCAAATTGAATCTGTCCATTTTGAATAACAAGGACCAATTTAATTTTATAATCTAATCAAGTAAGGTTAGAAGGATTTCAGGTCTAACATTGTAATAAAACGTTGTAACCACAAACAAAATTAATTTGGCAGATTGCCGACACGTGTAAAAGTTTCTGGTTTAAAATTACAAAACACCGCATTCAATTACCTTTTCAGAGTACTGCAAATTGTGTTTAACAATAGAGTTTTCCTTAAAGTATCAAGTTAGTCCGGTCGTCATATATTAGAAAAAATCCATTTCAGCTGAGCCAGAGACGCTATAAGTAGGATTTGGCGCTTGGAAATCCAGAGAGAGATAGAAAATGTGCTGGAAAAGGATGGTGGGTTAGAGTAAATGAAATGCATGTACATAACCGAGTATCTGCGTATATAGATCGGCATTAAGTAGAAGTGGCCCACGGATAGACTCATTCGAGCGAAAGAGATGAAAATGGAGGCGTTGGAAAAAATAACCGAGGAATCGCTTCCATGAATACAAATTCGTTATCTTGCTCGGATTTGTGTTGTTTATGTTTATTTAGATTGCTTTAAGTGGATTGGAACTATTGGGTGGCTGAGGCGAAGCGAAGGGCAGAAACCTCGATGGGATTTCCACGTAGCAATTGTGGTAATATTTTATGGAGTAATATTTCTGTGTAACATGTTTAATGTTTTGTTTCCAATCATCGTTTAAATGGTTAAATTGAGGAGAAAAAATAGTATCGTTAGGTCTTTTTGGCATGAAATGACAATATTTGGCATTCCAATATGGCGTTGTTTTCCAAGAGAGGAACCCCAACAAAACCGCACAAAAATGTTTAGTGCTTGGTGAAGAGACGATACAAATTTTGACAGTAATGAACAAAGTTAGCTTTTGTGCAGCTATTGCAAAACTTTGTAATGCATACAAAGTTTGCAACTAGACATTTAAGTAGATGCGATTAAATTAACTGCTATTGCAATATGTTTCAAGAACCATCGTGTCATGGAGTCATGAAAGATTGGGCAATGCACTGTAAAGAATGTCTGAAGTACTATTAATCAGTTAAATATTCAATGCCACAGAATACGGGTTGTTACAATAACATTCAGTATTTTTTTTTTAAAACTAAGGCAACACAACGAATTTTTAACTGACGAAAAAAATGCATTGGGTTTACGATATATACTCGAACATGAGTTTGTCAAAACCAATAATTGAGTTGGTGTAAAATTATTTAACTAATATCTGCAAATATGACGTGACCACCAACCGACTGTTAGAAAAAAAAGGTTTTATATTCCTGTCTGTATATAACCGGAATTCAGATAACATAGAATACAGATAAAGACAAGCCGCCAACATAGATTGGTATGGGCAGGAGATATTTTTTAACAAATTTAATGTTGGTCTCTATAGAAAAGTTTGTAATAAGGCATTTAACCAGTAGAGTTACCCCTGACTGGAGTTTTGCGTCCATTTGTTAGCATCTTGTATATTGGCTAATAGTGTCCTTCATACATCATGTTTTTGACAAAAACCATGTATTTAAATGCTGTTTGTTTTATAAAAAACACACACTGTTTAGATAACGTCAAAGTTTCCACCCTGTATCGCCATGAGTTACGAGGCACTTATTTTGTGAACTTTGCTGAAATTCGCGCAAACTTTGAGTAATAATGAAAATTTTCTAGTACTGTAAACAAATAGTAATACTTGTCTAGTTGATTACACCAAAGTGAGATGCCATCGAATAGCAGGGGTTTTATATCACGGTTTTAATCAACAGTTTTATATCACGAAATTATTGTAATTTTCGAGAAATATATCATTGGGAAATGTTTATATTTTATTTTTACTTAAGACTTACTGTCTGACAACATTGTCTTATAGGTTTTGAAAATATAAAAAATGAAATAAGATGCCATTTTCCATTCGCAATTCAACATTACCGCAAACTAACTTGCTGGAAAGTAGTTGTATCTATCAAGTTTACAAAATCATGTAAATCTGACTTACAAGTTTGCCACTGTTAATTCGTAATATGTTTTCTCCAAAATGTTTACTCGCCACGCAATAACCTCGCCATATGTAAAACTCCACCGTTATTTACATGAGCGAGCCCAATAAAATGTTGAAATTACAAGTTTAGCAAGCGCAAAGAGTTTCTGAAAGGAGTGCCGACGTAGAACAAAGGCGCCTTGCCCGCGTTTATAAAACTTCCACTAAAACTTTTGCAATATAGCAATAGTCTAACTGAAGTCGCGAACCTTCATTCATACAAAGTCACGGAACTAAGTTTTTTATTTTTTTTCTCCACCCTCTACTTGGGAATTTCATGAAAGCAGCTAAATCGGTGTAATCTCTTGTTGCCTTTAAAAGACGGTGTTTCATAGCAAATGTTCAAACCGCGGCCATAAATTAAAAATGTTATCCACTTCTGCGATCTTACAAGTTTGTGAATAAACACGGGTTAATATCACTTTGCCATACAACGAAGCTTTGGCTGAAAATTTCATGATTGAAATAGTAAAAAAATGTTTCTGTATTAACATTAACGTTTTTGTACTTTATAGTTTATAGTTAAATAAAAAGTTAATAATAAAAAGTTAGTTAAAATTTAAGTAGCACGTTATCATGGTTTTAGTATGATTTTTGGATTTCACAACACATAATACTTAACTACATATTACTTAAAATTAAAACGACTTTCAAAGTTAAGTTCAGTCGTGTATCATCACGACGTAACGTCAGATTAATTAGTGATTTGAGGATAGAGGGATAAGTCACAATATTAATTGGCTACATTAGTGATATGTCTCAATGACAAGCGTACTTCAAGTTCAAGTATCGTTTTAGTATTTACAGCGTTACTTGTTAAAATTACATAACCTCCAATAAATATATTCCATATTACTATTACCGATCGAACTGTATGCTTGATACGCCAATAGAGAGATCGGGGAAGCGAGCCATTCCACATACGGCACACATCCCCCAACTCTTTCCCGCGGGGCCATTTTCCCCCATTTCCCCATTTTTCCGATTGCCCCATTCGCTAATGCGCCCGTGTGTGTGGGAGGCGGGGCGATTTATTGCACATTCTTTCTTTGACGGAATTCTTGTAGGCAGGGTTGCGAATAGGAACGCAAGGGTGACAACATCTTGGTAAACAGTGAGAATTTTCAGGTCTGATGTTACCGATGTTTGTGTCGCTAGTATTACTTTTGAACTATGTCTTTTATATATACTGTGTTTTATCTATAACTAGCTGTCCCAGCGAACTTCGTACCAACTCGTTTTTTGTGAATAATTCAGATTTTTTATTAGTTATTCTGCTATTCGGGGCGAAGACAAATCCAACAAACCAACGATCATAAAAATTGATCCAGCCGTTCTTGACTTATAAATGGTGTAACTAACCCGAATTTCTTTTATATATAAAGATGTGGTCCTTGACTATTGGCCTCTTAAACAAGCTCAAAGTCACTTAATGTGTTATGGAGATAGCTGTGCAGAACAAAGAAGATCCGTAGAAAAACCAAAGTCACCGACATAACTTTCCGAATCATCATCATTTTAGCCATAGGACGTCCACTGTTGAACCCCCCCAATGACTTATCATCGGGGGGGATTGCCACTCGCCACGCTTGGCAGGCGGGTTTGCAAGCGCAGTTTTTTAATAAGATTTCGCACGAAGACGCTGCTATTCGTCTCGTGCTATAGGAATTAGTTGCCTCTTACGACACACCTCATATAGGCGGTGGGGAAGTGTATTCTTTACGGCCATCCCAACACGGCTTTTCCCAACAAGAAATTTCAAATTGCAAAGCTAAATTGGCAATAGGCATGGGCTACATTGCATACGATTGCGGGCAGCCGCTGGATGCAAACGGCCCAGTGTCGATCGCTGTGTGTGTGTTCTATAGAGGAAGCCATAATAATCCAGCTGTGGACTTCCAAAGGCTGATCATGAAATGTATACCAATTCTTTCTCCAAACGCTTTGACCCGTTCCTAGTTATTAAGCTTAGCCATGGTTTTATATATGGCAAAAACGGAGTAATTATAGAGATTTGATTTGGTTTTTATAATTATTACAAGGGTACCAAATTGAATTGACAGATAAAAAAGGATTTTATATAACATAAATAAACAGACACATGTATTACTTCCGAAATCGTTTTTTAGTTAGTATAACATATATCTAACTACTAACTACCAACTACTAACTAACGTATATCCTATTTATTGGATCGTTTGACATCCAATAACGCTGGTTTTACTTTCCAAATGGGATGACAGATTTTGGCGATAAAATAAAAGAGTTGGTCACCCTTCTTAAAATTCTTTCAGGTACATGTTCAAGTTTTATCCCCAGTATGAGCTATGTTAAGAGTTAACTTCAAAGGTTTTGCACATCTGAAACTATATTGAATTGGATCTCTGTTTTAATTAATTTTTTAAAGTTTTATTAAACGATTGGTTAATGATGTATATCCTTTAATAGAAGTACATAATGTATTTTTCGTGTCGTTTTATTTAAGCTAGTAGTTGACAATACAGTTAAATTTATTCATATAAATTGATTTATTAAACACTGTGTTCTATAATGCGCCTTAAGTGAATAATAACACAGTATGCCTTCTTAAAGAATGTGATTGATTATGTTGATCACGTTTTTAAATTACTAATAATCCTTTCCAGGCTCTCAGGCAGTATTTCTCATAATTTTTCAGAAACTAAAACTTATGGAATTACACTCACTTAGGTAACCGATAGGGTAGACGTGTACTTAAGTAGACCTAACACTCTGGCAGCGGATTTGAAAGAGTAGCCGAGGGTCTGGCTCTGAAGCGTGCATTGGGAGCTATGTCCAGCAGTGGACTGACGTGGGCTGATTATAATGATGACTCACCTATACCTTACTTACAAATGTTATGTTTTCAACTTAAAGATTATTTCGTTTTATTTATCAATTCGATTTGGATTAAAAATCAATAGACGATGCGCATGATTTTTCTCGGTTTTCTATGTTGGTCGAACTCGAAAGATGTTAATTTATTTTACCTAGGGACATGTATTTCTCAACAGATATGTTAGATAGACTCTTTATTGCACACCATACAAGTAAATTACACATGATTTAGTAAACACGTTGCGGAACACCATGCTGGACAGTAGACACAATAGAAGTTTTATTGTCCCATTGATATCGGCGTGTTTTGCCCCAAAAGATAACTCTTTTTGACTTAACAGTCATCCTTTCATTAGCTGCGGTTTTTGTCTTTATGTTTTTAAAGTTGTTTACCATAAAACGTTATAGACATTAATTTCTAGATCTTCACTACATTTATTATAATCTAGCTTTTGCTGCTTTGCCTGGGTGGAGTTCCATCTGTCACTTATTGTCTTTATCAACGACCAAACAATGCATTATTTTAGAATTTTGTTAAGTACCTTCATCATCATCATTTCAGCCATAGGAGGTCCACTGCTGAACAAAGGCCTTCCCCAATGACTGATCATCGAGGGGGATTGCCAATACTCGCCACGCTTGGCAGGCGGGTTTCCGAGCGCAGTTTTTTTATAAGATTTCGCACGAAGACGCTGCTGCCCGTCTCGTGCTACGGCCGTCCCCACACGGCATTAAGTACCTTAAAAAAGGTTATACTTAAGCTGTCACGGACTTTTTTTTTTGACTTTTTAAGGGGAAAAATTCCATTCTCTATAAATTGACTATCTAACAAAAAAAATATTTTTAAATTAAAATCAGTAGTTCCTGAGATTAGCGCGTTCAACCAAACAAACAAACTTTTATGCTTAATCATATTAGTATAGATAGAGAGTCTTTGCGGCGTACGTCTGTATTGAACAGGGTAATTTCTGAAACTACAGCAGAAACAGCGAAATTTTGATGCGGTTTTATCTGAATCATAGTTGGTGTTATGGTAAAATATTACAAAACTGAAAATCACACAAAGAGTGACGCTCAAGACCGCGCGAAGTGGAGGAGTAAATCAAACAAAGCGGACCCTGGGCTCCAAAGCGATGGCTTTAGACGCAACCTGGATTGACCGTATAGATAAAGAAGAAGATTATAAATCTGAAAGTTTGACTTTGTAGGTATACTTTCACGCTTAAACTAACTAAGCTTAAAAATAACATATTGTTTTTACTATAGTTTAGGAAATTATATAAAATTATAGTAATAATAGTAAAAACAAAATTGAATTTAGGTAAAAAATAACCGTAATCCAGTAATTAGAAATTGAGATATACCTATCTCTTTCTAAAACAACTTTTACAATGAAAAATGTATGGCTGACGTGTAATGATGTCACGGTACATGTCAGATCTCCGTGGATTGTAAAGTCTGTTATTGATCAATATTTTTTGAAAATTCTTCAAGTTTTATTAATTAGTACAATTAATTACTATTTATTTTAGAAAGAAAGAAAGAAAGAAAGAAAGAAAGAAACGTTTATTCGACACACAAGAGAAAATAATATAATAATACACAAAACAATATAAATTAGATATTGTGTCGAAAAGGTGCCCGCTCAGCATTTGTCGTGACAGCCACAGACTTATCACGACGCTGATTTTCGGCGGGAACCTCCGACGCTGGAACGTGCAGCGAGTGACGCAGCGGCACATCGGACCACCAGAGAATCCCAAATCCCTCCAACGGACTCCAGGCCCATGAGGAGCACAAGATCGGTCGGAGAAAACCTGGAACCCCCGATAGGCCGATGCACCGCCGCCCACAAGCACGGTGCCAGACGGGACAACATATTAACACGAAATTATAGGTACACGCCACACAGTGTCATTTGGACAGAGCGGAGTATCAGTCCGGACGAGTAAGGTACGCCAAAATCGATTTCGGTCCGATTCGGATATCGGAACGCGCCTTCACTTAATCTGTCATCTGACTGACACTTCGCCCGAACGAAAAACATTTTAACCTACACACATAAAATAAAATTTAAGAAAATGCCAGCAAGTTCCGGCATACATGTGCTTTACAGTTTTCGCTGTATTTTTATTAAGTAACCGTGAAGTGAAGTGAGCAGACACAATGTGTACAGTGGTCAGTGCCGTGGTCAGATGAGGATACAAATTACAATCATACAAGCAACAAGGTTATTGGGCTGCAGTGCAGTTCGAACAGCAAAAACAGGCCGCCAGACACGCAGGCCGAAAAGGTATGTTCAAAGAAAAAGAGTGTCTATCCATTTGTCTAATAAAAGTAAAAGTAAAAATATCATAGAATTCATAAATATAAATTAAATTTGCCCGTATCTAACCCACAGTGCGCGCGCGAACATGGCGGCGACAACCCGACGGCGGGCTCAAAGAAAGGGGATTTACACCGCAGAGAAGCACTGAAGAAATTCCTACGTTCCCTGCCCTCGACCAGATCCGTCTACACATACAGCCGACCACGCTGCGCCGGAACAACATGCCTCGCCCGCATGACGCGCAAGCCTCGATAGTAAGCACAATTAATACAGATAGATACACTTTATTTCACACCATATAAGAAAGTTAGGGTTGATGTTTACAGTAGGTTTACAATTCAGATGGTCTTATCACTAATTAACTATGATTCAATTAAAGATTTAAAAAATATATTACAATTACAATTACTCATTTGTTTTTAAGACCAAATAAAAATATTTGCATATTTCTCATTGGTAAACACAAAAACGGAAGACAGATAACGATCAGCGACTTGGCGACTGCATCGCGTTTTCGCGGCTTTTTGTTTAAGATTTAGTTTCAGTTTTAATCGCTGATGCTAACAGCTGCAGTGTGCGCAGATCCTAAACCGAGCTCGCGACAGATCCACGAATGCGTCGAGGCATCAGTCCGTTTGGCACGCAGACACACCCTCGAACTTATGAGAAATTCTTTCTTTGACGCGCTCGAAAATTGCTCGAGACGCGTGAACTTCGATATTGGAGCCGAGATACACGGCTGAAGTGGGGAAGCGTGAGCTTTAATTTATATAGAGGGTTTTAAAAATTGACGACCTCCGTAGCCGAGAGGCGAGCATAACGGACTTTGTGTCGCTATCTCTGAGGTTCCGGGTTCGATTCCCGGGCGGGTCAATGTAGAAAAATAACTTTTCTATATTTTGTCGGGTCTGGATGTTGTGGTACCGTCGTTGTTTCTGATTTCTGTAACACAAGTGCCTTGGCTACTTACCCCAGGATCAGAGCAATGTATGTGATGTTGTCCAATATTTATTTATTTATTTAAAAAAAAAATACTAGCAGTTTCCCGTGTCACTAAAAGACAGCACATGGGGTTATTTATTACAACCTTAAACATGTAGTTACTTTTCGTAGGTAGGATTTGTTATCTATCTTCCGGTTAAATAACGTGTAACTCTAAATTCGCAAAATCTGATTCAACTTGCCAAATACAACAACTTGTTATACGGGATCAATATTAAGATTCACGTTGTATAGACAACAGCACGTTAACCTACCACAAAATGTCAAATTTTCTCAATTGATATTGATCTCTACCTCTCGGACTTAAAGTTTAAAATCGGTTCAATAACATTTAACTTTTTAAGTAGGTTGACCTACCGTTGTCTGTACATTAGCACGTATAAATAATATTGTGCTAGTAAATTTAATAAACGCTAACACAAATAGCATGCTCAAAATCAAATAAATACATATTATCCTATTGATAAATTGACAGTATGTAACCAGGGGGTTTACCGTGATCTCATTTTTTTTTTTCTGTAAATTTACAGTTTGACGTAAAGACAACACTGCGTATATAAAGGTGAGTGTAGACTAGATCATTTCCACGTAAGGTAACATTCGTACGAATAGTAGAATACAAGCAACGAGTAAGTTTAAAAAATCTTTTTCGTATATTGTAACCTTTCTTTGAATGCTCGTCGCTACGTTTGACGCAATGTGAATGTCGCAGTAAGATAGATAAAGCCGTAATATAGTTATATCCCTAGAGAAATAATTATATACCGTAACATAGTTATACGAAAGCGATTCATTACTATCTCACTAGGAATATAGTTATAAAACGGTCCAAGTTTAGTGATATACTTATATTACTAGATTAAGTTTAGTGAAATAGCTCTTTTCATCGAACTATAAAAAGAACACCATACAAAGCTCTTTTTGAAGTAGATCCTCAAATTGGTTTGTCATCACAAGTGCCTGCTGATTTGCTTAATAAACTAAGAACAGAAATTTCCTGACATTGGTACCGTCGTTGTTTCTGATTTCTGTAACACAAGTGCTTTGGCTACTTACCACAGGATCAGAGCAATGTGTGTGATCTTGTCCAATATTATTATTATTATAATTGTTACACCAATACGCTCGTTGGGTTGTAAAATCCGGTTGTAACAAAACGTGGAGCGTTAGAGCATCAGAGCGGCTCGTTGTTCGTTACAAGCAAATGGTCAAGTCTAATCTTACCATAATAGCGTTCATTCGTAAGACCCTAATTTTATACTATTATTATTTCAATATAAACTATGTATCTTATTATATAATTATATAAAAATGGATCCCTATTTTCCTATGATCACACCATAACTTGAGAACGATTTATCGATTTTATCCATCTTTTTTTTTAGTTTTCTAATATTTTGAATAAACTAAAGACAACGTAAACGAAGTCGCGGGCAACAGCTAGTAAAGCTACAAAAAAACAAAAGAAAACAAAGTTTAATTTTGACAATGTGGAGTGGAACCCTAATAAAACAACACGCCATTAATTTGTAACTTGGGCATATCACAGTTACGAGTCCTGTCACAGGCAGTGAATCTGCGATATACCTATCTGTAAGTTTGAAATTTAGGTACAACGCTTGTAAATATTATAATAATACATTAAGTTACTGTAAAATAGATTTTTTGATGAAATAATATTGACGATCTCCGTAGTATCTGTAAATCGGCCGTTAAAAGGGAGTTGGCAAATAATGCAAGAGTTTATTTACTTTTCTTAGTGTTAATACTAGAACAATAGTAAGGCATATAAATCAGTGTAATTTGATATCTATTGCAGACATTATCTGTAACATATATAGGTAATTTAGTGTTTAAATAATACTTAAGTAAAATTACTTGCGCAATCCCGACAATGGGCTCGTGAATAACACCGATGGTAAATGTCAAAAGCGTGCTTCTACCAAGAGTTTGGCCACGGCTCAAAGAAAACAGCCAAGACATTTCAAGCACTCGATGATTTTAATTACACGTTGAAGAAAACTGTGTTATGGTATACGAATCAGTGAAAAAAATTGAGAAAGTTGACAAGAAGATATTTTAAAGAAGTTATATCATTGTAACAGTTACTGAGAGGCAGGGCAAGGCAATGGTTAATTTATTTTGAAATCATCAAATATTGATCAACATTTTCGATGTACCTAGACATAATCGTTACGACTTTTGTACTGAGTCATGGGCTTAGAAGCCACACCATGAGCTCCTAAAACAGTATTTCTTTAACCTTGTTTTGTTTTCTTTGTTTAGAGATTGATGTGAAAACAAAATTTTAAAGGTTCATGAATAGAGTACAGGGATAGGCAATGAGTTAAACTTTAAAAGCCGAGTCTAATAAATTGTAAATACATAGTTGTAATTGATCAATAAGTTCGCGCTTTAGACTACGAAGCTAACGGTCGTCAGTTCGAATCCCGCAAGGGGCAAGTGTTTGTGTGACGAGCGGTATGAGCATTATTTTTTTTAACCTGAATCATGGATGTCATAATAATGTATGCAAGTAGGTCTGTCAGTTATTTACACGTTAAAGAACAAGCCCTGCTTATTTTGTAGTTAAATAATTATTGTGATGGTTGGAACAATTTATCAAGTTATTTAAAAAAAGTAAAGTGGAATTAATGAGGAGGAGAGAAAAAGAAGAGGAAGCAAGAAAAAATCAATTTTAGTCCAAACAGTCTTACCTCTTTAGGCTGTGGTGTCGTTGTTTGGTGACTGCTGGCCAGTACGCGAGTGGCGTAATTGGCCGACTGCCGTGAGGTGCACAGTTTAGGACCAATTAGGAAATATTTAGTGTAATGTTATAAGATTTGTGGCATGAAAACAGCAATTTTGTAAGGCATACCGTAAGTAGTGGCAATTTTGAGGTGGAAGCGTCTCTAATTGGGTTGAGAGTTGAGTAAAATGACTCTCTCTTTATCTACGACTAAAATTATGCTGTCGGTAGACTCTTCAAGTATCTTTAAAACTACCTACTCAATAACTTTATTTATTTATTTATACTTAACTAGCTGTTGCCGGCGACTTCGTCAGCGTGTTTTTCAGTTTATTCATAAATAATTTTCTGCGCAACTTTCTTAATTTTTGGACTGGACGAATGGATGAATGATGAATGATGATGAATGATTGGATGAATGGACGAACTTAATGCCAAGAAGCAGTTAGTACTTTAGTATCTATTAAGTATCTTTCAGTTGTGTTTGACCAACTTGGAAAATGTAAAAATTAGTTAGTCAATCGTCGATGATTAAGTATGAAAAGGTTTTTGTTCGATGTTGCTCCTGTATTAAACGTTGTTTCGTTTTTTGTCATCATCATCATCATCATTTCAGCCATAGGACGTCCACTGCTGAACATAGGCCCCCATTGACTTCCAGATTGGCCCCTCCCCCATTGACTTCCAGATTGGCCGGTTGGAAGCGGCCTGCATCCAGCCATCGTTTTTTGTACAACCTTCTAAATCTTGTCAAGTTGCGTGTGTGCGTTACACTGATGCGGGGTTACAAACGCTTACGGAATCCAGAAATAAGGTACAAATGGTATTAGAAGCGGCAGGTAGTGAAACAGGGAAGAAAAGCTTTTTCCTATTTATTAATATTTTTTTTATATGTAGAAGCATCTTTTTGCAGCAAACGGCTGTCCACTCCTCATGAGTGTCACGCATAAACTTGTCTATATATCTATTTATAATAGGATAATCATTTTTACAAGTGAATGCATTTATAACCCTCTAGCATGACCACCAAAACACGATTATATGATATAGCGATTTATCGACTACAACTGTAATCTTTTTTTTATATGACCGATGTAGCCGCCATTTTGATTTTTTAACGAAACAGCGATCATAACATGTAACGTCACCGGTACAGCGATTCAACATGGCGGCTATATCTATCATACTTTTACAGTTGGTGTTGATTAATCGCCTTATAATATCGTGTTTTGGTGGTCGTGCTAGGGGGGCTGGTCCAAAATGGACTGGTTTGCCTATCTAAAGGTTATGGTAGTACTGGACTGGGGCTGCATCTTAGATCATGGTCTAGCGTAACCCGAGTGAGCGGTACAAATGCATAGAAGAAAAAAATGGTACGATTGAGCGCGGCTGAGAAACTAATATTATAAAAAAAAAGTTGCACGCGAATGCACCTTCGCGTTCCTAAAATTTTCCCTGTTGCTTTCAATTGATTTTAACCGACTTCAAAAAAAGGAGGAGGTTCTCCATTCGGTTGTGTTTTTTTTTAAATGTTTGTTACCTCAGAATTCCGCCATTAATAAACCGATTTGAAAAATTCTAAATACCTCCAGATAGGTGCCATTTTTTTCATAATTCAATTCTGATGATGGGGTCCATGAGGAATTGAGGGATCTCCTAAAATATTATAGGTACACATATAGCGATTTTAGTATATTTAACAACAAGTCAAGCATTTGCATTCAGAAAGTATCATTTGCTGAGGTGGAACTGGAAGGAGACCATAGTTGGCCACAATAGTCTTCCACGAGTAAGGTACGCACCGGTAAGATATTTTCATTAAGACAGTTAAGCCTTGCCATAGTCGACAATTAAAATTTTAATTAATAATTTGGTGAGAATGATACCATCAAACTGATCTGATGAAGAAGGCAAGCAAGCAAGGTAAGCACCGGAACTCTGTGATAAAACAATGTATCATAGCCGTGTTTGGACTTATTTGAATCGTCATGAGAAGCAATTTAGCTATAATTACATCACAGATCGCCATTTAGAGTGGAAAACCACACTAAAAAACAGTCTTTTTTTTTTTTTTTTTACAAAAATTGACTCGGACTCCGTGCCAGCCGTGGAGTGTTTGTGGTTATTTGCACCGACTCCAAAAAAAACTGTTTGGTATGATTTTTTAAAAGTTATTTTTATCTTTTTAGTGTTTTTGAAGTCGGTTTTTTTTTTATAATTCCGGTCTACCGTGGGTATGTGGAACGGGAAGGCTTAAGTTAACATGCCTAATCTTAGGGTTAACTACTTGTTACACGTATCGCCATTTATATAATATATTCAAAATGCTATTCAATTGATAACCGTAATGTTCAAAGTATTTCTCCTTGCGATAGCTCATTAGTGCTAAGTCATAGTCATATAAGGAAAAGCTAACATTTAATTAGCTGGATAGTTAGTCTATTGTTAATTGAACTGGCCATTAGATAATAGTCAGGTGGTTGGTTATAAATATTGCTTTATTTGCATAAAACTTTCTATATTTTTCTGCATTGATTTGAAAATCGTTGCGAATATAGATCTTAGAAGTGTGACACAGAAACATTTCGTGTTAATATGTTGTGTAATTTCGTGTTAATATGTTGTCCCGTCTGGCACCGTGCTTGTGGGCGGCGGTGTATCGGCCTATCGGGGGTTCCGGGTTTTCTCCGACCGATTTTGTGCTCCCCATGGGCCCGGAGTCCGTTGGAGGGATTTGGGATTCTCTGGTGGTCCGATGTGCCGCTGCGTCACTCGCTGCACGTTCCAGCGTCGGAGGTTCCCGCCGAAAATCAGCGTCGTGATAAGTCCGTGGCTGTCACGACAAATGCTGAGCACTGGGCACCTTTTCGACACATCTAATTTATATGGTTTTGAGTATTTTTTTTTTCTCTTGTGTGTCGAATAAACTTTTCTTTCTTTCTTTCTTTCTTTCAAACACTCTTGCAGGATTTTATACTATATTGACATTTTATAGTCAATAGTTTATCAACCTACTACCTCCGGAGGCTATTAAAACGAGGCACATTAGAAATTTTACTGTTAACTAGCTGTTGCCCGCGATTTCGTTCGCGTGGTCTTTAGTTTGGCAATTTTCTTATTTTTTTGTTTTAAAAGAACCTTCTCCTGACAGTAATTAACACAACAAAAAAAGAATTAGCGAAATTGTCCCATCCGTTCACGCGTGATGCGATGACTAAGGGAAATAGAGATTCATTTTTATATTATAGATAGATGTGAAGACCTCCGTAGCCGAGAGGCGATCATACCGGACTTGGTGTCGCTATCTCTGAGGTCCCGGGCTTGATTCCCGGTCGGTCAATGTAGAAAAATAACTTTTCTATATTGTCTTCGGTGTGTGGGTATTGTGGTACCGTCGTTGTTTCTGTTTTCTGTAACACAAGTGCTTAAGCTACTTATCATAGGATTAGAGCAATGTATGTGATGTTGTCTAATTCTTTTTTTGCCACTTTTTAAAGTATCGGTCTACTTCAAACTTTGACTGAAAATTGAAAATCGACTGAATGGTTTATTGGTTCACAATTTAGACTGCAAAGTCAGGCGGCCGTGGGTTTGAACTTAGCAAAAAGCAAAAAAGATTGAGTGATGACGAGCATTTACAGAATAAGAATAATAGAATAATGTTTATTTGCTTTTGAATAGGGTATACAGAAGATTTACAATGATGAATATTATGGTCGCCTATCCAGCCATTAACAATAGCATGCAAATACAAATAACAATTAATTGTTTTATATGGGGTACTTACTTAAAGCAATTAATTAAAAATTTTGGAAATACAGAATAAGTTGATCAAATGTATGATATATTTAACATCGACGAGTTACTGATTGCTGACTCTCCTTGTAATTCATAAATTCTTTAAGAGAATAAAATGATTGCTCGACAAGCCACTTGTGCAACGTGATTTTAAATTTATTAAAGGACAAGTTTTTTATATCTTGAGGAATATTATTATAAATTAATATACACATGCAGAAACAGTTTTTTTGCATACGAGCACTTTTTGGAATAAACCTAAGTCATGGCTGTTTATAAAGGTATTAAAATAAGTTTATCCGTAGTCATGTACAAGCAACGCTTATTTCAAAGCAAATTAAATGACCTGATTGAAAAGAAATAATAAAAAAACATTTTACATCGAAGATGGCCAGTTATTGATAGGTGGTCAGTGACTTAATAATGGGCTAGTTTGCTAAAAAAATGTAATTAGTCCGTCAGTTGGATTAATAAAAAATATTGGACACGTATTTTTTATTTTCTCAATCAAACAAAAAATGATGATGATCCAATATTTTTTGATAATCTAACTGTCGGACTTAATAGAATAATCTTTTATTCACCGAGGAAACTAGCCTATTAAAAAAATATAATTATTTTGCTTACTATTTTGCTCAGTTACGCTGGCATAGGCAAATTCTGCAAAGTGACGCCTGATTCTATTAATTATGGCCACTTACTCATTTCCTATAGATTTTACAAGATCCGTTTTTATCCAATGTAAATTCTATTCAACATTTACTAACTTATAAAATTACTGTCATAACAAGCCGTCAAATATCTAACGGTGACAGTCAGATCACTGGACCAATATTGGTACAGAAGCGACTGTGTGTCGATACCATTACCAGTTTAAAACTAGCTCGTGTTTGTCTTTCAGATGATGTTTGGTCTACGCATTGCGGTGTTGGCTCTATAAACAGAGGAAAGAATACTTGATGCACTGTAAACATGTTGAAACTAGTTCGTATTCTTACGACGTATTTGACGGTAATTAGGATTAGCAAGCTAAAGTGGGAATATGTGTGCCATGCTTACCAGTGGGTAAGGTTAACCCGTAATTTTTTTTTAAATCTACGTGTTGATATGTAAAGGGGACCGAGGTAGTTGACAATATGCGTAGGTTTACTAAGTGTCAAAAACTAGACTTAGTGTTGCGTTATTCAACTTAGCGCTAGATATGCAATGCTGCGTGTACACCAGTGACTGAGCGGGAAATAGTAACATTTTTTTACACCCAGATGAATAGGGTCTTTAGGCGTTTCGCACCACGAGTTATTCGCCTCGCGGGGCGAATCGCCCAAGTCCTTTTTTAAATGGGTCCTTTCGCACCACGGGGCGAATCGCCCATCAACTTTTTGTAATGGGTCGATTCGGACCGCAGTGAGGAACAAAACAGTTTTGTACAAATAAATAATTGGAATCGTTATAATCGTATCGTTGGAATCGTTTTTGTTATGCGTCTAAAGCGGAATAGAAAATGAGCATTGGGTCGTTTCGTCTCGCGGTGCGAATCGCCCAAGAGCTCTTTTTAAATAGGTCGTTTCGCACCGCAGTGATTAAGCGGTGCGAAAGGCCCCATTTAAAAAGAGCTCTTGGGCGATTCGTCCCGCGGGGCGAATAACTCGTGGGGCGAAACGACTAAAGACCCGATGAATAATGCAACAATTTCTAATAAAGTGCAAAAAAAAACTAAGTTTTTGACAGTTTGTCAACTTGCCCCTATAGTCAACTATCCTCGGTCTCCCGTAAGTTGAAAATCGCTTGAGGAAATTTGACATTTTGTGTTGATCTATTCATATTAGTTAGACATCAAGCAATGCGTATGTTTAGTTTATACTCGATGTCTTTTTAGATTTGTTTGTTGGTCTTATTGTAAAAGTTGATGTATTTGAGTAGCAGAATCACCCCTTCCCAGTAAAATAGTATTTTATTGTGCTCTAAATAAAATATGTAGGTCTTTTGAATTACGCCTTGTCGTTAATTACGCTTAAATGATCAAAAAAACCTATGTACGCTATCGCACAATTGAATTATGTTCCATATTCTCGTCCTCATTCTGTACAATGTAGTACGCACTTTTTGCTACTGCACTGATTACAATCTTCAAAGTTAGGCGCGTGCATGAACGCGTCAATAAACTAAAAAATAAATAACCGGAACGTGCCCGCACCGTCACCTATCAATGTCATCTGTCACCTGTCAATGTCATTGTACTTTTTTGTACACAGCACTGAAGACATAAATATTTAGAATAAATTAGTTTTTAAACTAATTAGTGATTTACAGCTTACATACAAATGCAAAAAACCAAGAAGAAAATACGGTGATGTTTGTGTAAAAGTATGGTGGCTGGAAAACAAAACTTGTCAGTTGAATTTGTGAAATTGTTGGACCGATACCTCGGCTCAATTATTACGATTACTACGATTTCTATCACCACCACAGCACACTAACTTTAGTGTTATTATATTTATAATATCATCACCATCACCATCATCTCAGCCTATTACAGCCCACTGCTGGACGTACGGGAAGGACGCAAAGAGCGCCAAGGAGTACGATCTCCTGCTTTGATACAAATGTATCTAGCCATATTCCCGAGTTCGTCGGCCCATCGAGTTGAGAAGCGTCCTACACTACGTTCGCCGAGACGTGGCCTCCACTCCAACAACATAATCAGCCAGAAATTAATCATGAAAACAAGGAGTGTGACAGAGATGCGTTATTCTTCAGCCCGCAAACGAGACAGAATGAATGACATCGGAGCTTTCACGGGAGGTTGGCCGTGGTGATCATTAAGTTCATTCTAGTTGTCTCTCATGTCTCAGAATGAATGACATCGGAGCCTTCACGGGAGGTTGGCCGTTGGTGATCAATATGTTCATTCTAGTTGTCTGTCATGTCTCCGAATGACTCCACAGAAACTGCTCTGTACAGAAGCACTGGCCTTTACGATGGAGTGGCCAGTGGGTTTTTGTTCAGTCTGAAGCGTCTCCTCGAGGGATTCCTCCTGAGACGTAACATTATGGCTCTAGTCTTCATGAAGAGTTGACCATGAGACCGATACAATGTTGCACCAGAAATATACTACAAAGGATCTGTAATAGCATAAGGTAAGTTATTAATATTATAAAATTCTTCTAGCGCATCATATGTTTATATGTTTTTGTTATAATATTGCGGGTCTGCAAATCTTATAAGGTTGACCAGAGACCGACTTCATTAATTGAAGTTGAAAATATAGTCGAACACAAAAGTATCAAGACGATACATATCTTCTAATGCCACTGAAGAAAAAAAGAGAGGAGGGAGAATATGGGTACCGAGACCATGAGGTAATGCCCTCCGTCTTAGTAATTTTTTCAACTTAACACTTTGACTCTAAGGAGGCTATGAAAGAAGCTCCTTTGCCTGCTGATATTGAAGGCTTAAGGAATTCTGAGTCTTGTGTAAACAAGTCATATACTTACCTAGACAATTTCAGTCTTTTTATAAAGATTTTAAGTCTTTAATAATTTCATCAGTTGTTACTATCAAATTGGGCCTTTGGCAACCATTAATGGTACCAAGACAATCTGTTGGTCTCAGATCTGCTTGTCTTATTCTGCCCCATTTATATACATACAAGTCAGTGATAAATAGCGCTTTTACAAATTATGGTTTATCTCGGTGTGGATTTCCACAAGTTTTTTACCACAAGTAATTGAGATACTTCTTGATGTTGGCCCAAGAGGGCAAGACTTTATAAAGCATACCATAGAAAACAACCTGTTTACTCCAATAGTTCATGTAGTTATGACCATATTAAGTTTTTTTTTTTTCTCTTATATTTTACTAAAAAGCTTAAATAAATAAATAAACATTACTTGACATTGCTAATTGATATCTGTGACTTAAAGATCATTAGTCCACTTGATTCGTGAAGTGCCTTAACGTAAAAGGTCCCAGGTTCGATACTCTGGTCGAATGACCCTGGCGAGATACATTGTCTTGTACCTCATAACATAATACAGGGAAGTTGACTTCCTGTTTGGAGACCATGACAAATTGATGCTGGCTGGTGCATGTTTGTATGTTCCTATACAACTGATATGGTATCCCATTTGTGTAACTTATAATATTAGATCTGGTTACAACCGGGTAAACCTTAAATTCTCATAGTATCAAGCTCAATTCTCAAGATTCTATAATAATCTATGAAAGCAATTAAAATTTAACACTGTTACTGACTTAAGGTTATTATTCTAGCTGATCGCCATGGCTAGTTAGATTATTTCTAGTCTTCATCAAGTGAAATAAAGACACACTCAAGATGAGTGTTACTTACAAATAATGTGAGTGAAGATCACTGTTACAGAAATGGAAAAATAATTCTCCTTGTTATCAACAAGATAAAAATTACCATAATTAAAAACTTTTTTAACTGTAACTGTATGTTATATTCCAATATTTTCAGTCAGTAAAAACCCATGGAAAGATTTATGCAGCTTTATTTACAGGCAAAAAGGTCGCACCATAATTGATCCTTATGTACTTGTCATAAGGTCGAAAACCAATTATTTTAATTTTTAAGTAGGTACCTGCTACCTTTGGAAAAGTAAGAGAAATTCAAAACTAGACACAAAGTTCCAATGATAACTTGAATTTTCAAATCTGACCTAAATATATTTTAAATATATTTTTGTTATAAACCATATATTTCTAGACATTTTATTATTTGTGAAAATGTTTGATACCAAAAATTGAAGACAAAGATAAATAATCATCCAATCATTAAATTATCAAGATACTAAAGATAGTAAATAAACTAAATTATCCCAGGTGGATAACAAAGGTTCATATTTAAATAGATGATTATAATAAAATATGATTTATTAAAACATAATTAAAAAAATTAAAATTGTATCCATGAAACTATAAACTTCATAAAAAATATACTACTGACTTAAAATTATTATTTAAATTAAGGCATGAATCTTACAATTATAATTGAAGATTGTCAAGTACCTATGTAAGTCTATGTATCAATAATTTTATTAGATATTAAATTACCATGTAAAGCAAAAATGGAGATGATAAATAATGACAGAAAATTTCTAACTTAACTTAAATGGAAAAAAAAAAAAAAAAAAAAAATTGATCAGTGGCAATAATTAAGGCAATGCAGGCAATAAATGTTGCCTTACCTTGTTATTGGACTAAGGCTGTAAGGCTGCTACAAGTATTTTGAGCCGGAGTAAACTTTCTATCTTATCCGATGTGATGTATTGGTAAATGATTACTTATTTAATTATTATTTTTTATTAGCTTACAAGAATTGACCAGTCATTGAATCTTTTTATAAATAAGTATTCAGACTGTTTCATTAACTTATTAATATCCCCTACCAGGGATCCACACATAAAGTGCAGGAAGTCTCATACTGATTTCCAGCCATACAAGTGTAACACATATAACGGTTTTCTAAGAAGATGAGTAAAAATCAATCTTTCTCAGTAAAATAATGTTGAAACTATTGTCAACAAAATAGGATCCCTACTGGAACAATACTAGTAGTATTTGTATATAATTTCCTTATTTATAACATATAATTAATGAAAAATTTGCAAACATCCATATTATTTTTTTTAGTTTCCTTTACTTTGGAACTACACCTTGAACAGGAGTTATTAAGAATACCTAAGACTAATTTATTTGCATAAAAAATTGTATTACAGACAATGATAACTTAAAAGGTTACTAGATTTTTTTATTATATAAAATAAAATAAGTCTTTTCAGAAGAAATACTAGCTTAACTACCTACTTGCACATCGATAAATTTACCTTGTTAGGTAACCATATACTAAGTATGTACTACATACTACTGGATAAATGAGACGGATATTAATAGTTCAAAGCATTGGCTCCATTTCCATGACAACTTATTAAACTAGCTGTTGCCCCGCGATTTCGTTTGCGTGATCTCTAGTTTATTCGTAAAGAATATACCTACTTAATAGCGCGGGGTATTTATTTAAAACTTTATTGCACAAACTTAAAAGTGTACAACAGGTGGATTATCAGTCTCAGTCCCAGCAAATCTATAAATTCATAAAGACTTACAGTTTTAACAAAAATAAAAGAGTATTGCAATTAAAGTAAAATTTGCTATTTTCGATTTTATAGAATTCCTACAAATTTTTTTGCCCACCTGTATGGTATAAAATAGGTACAGGTTTGTGTCATCAAATGGGATGGGACTGTATCAATATACATGGTTGTATTAGGGGGGTTATATCATCATACAGGGTTGTATTATCATACAGGGTGTATCATCATACAGGGTGTATCATCACACAAGGTGTATCATCATACAGGATTGTATCGATATACAGGGTTGTATCGATATACAGGGTTGTATCGATATACAGGGTTGGTTGATTAATTCCAATGAATTAATCAAACAACTATATCCTTGTTAGATAAAACTTGAATTAAGCATCTACCAATAGATAGTTAATAAAATAAAGTTTTATCATGTGCGAAGACTTTAGCAAATCATATAAATGGTCATAATAAATGTTTATATTGCTTTGTCGACACAACTTTCCTCTTTGAACATCTACATTGTACAGAATGAGGACGAGATTATGGAACATAATTTATATGATCGGACTAACTTACCTAGTGACGTCCGATCCTCAATTATGTGAAGTAATCTCGTCCTCATCCTATCCCCAGCCCGACCCAGTTAGTATGTATTTATCAATCCTTAAAGTACAAAAAAGATTATATGCTATAAATACCTACATACTACTTAGTTTCCCTTCTTTTTGAAAGTTGTGTCCAGTTTTATCCTTTGAAATAATGACATTGACAGGTGACAGATGATATTGATAGGTGACGGTGCGGGCACGTTCCGGTTATTTATTTTTTAGTTTATTGACGCGTTCATGCACGCGCCTAACTTTGAAGATTGTAATCAGTGCAGTAGCAAAAAGTGCGTACTACATTGTACAGAATGAGGACGAGATTACTTCACATAATTGAGGATCGGACGTCACTAGGTAAGTTAGTCCGATCATATAAATTTTACGCACTAAAATAACAAGTCCCGCTGTAGTCTTGAACCCTTCGATTTAAAAACAGTTTTCTTCTTTCCCTTTATGATAAAAGTTTGAACCATAAGTAGGCGTAATTTGACAGAACTACCTTCGTATAGCATGAGCACCAAAACACGATATAATATGATATGATATAGTGATATATCGACACCAACTGTAAAGATATAACAGATATAGGCGCCATGTTGAATTGCCGTGCCGGTGAAGTCACTTAATAAGATCGTTGTTTCAATAAAAATTCAAAATGGCTGTTATATCTGTCATATTTTTACAGTTAGTGTCGATATATCGCTTTATCATATCATATCATATCGTGTTTTGGTAGTCATGCATGTGGGGGGCTGGGCGTAATTCGACAGACCTACCTTAGAATAAACAACAAACGCTTAACTCATTTCTAAAACTCTATTCAAATACTTAAAAACGTTATCCATTTTTACCGGTTTTCGCAAAAATTGTTTAATTTTGAGGATCTATCAATAGAATTTACCTAATACGTTACTAAATAAATACCGATGAACACAGACATGACGGAAGCCGGTGACTCACGGACCGGTAAGGCAAACATCTCTTCGGCTTCTATTGATAAAATAATTTGCGTATCTTACTGTTTGCCGCACGGAGAGAAATTTGAAGTTCGTGGGGCGATAGCAAAACAAACTTTTAGGGAAAATGTTACTATCGTAGAATCTGAATTAATATTTAGTAAGTTTAGTACCTAGACAGAATCCTCTCATTATATCTAACTAGCTGTGCCTGCGGCTTTACCAGCGTAGAATATGGCATGTCAAATAAAAGCCTATGTCCTTCCCTAGGGTCTAACCTTTTTCGTACAAAATTTCATCAAAATTGGTCCTTGAGAGTGCCATTGTGGTGAGAGGAAGAGGATTGGCCAGCCTAGATCCTGCGTTGCCCTTTGTGTCCCTGCAACTGGACGAGAGATGACCTAAATAAGGCTACAGAAAATACCGTGGAAGTTGCAAAGTTTTGGTCGAAGTCCGTCTAGAGTC
This sequence comes from Anania hortulata, assembly GCA_963576865.1. Taxonomy (NCBI): domain Eukaryota; kingdom Metazoa; phylum Arthropoda; class Insecta; order Lepidoptera; family Crambidae; genus Anania; species Anania hortulata. The sequence goes on from OY756401.1 coordinate 15,890,197, forward strand.
GCCATTGACTCGACATAAGAAGAAGAATATTAAAATTGGTTCGGTTTTCACGACAAAAAGTGGTCTATATTCTTCTCCAAAGTTCAATCTACCTCTTTACCAAATATAATTAAAATTCGTTGAGTGGCTTGGGCGTGAAAACTTAACAGATAGACAAACAGACAGACAGACAGACAGAGTTACTTTCGCATTTATAATATTAATATGGAAGTATGGATAGTAAGGTTAGTCATTATCTTACAGACACACATGCACTGGCTCCACACTGGATCTAGGTGGTGGAATAAAACATAGACGCAAAGTGTAATTTTTTGTAAATATTTTGCTTTTAACAGTAAGTAACTGGGCTCGCGTGGAGTATGACCCATACCACTTCTTAGTTGAGTAGAAGCCTGTGCCCTACAGTGGGACGTATACCGGGTGTTAGGTTAAGACCCTATAAAGCCGAAAAAGCTATGTAATATATATATGTAAGATATATCTTATCTATGTTCTAAAACTGCCTGAGTAATGAAGTTTTGTATGGAAAATAAATTTCCAAAATGAATTAAATTTTGTGATTTCAAGTGTTTATTTTTACATACGTTAGCACACTTCGTCTTCGGCTTTTTATGGTCATAATCTTAAACTGTATAGGCTTACCTACTCTACTTTTTCTTTTAAATTTTGAGGTTATAATTCAGCCAAATAATTCAAAAGTAGCTAATGCAATGCAGTATCCCATATCAATAACCATTAGCTTTTTAGAGGACCCTGCCCACGCTGCCACTTAGCCACTACACTAAATGGGCTCTTCATGGAACTGTTAGTCTGACCCTACACCCCTTGCAGCGAGAGAGTACTGACCGCACAATACCTATATTTGTTCCGCAGCTACCGCATTCCAAGACCAAACAAATATTGTAAGTAGGCAGCCTTTCGTACAGGTTTTTTGCTGACCGTAGTGCCATATGCTGTGGTGGATAAACCAAATCATTATGAGTACTTCTGTAAATAGTTTACGTGGCATAATACAACTTGGTACAACAGACTCACACTCCACTTATCGCGCAAAACAAACACGAATCACTTAAAAAAATGCCGATCAACAGTTTTATTTGTGTTAGTCCAGGCCAACAATAAGTACCTACCTCTATGGTCTTTGTCGATGATATATGTCAGCAAGCAATATTATGGAGATCAGCATACGTTGTCTAACATCAATTTGTTTTTTTGAATGCGGTCAGCGATTTTGTTTCGAGAAGGAAGTCAGAACTGTTTCTACAGTGAAAGTTCAGCTTTTAATAGAAATGTCATACTTGACTTGTAGTCATGTGTAGGAGGTTTAAGATGCCATTTAGTTTCATTTTGTTCAACCCCAACAGAGGTCAATTCAGTAGGGTAAATGAATACGTACAGCTCTAAAGCTAGATAATGGAAATATGCGACAAATACCACTGACCCATCTATCAGTTAGCCGTTTTATCATGAATCTCATAAAATGTTTTCTTTCTTTTTCCCCATTTGCGGCCTCTGGGTCAAAGACTTGCACGGACGGTTGGTTAAATCTGTAACTTTGGCCCGACGACGTAATTCAATATTAGGAATACGATCAACTATTCTCATACCTGCATGAAGCGCTCCATTGCTTATTGCGGTACACTCATTTTTTTAATAAAGACTGCTGCTTCTGCTACAAACAATTTTTTTTATCTATCTTACTGAATGCCACCCTTGCCTCGAAGGATACGGCCTTCTAGAGATCTTTTTTTTTAACTCGTCTTTGCCAAATGATAAACGATGTTTATTATCATCATTATTTCAGCCATATAACGTCCACTGCTGAACATAGGCCACCCCAGTAATTGCCAGATTGGGCGGATTGTAAGCAGCTTGCATTCAGCGGCTTCCTGCAATCTTTACAATGTCGTCTCTCCATCTTGTGGGTGGACGTCCTACACTGCGCTTGCCGGTACGTGGCCTCCATTCTAAAACCTTTCTGCCCCATCGGCTGCCAGTTCTGCGTTCTGTGTCCCGCCCACTTGCTTGGTAATCCGTTGGCTAACGATTGTAACGTTGTACGTACATTGTCATATAATTATTAATATTACACTCATTAAAATACTGTTATGAACATATTTTATAATTTATTTATATGCTAATTATTACTAATCAGCAAATTATTAAACAAACAAAGAAAATTATTAATCAAAAATAATATTTATAATTAAAACTGACTAAATTAAAATATTATCTAGAACAATAAACCGTTATACACCTTTATTAGGTAGGTATCCAGACCTATAACATAACACGATGTTCAAAGTCTGTACTTTATTCATTATCATCATTATTTATATCATTATCTGTATAATGATTAACCTTTTTTCACGATCAGATTAGATGATCTGTTGACATCATCTTAGTCTTTGACATTTTAGACATCTTTTGACAAGACACGCTTAGTAATAAAAGAAGTGACCCTACCGCATATACTTTGACTGTGGCTCAAGTTTTGAAGTGTTGTTATAAGTTGCAGTACGATAAAGGCTCTACAAATGTGTACCTTTCTCTATGGATAAGAGATCTCGTATTGTAGTGGGCGGTTACAGTTTCGCTTTAATGTTGAAATAGATCTTTATGATCACTGAGATAATATTATGTTACGTAATTTTGTATAATGCCGTGAATAGACGTATTCTGTACGGTTGATATGCAAAGACGCTTTCTGTTTAGCATCAGTTTTGGTTTTCTTTAGACACAACAGACTATTAGAGCGCAATGATAGTTGTCGACCATGGTGGCGTAATGCTGCGGTGATTAGCATTAAATGCAATGGGCCCTGGGTTTGATTTCCGGTTGGGGTTACATGAAAATTGGTGTGTTGTTTGAGTGATATTTAATTATTTAGGGTGTGGTACGAATCCTGCGCAGGTCAGATGAATTTTAGTCATTAGTTGGATGACAATGGGTGATACCTAGTGTATAAACTTTACGGCTGCGAAGACAATCGCTAAAAATATCTATAATATGATAATGTAGGCCCTCATAGTATTAATTAAAGTAGTTACTTATTCTAACTTCTCACTTATTATTACGAATGTACTCGTTTCCCTCGATAATACTTACAACTTTACCCTAGAAAATTTGTTAAAGACTGAAAATCGTAATAAATCAAAATCTGCTCACATTAGAAGTCATTAGCGGATCCGTAGACAAACACGGAAACATTATTTCAATTTTAACCAAAGATGAACCTCAAAAGACTTTCCAACACTCATTCCTTCCAATCAATTGCATTAAAAGTCTTACAATACGATTGAACAACCAAATCCCCTCCCTATTGTTTGAACAATCAAAACTCGAAGACGGCAAACATCTTCGCGCCAATTTAATTACGTAAGCAATTGAAACATCGGTCCCCGACCTACCCCAAGTATCGATTTAGCCCCGATAATTACTGGCAGGCGTAAATTTAGAACCACCCCTCTATTGATTGACCTTGAAGAGAAAAAAATTAAGTCAGTGACCCAATTTTGGCCAGCCCCAACGCCGTTCATTGCCAAGTTTACTGAAGAAACCGACGGTCGCCTATTAAGAGGCGAATGATTCCGTGTTGAGAAAAAGCTCTTTAATGAGAGAGGAAGCTGGGGCGTTTAAGATTTGTACCGCGACTTGACGGCGTTGATGCTTGTACATATTTGATTTTATATGAGATGTTTTGACGATTGGCGTTAAATTTAAAGTAGATTGCCTTGTTTTCAAAGGGGCTTGGGTTCGATTTTCGGATTGGGTTAGTTTTGAATACTATCTTTTTCAAATTGGCTTAGGTACCAAAAATATGTTAGTACCTTAGTTTGAGACCTCAGGCGCGGTCGCGTTGGATAACTACTAATTCTTGAAGGTTTATTAAATAAATGAAAAAATACATTGAACGACTATATTAGCAGGAAACGTGAAGTAAGATGAGACAGTGTTGCCAATTTACAAAAAGACCATGACAATTAGTATTTTCTCTTTCGAATATTTGTATTAATTTATGTAAATTTTATTACTTAAATTGGTAAAAGGAAATGCAGTTTTTTTTTTCTTTTAAGCCTACAATTTATTTTAACCACAAGAAGTCGCACAACCACAATAAATCGAGATCTACAGGGTGTAACGAAAAGGTGAAATAAAACTGTGAGGGGTTATTCTACGGCTAAATTACATCAACTTTTTCTATGGGACCAACATCGAATTCGCAAAAAAAAAAAAACACTCCCATACTAAAACGCGACCAGCTGGCATCAGTTTGTATGGAAACGTCAAACGAGATTTCGATGTTGGTCCCATAGAATAAGTTGATGTAATTTAGCCGTAGAATAACCCCTTAAAGTTTTATTTCATCTTTTTGTTACACCCTGTATATCTGGTTTTATTTATTTAGTCTCTGCCATTTTTTTAAAAGTTGATAGAGATATAATTAAGTTTTTATTTAGATTTAGATTGAGTAGTTGCTCGTTGTCTTTAGAGATAACATTATGATTTTATACCATGATAAGCATTTTTAGGTACATCATTACATTTAAATTCTAACTGGATGATTCTTATTCTTATTCTATTAGAGCAACAGGTCTTAAATCCAAATATAAATTAAAATGTTTATAGTCACAGAAATTAAATTAGATCCCACATTCCATTTTAATCTAAAATGTAATCATTTTTACAAAAAATAAGGATAGATATCAACAAAAAACGTCGAATGTAGTACATTAATTCTGTTACCAAGGCCTCAAGCTAACGAGGTCGCGCTATAATTAATAAAAAAGAATTAAAAAGGAGTTCGTATCAACGGTCGCGTGCCCCGGAGGCCAATGTCCTTTAGACAAGATCGTCCCCTCGGTCATCCGTCCCACTCTAATTAACCATTTAACTCATAACTGCGTCCCTCTCTGCCGGAGGGATGCTAATATCGTGTTACTTAAATCCCACCGGGAAATTCAGATAATAATTTGGAGAGTAATACGCCTGTGTTTTCGTAATTTGGTAGCCTTTTTAAGCTCGTCAGGGTCTTTTAACAAATGTGTTTCGGCATTAGTTTTGATATATCACAAACGGGGTATCCGATCGGAATCGTGACTCGGCAATAAAAGTAAAGCATGTCGAAAAATATCTCTAAGTAGCGCACGCCCGCCGTAATATCTTCCACACTGCCGCACCCGGCGTCGTATCAGAGAATTTTCATCTGAATATTTTCCTTTCTCATTGTCGTTATCTGAAAAATATGTTTTTCGTACACTGGATGCCGTTTCGGACACGTATCCGAACGTAGTAACGCGCGCAATCTCAACTCTTCCAAATTCAAATGTGTCCCTTTGAATTCAAAGTTCGAATTCTTTCCTCTGCGAAAAATGTCACGTTGCTCTCGACGGTAAAAGAAAAATAGCGACAGCCGTGTTGAGATAATTTCATCTTTATTCTCAAAGTGTAGGGTAGTTTTTAATTTGGAGTAGAACGGTCGCGACGGGTGGTAGGCGGAATATGGAAACCGGAAATGCGGGAGGAGGGTGGAGGGGCAAATGGACGGAAGAGAAGCGAAGGCAAATAACTTCGCCCTTCTGTACACATGTATAGGGAAGCGCTAAGGGTGCACAAAAATGTTCGCAGCGCTGTTCCCAAGTTTCACAATGAAACGTTGAGTATTTTTGTCATTTGTCGTCATAAAATCTCTCGTCTAAAGAAAAATTCTCGTGGAAATGTTTTCGCGAGTTACGAGAGACATGTCAGGGCCTCGAAGCGATGTTGGAACGTTCCCTACGGTGTTTACGATAACGTTTTATGCGGCCTTAAGTTCTCGACAATTCGGTCACGGAAAACGATATTAAATAACTCATTCCTAAAAGCAATCGAGAGGTCCATTATTCCGTGCTTAAATACGTACAAATAGGTTTGCATGTAACCGAGTAATTTGTAAACAGACGCTCGTACATAGCCAATTTGCCTCAAAAGCCGGATCTCGAAAAACCGCTTTATCGCCCGTGAAATCTTTTACAAGCAAACAATTATCGGTACAGGTTGAAATGTATTAACTCGAAGATTAAACCGTTGCTTAATATAAAACCTTTGTGGTCCGCAAAATTCTTTGCGAAGACGAAAAATCAAAGGTCGGGCGAAAGTTGGTTGCCCTTTGAGAAGTCGCGTTATTATTTTCTCGAGAACCTCTTTTATGTAAAAGAACGGTCGAGATGGCTGGGGTGGTAAAGGGAAAAATATGACGGAGTGGTGTGTCGTCCTTTTCGTTCGCGTGGCGTGTGAGGGGGAGGGGAGGGGTGATGTCGAGTGGCCTTCGTGTAAAGAGTCTCCATACACGGTACTCGTTACTGCGTGGCCCGAGGCGGCGTGGGCGGCATTTGGGCAAGTATTTTATGAAAAATGTAACCTCCTTTGTGACAGTGCTCGAAACATTTTAAGCAATGCCACTGTCTAATGAGACGCGAGTTGCCGCTGGTTTTACGGAGTGGGCGCACTTGTGTGGGCTTAGAAATTTGTGATTTTCGGGGCAGCCTTTCTCTTGTTAGGAGTCGGTAGTTGCGGCCCTTGTAATTGTATGCGAGGTACGACTTTGGCGTGTACTTCAATAACGGTAATGGCTGTTGTACTCTAAGATGAGAGAAACTTAATGATGTACGTAGTGGAATTGTTTTATTCTTTGTAATATTCATTTATACCACTTGCTTAGCATTGAGGGAAAACATCATCATCATCATTTCAGCCATAGGACGTCCACTGTTGAACATAGGCCTCCATCAGTGACTTTCATTGGGGGGGATCGCTAATACTCGCCACGCTTGGCAGGCAGGTTGGAGAAAGCAGTTTTTATAAGATTTTACACGCAGATGCTGCTGCCCGTCTCGTGCTACAGGAATTAGTCGCCTCTTACAACATGCCTCCTGTTGGCGGTGGGGAAGTGTATTCTTTACGGCCGTCCCCATACGACAGATACCTAATAAACCTGTTTAGTTTCCTAAAAACTACGGTGATCTGATATTAATTTCTTCAACAAATGTAATACTTAACTAGAGTTTCCGCTTATGGGCTGTCCGGTCAAGCACACCTTGAGTAAGAACCGGACAAAGTACGGTCAGCATTAAAGGATGACCACATTCAGAATTGGCCTGATATGATAGTCATCCAATTCTGAACCTTGACATGTTGAGAGATTTGATATAATATGGTGTATAGCGATTTTGTGAATCTAAATGTGTTCATCGACTTTTGATGCTGACCGTATTACCAGGAAAAAAAAATGGGCGAACATAGGTACACGTTAGTTTTCAGGGTTAGCAAAGAACAACTTTACCGAACTACATTAAATTATTGCCATGTAGAACATACCTCTAACCTAAAAAGGTTTATGACATCATTTGGAGCTCGTGCGCGTTACTGATGTGGGGCACTGTCGGCAGCGGCAGGTCGTGGAGTTAAGAAGCTAGGCACTTTCCGACTTACAGATAGCCAGGTTATGTAAAGTATGCCTATACGTCCCACTGCAGGGATAGGCCTCATCTCATCAGTGGTTTGGCACATACTCCACCACGCAGTCCCGGATTGGTGGCAGGGTGTTATTAGGCCAGGGACTAAACCTTACTGTCAGATGTTATTAAGCTGCCTGACCTCCTGACTTGGCTTCAAATCATATTAGCTGGGACCAACTTTTAACGTGTCTTCCGAAGCTTAGAGATGTCTGTGATAAATGTCACTTGATATGGTTGGAATGGCCACCCATCCAAACACAACCGTGGCGTAGGTTGCTTAACTTTAGTAATCATTAAAGTGCTGCCGCCACTGAGGTATACTGATACTTAACACCTTGATAAAACCTAGCGTGTCGTCCTAGCCAACACGTGTCACTCCGCAATAAGTATCGCGCTTAACAGACAATACCTAGTTAAGTACTTAAAAATAGTTTTACGATATATTTATCTATCCAACTGAGACAGCGATTGACTTCAATCGCAAGATTTTGGATCCCAGTTCAAAATTCTGGATCAATTAAGATGATTTTTCCTAATTTGACTCAGGCCGGGGTATACTGGGAGACGCTTGGAAAAATCAGTACCTGAATTTAAGACCATGATGAATCCTTTTCAATGTTTTCTATGTAGATGTTGCTGATATATCCAATTTTGTTCTCTACCTGCTGGTAAAGTGCTGAGTACGTTACTTTCAAAATAATCACATATCTTTTCCTAATTATTCTGTTTCGCGGACTTGGGGCACGTGCTGCGTGTTTCCCCAGCAGATATACAGCGTATATATTAGGAGGGTAGGTATAATATAAGATTACGCAATATAAGAGTGATGCGAAGAGTCTGTTTGACGTATGGAAGCAATAACAGCAATAATAAACTCCGGAAGGACGGATGTTTTCCTCCACGGATAATTAAAAGCTGGATAGGCCATTAAATATTTTTGAAACCTCTGGCTAATGTACAAATAATTAATTCAATATTATTGATAAAATACTTTCAAACAAACTTAGCAGTCTTGGCACTGGCCAAAACGAATCGAATGAGCCCAACCACAAAATAAATAACAATGTTGCTGGATGCAGGCCGCTTCCAACCGGTCTATTTGGAAATCTCTAGGGGAGGCCTATGTTCAGCAGTGGACGTACTGTGGCTGAAGTGATGATGATGATGATGATAATGATGGAAGCAAATCCGAATTGCGCTAAATGTCATTAAATCAACTCATCATAGAACTCAGTGTTGCCAATACAATATATTTTGAGATTTAAGATTTGTTTAGCATTAATATTTAAGAAAATTTTATTAAAAAATATATCAAATCACCACAGAATTACTCTAGTTTTCTAAACGACTTCCAAGATTTAATTGCATTGTCATTTAGTTATAGTTAGCTGTAAGTTAGTTACAAGTGAAGCTATAAGGGTGACTAAAACACTGCCTGGTCTTAAAGGTATTGTAAATCATATTCCAGTAAAGATTCTGAATCAAGCAAGTAATTTAATGAATTTGACACTGCAAAACCGTTAGCCGGCTTAGATCACCACGGTGAAATTAGTCTAATTTGTTATAATAGGTCAAGTTTGATAATTTAAAATATGGTTTTAATTTTACATGAATTAGGTAAAATACATTAATACGTAACCATGTCGATTGGTGTATTATTTGGCTGATATTTATATCTAGCAAATTTGTAATGGCTATGTATATAGTTTGATTATTTCCTTCTAAATTCTTTTACTTGCTGTAGAATGCTTCTACTTGTTGCAAGATGCACACAATAAGAGAAAATACAGTGTTTTTTAAAATTGTTAGCGGGATTTAATTGAATCTACATAACACTACTCAATCGATGACTCTTGCACGTCACTACGATCTGGCACTTGCCGTGTTTCGCTTTTCACACGCTGAGTGTGCAAAAAGATTGTAAAAGACTCATTGTGTGATTAAATGTGTTTTGAATTTATTTGTGTCTTAACAATATGGAATACTAATATTTTTGTAAACATTTGTATTACCTACGTTTTTTACATTTCCAGCATTAATTTACTTCATCTTCGTTTTCCCTCTCGGAATATTACTGGCGCGTCTCATTACGAGGCAAATCATTACTGGGTGAAATCGTATGGAATCGCAAAGGAGGATTGTTAAACTCCCACGGCTCTTGTAAACCTTATCACTTATAGCATAAAGCCTAAAATCGGATGGCAGATGGCATAGATTATGGTTGCCGTGATATGACATTCAAGGCATGAAAAATATGAGTATTGAAAAATGAAATCACGCCGATATCGCTAAGAGGTTTTTAATATAGGATAGGACGTGAAATGTATTATTTGCCATGGCCCGTAATATATTCTTTATGAGTGAGATGGAAGCAGAGATACAGCATTGGTGCATTGCTAATGGTGTTTCTTTACTGTGAAATACGTTGAAGGAACTCGTATGTAATAAATGATTCTTTCATGAGATAAAATACTTGAAATTATCGCAACTGAACAGATAAACTTGGAATTTGTATTCATTACGTCTATTTTTACAAATAATATTTTTATTGTTAAACTTTTTAAATAATCTGAAACTAAAAATGTAGGTATTATTGGAGGTTTTGGAACCTCAAAACAAAAAACGAAACCCCTAGAGTTACCTAGAGTTCCCTTTAAGAAATGGCCTATATGTCATCATTATCATTAGCCTACATCGGTCCTCAGGTGGAAAAAGGAATCTTCCAATGGACTTCCAATTCTATTTCATCTGCTAGCAGCTTTGCGTATATCATCTCCACCGCTCCACCTTGTTGGAGTGCATGTGTCAAGTCGCGATTTCTTCTCAAAAGCACGTTTCTATCGGTCATCGGTTCTTCGGCAAATGTGACCAGCCCCCTGGCACTTTAGCTTGCATAGGTATTCTTTAAGCTATATCGATTGCTTCACTTTTTGCGGGATAAACCATTGATTTATCCTCGAATTAAGGTATTAAGTTGAAATTAGTCCCTTGTAGATGTCATTCAAACATCTATGTCAATGCAATCAAAAGATTATTTTGATAGTCGCAGAACAGTTCATCTAATCAACTCTCATGAAATTTTAAACAAGCAAAGTATCACATTACAAATATTCTAAATATCTTTAAAATTAAAGTGCAAGTCGTTATTATTACGGGATCCACAGTAAAAACGAAAATTCATACCTACAAGCATCGGACTTTGTATGATTATTAAGAAAAACCATTTCTAAGTTCTCTACACATACTTTAAATATCGTTGGATCACACATTGTATCTACATATAGCAGTTTATGATGCTGGCAGAGCAATCATTATTGGTACAAACGAATTTCACCAATAGTAGCGAGGAATTCGGCAGTTTCGCGATTTTTCCTGCCGCCTACGTCAGCCCTACATGTGTGCCCCCACGTCTTGGCATATGTGGGGTGAGGATAAGAAGAAAATATACTTTACTGCTATTCAAATAGAATTCAAAATGGGTTGGATTTTTTAAGAAAAGAATAAGATAGTATTGTGCCTACTTATAAGATAGACATGTATTTACAAATATACGTACGTTACTTATTTACCTACGCTTTATCGTAGAATACATTATAGCCTGTTCTCCTGTTTAAAAAGAAAGGTTTAAACCAAGACCAAATAACAAACTATTTAAACTTTATGATACTTTAAACATGTATAAATTATGGTGACATTATCACTTGTAGGAACAAAAATTGAACACGCTTGGTTTTAAATTCAGTTTGCAGTTGCATCGTCTACTATAAATAATATATGTCTGTCTGTGGGTTGATCTTTAGTCACGGCTTACTTTATACCTTATAGACCTTTTTAATTGCGTTTTATAGCATACGTTACCATACGTACGTATTTAAATTCATTTAAGTTTATCGATTTCTCTACGGGATCCTACAAAGTCCATTCGATAACGATAGGTCATATATTAGCGAAGCGTGATGCGATTAAAGACCCATAATAACGATTTAATGCTTAATAGCCGTTAATAAGCATAAAAACCGGGAATAAAACGGACTTGATAATAAACCCATAAATACTACTTACTTCAAGAAACTCTGCATAGTACAAGTTGACATAGCAGACTCGTTTCAAATGGTAATTAATGAAATGAAGAACACGGGAAGAATTCGGAAACCAGTGTTGCCACCCGATTGAAAGCACAGGGATATTAGATAATTATTGATACTGTAACACTATTGATTATTTGATGTTATCTAGTAATAAGTAGTATCAAAAGAATAACAATAATTGTAATTTGATACATTACTATGTATGCTAGTTACAGTAATCGTTCTACGTAGGTAACTCCACATTTTGCGGTATACATAATAACAGTTCTTTTTTTCTGCAGTTTCTATATAAAGAAGATCATTGCTACTCAAAAACAACATATTTTTGTATGACATACAATTAAAATCGTACAAAAAATATTTTTCTACCTGAGGTTTTCGATTATTTTGTGTTTTATCTTATACTCGGAGTTTGTATAGAGCTGCTGTGGCTTTGAGATTTATATGTTAGTCTTTAAGAAAAAAAGGTTGTAGTTAGGCAGAAAATCTAAGGGTTTTTATTCATTGTGGATATGTTACCGTTTCTACATGAAATATTATTAACGATCTAGGATTTGTTTAATTTAAAATGTCTTGTTTCATCGTCATAGAAATTGGAAACCCTACCGGTTGGAAATTACAGGTAAAAATACAAACATTTCTATTTTTAACTTATGTATTTTTCAATAAAATACAGAAACTTGCAAACAGTTTCTCGAATGTAGCTTTCGAAAGTTTAAAAAAATTACATGTATTTTACGCGTTATTCATTCGCATGAATAATATTTTCGGAATCGCTCTATGAATAATGACCACTGCTATGTAATAATGCATCCTTAAATAACGCGATAGTGACATTAAATTTTAACTAGTATTAATAATTATTGAAATGTAGACATCAACCTGCATGCTTAACGAAACTCTGTCTAATCTGTGGTTTTTACTCTATGATCCTGTTTGTAACTGTAATGTCGTTTTTTCTCTTCTGAAATTACAAACTAGCATACTTTATTTAATTGCCTTTTATTTCTTCAGGTTATGGGCCGTCCCTGACCTTAATAAAGTCAGTGAAATAAATAAATAAAAAAGTAATTCCGAAAATAATAGTTCTAGTTCCGCGAGTGATTTTTGATTTTGAGGTTGGCCATTTTTTTATTGCAAAAAGATTTGCACCGGGTAAAATGGCTATGTCTAACGTTCATATAGACAAATTACTAGGAAGAGAGAATTACAGCACGTGGAAATTCGCTGTAAAGACATATCTACAACACGAAGATTTGTGGAGTTGTGTCGAACCTGTCGCCGGCACGAAAGTAGATCCGAAGCTTGACCTTAAAACCAAGTCAAAAATAATCCTGCTCGTGGATCCGATTAATTATATTCACGTCCAAGATGCACAGACTTCAATCGAGGTATGGCAAAATCTACAGTCCGCATTTGAAGACTCAGGTTTGACCAGAAAAGTTGGGTTACTCCGAGACTTGGTGAATACCACATTAGATTCTTGTTCAAGCATTGAAGAATATGTGAATAAGATAGTAACCACAGCCCACAAGTTAAGAAATATAGGGTTTAATGTTGACGATGAATGGTTGGGTACTTTAATGTTAGCTGGTTTGCCGGAGCAATACAAACCAATGATCATGGGACTCGAGAGCTCGGGTGTGAAGATAAGTACAGATTCAATTAAAACAAAGTTACTTCAGGAAGTTAAAGAGTCAAATATCTCAGTTCTTTACACAAAGCACAATAAAACTAACCCTAATAATAAATTAAAAAATAAGAAGCCCTTCGGACCCCGTTGCTACAATTGCAATGAGTATGGACATATAAGTAAATTCTGTACCAAGAAGAAAACAAATGATAAAGGTTTTGCAGCAGTTTTTTCAGCAGCTCATGAAAAGACGGACAGTGTGGAATGGTATGTGGATTCAGGAGCGTCACTGCACATGACGAATACGGATAATTGGATGTATGATGTCCGAGCAGCTCCGATACAACATATTAAGGTTGCTAACAATACATCGGTCACAGTAAAGCAGATAGGTAATGTAAACCTAGACGTCCTCGGTCAAAATGATAAAGTGAATCACATACAGGTGAGAGATGTTATTTATGTTCCACAATTGAGTACAAACTTGTTATCTGTCAGTCAGTTGGTGAAAAATGGCTGTCAAGTCATGTTTAATGAGACTGATTGTAAGATACTTAATAGACAAAAGCAATTGGTAGCAACGGCTACTCTAACCAATAACATGTATAAGCTAAACACATTAAAATGGAATGCATTTATTTCGACTTCAGATGCACAGAGTTTTGACTTATGGCACCGTAGAATGGGGCATCTCAATCACAACGATGTAAATAGATTGCCGTTATGCACTGAAGGTATGAAGCTAAGCACTAAAGAGAGTGAGAATAGTAACTGCATTCCATGTTTGAAGGGTAAACAAACCCGTCTTCCGTTTAACAATGGTGGTACCAGGGCCACTGTTCCACTACAAATAATCCACTCTGATTTGTGTGGGCCCATGGAGGTTTCTTCTATGAGTGGAGCCAAGTATTTCATTACTTTTGTTGACGATTATTCGAGAAAAGTCAATGTTTACTTCCTAAAAACTAAAACGAATATAAAAGAAGTATTTGAAATTTATAAAAAGGAAATGGAAAATCAATTGGACGGTAAGATCAAAGTTCTCAGAACCGATAATGGCTTAGAATATGTGAATAATCAAATGACAAATTTCTTGAAAGATTCTGGTATCAAACACCAAACAACAGCACCGTATACTCCGGAGCAGAATGGGCTTGCAGAGCGAATGAATCGTACGCTTGCAGAGCGTGCTCGATGCATGCTGTTCGATGCTGGACTGCCAAAGAAGTATTGGGCAGAGGCAGTGGAGACGGCTGCTCATATTATTAATCGTTCCCCATCTAGAGCCCTTAACTACGTGACACCAATGGAGAAATTGACAGGTACGAAACCAAATATTTCTCATCTAAGAGTTTTTGGCTGTAAAGCTATGGTGCACGTGCCGAAGGAGAAGAGATTAAAGTGGGATTCGAGGTCCACAGAAATGGTATTCTTAGGATATTGTGAAAATACCAAAGGTTACAGATTGCTGAATTCTCACACTGAAAAGATTACTAAGAGTCGAAATGTCACATTCATAGAGGTCTGTCCTAAAGATGATTATTTGATTTTTCCGAACTTAAACACTAAAGCTCATTCACAGATAACTGTGTCGTTGAGCGACACTATACAGAGTCAAAACGAAGAGAACCCCAGCTCCGCTGTCAATGACCAACATGACTCTACTACTACTTTTGATGAAAGTTACGACTCCGTAAAAGATGAGACAAATAAAGACCCGCCATATGAACCAAGCAGTGAGTGCATGTTTGAATCTCCTAATCGCAAAATTAACCTAAGGCCTCGTATACACCAGCCAAGGTATGCAGAGGACGATGAGGATGAAACCAATTATGCTTGTTTGGCTCTCAGTCCTGATCCATTAACTTTAGAAGATGCTCTATCTAGCTCAGAGTCTCATCACTGGCAGAAAGCTATGGAAGAGGAGTTCAAATCATTACAGAAAAATAAAACTTGGATTTTGTGTGATCTACCACTTGGAAAGAAAGCCATATCCTGTAAATGGGTTTTTAAAACGAAAACAAATGAGCATGGTGATGTAGTTAAATATAAGGCACGGCTGGTAATCAAAGGATGTGCACAAAAGAAAGGCTGTGATTACAATGAAGTATACTCACCGGTAATACGATATTCATCTCTGCGATACTTGTTCTCTTTAGCTGTAAAACATGATTTGGATATTGATCAGATGGATGCTGTGTCTGCTTTTTTACAAGGTGACTTAGAAGAAGATATATATATGTGTCAACCTCCTCATTTTAAAGAAAATAATGACCAAGTATGTCTATTAAAGAAGTCTTTATATGGGCTTAAACAAGCAAGCAGGCAGTGGAATAAAAAACTAGATTGTGCTCTGAAAGAGATTGGTCTGATAAAGTCAGTACTTGATCCTTGCATTTATTATAGAATAGAGAAAGATAATATAATATTTTTAGCAGTATACGTAGACGATTTAATTTTGCTAACAAGCTCTACAAAGAGTAAAGATTTTATCAAGAATAAGTTATGTTCTATGTTTGAAATGAAGGACTTAGGAGAGTTAAAATACTGTCTCGGTTTAAATGTATGTAGAGATAGAAAAATTGGAACGCTATGTGTTGATCAGCAGAAATATATACAGGATGTACTATGTAAATATGGGATGTCAAATTGCAAGAATGTGAAAACACCTATGGATCCCAAAACCAACTTAAGTATGAATGTAAAGGGGGATACGATTTCTGACTTACCATATCAAGAAATTGTAGGATGTTTATTATATCTTTCCCAAGGGACCCGTCCTGACATATCTTATGCAGTAAATACCCTCAGTAAATTCAATTCAAGGCCGGAAATGCAACACTGGGTGGCACTGAA
Source organism: Anania hortulata (assembly GCA_963576865.1). Taxonomy (NCBI): domain Eukaryota; kingdom Metazoa; phylum Arthropoda; class Insecta; order Lepidoptera; family Crambidae; genus Anania; species Anania hortulata. Next base: position 15,906,270 of record OY756401.1, read on the forward strand.
GCGAATACTGAGATACCTAAAGTTTACTGAAAAATATGTATTAAGTTACAAGAAAAACAATGACGAGAACTTAATACATGGTTATTGTGACGCGGATTGGGCTAGCAACGATTGTGATCGGAGGTCATGCACTGGCTATGTATTTCTGCATCAGGGAGGAGCAATTTCATGGAACTCGAGACGGCAACCAACTGTTGCGCTCTCCACGACCGAAGCAGAATACATGTCATTATCTAGCTGCGCTCAAGAAGCAATGTGGCTCAGGCAGCTACAAGAAGAGTTTTGGCCGCAATTTGTCTCGATACCTGTTACAATTTTTTGTGATAATCAAAGTGCTATTAAACTTGCAGGTACCGAGAACTATCATTCCAGGTCAAAGCACATAGACATACGGCACCACTTTGTCCGTGACAGGGTGCGGTTAAAGAAAATACTCGTCGAGTACATCCAGACTGACGAGATGGTGGCTGATGCGTTGACAAAGGCCACTCCTCAGGGGAAGCTTGAATACTGCTCTTCGAAAATGGGTTTATGTCTAGGGGAGGATATTGAAATGTAGACATCAACCTGCATGCTTAACGAAACTCTGTCTAATCTGTGGTTTTTACTCTATGATCCTGTTTGTAACTGTAATGTCGTTTTTTCTCTTCTGAAATTACAAACTAGCATACTTTATTTAATTGCCTTTTATTTCTTCAATAATCATCGAAAATGATTTAAATGTAGACTCTGCAAGATTATTGATTATTGATTCTTTTTTTTCCCGCCTTTAAGATTATTTGGATACTCAAATATATTTTTTTTTACTATGAATTAAGTGTCATCATAATCATTACAAAAATACTTTGTTTAAAACAAGTATACGTGTATTAAATCTTTCGACAAAACTAAATTGGATTTTTTAAAAGTTACATGTGAATCAAACTTACGAAAAAAACAAAAGTGTATCTTACGCCATTTTCAACCTAAGTAGTGACCCTACTACATCATCCTCTACTGTGGTCATGTCCGGGGGCTGGTTATCCGTATTTATTAATATTGCGATCTTTGAGGTGCTATCTCTGTATCGAGTAACAACTTACTTTAAGAGCATTAAAACACAAGTTGTATGTTGTTGTATGTTACGTCTGAAATGGTGCTACTAGTGATTAACCCTTCGGCCTAGCAATACAAGATACAATAGAAAATTTATTGTAATACTGTCTCATGCGGCCGCGCATTCAATGAGTTAAAACAAAGATTATATGTTCATCACACAGATATCGAATAGAAACGTCATTTATGTTATGACGATCTTCGTGGCCGAGAGGAAAACTTACCGGACTTGGTGTCGCTATCTCTGAGGTCCCGAGTTTGATTCCCGGTCGGTCAATGTAGAAAAATGACTTTTCTACATCGTCTCGGTTCTGTTTACCGTTGTGTAACTAATTTCTGTAACCCAAGTGCTTTGGCTACTTACTATAGGTTAGAGCAACGTGTGTAATCTTGTCCAATATTTATATTTATTTATTGATATTTGTACTATCATGTTCCACAAAAATCTGAATGTGTGGTCTCCCTGACCGCGAAGCAACAGGTATAAATTCGTACACAGATTCCTAACAAAATGTAGGTACCCTACGAGTTCTTAAACATGCAGCCATTATAAACTAGTACTGTAAATTTTAATGAATACTTACGATAAAACTAATAGAATCTATCGCAATACTGATAAGGTGTTGACCAAATATCTTAGTTTTATGAGCGATAAAGATAAAGATAGCTATTAAAGGTGATCGGACAAGTTTGTATGAAATCGGCTAACAATATTAGGTATACGATTGTGTGGTTTTTTGGACCTTGGCTTAGTGGTACAGTGTAATACTAGGCACCCAGAGGCCCTGGAGATTTATACAGGGTGTTATACTTGTTACACAACAGTTTGTTGTGGACATAAAAGGTTCTTTTTACTTCTTCACGTCACCGAACTAACTTCAAAAGGACAAAAACGTATCAGAATTAGTATTTTTATAAAACATACATAATATCAAAAGAGGCCAGCAGTATACGGAACAGTAGTTTTGTCTCGATTTCACCATTGCGTACTGATCATTGATAAAGTTGTATAAATTCATAAGAAGAACAGCCTATTTAGTATGTAGTATATTATCCCTAGTTCTAAATAACACCATGTATAACTTAAGCACTCGTTCTCTTTTCGCCTTGTAATACAGCCGGTATAAGCAACAACTCAATTAGAACTATGTTAATATTTCACATATTAACGGCTCAGCACTAGGTGCGATGTATTATTAGCGCAAGGAGTATAATGCCTATTGGATGCGGTAGTCTCGCAAAATACTTAAAAATATATGAACACACTCACCAAAATACACACACACACACACATGCACACGTACGGACAGAAAATTCTAGTTTGGGTAGGTCCGAGAGTTGGTATCTAGAACTACGTAGATCAAAAGCAAGTAGAGAAAACTTACTAGCTAGAAAAGAATCGCCCGAAAATCAAACTTACTACACCTTTGACTCACCATTTGCATGATTGCGAAGGTCGAGAAATAACTAAATGAAATTACCTTGTGAATTTTTCAACAATACACGTACCTTTTCCATTGTGATGTATCGTATTACCCTGTCACCAATTAACCCTTTCAATCCAGGCACAAAATGTCCCGAACCCGTGTTTAGTGAACTCGCACCTCATCGCGAACAATCGCTTCGTAGCTCGTATAAAACCTTAGAATAATGACACATAGATACGTAATCCGTGCGCAAAATTTGAAGCAACTAAATTCGAGCCATAGAGGACAGAGGAGAAGAGAAATGGTTGTTTAATGTCAACCATATCCGAACTCATGACAATCTAGATGTAGGCATTGCTTTTATTTATTTTTTCTGGTTTTTGGGAAAACTACTATAAAGAGCAACCCTATTTTATAGTGGTGTGCGTGTGTCTGTGTGTAAACGTTTGCCACAAAACTATTTTGTTGCTTCAATTTTGTAATCGCTTAGGTACCGAACTAACATTCATCATCATCATCATTTCAGCCACAGGACGTCCTCTGCAGCCTGCATCCATCGGCTTTCTGCAACCTTTACCAGGTCGTCTGTTCACCTTGTGGGTGGACGTCCTACGCTGCGCTTTCCGGTATGTGGCCTCTATTAAAAAATCCCTCCCTATCGTCCGTCAGTTCTGCGTACTATGTGCCCTACCCATAGGAACTAACTAACCGGCCGCCCATAGAAACTAAACTATCATTCTATGTGTCATTATTCAAAGTATAAAACATCGATTTTCCTAATGAACGTTTGATGAACTTGAACTCTATGTGACCCCATTACGTTATTATCGTCTGTGGCGAATTACCTACGGGTAATAACTGTGTTATTTGTAGTGAACATTTATGCTGAGTTATAACCATGTTATATACTTGTGATTTCTTTAATTAACACGGCAATAAGTGTGTCTGTTATAATAACACCTTTAAGTAGCTTATAGAAAACTAACTCATACCCGCGGGTATGCCTTCGTTGTACTTGATCTGCAAACATGAATTATTTCGATCTATTTCAACACGCTTTTATCTCAAAATAAATAATTGATAAGGGTATCAGAAGTTAATTTCATACAATGCGCGCGACATCGCTCACAGACTTGAAATCTTTGGCTCGAACTACTGTCAGCGTGTTCCGAGATTTCGTGTCCCTTGTGAGTATTGTTCTAGCGATTATTATATGAAGCTTAATATCTGACACTTTTTATTGTGCTTTTATAAACATCACATGCAATTATTGCAATTGCATTACTACTTGTATGTATTCAAATCTTGGCAGTTGATTTTAAACTACTTCTAATTTGTCGTTACAAACTTTGTAGCTGCTTGTGGCTCAGTGGCGGCAGCGGTTTGGTAGTGATAACCCAAGTTAAGCCACCTACGCCGCGGTTGTAGTTGGATGGGTGACAATTTCAACGATATTTAGTGACATTTATCACAATTTGCAGATGATACATCACTGATCTTTAAAAGAGGTCAAGAATCTTTTTACGATGTAAATAATGCACTCTCGCGGGTTCTGCATTGGTTTAGTACAAACAATCTTTTGCTCAATGCAAACAAAACGAAATGCATAAAATTTACAATGCCAAATGTGAGGCAGGTCTCAACACATATCATTGTAAAAGATGAACGACTGGATACTAGTAATTCCACTACCTTTTTGGGAATAACTTTAGATTCCCGTCTGCAATGGGGTGCTCATATTGAGACTCTGTCAGGAAGACTTAGTTCAGCTGCTTATGCTGTGAGAAAGATAAGACAATTGACTGATGTTGGAACGGCAAGATTAGTGTATTTTAGCTATTTTCATAGTATAATGTTCTACGGAATATTGTTATGGGGCTCAGCAGCAGATATTGAATCTATCTTTGTACTACAAAAGATAGCTGTACGGGCAATTTACAACCTTCGACCCCGAGACTCGTTAAAAGAACTGTTTAAGGAAATTAATATACTTACAGTGGCCTCTCAATTCATTTATGAAAATATTATGTATTCGCAAAAACCTGCATCTTTTCCCTAAGAAAAGTGACAAACATAATTTTAATACCCGAAATAAAGATAAACTTGCTGTTTCAAATTTCAGACTGCATAAAGTGAGTAATTCGTTCATGGAAATGTATTCGCTTTTTTAACAAATTACCACAGTCTATTGTTGAACTACCCATGTTAGAGTTTAAATCGCATGTTAAGATTATTTTAATGAAAAAGGGATTATACTGTTAATGACTATTTAAATGACAAAAATGTCTGGAATTAAATACTGCCCTGCTCGCACAGGTATACATTATTTTCTTTTCCTTTTTTTTTTGTGGCTAGTGGTGACTGAGTTTGTTCCGGCTTTTCTTCTCAGCACTTGCCAGATTGTCTGTGTCTTGTCTCGAAGCGCTAGTAGAGCCCAACAAATAAAGAGACATGTTCTGCCCCATATGGGCCAATTTAATGTTATTATTGACGTTCATAAGTGGCAGTTTCTGTCCTAAACTGAATAAATGATTTTTGACTTTGACTTTGACAGTAAGGCACGTTAAAAGTTGATCCCGGCTAATATCGCTTGTTACTAGTTGTGAAGCCTAGTCCGAGACCTTAGGGCGGCTAACATCTGACGGTAATGTCAAGTCACTTGCCTTACAACACCCTTCCACCAATCCGCACTAGGCCTGCGTGGCCCAAACCACCTCATAGTTGAGGTGAGGCCTCTACCCTGCAGTGGGACGTATACTTTACTTTACTTAAACTTGCTAGGTATGTGACATCCAGATGAAAAATAATAATTTGAGATTTTTAAGCTAATCTGCTGAAGGAGGTGATCTGAAACCTGAGTCCAAGAAGAGCAAAGGCCGAAGGGAGGCTGACAAAGGTGATTGAGTTAGTTGCACCGTTTCTTCTCATCACCAGCTGATATTTCCCGAAGTGGTGGTAGGGCAAAGCTATATTTATGGGACTTGTATAAGAATAAATAACTATTATGACTATAATTAGCTTGCGTGTTTCTCATTCATACTCTTTATGGTCCTTATCTATTCGATAACTTCTTTCTAAGGGCCAAATACAAAGTTATACCAGAATAACTATTACGGGTATAATTTTACTCCTTGAATTTACCCTTGGATAACTTCGATTATGTTTTTCCAACCTTTTTGACCAATACACTATACTCGGAATTGTTATTCTATAATTTAAGAGTGAATGATCAACAAATTAATAAACTTACTAAAATAAATGTAATCCCTATCTTCTAGGTTGACTTGAAATGCCACAACATTTTAATTTTGATGGGTAATAGTGTCAATGCTAGATGTTGACTACTTGTCAGTTTCTGGGTGACAAGAGTGGATTTGACAAGTGACAACATTAACATTAATCTATCCTCAGTATTATCTTTTTCTCCAACAACATCACCCTTTTAAATATTAAATTAACTTATTCTTAGAATAGTGGTCGGTAAAATGCGAAATCAGCTTACTCTAGATTTAACAGTGGTTTACTCTCGAGTGTAGACTTACTCCAGCTTGGAATCGAATCGGGTCTAATGATAATTTACTGCTCAGACACAACAACTATTTCTATGGGACCAATAACGAAATCTCAAAAACAAAACAATTCTCCATACAAACTGTTCGTCCTTTAGAAAATGTTGTTGTAAGTTGAAAATTTAGAATTTTGATAAATTTTAATATGCCATACCCTTATCAAATAAAAATTAAAAGACAAAAAAACTTGATGATTTCGCAGATTGATTTTACCGTACTAAATACATCCTCCGATCATTCAATTAATCTTACAACGAACGATTCAAACCGTTCATTACACGATGCAAACGTGAAATATTACCGTAATAATTATTTACGATGTTTGGCGATATTGATAAGTGTATGTAATAATGAGTATCCGTGGTTTAATTACACCAATTTGCCTTTCACCTGAGTTGGGTCAGAATGGCCCGGGTCAAGGTTTTATGGCCCTTTCTTGCCGAGTTAGGGTTGTGAAATGTCTGGAATTTGATAAAGAATTTTAGATACGCCTGTCTAAATCTTTGTGCATGTCTGTTATTAGAATGTGATCGGATTAGTAAAGGTTGTATACATGTACATTTACTATGACAGATAGACAGAATCACCGTTAATCTTGATTTGAAATTGTTATCATTTTATCAAGTTGTAACAACATTCTTAACAGTTTGCTTCAACTATAGAGCACATACTATATAGAGCAGTAATATGAGCCATCTTTCTCCGAAAAATCACTTACATTTAGTATGAAATGACAAGTACTGTCTACTCTCGCCTATACAAAAACAGTACAGATGCAGATTAAAAATGGCGAAAAATTAATTTCGAATAAATCATATGACATTTCTACCCTGGTGTATGTTCTCAATGGCATTACCGATATACCTTTACTACCACTTAATCCGTCATTTTCTACTACTAAATCAGTCAGCCTTTGACTACCACGAAACTAGGCACAATAGAAAATCAATTGTGTGGGGGTCACCGGTGACCACCATAGCACTCAACGTTTAGACCACGGCAAACTGAAAGTATAAGTTTCCACCAAAGCCATGCAAGGTAAAAAAATGTGTTTCTATCAATATAGCATAATGTGTTTACAAAATACCAACCCGAGCGAGTAAAACCAGCATATATATTTTTTACTGTATTATTTGTAAATAGAACTAACCAGTAGCATATTTGGTTTCTATTTCAAAACCCAAAACTGTAAAGTCGATAGTGACCGTGCGTGTACTTGGTTTTCTTTTTTTGTGACAGCCCTACGCCCAGTGTTGCTCAGTTCCCCATCCGTACGTTATGGCTAGCTAGCGGCCGCAAATCTGGGATCTTTTGAATGGGATGTAAAATTGGTAAATGTGCTCATTGTGCGTTTACGAAAATCAATTCTGCACACACTGGACTTAAATGGCCATACTATTGAGAGGTTGAGGGTTAAGTACGGGAAATATGTTATTGTTTAAAGTAAATAAGGTTACCTAGTTGTCTTATGAAGTTTTAACGTTAAGGTTTTTACAAAATCAGTTTATTTTGAAGTGATCTTGGAAGAGTGACCTAAGTTGAAATCATATCCTCGAGAGTCCCAGATTCTTATTGTAGTAGACGTCATATTATTATAGTCGTAATTTTAAGGTTTTTTTGAGATTTTGGTACCTTAGATAAAGTACGTAGTACGTATACAATATATACGTATTTTGTAGCAGTAGCGTAGTAATTTGCCTTTAAGGTAAGGGTTCCGAGTTTGGTTCACGGTTGAGTCAATTTATGTAATAAACTTTTTTAAATTCTTAACTTCGAGACCATTATAAATGGTGTGTTGTCTATTGTGTATCATCATCATCATCATCATCATTTCAACCATAGGACGTCCACTGCTGAACATAGGCCTCCCCCATTGATTTCCAGATTGGCCGGTTGGAAGCGGCCTGAATCCAGCGTCTTCCTGCGACCTTTACCAGGTCGTCTGACCACCTTGTGAGTGGACGTCCTACGCTGCGCTTACCGGTACGCGGCCTCCATTCTATTGTGTATAACCCTTTTTATTTGAATCGGAAAAGCAATATTGCATCATCAAATTCTGGTAGACACTTAAAAGCCTCATATTGTTTGCCGGTTTTCTACCTAAGACGTTTTCCTTAAGGGGTAGGCAAGGAGTATCCAAGCCCCGCCCTTACGTATTGATATGTGCCACCCTTTCAGCCATTCGCGATTTTTGCATTTTCCTCATGTATGTCACTTTTCCCTGTATAGGTGGAAGAGATACATGCTGGTATAGGGGGGGTTAAATAACAAAATCTCGATATTAAATAGTATGGAGAGAGCACACATACACACACGTTTACCCACACGTTTGTGTAAGTAATAAATAATTTACAGCTACTTTTTTAAGGAGCCATGTTTTTTATCTGACAACGTCTTTGTAGTACAGTCAGCATCAAAAGTAGCTGATCAAAAACTAATTTTCAAAACTACTGACTCTTCTAAATGTCACAATAAACTGACTTTTATATTTAACTTTTGCATAGTGATTTTGTTAGACTATTGCGATGTTTTGCAATGAGATTCTTTTGGAAAATTCAGATACTAAGCTACTTTTGATGTTGACTGTACAATCTGGGGTAGGTTCACTCCAAACAAAAATTTGTAGGATTTTTAATTAAAAAAAATTTTCAGTAATCACATCGATTATTGGTATGTACATATTAAGCCAAGAGCTTGCCCATATTAGAGCGACTATGAGTACCTACATTTAATGACATCCATGACTCAGGTACGTACAATGGTCGTGCTCATCACAAAACCCTTGCCCTTTGCGGGATTTGAAACAACGACCTTTATATTTTAAGTACTGTCGAACCACGGAGGCTGAATACAATCAAATCTCCAAATAAGAGACCGCATGCTTCAAAAAGGGCTAAGCACTTTAAAAACTCACCTAACAATAAATAACAAGTTGTTTTATTGCTATCTGCCCGAGACACAAACAAAAACAATGTTCCCATGAAACGTCAAACACATCTCGAAATCAATTTGTTTTCATACATTTGGCTTGTTTACACATACTTAAGGGGGTACTATTAATCAATCGACAACGGGCACAATAGGTACATACCTAAGTAAGTACAATAGCGGAAGCGGCAAGTTGGTCAATACTTGTCACCTTTTTACGACTAGGCTTGGCCCACGCAGTGTTAGGCCTCTTTTGAAGCTGACTGTGCTGCGTTTAGAACGTTAATGGTATGCCCTTGGGCAAGTGACTGATACTCGTATGTATTTTATCAGATTTTTTGAGTTGATTTACATTTCGGAGCTCAACCCGATGTTTGGACGGAATTGACTAAACTAAACTAAACCCAGATTCCATTGAAAGGTTAGTAGATGGAATGGAGTAGAAATGACATATGATTTGTTCGACGAAATTTTCCGCCATTTTTAAATCTGTATCTGTACTTTTTTATGGGCGAGAGTTGACAGAACTTGTCATTTTATACTAAATGTAAGTGAAAAATCACTTACTAGTTTCTGAGAAAGATGTTTCGTATGCTCGTATCGCTCGTATTCGTATGTCGTTCGTATGTTCGTGCTGCTCTATAGGGTAAGTACTTGATGCCGCGGCAACACGTGTTGGATGGACAAAACAGTAGTTAATTGTGAAATACTTAGTTGAAAAAATATCATACATACAGTTGACCTTCAGAATGAAGATAATTCTTATCACGTGAGGATCATGAGGATATTATTGTATACGAAAAATATTGACACACTTGGTTTGACAGTTTAAAGCAGTTTCGTTGTTGCAATTCTTTTGGAATATCAGTTGCCAGACCACCAGCTGGTTAATTTTGTTGCGGGTTTTATGAAGAATATTCAAACAGTTTTGGAGTAGACTGGTTAAACTACTTGGTAGACAGTGACTCGCCTGTCCAGTCGACTTGCCTAATCCGAATGAATCACGGAGATTATCACACGAGAGTGGGCGCGGCCGTTAACGCATATCTAAAATAAAATACGTTTCACACCTATCGTTTCGCAACCAATACAATGGCTTATCTTTTGGGGTTCTGTTGGGAAAGAAACCCTTTGACAATGAATTAATATTTAATTCTTTCTTAAGTACTTCAAACATTTAGTTTTTCTACAGCTTTTTATTATGAGTTCATTAAACATACGGTGAATAAGAAGAACACTATTACGCTAAAGCCACAGATATTCCAACCAAAATAAATAGAAAATAAATTGTTTTTACAATCACACTTATCTAGCCCCAATCTAAGCAAAGCTTGTACTATGGCGATTAGATATCAGATAAACATACTTAAATACTTTTATAAACATCCATGACGGAAGTAAAAATGCTCGTGCTCATCACAAGAACATTTACCCTTTGCGGAATTCGAACCCGCAACCGCTGGCTTTGTAGTCCAGATCACGAACCACTACACCAGACGGTCGTATGACAGTATATTTTATAAATATTTTGAAAATCCGATGGCGTATAATTTGTAACATAATATATAATAATATGATGAGTGACATCAGTATTCGTGTACGGATTAATATCATTAGTAAGGCGGTAAGGGAAAACATCGTGTGAAAACGATAATAACACTGGAAGTGCCCCAATAAGGTCTGGATAGGGTTGTGGAGGTCTGAACTGATGACAATCACACCAAATATAATAACAGACTTGCTGCATTTAAGATCGTGGCCCGACTAGAAATGACGGACATGATGCTAGATGCTAGAAGGCTTACTCGTGAAACCCCAAGAGGACGCGTTAGACCGCGTTACAATATTTTCATTGAGTCTTGTTTTGAAAAAAGAAATAATAGAAATCATTTATTTGCTAACTGTGTACAGCACGGGTGCTGGTATGTCATAAAGACATACAAGATAGTATCAACTGTATTATACCTTTAGTAGTAGGCATGCAAAAAACTTAACAAACCTTAGAAATGAAAAAAAAATACAATGTCAATTTTGTTAATATGTCAGTAGTTATTAAATTGTTCAATAAATTCGTTTTTATAATTAATTCAAATTCACTAGTATACTATTATAGAGTCAAAATTAATGAGATTTCGGGTTTCAAAGTAACGAATCAACTATTATATTTGTCAATGTCATATTATATATTTTGAAATTAACTATTTAATTTATTTTCCAATATTTTAATACCTATGAGCTTTGCTGGGCTGAGAAGTTAAAACAACTTTTTTATTAAAAAAAACCGACTTCAAAAACACTAAAAAGCTAAAAATAACTTTTATACAATCATACCAAAGAGTTATTTTTGGAGTTGGTGCAATCAACCACATTCAAACACTGTACGGCTGGCACCGACCTATAATATTTTAGGAGTTCCCTCAATCCGTCATGGATCCCATCATCAGAATTGAATTTTGAAAAACTGGGACCAATCTGGATGTAGGATACATGTATATAATATACATTAAATTATTTTTTTTTCAAATCAGTTCAATAATGGCGGTGTTCCGAGGAAACAAACATTAAGAAAAAAAAAAAACGAATTGAGAACCTCCTCCTTTTTTTGAAGTCGGTTAAAAAGTAGGGCTAAGCACGTCAAGCACGCACCAGATTATTTGTAAGTGAATTTAATTGCAGATATGTGACCAAAAGACAAAGATCTTTCTTTGTCTAATAGCGAGCAATCTATAGTAAAAGCTATATATCGCTCGTTTACTCGTTAACATACCTTAAATTCTCTAACTTACAAAGAGGGAACATGGAACTACACCCAGCGTGCTTGCAATCTTAGTAAAAGCAATAAATCGCTTGTTCATACGTCAACATTATACCTTATTCTCTAACTTACACTAAACCCAGCGTCGTAGGTAGGGTCTGGCCAGGCGGGCAGCTGCCAGGGACACATCCTTCATGTTGGCGCACTTTGCAGCCTAAGAACCGCTGGGGACCATAGAATAAATCTTGGAGTGCAAACTTAAAATCATTCCAAGGGCGCTCAAGCTTCTATTTACGATGCTGACTAAATCTATGTCAGGTACGTAACAAACTTAACCACCATCTTTGTTCTCACATGTCACCTTTTTCTTTAAATCAAAGTTTAGTATTCCACGCTTGCCTCGAAGGCAAAAGCCTTGGCTTTATCGCTAGACGTCATAACGGAGTGTGCTTTCACAGTACGTGTTGATTGGTCGTTACGAGCCACGGTCCTCAAATAAAGCGCTATTTGAGTACGCAAATGGATTCTGATTTATGGATATTATGTGGTAATGTTGTAAGGCTATACTATTTTATAGTCGTGCTGTAAATAAAAATTGCCAGACTCTTTTGCCTGAAATAAGTTAATCTTACTAATAGGTAAACGTATTATAAATATGTTTTTTTGTTAGTTACTAAGCTTCAGCTAAAGCACCACTTTCCTCATTCTTTTTATCTGTCCTCTACCTGAAGGTTGTCTGGAAGAGATTGCTTTTAGCGATAAGACCGCCTAAATTGTGCTTCATTCTGTAAATATAAATTGTAAGTTCTTTGTATGGTGTATAATAAAGAGTATCTATCTATGTATCAATCTATCTGAACGAATTTTGCTAAAGTTTGGCACATAATATATCTTGGGAACGCATGGAGGTACAGAGTTTAAATTAAAACCACTTAATTTTGGTCTATAGTCCCTTGAAGCTGTGAAAAAATCAATCACCGTCTATAATTTAGACTTTAAGCTATTTCTAGTAATAAAGATGCTATGCTTATTACCATTATGTAGATATTGGTCTAGCTTAACAAACAGAACAATATTAATTTCGTTTTTGTCGCGGCTATAAACTCCGTAAGGAGCAATTGTTTGTATGATGACATCTCACTATTGCCCATGTCAGCATCACAAGATAAGTGAAAAAGCCTTGATGATGTTTGATGATGAGATGTTTCGTCGTTATACGTTGTTTTAGCTAGCGTACATTTTCCATGAGTTAATTTTTAACCATGACCGAGCTCTCTGCTGCTTTTTCTCGGCACTAGCTCTAAATTATTAACCGACTTCAAAAAAGGAGGAGGTTATAGAATAGGTAGGCAAAAAAACGGACTTTAAAAGTGCCTCATTTAAGCCATTTGCATAAACAAATTGGTTTTAATAGTTTTTAGCATACAATCTGATTCTAATTTACTTTGTAACCATTTACTATCATAACACATCGATTCTGACTTATGTATGACGAATATCTTACTCCGTGCGAGTAGTCACACTACACTATTAAATCGTAAAGATAATACGAGGCGATAACTGGCACTGATTGGCAAAATCAACAGAACCCTGATTAACACCTAAGCCTAACTAACAGTTAGAACAAATACAACAGTAGATAGTTACTATCTAACATGAATTGACTATGCCTATCAAAGACAGATAACTCAAACTTGAGACTCATTCCATTTAATTACCTTTCTAAGTTGTAAAATAAACTTATATTTTAGTAGGTAGTGTTTAAAACAATATTAGGCAATACATGCTCATTCCAGTTTACCTTTTAGCTTTTAGTTTACAGTTTAGCTTTGGCAAAACTTAAGAAGTTTTTTTTTTTATCATCATCATTTGCATGCCCTGCTCAGGTCAACTGGTAATTACAAAACACGCAGGGTATTTTTATACCTTTATAATGTTTATTTCATTGAAAAGTTTTGGAGATAGTTAAAATTATTTACACATCTTAATAGTAATAGTTAAACCAAATACCATCATGTGTTTTAACTTCTGGTCAAGTTCGTATAATTTAATATCTGCATTTCAATCTGCTTCTGTATTACAAGGAGCCTTGACTGGATTCATAAAGACTGATTTTGATTTTGATATGATTATCTGTGTCCTGTATTTTGATATAGTTTTAGTAATGTTGACCACCCTTCACATGGTAGTCTGAAACTTGTCAGTGAGCATTTCTATCATCTGATAGGTGCTGACCCTTGTACTTATATCATATCTCATTCATTACACTCCGTAACAATAGTAATTGAAGAAATATTTAATAACCTCCAAAAACTGAAAAACCCGCACGCATCGCCTCCTGCAGACCAACAAACGAGGTTTTGGCGTACAGTGTAGAGCTTTTGGTGTATTGTAATGGATAGGGACAGAGGTACTACTGTCTTGCTTATTATTACCTTTTAGAGGTACTACTGTCTTGCTTATTTTTACTTGCTTATTTGGTTTTGTTTGTAGTGTTGTGTTAAGTAAGAATGGAACATCTTATACTTCATCAAACTTTACCACCAGATGACATTAAAGTTAAACAGCAAATTAAACAAAAGAAATAGTTTTGTTCTACCAATATTTAAAAAAAGCTTTTCAATAAGTAAAAGCTACTACTGTTAGCCATTCTAAATAATGGACGGATATAAATAACATTCAAGGAGCAGTGAGTGCAGGATGAATTAATAAGACCACGCATTCTAGTCATTTACATAATCTTGTACTTTATAGTACTCCTTAGACACGGGAGAATATAAAGACAGAAGGTACGACGTGTGAAAGATACATTGAAGAAATAGTTTCAATTCTATTAAAGATTTATTCAGTACTTACTATCCAATAGCCGAGGTTCCGTACGCGTGGAGTTTTTAAAACAAAATTGGTGAGGAGACGGTCATTTCATTAGGGTAAAAAAGTATAGACAACAGATGACGTGCTACCACAAAACATCAAATTTTAACAATTGTTATCGATGTTGGATTTAAAGTTAAAAATCGGTTCAATGACCTTTACCTTTTTGAGTAGGTTGACCTGCCATTGTCTGTACTTATAAGTGACATCTAATATTATAAACAGCTCGTTAATAATACCTAAATACTCGTATTTGCATGCCATCTTATGAGAAATTGTGCTAACTTTGTCATTTGTACAGACAAACCTGCCTTTGCCTGCCTACCTAAAAGTTAAAGGTCATTAAACTGATTTTTAACTTTAAGTCCAACATGTAGAGATGAATATCAATTGAGAAAATATGACGTTTTGCGGTAGGTTGACGAGCTGTGGTCTGTATCATCTCTTGTATGCTTTTCGAGAATTGTTATCAAAATATCCCAAAAAATAAGAATTTCTTTTACGATTAGTGGTCATTGACATTGACTTTATTAACATAATGTTGTAGCAAACCGATGTAACTCATCGGTCTAATAGTTTGGTAGAGTAGGGTTCCCGAATTTGGTTGGACTGTGTAACACTAAAAACCTATGTTATCACTTTAAACGATTAGATTCGTGCTTCTTGCCAACAATGTAAGGTACTTTCCGATTTTGATAAAGTGAGCTTGCTTGTATCAATCAAGGTAATATAGACTTATATATTATTACCAGTGATCAGAGTAGGTAGATTGATTTGATGTACTTTGGTTGTGCTAGCATAATGTGGATATGCCTTTTTTTTTTTCAAAAACTGATACCAAGCGGAATCCCGGAGGCATGTCCATATTAACATCAATGTTTGAGATCATTGACCCCAAGTCAATCTACCTACTCCGATCACTGATTATTACTAGCAAACTCACCATTTACCATATGCCACCTATTATGGCATAAATGTCTGTATCTTTTATATGTATAAAAAAAAACAATTTACATTATATTAAGCCACCAACAAAGTAAACACGCTTTTATTTTTGAGTAGGTAGTTTTTAGTTTTAGGTTAAGTTAGTTTATTTTAAGTTTTGTTTTATTTATTGTTCTTTTTTAAATGAGTGTGTTCTATCTATACAGGGTGTTAGGTAAAAGGTATATCTAGCCGAAACTAGCCTATGTTGACATATGCATATGAATGCTATGGTGAAGTCAGAGATTAGATATCTTTTTTTTTTCATACAAAACATAATTCTCAGAATCCAATTTGTGTTTTTTTTAATTTAGAAAACGATGAGCTGTCATCGTTTTATTCAATAGGATAGTTTCCGGGGTCAAAAAAATATTATTCTATTTAGTCCGCCAGTTAGATTATCAAAAAATATTGGACCCATATTTTGTCTTTCACCAGACAAACATAAAATGACGACGATGAAAAAATGATGAAGATAAAGCGCATCAAAGTAAACACGTGACGTGACGCCTTGCTAAAAAGTGTCGCAAGGCGTGACGTTACGCGGATTTTAACGGGCTATATTTTCATCATTTTTTGTTTGATTGAGAAAAGAAAAAATACGTGTCCAATATTTTCTGTTAATCCAACTGACGGACTAATTAGATTTTTTTAGGAAACTAGCCCATTGCCTGATTTCACCATAGTATTTATATGCATATATGTATATGTTAAGATAGACTAGTTTTGGCTAGATATACCATTTGACATTTGCCTAACAACCTACATAAATAAATTGTTAGCCGAAAAAAAAACTAAAGTTAGAAAGAGTTTTGGTAATGCGGGTCGACTTCGAAGCGCAAGCCGCAAGCTGCGACCGGCAATTGACCACCCATGCTCTAACCATAACATAACAAACCTTACAGAGGCATTTGTTGAAAACAGTTCTAGAATCGATATGAATCGCAAATCTCTAGATTTGAATAGCAAATTCCGCGGCGTACTTCAATCTCGATCCTTCTTCCATATATGGCTTTAATAACACCAGGTCGTGTAACCTTATAACCTAAACTAAAGGTCACGTGTTACTGAGTCAATGCTGCCTAAAGGAAATAAATTTTCCATTGTAAAGCTTTGGCTAAGGTAAGGTTTTAGTTTTTGTAACGTTTCGCAATTAAAACCACTTAACCAAATTGATCTAATTGTTTTCTATAAAAAGTAACGTTGATCATGACTGCGATTTCGAAAAATAGTTGATTCAAAATATTGAAAGTTTTTTCGTAATTTTTCTTTGTAATTGAGCATTATAACTTTAGACAGAATCAGTAACACGTTACATCTCTGTATTATACGCCTCAATGCCTACTACTTACCTAGGTACCTATCTCCTGCTACTACTGCTAATTATGATTGACCCTTACATTATTTGTGATTGCTAGACAAGAAATAGTTTTGAAACATAACATACTAAAAGTAGTAACATTCATAAGTTCTTATTTTTAAGAAATTGTCTAGTGACAGTGCGTATTTTCTTTTCTGCTTGATAACCCTTTGATCCCAAAACTTTCTAGTGCGGTTCCAAAGCCACAGTAACAGATACTGTCACTCGATTACGAAATGCCGTGTGTAAACGCAACCTTACAGGAAATAAATTTCAAGCGCAGTAACGAGCAGCGTTGTTGTGACGCCCACGCGGTACGCCACTATTCTCGATAAATCAGCCCGCGTGAGAACCGTGCGAGTTTGGGACCCCAGTCTAGCGCCAGATGTGTTCAAACTTTTTAGTACCTGCTATCCCACTTCTGGGTTAATGAGACTCCTCTCATCCCACTTCTGAGTAGATTAGACTTTACTTTTACCTATCCAGTGGCAGTCTCCTTGATCCTAAAATAAATAAATAGTTCCAACAATTAAACCAATCTAGCCCCAAACGAATAGTTGGCCAAATTATCATTCCTCAGTAAGGTTTTCTTTACTGATCACTGATAAAAATCTGAACTTCAGGTTAATTAAAGAACAATAGTGTTGAGCACTTAAGCTTTGGTGGTTTACAAAAGTCTGACAGCATTAGAAACACCACCATACACTTTAAAACAAGTCTATCAGATGTAGGTGAAAGAACAGAGATTGGTGATCTTTGGATTCACGTCATTGTAAACAGAAGTAGTGACCGTCAACGTCTATAAGTCGGGATGATGATAATAAGCGTGATGTTTATGGTATATTAACTAAAAACCTTGTTGTCGAGAGAAAACAGTGTAAACTAAAAAAACAGAACATCTTAGGTTTTTCAAACTTAGAATGCGTTAGACCTCTCTCACGTCTAATGTAAATAATAGAAGACTTTGGAGTATGCTTAATTTTTAAAATCGTGTTTAATGATGAAGGCAGACACAACAACTAGAGTTGTAAATTGACGGTCATATGCTATAAGCGTCCGTCATTTATGATAAATGCTCGGTCACATTGGACATTTATTGTCACGATGGTCACATATTTTTTTTAGTATAAACTAAAAAAAAAGAAGAATTCCTCTAAAGTATGTCTTGACAATAAAAACATACAATAAAACATGTAATTTGATCTGGATTTGCTATTTAGCTTGTTCTTGCAGAAAGATAAATTAATTTTAGAAATTTCATTTCGTTATAGATCATCACTACTAAAGCCTGTCTTTCTTATAATAATGCACTTATTTGTGACCAAATTTTTTTTTCATAGTTTGTCAATAGAATTGATTGTGACGTTAGTGATAATAAATGTCCAAAATGTCCGGTCACATTGAGAAAATGTCCAATTTGCTCGGTCATATTGGTCAGACATTTATAACGTGACGGACACTTTACAACTCTAACAACAACACACTGGTTAGTGTGCATGTTAGGTAGACAAAGAGTAAATAAATAAATTAGTTATCAATTCTTCCGACAGCAATCACTCCAGTTATCGCGCCCCAGATTAAGCAGACCTCAGTTGACACTGTGGCGACTGAATAAAGGTAAGACATAAGGTATAAGTTTTAAGACACAGTGTTTGAAGTAAGGCTCACAACAGTTTGACAACCACTGTGTCACATAATCGACGCACTCCCAACTATCGACTTTATGCTTTCGGATTAGGAACGTAATTCTCTACTTTTATCCACGCAGTGTGGGTTCCGGAATGAATTAGGTGGAAACTATCTTTTTATACTGTACCGCAATAAATTTTCGATAGGCTGCGTTGCCAAACCTATTAGCATAGCCGCCCATCGCACAGCCTAAAAAGAACAGATAGTCCATTTAGCGGTAGTGTTCAGAGATCTCACTATTATCTCTAAATGATAATCTCTAAACAGTGCACAGCAGTGTTGTTTTACGTCAAACTTTACAGGTTGTCCCGTTATTCAAGAATAATATCCACATATTCTAGATACATCATGGTGAACAACTTTTGTTCTCAACAACAACATAAATTAATAACGGACTTGAACAGACAAGCTTTTGTAAATATTTATAAAATTGACTTGTCAATGTAATAATTTAACCTAAATAAACTATTTATTATAGGAGATGCTATCTCATGTATATAAAAAGTGCTGAATACTCATAAAAGACGCAAAATCAATTGAGGATAATGTTCCTGATGCATTAAAAAAAACGTAGATCGCTTATTAAAAGTTATCGTATGCTAGCATAGTTATGATCCTGTAGTTGCAAAATATATTTATTATAATCCTCTTTACTTTTTAAAAGCATTTTCTGACCAAGATACAGAGTCTAGCTAGCTCCCTTTGAATGTAGAACTTGACAAACTGTAATTCTATCCTGGCCTCTGTGTAGAGTGAAGTGGCTGGTTGCTCTGACCTGTGGCATTAGTATGCATTTGCTTATCGACTATTTTATTTATGCGCGAACGATAAATTAAATTGTCCGGTTGGATTGTTACATACGGTTTGGCGGTATGTGGTCAGTGAAACAGAAGTAAATCAACTTGTTTGTCTTAGTAATTCGTTACTTGTTTTAAATATAGTTTTTAACAATATTTACTTACATAAAATACCCGTCCCGTTAAAAAGGTAAAAAAGGCACAAACTTACCAACGGATACGTTGTATCTCTAGAAGTACGATAGTGTATAAAATGATTTCTGCCCTCTCATCATAAACTGATTCATTCATATGGAAGGGCCAAAAGTATTTTACATATTTTTTCTGAAACAATGCTAAGCCTTTATGTTACGCATTGTACATTTTTAGTAAGTAACTATTGTATCCTGAGTCGATCACTGTTAAATAAATCCGTCATTCTGCCACCTATATTAAAATTTCATCTAAAAATTTAGAAGCAAAATATTACAGGCAGACATTCAAAATTCACATGATATTTAAAAATCGGAGGATGTCTACCGATACTCGAGTGTCCTCTCCCGGCGTCGAGCCGCACTTCCCCTTGCCGTACTCACGCGTACTCGTGGCGTTCGCGCTGAGTAGGGGAAAGGGGTGCGAAAGGTTCTCTCTAAGAGAGAAAGCACGTTATTTTCTTCTTTTTCTCTTCTTCTTTTTCTACCTGACTCCAATGCCTCAGTTGGTATCGTTTCACAGCACGCTATTTAAACAGTCTTGAAATAAGAAATATTTTAAACAGTCTTCTGCATCTATACCTTTCCCGCCACCGTTTAGGTTAATACAATTAAAAGCATTCACTAATAGTAGGTAAACTGATTTATTTGGCTGTTGTAATACTTAGGTAATAGTCGTTGTAGTAGCAGTAGTTTCATGATTACCATTATTTGGCTATGGCAAATTTAACTTAACTTTAGATAAGTTCTGGATGCCAATTTCTTATTAACTCGTTAACATCCAAGCGGTCTCATGAGACCACATAACAATAGAATTTCTATTGTGTCTCGTTTACGTATGCTTGATCAATTAAGTATTGTCTGCCTACAGTTAAAGTTATACGCTAGCTCAAACGGAAAATTACTACATTTTCCGGACCATTACGAAATAATGAGCTAGTTTCCTAAAAAAAACTAATTAGTCCGTCAGTTAGATTAACAGAAAATATTGGACACGTGTTTTTTCTTTTCTTAATCAAACAAAAAATTATGAAAATACAGCCCGTTAAAGTTCCGCGTAACGTCACACCTTGCGACACTTTTTAGCAAGGCGTGACGTCACGTGTTTACTTTGATGTGCTTTATCTTCGTCATTTTTTGTTTATTTGACAAAAGACAAAATATGGGTCCAATATTTTTTGATAATCTAACTGACGGATTAAATAGAATATTATTTTTTTAACCCAGGAAAATAGCCTATTGTTTCTGGAAAAAAAAATACATTTTATTAAAGAAAACAACTGAAGCACGCATAATGAATCATTAAAAGTATTATACCCCGAGGATCCATCTTTGATTCTCTTCCCCAACTCACAGCGTTCTCACCGACTACTTATGGCGTTCTCACCGAGTATTCACGGCATTCTCACGCGGCCCTCGAAGCGGACCTCTCCGCTTGATCCGAAGATAGTGCATGCTCCTAATTTCGTAGCCACTTCAGCTTTCCCGGTTCCGCGTGTGACGATCTGATAGGTTGGGTAGCAACAAATTTTGTAGGAAAATGTTGTATATTTTTTACCTTAGACTTGTGCTATATATAGTAGTATGAATACATGGAGCACATACCCTATAGAGTAGAAATGTCATATGATTTGTTCGACAAAAATTCCCGCCATTTTTTAATCTGTATCTGTGCTGTTTTTGTATCGGCGAGCGTTTTGTAAGTTGTCATTTCATAGTAAATGTTAGTGAAAAATCACTTACTAGTTTTGGAGAAAGATGGTTTGTAACGCTGCTCTATAGGGTATGTACTCGATGTGTGAATATAATACAGTGTGTCGGCGTGATTTTGAATTGAATTTTGATTTGAATACCCATGCGTAATTACGGCCTTCTGGTACTAATAGTCTCTAAGCTAAACCCTGGACGGACAGATAGACGGACGAACGGATATAGCGAAACTATAAGGGTTCCGTTTTCACTACGGAAATTTAAGAAAGATAATAATTATCTGTTACTTCAGACAACTCAAAATCGCTTCAATTTGTTTTTCACTGATGAGGCTTTAGACTCATAAGTGTTATTTATGCGTAATAATCATAACTAAAATTATATTTATTCACCATATCGCAAGCTTAGCCGTCAAGCTTGCCAGTTTTTCACGAAAAACAGTGTTTCGGTTCCTCCCACTAATTGAGGTTGTCTCTGATGCGAGGTCACGCGCGCGCCTGACTCCGCACTCATCGCACGAGCGAACTGAAGAGGGCAGAGACAATAGAAGCGGCTTTAATTTGGAGGCTACACTCTTATACTCAGATTTTTTATTCCAGATCTTAAATATAAACAAAGACAAAAATTAAGAATTCGATTTTAGTTTACTTTAAACAGAGCGAGTGGGATTGGAGTGGGAGCTCAGTGGTCGTTTCCACTTAACTTGCGAGTCGTGAGTGTGAACCAGAAATCTCAAGAATTTTCGGAATCTACGAGTGTGTCCGTTTTTTTTATATTACTTTAAATGTTTTAGTGAGGGAAAACCTGCTCATTCAGACTACACTAGATTCTAATAGTCTGGGTAGTATCTTAAGGTTTTGTAGGTTATAAGGAAACAGCTAGTGTAAAAAGAATATAACAAGACGCGGAGTCTAAGAGTATAGGAGTAAGGATTAGAATCATAGTCAAACATACTCCGCCTAGGTAAATAAATACTCTTTATCTTTTCTTTCACTATTTTGTTATTAATTTCTTAACCCTATGCCTGCCTCGAAAAATTTTTCTTATTGTTTTCCATTGATTTTCCGGTCTACCGTGGGTAAGTGGCATGCACGCAAAGGGCTAAACTACCTGATCGTTTAACATATTACCTTACCAAAGATTCTAACCCTGGTGTTATTCAAAACTCGACGGAATTTTCAATTTAAAAGAATACCTAGTGACGAATTTTCAACCCGCAAATAAAGCATTACTTCAGTCATGTAATATGTAACTCATCCCCCACCCGAGGGGCCGAAGGGTTACACTACCCCAGCGAGAATTTAAAAAGTATAGCCGTAATTTCTACGGATTAAGGTTCTAATTCGGATATTTTTACTAAGGCTGGTTGTACACAAGAATACTTCAAGTTTTTCTTCCCGTGCGATGCGCTCGTAATCCTCCATCACACGGCTTGAGATATGCTTACAACTTAACTTATTTCTTATGTCTATTAGCATAGAGTCTAAAATACGATTTTTGTGTTCACTTAAAGGGATATTGCAGATTTGTGAGGTAAAACGATGGCAAATTGCTGTCGAAACAGATGAATAATGAATTCCGGTAGAAAAGATTTTGTTGAAAAGCAGGGTGTGAGGCGATAAGATTTGTAATGATACGACGTGTTAATGAATAAGTAAGATATATTTATTTGCTCCTTAAGTAAGGATCAGTAGAAACCTCAAAACGGGTAATCAGTTATCATTATACTAATAAACTATTAGCTTCTTACGAATATTAGTTTATTTATTTATTTAGATAATCTAGGGGGCGGAAATAGACAACAAATTTCATCGTTATCATCAATATTTCAGCCACAAAACCTCCACTGCTGAACAAAGGCCTCCTCCAATGACTTCCAGATTGGCTGGTTATAATCGGCCTGTACCTAGGGGCTTCCTGTAACCTTTACCAGGTTGTCTGTCCACCTTGTGGTGGACGTCCTACTCTGCGGTTTCTGGTACGTGGCTTCCATTTTAGAACCTTTCTGCCTCATAGGCCGTCAGCTCAACAACAACTTTATTAAGGGAGAAACATCGAAATTATGAAAAAATATTTAGATGCTCCATACAAACAAACGCAACAACATAAAATTTGACGACCTCCGTAGCTGAGAGGCGAGCATACCGGACTTTTGTAGCTATCTCTGAGCAATATCGGTCGGTCAATAACTTTTCTATATTGTCTCGGGTTCGGGTGTCGTGGTACTGTCATTGTTTCTGATTTCTGTAACACAAGTGCTTTAGCTACATTCCATAGAATCAGAGCAATGTATGTGATGTTGTCTTATATTTATTTATAAAAAAATTATTAAAAAGATGCTGAATATACATCAAATTTGACTAAGGAGCCAACCGACTCCATACTGAGGAGTATGGAGTCAAATTTGATGATTATAAAATTTGATGTCTATCTGCTTACGTAATTTAAGGAGTGTCTTATTGTTTGTACATCATATAGGTAAACTCTTTATTGTACATCATACAAAGGAGTTACAATAAAATTGATGTTTACAGATTTTTTTTACAATTTAAGACTATTTTAGAAAATGTAATCAGCTGCTGATTTTCTCGCAAAGATTTTATACCTCCCGCGCTTTTCTCCAACCTGCGGTCAACCCTAAGTAAACATTTGAACAGGAAAGTCTCTGCAAACTTAACGGATTCACATTAAAACCGCCTGGCTTGCAGTCTTTATGGTTGCTTGCATTTTTGAGCAGCGCAAATGAGAGGCCGGTCACCAACAGCGGGTAAGCAAGCAATTTCTTTGTTTTTGACTACTTCTGAGACCAATTTAACCGGACCTCCCACACTTCCCGCGTCACTTAAAACTTCATACCCGAAAAAATACCCCACACGCTATCAGGGAGTTCTCTATTAAATGGTCTGAAACAGAACACGGGGTACAGCGAAACAACTTAAAAAGAAAAATTTTATGCACCGAAAAAGAAAATCGCGAATGGGAAATGGTAGGAGGCAGACTAGCTTACACACGATGTGTGTAGACTTCCCTAAAAATACAAGAGGTGTACTCATAAGAGAATCGTGTTATTCCTCGTGTTATCAATCAATCATCAACCAATTAATCACATCTTCAATCAATTAAAATATACAATACAAAAATAGCTGGTTAGTTAGCAAAATTAGTTTTAAAGTCTTAAAAGAGATGATAATTTACTTTCAAGAAATAACACAATTTCATAATAAGCACTATTCGAATCTAGCGTTCAAAGTATCAAAAATATTATTTTAAAAGTATATAAGTCGTATCAAGATATCAAATCACGATGTTTAAAACCAGAGGTGGTTTTTTTACACTATGTGAAGTTACAATTAAATCTTAAAATCTTGTCTCTAAATAATTATATTTTGTGATTTTGCTGTTGTAGTCAGAAACTAAATACTTCCTATTTCCTAATTGAGGGCGCAGTCATGAGTTTCTGTTGTCGTCGTGATCTTCAAGGGCCATATTGTGACTGAGGGTTATACCAAGCGCCGAGACACGGTGACGGCGTTCGAGGGCGCTCTTATCTTTTTATTGTAGAGGCGTGCCACAAGGACCTGTTTTAGGACCTGTACTATTGATATATAGTTTTTATAATGTTAGTTAATATATCACAGAATTTTGATCTTGTATTATTCTCGTGTCATAATTTTAAATTAAAAATGATTTACTAAACTATAATTTTGACCTGAATAGAAAAGTCTGCTGTAAAACCCTAATACCTGCGGCAGAAGCCGACCTACATTATGACATTCGGCAGCAACATGGCGTAAATTTGATGCATGTGGCAGTGGATTTACAGGATTATAAGGTTAAAAAAAGGCCGATGGCAAAAGATGAATGCACTAAGGGCTTCTATATAAAACCTAAAATATGTAATGTAAAGCTATAGGTAAAAAACCTGAAATACGATCAAAAAATCCTTTATCTTTACTGTTTTCTGTGCAGCGTGTTGTGTTAGAATTGCACCGTCTCACACTTTCCTTTAACGACGATCCGACCATTAGATGTTATCTTTCAAACAGAAGCTTAACAGTAGCATTCTTTTACGCCCATTACTCCTTAAAAGGCAAAGCGCAAACAGTAGTAGGCATTAAAAACCTACACGCAATTATTCCGTTCTTCTGGGCTACCTAATTTTGCATAATGGTGATAAATTTAAATACTAGCACTGACTTGTAGTTTGCTGACGAGAATTTTGTAGGTATTATGTTTTTTGATTAACAAATATGCAGCGTAGTAAATATAAATATAAAATGTATTTGCTTGACAAAACATAGTTTTGTTGACATAACATTTTTACTAATGTGACCAACATTAAAAATAGCGTTCAAAATGATGGTCTATTTCTACTATCGTCAACAGTTGCGTAAGGACGTGGATTTGTTGAAAAAATACTTTTTCTATTAAAGGTTATCATCGAAATCGCATTATTGTTTTGTTTACAGCAGATGACATTTTAGTTGCTTTCAATGGTTAGTGATGTTCAGCTGAATGAGCAATAATCATAATACTTTTATGATTTTCATAAATAGGCATATAACCTATATTAATAGGCAATATTCCAATAGGCAATGCAGAATTAAGTACACATGTTTTTTTGAAAATAAGTTAAAAAACCTCATTATTGATTGTAGCCACAACGAAACGATATAACAATATAAAATAAATAATAAGTAATTAAGTAGGTAGTAAGTAATTAATAAGTAATAACCTATGTAAAATAAATATAGGTTACAGTACTTTAGGTCGTATTATTATTAAATTTTAGGCTTTACTTTAAATTTCAATTGTGTCAGATGTTGAAATATACTGGTCAGAACGTTCAGCTAATAAATCGATAAATTGGATTAGGATGCAAAATATAAATTAGGTAATTTATTATTAAACATACATTATAAAACATTTTTTTTGCAATTGAATTATCAAAAACTAAATTCTGGGTTTTATTCAGACTTCAGTATCAATTATTAGATATAAATAAATAAATAAATGTCAGGTGCATATAAACCTCTAAGGGCTGAATTTTCAATAGCTAGATAACTTTTATATAAAGAATAAGTTTGACATTTGACAGTATTTGTATAGAAATTGTGTCAAAACGTCAATTTTATTCGACGGATGAAGTTATCTGGCGTTTGAAAAATCGGCCCCTAATCTTATTTCACCATCAAAAGTAACGTTTGATTGAAAATCCAAGTCCTCAACATCATTTGACAAAAGCCAAAATAGTTAAAAGTCAAACGTTTATTCGTATCGCATCTCCAAACTCTAACGACAAGAGCCAGAGAGTCGTCACATAAGATTTTCATGGCGTCAAACAAAGCGGATGTTTCACAAAAGAACCGAAACGACGGACCTCAGACGTCTGGAAACAGAACAAAACTGAATGATGACGGCGACATAATGACGAAAAACTCCTTTTGAAAGATTCTTGAATACCAGTGTAAGCGAAGCGAATGGCAAGCAGAAACTGCCTACTGTGAGTTACCGGTGAAAGTCATGTGATGATGCATCTTTTCATAAAGAATCTGCGTATTCCATTGCCTTTCAAAATGAGAAATTCCAATGAGCAGGCACCCACTGCAGTTAAATGTGTTTGTTTAGACTTTGAAGCTCACGTATGCAGTTTAATATCACATAGGCTAACGGTGGTGATTAAACTAAAGATGGACCGGGACTTCTTTTAATTATGACATGCATTAAAAAATAGAAATACTTTTTCATATTTTCATTTGCAAAAAAATTCATAAAATCACAAGTGGTATTTTTACATCTCCTTATTTCAATTTTCATAAAATACACTTTATGGTCTTGAAGTAATGACTGTGAAACTGTACTGAAGATACTTTTAAGACGGGATTTTATAGAATACTACCTTCCAAAAAAAAAAAACACAAACACCAGGCTTACCAGCTAGTTTTAAACAATGGTATATGGTCTACTTTTAAACATCTATCACTACGCTTTGTTACAATCTGCGACATGTTTTAATCGAGAAGATACAAGATCCCATCTATACGGCTTTGCTCGGTCCTAAAAACAAAGCCATCGTACATCTTTCACTGTGTTACCATCTCAGCAATCCTACAGGCTTGTTTTAATTTTTGCCTCATTCGCGCAGAAACTCATGCCTCGGAACATTTTTAAAAGGCTTTTCAGACGATACTTCAGGCAAATAACCAACGTATGTTGACTGTGTAATTAGGGTTGCTGGCAGATTAAATTTACATCATGCGAATGTTATAAATAAATTACGCTGTTTGTACTGGACGGCGCTTTTCTTGTCTGTGGAAACCTGAATTCTCTTTGCTAATTAACTAATTATAAAACGACGTTTATTCATTTAGGAGTCTGTATTTTTTAGTATTTAACGTGAAAAGGTCAAAGGAAAATCTTTAAATTGTGGACAGAAGTTAAAATTTTCCTCTAGATTACTAACACAAATGTCGTGTCACTTTTTTTCCGGAAGATTTGGATTACTTAATAGCAAAATTTAAATTTATTAAGTGTAAAAATTTGGTATCTAATTTATAATTAAAATTAAATAGAGCCACATGGCCCTTGTTGCAATTTTAACTAACGAAATGCATTCTCTTCCCGTAATACTACATATAAAAAAGCGGCCAAGTGCGAGACGGACTCGCCCATGAAGGGTTCCGTAGCAGCAAGTAACATGGTATAAAAGTTCTTGTAGTTCGTTGTAACTTTGATCGATGTTTTAATAGTGTAAATTGCGGTTTACGATTTATGACGTATTAAAAAAAACTACTTACTAGATCTCGTTCAAACCAATTTTCGGTGGAAGTTTGCATGGTAATGTACATCATATATTTTTTTTAGTTTTATCAGTATCTTATTTTAGAAGTTACCGGGGGGGGGGGGGGGGGACACATTTTACCACTTTGGAAATGTCTCTCGCGCAAACTATTCAGTTTAGAAAAAAAAGATATTAAAAACCTCAATTTCATATTTGAAGACCTATCCATAGATACCTCACACGTATGGGTTTGATGAAAATATCATTTTTGAGTTTTAGTTCTAAGTATGGGGACCCCCAAATTTTTTTTTTCTATTTTTGTGTGAAAATTTTAATGCGGTTTACAGAATACATTTACTTACCAAGTTTCAACAGTATAGTTCTTAAAGTTTCGGAAAAAAGTGGCTGTGACATACGGAGGGACAGACAGACAGACAGACAGACATGACGAATCCATAAGGGTTCCGTTTTTGCCATTTGGCTACGGAACCCTAAAAAACATAAAATAAAAAGGATTTTAAATTTTCAATATCATAAAAAATAAACATCCGAGTTGTATAAGAGAGAGACAGAGAGAGTGAGACAGAAAAGCAACAATGCAACAAAACTCAAATAAGCTAGCATTTATTCCGAATTACGATTTTGGTTCTAAGCAAGGTGTTTCGAATTTTATGTTTTTTTAATTTTTATTTCGAACTTTTTATGCTTATTGTTGCTTGTTTATATGTTTGTTGTAACCTATTAATGATGTAGATAAACAGCTTAAGGGATGAGGGATGGAGCCGTCTGTTATTTTACACTAGCTGTTGCCCGCGACTTCGTTCGCGTGGTCTATAATTTATTCATAAAGGATTTTCTGCGCAACTTTATTATTATCGCATTTATAATATTAGTAGGAAGTAGGATAGCTTTTAGCCCGCGACTTCGTCTGCGTTGACTTTACCCGGATACATTTCTTGGCTTGACTGTCCCATTCAGAGGCATTGGACTCGAATGCATGTGGGTGGGACATTCAAGTTCCTAAACTGTAATTGACTGCTCTCATCCTGGCAGATTTTAGGATAATCTGGTTTTAATTATTTTATTTTATTATTATTTTTACTAACATAATATAAGTAGATTACTAACAAATATGTATGGATGATTATCTGGAATAAACATTGATTTTATTATTATTCATCACACAAACATTTGCCCCTTGCGGGATTCGAACCCACAACCGCTGGCTTTGTAGTCCGGAGCGCGAACCACAACACTAGACGGTCGTCTATAAAAATTATCCTATGTGTTCATCCAGGCCATGGTTTATCTGTATGCCAAGTTTCATTAAAATCAATTCAGTAGTGTTTGCGTGAAAGAGTAACATACATCCATCCATACTCACAAACTTTTGTAATTATAATATTAGTAGGATTGTGTGTACTTCTAGCAGCTCTGTATGTAGGTGTGTCCAGTTATTATAAAAATAAACACGATACTGTGGTCCTTACCTGTATTTTCCTAGTTTGCCAATTTCATTATGTTTTACTTCGCGTGTTCCAACATAGCCGGTGTTTATGCATTTTAATGAATATAGCCCAGTAAGAAAACTAAGTAAAATTCCGTTGTATTATAATATTCTTAGATCACACAAAACGTGCACTAGACGGGAATCGATCCGGCCAACACCGCGGGTGTTGGGAAGGGCTATTGTCTGCCACTACTCAAGTACAATGGAGAAATCGATTACTCTCATATTCGGTGTTTGGGCGCCGCACAAAAGAGTTTTTATTCAAATAAGGTTGTTTGATGGGTGGATTATTTTGACGATCACTTTTTTGTTTGCCAGAACTTAGATATTTGTGGGAAAGCGTTTTTTTATTTATAATTTGTTGCACAGACAAAAAATAATACCGGACTTGCTAAGAGCATTATTTACCCAAACAATTAGCCCAGACAGAGATGGTACAGTCAATATCAAAAGTACCTTAGTATCTGAATTTTCTAAAAGAATCTCATTTCAAAATTAAAATAATTGTAATAAATACTTAGTTAAATAAAAAAAACTTAAAAAAAAGTCAAATAAAGTTATATTAACACTTGGAAGAGTCAGTACTTTTGAAAAGACTTTTTGATTACCTACTTTTAATGCTGACTGTACAAGTGATGCCGTAATAAAAGAGAATTACAGAAAATTTATTAAAATTGAACGTTCTTAATTACAATATAACGTTACTTGAGTTAGCATTATCATACTTTAGCAAGCTTTTTGACTACAGGTAATTTTATCTTTGTAATTGATTGTATTAAAAAAATGTTTTCTTTTTTTCAGATATTTCAACTGAAGCTGAGCTCAAGAATACACTACTTACTTACATGGGTTAAAGTTTTAGTCCGTTGTAAATAAAAATTGTGGAAATAAAAAATGTATATTCTCTTGAGATTCTGTATTTTTCGAGATGAAAGTAGGTACGGGTATGATGGGATGGGATGGGTCGAGATATGATGTCAATAGTGAACTTATCAAACATATAAAGTTTCAGTGGCATAGCTCTTATACTTGAGATATTATTACGGGTATCTATATATATACTTAAGGCGCAGGAACGGCACGGGAAAGGCCGCTTCTTTTGTACATAACGCCCGCGCGTGCAGCTCATTTTGTCTAGGCCATGTCAATGGACTCGTAAATTGACTTGGCCTTTGTTGCTCGAAGTAACAAATCCGAAAACTTTAAATCCCAGCCTAGGTTTATTCCTGCAAACCTGTAAATGAAACCAACTACTCTGTAGCAGTAGTTACTGTAGTTAGTAAAAATAAAGTTTTGTAAAAAAACTAAAAACTAAAAATTTAGGGGCACGGTAGTGCCCCGCCAAGACGAGCTAAGCAAAGCGCCTTGCGCTATATACTTAATTATACTCTTTCTCAAAGCGCTCAGTCGTTTTTTGGAACTCTCGTTACTTAGGTTTGGATTATACTCATCATCATCATCATTTCAGCCATAATACGTCCACTGCTGAACAGAGGCCTCCCCCAATGACTTATCATCAGGGGGATTGCCAATACTTGCCACGCTTGGCAGGCGGGTTGGCGAGCGCAGTTTTTTATAAGATTTCGCACGAAGACGCTGCTGCCCGTCTCGTACTACAGGAATTAGTCGCCTCTTACGACACGCCTCCTGTTGGCGGCGGGGAAGTGTATTCTTTACGTTATTATACTATATAAACAAAATTCTCGAGATATGATGTCAATAGTGAACTTATCAAACATATAAAGTTTCAGTGGCATATCTCTAATACTTGAGATGATATTGATATCATAAAAAAAAAACGATTTTTCACTGACTTAATGATGATCATCAAAATTCTTAAGGTACTTTCTATAGGAAGGACTTCAGTCCTAGAAAGCTGAAGTTTAGTATGTAAGCTAGGATTAATACACAAACAACAACAAAAATCTGAAACTCGGAACTTTTAGACTCCCACCCCTTTAACTAGGGGATGGAAGTTTGTATGAGACTCGCAAATTTTTATTAGGTCGAGAAAATTTATATAGGAAATAAGTCCTTGTTATAAACAAAGAAATATGTACATATTTCAGAGTTTTTACTAAATTACCGTAAAAACGAAATAAAAAATATATTGTCATAAGCAACTTTATCGATTCCCACAAACTTCTGATACTAATAATATACGTAATCAGCCATTTATGTTGAAATACATCACCATCAAAAGTCAAAGTCAAAGTCAAAAATCATTTATTCAATTTAGGACAGAAAGTTGCCACTTAAGAACGTTAAAAATAACATTATTGGCCCATATGGGGCCAGAACATGTCTCCTAATTTTTTGGGCCCTACAAGCGCTTCGAGACAAGACACAGACAATCTGGCAAGTGCTGAGAAGAAACGCCGGAACAAACTGAGTCACCACTAGCTGCCACAAAAAAAACAAACAATATAAACAGATAGGTACATCAGTTTAGTGCAGGCTTGACTGACCATACATTCGATAACATTGTAAGGTATATTATTTAAAAAAATAATACAATTCCCGTCAAAATTTAAAATAAAATAAAATTCAAATTCAAAATCAGATTTTGGAAGTCCACTGCTGCACCCCCATAGAAAGACCCTGCGAGCGGTTTTAAATACCTACATGTAGTGTGACTTACTCGTAGTTAAAATACACGCAGTTCAGGAATAGACCGGTAATTTGTTAAGAATGCGTATACCTTTTTTGAACTGGTATTACAATGTTATCATCTATGTAAAGACCTACAGCCATCATACAGTCTCTCCTTAGAAATATCATAAAACCCTATCGAGCGTGCAACTTTTTACCTCCTTGGAGTAGCAATTATTCAACCCTTGGTGGTCCGTCCAGGCTTTACTTACAGTTAACATCAATCACTAGAAAAACATTCAGGGTTCCCTAGACAAATAGTAAAAGCTGTCTTGCTGTTGTCAGGTTTATGCAATAAATGATAATTATATTTTTACTTTTATCAGGCATGTAGAATTTATGTACTTGGCACCACCTTTCCCTTTCTCTATTTAGTTGTTTTCTATCTAAAGGTTGCTATAAGATCCCTATAATCTATTGACGACCGTATGGTGTAGTGGTTCGCGCTCCGGACTACAAAGCCAGCGGTTGCGGGTTCAATCCCAAGGGGCAAATGTTTGTGTGATGAGCACGAGCATTTGTACCTAAGTCATGGATGTTTACAAAAGTATTTAAATATGTTTATTCGTTATCTATTCACCATAGCACAAGTTTGGGGTTAGATAATTGGTGTGATAGTGAGACCAATTTATTTATATAAATATTGTTCAAGTTTTGCCTAGTGTCCGGCTGGTGTCCACCAGCTCAGTATGATATATTGACAACAGAATCAACAGAACACCGTTTGTGTGGCCCGACTCTAGCTTTGCCAGTTTTCCATCAATGCAGCCATCTTTATAAGCTACTACTAGTCTACAAATAAGCCTGAGCAGTCTAATAACGTGCACAACAAAGCATTTGACGGGTTTTTCATAACGAGAAGTGTCAGTTTCCTTACTAGAGTTCTCAAGCATCCAACCATGAAATGCCGTGGCAGAACTGTGCAGCCCATTAATTATATACGTCCATACAAGGGACCTAGAGCTTCGCTACTGTCTTGAGGACTAAGCAAAGTAGAAAGAGCAGCGTTAACAAACGAAAATGAACTTAAAAATAATACCAGTAGAATACAGAACAGTTTGACATTGGGTTTGATGACAGCCACACACGAATGATCGTCGTGGGAAAAGACTACACTGACATGCTAACTGTACACATAACTTTCACTAATCAATTGTAAACCTAATATGATTGAAGATACGGTTTAGTTTCGGTGGTGGTTTTAGCGTGTCATCCGACAATTAATTGGAAAGTAGTATTTGCAAACACAACTCGCAATTTGGAGTCAACCACAAACCGAACTTTCTTGTAATGGTCGAAAAGTTGCGTGGGTAATTAGTATGTACGAAGTATGCGTTTAAGAACGGTTAAAATTAACAAGCGTTCTGTTTGCATTTCCTAATTAATACACGCAAAAGTAACTCCACAATGATTATTGCTTAAGTGATGGTTAACGGTTTCCTTAGGGATGATATAATTACTTAATTTAAGTTAAAATAACTTCCGTCACTAAGTAGGTTCAATTTCCTGCGAGTTTGAGTAGGGGGCCCATGCTCTCATAGCAGTATTACTTTAGCCTTGTTTTGTTTTCTTCTGTATAGAGTTTCACGTAAAAGTTACACAGATAATGCAGTATCACCGTTATGCGTTTATGGTAGGGAATGGGGATGCTGGGCTTAGTAAATCCGTTAGAAGGACGAAGGGCACTGATACAGCCTAAAGCAGGTGGTTGAATAACGTTAAAAATCAAGTATCGTTTATCATACCAAGATTACGGTAATAGCAAAGGTATCGTTATGTTTGGTAACGATACTTGGCCGGCCTTTTACCGGTAAACTGACTTAATTTTATTGATTTTATCCGTAAATGGTAACGTTACCAAATGAATACTATAATTGCTGTCATTAACGTCATTATTTTTCACCTTTTTCTTTCGAGGAGCAGCCAAGGTAATCAAGACTGCCTGTATTATCGTTAAAATTTTACTTAACGATACTTATAGTGTGAATTTGGTAACGTTAACAAGCCCTGGCCTAAGGGCACATTTGACGCCGGAGAATAAGCAAGGGAATAGTCCGTAGAAGCCTCTGCTGGGGCACATGTGATTAGATGACTGACCCGAAAAAATGAGCCATAATAACATAGAATACCATTAGTATTAAAAGGCTTGCATTTAGAAAACACGCCGTTTTAACGACGACGACCTTCTCGCATAGAACTCGCAGTTATTCGCACGTTGACTGGGTCAGTAGGTAAACCGTAGTTAGGTATGTACCTATATTCGCGGTTCTGCCTTGCCCTGCGATCTACAAAAGTACTGCCCGACGAAAGGTCGAATAATAAGTAGCTAAAGCACTTGAGTTATAGAAATCAGAAACAACGACGGTACCATAACTCCCAGATCTGAGACAACACAGAAAAGTTTTTATTTACATTGACCGTCCAGGTATCGAACCCAGGACCTCAGAGATAGCGACATCAAGTCCGGTATGCTCGCCCTGTCGGCTACGGAGGTCGTTGCCGCAAACATTGCCCCTTGCGGGATTCAAATCCAAAAACCCAGGCATTGTATTCCAGAACGCAAGGCACTAGACCATATTATGGCCGTATATTCAGCAAACGTCTATCTCTAGGCTGATGATGATAATGATGAAAGAGAATACAATTTCTATCTCATTTTAGTGGCACCACCTAGTGGCACGCTAACCACGGTGTAGGTATTAACGGTATAGGTATAAACGAGTATTTAACTCCTCTAGGCCCTCGATAACGTGCATCAAGCTCCAAGAGATGAGGTATTTCACAATGCTGGCCTCACACCGCAATAGTCTGTTATTAGGTCCAACTGGTAACATTTGCACCGAACTGCATCCTGCATCCGCACATTACAAACAGTGCACAGTAAGATGCAACGTAATTGATGCTTATTGCGTGTTTTACTTACCGCAGCGGAAAACGCGGTAAGTGTTGACCGACATCTGACGTAACAAAATGCACTTCATCTTAGCCCGTACTAAGAGGTAATTGAAATGAAAACAGTTGTCAATTTTGACGTAAAGCTAGTAAGTGCATTTTTGATTGATGCAAAATCAATCGATGATGATGATTGATGACTCGGCGTTGAAAAAACAGTGTTATTAAAATGCATATTAACTAACGCGAGCGGTCGCTTTGGAGTTGAGAGCTGTACGCTTCGTATGAAAATTAGTTTAAACTCAAACGCCATTTTTTTCAAAAGATGAGAAAATCTAACATCAACAATTTTAAGTAATGTTATTTTCTTAATTGACGTCTTGGTACTAATTTTTTGGTGGAGTTATAACAAAACAAAAAAGTCTCTGGTAGTAAATTTAATTCTTAAGTATGCAAACATTGTTGATTAAATTTTGTGTGGCTAGTAAAATAAAACCAGGACTTATTGAAGTTCCAATGGGCTAGTTTCCTAAAAAAAACTTATCTATCAGAAAATATTGGACACGTATTTTTTCTTTTCTCATTCAAACAAAATGTGATGAAGATATAGCCCATTAAAGTTCCGCGTAACGTCACGCCTTGCGACACTTTTTAGCAAGGCGTGACATCACGTGCTCACTTTGATACGCTTTATCTTTGTACTTTTTTGTTTGATTGACAAACGACGAAATACGGGTTTAATATTTTTTGCTAATCTAAATAGAATAATATTTTTTGACCCAGAGAACTAGCCTTAACTAGTCTAGGAAAACGTGGCCTCTCACAATGGGCCTCAAAAGAAAGCTCCAGATCGAACAGCTTGCTATGGAAAGGGCTATGCTCGGTGTTACTTTGCGAGATCGAATCAGAAATAAAGAAATCCGTAAACGAACGAACTGAGATAGCCCAACGGATTAGCAAGCTGAAGTGGCAGTGGGCGGGCCAAATAACTGACGGCCGATGGAGCAGAAAGGTTCTTGAATGGGGACCACGTCCCGGCGCATCCCTAGTATTTACTGTCCGTATCGAAAAAAAATAAGTTTAACAAAAAAAACTTAATCTATCAGTTGCAAGTCAACCCCACAAGCCACGCATTCACGGCGTTACTAGTCGTGCTAATGCTGCAAGATTTGTAGCAGTCGTAATTGGCGCGCTAGCGGCCTGCGATTGTTTCTACGAAAGCCCTGGACTCCGCTTCGCAGAATCAGGCCTAAGGGCTAAGACACACTAGAGTGTACGAGAAAAAACTTGTGCAAACTTCAATTAGATAACATTGTTGTTGACTACAAAGCCAGCGGTTGCGGGTTCGAATCCCGCAAGGGGCAAATGTTTGTGTGATGAGCACGAGTATTTGTACCTAAGTCATGGATGTTTGTTTAGGTATTTAAATATGTTTATCTGTTATCTAGTCGCCATAGTACAAGCTTTGCTAAGTTTGGGGCTAGATAATTGGTATGATTGTGAAAACAATTATTATTTTATTTTATTATCTTTATTGTAGCTAGCAATATTTTTTTACGTTGGCAATTATAGGATATTATTATCGTTACAGAGTTTGTTAATAAAATTACGAAAATAGCTGCTTAAGTAGTTCAAATACAATTTTTTTCTGGGTTTGACAATGAAATCTCAGTTAAGATTTAGATAAAAAGTACCTATGCTGTGGTAGAAGCGTTTAGTTATCTCACTCAATTATTCCTTAACTATACAAGATAATGGAAAACGAATTACTGATATTAAAAGGTTTTCAAAGACTATGTCGAGAACAGAGCGAAGTTAAGAAGAAAAATATGGAAGCATGACCCCATCACCATGTGAGATACATAGCCAGGAAAATAGAGAGAGAGAGAATTAGAGAACTACTGATATTGATGAGTTCTTTTTTTAATTTTCCTTATTTGAGTAGAAGAATCACTTTTCGAATCAGACAAGTTTATTACACCCTTTAAATGGGTGATGCTACTGACCATCGCATACCGTAATTAGAAAAAAGGATCATCATCATCATCATTTCAGCCATAGGACGTCCACTGCTGAACATAGGCCTCCCCCAGTGACTTCCAGATTGGCCGGTTGAAAGCGGCCCGCATCCAGCGGCTTCCTGCAACCGTTACCAGGTCGTCTGTCCACCTTGTAGGTGGACGTCCTACGCTGCGCTTGCCGGTACGTGGCCTCCATTCCAGAACCTTTCTGCCCCATCGGCCGTCAGTTCTACGTGCTATGTGCCCCGCCCACTGCGACTTCAGCTTGCTTATCCGTTGGGCTATGTCAGCAACTTTTGTTTGTTTACGAATCTCCTCATTCCTGATTCGATCTCGCAAAGAAACGCCGAGCATAGCCCTTTCCATAGCACGCTGTGCAACCTTGAGCTTTCTTATGAGGCCCATAGTGAGAGGCCACGTTTCAGTTCCATATGTCATCACTGGTAACACACACTGGTTGTAGACTTTCGTCTTTAGGCACTGAGGTATTTTGGACGAGAAGACGTTACGTAAGAAAAAAATATGTTTTTTTTTAACTACTTTTACTTCATCATTTCAGCCATTAGACTGCTAAACAGAGGCCTCCCAGTGACTTTCAAACTGGGTTCACGACGTGTGTTCGAAACACTTCATCGAAAATTGGTACGTCGACAACCTTATACCGATGCTTTCATAGCGCGATAGCTTGTATCTGCAAAGGTTTTTCTGTTTGACGTATCTGAACATCGAACACCTTACTTCGGTACCTTGTTTCTCCAACTATTACGCAGAAACAAGCCATCGCACTATGAAAGCTTCGCTTCGGTATAAGGTTGTCGATGTATCAATTTTTGAAGAAAGGTGTTTCGAACACACGTAGGGAACCCATTAGACGGGTTAATGTTTAAAACAGGGGCACGCCAAGTTCTTAAATATAAATTATTATTTCACAGCGGCCCTAATTTGCAATCACTTAAGTTAATCACTTTTCAGTGTACACCTGGCTTAAAAAGAAGCATTTTATTTAAGGTACTTAAATGACGTCTTCCAAAGAAGTCATAGAAGTAAATTACTAGTTCAAATAAACATCTGTTTGGGTACAGTTCGTCTTTTATTAACTCATCTTCTTGGGAATAGATCACATCTACCTAAATTATGTTTACTTTATTAGTTTACTTTAGTAATTATAAATATAGTCCGTTTTTCTTAGCTTGTTGTTGTATTTTATATACATTACTTTTTAACGAAATTATTAATTTAATAATAATAGACACAAAAATAATATCCTACTATTATAATCAATCATTTAACACAAATTCCTTCATAACTTTAGTTGATTTCATACACTGATATTTTCAACCGACTTCAAAAAAGGAGAAGGTTCTCCATTCGACTGTATGTTGTTTTTTTTGTATGTATGTTACGCGAAAATTGTACCCCTTAGGGTGGAATAAAAGAGGATGAAATCTTTCTTTTCAACACTAAAAAGCTAAAAATAATATTAATACATAAGTACCTAATCAGTTACTTTTGGAGTCGGTGGTTGATCAGAGTTTGAATGTTTTCATTATACCGACTTGACCGAGTTCGGGTGACCTCACCAATATCTAAAAACTTTAAAAATAGCTTGGTTGGCTTCGATTTTTTAAGTGTTGCTTAAAAACATTTACATTCAAAATCCAATCAATCAACAGTTTAGCAATTATTTTATAAACTTCATTAACAATAACGACTGAATGGCACCTTTTTGTAATATCATAACACAAAGGAAAACCGATAATTAACAGACACAATTTATTAACAAAAAATAACAAAATCGACTGTTTACTCTTTGAAACGCAACCACATTGCGATGATAATTGAAAATATTTAATATTTCGGAAGCATAAATAAAGATCTCTTGATACATTATTAAGGCAGCTTTTAAAGAGCCAATTAAAACAATTGTCACATAAATTATTTTTATTCGGTGGGCAGTTCGCAGATGGGATATCTTCATTAACTTATGAAAGTGATATAATTTGCATACAATGACATGATAAAAATATTTTTCATAAGCGGCTTATTATTGTAAAGGAACCGATTAAAAACAAAAAATGTAGCTATTAAGTACCTATATTGTTATTTATGGCACCTGTAAACTCGTTCGATGGACAACAGAGGGTATGTACACAATATGGGTAAAAATTCACTCATTTATGGAAATGAAGCTAAATAAATACCCATCGCTACTTAGAACATAGCGTATAGGGTAATGTATAGGTAATGTCATTGTAAAATCCCGATTTCCACAAATTTTTGGAGGGTAAAAAACCCACTTTCGCCTATTGCTACTCCGTACGGCATATGATCGACATTTAAAATAAAAGTGCAATACAAGGTAGTCCAAAACATAAGGTAAAATGACATTTATTTGAGGTTATTTGCCCAACATGTGTAAACCCGATTTCCATACATTTTTGGAGGGTAAAAAAAAAAAAAACCTAAAATATGTTTATTAAAAGATCACATTAGCCAAAATACAAACATTCTATGACTCCCACACTAGGCTAGGCCTGTCTCGTGGGGGTCAAAAAGTTTTTATTAAAAAAGATACAAATTCGGTTTTTACCCACATTGGGTAAACACCCACCGTCGCCCATCGCTACTCCGCACGGATATTTCACCAAGCATATAATCGACATTTAAAATTAAAGTCCAACTTAATAAAGAGTAAAGAGATTCCTCTCTACCGCCGGTGTCACCGCAACGGGGTACTCATCCGTGCTAAGCCTCACTGGCTCTGACCTCGTAACTTAATGCGTAATTGTGATTTTAACCAGGGGAATAGGGAATACAGGGTGACTATGAAATCGTGTATTTCCTTGTAACAATCAGCTGCTCAGATACTTTACTTAAAATTTACTGTGTAGTAACTTCGAAATCGGTAAAAAAAAGGATTTGCTTTACATACAAAAATTTTATGAAGTAAATGATGATGTGATTTTGATATAAATAAATAAAAATGCGCCGAACAACACACTAACTGTCAGTTTTAAATAAAAACATCTTTCTTTGACGTTGATGTCTTGACATCGGCAAGAGGCGAGTGTACGCCGGTCTTGGCGTCACCATCTCTGAGGTCCCGTGTTCGATTCTCGGTCAGGTCAATGTAGAAAACAACCTTTTCTATGTTGGGTTAGAAAGGCTTCCTAAACTGACCCGACCGGTAATTGAAAGTAAATTACAGCGCAACTGCGCAAATTTTATCGGTTTGTTGTTTCCGTTGCGTTTGTAAACTGAAAAGCAAATAAAAAAAGTAATGGTCGGTGAATTAACTCTTAATGCGGTGTGTTTAATTGGAACGGACGTAAAATCGATTAGTGAGTAGGTACGGCAGTGTCGTGCACCGAGGATTATCCCGGTCTGTAGTATATGCAAAGGTTTCAGATAAAACGCCTAGACCCTAAACTGGACTAAGCAGAGCAAGGCACTAGACCAAGTAACGAAAGGCTGTTGCCACACTGTTGTACCGCTTAGTTCTTGGCGTGTCTTAGGCTGGTTTTCCACCATAGATATATAGTCTTTATTGCACAGTGCGCACCACACAAAAAAGTAACAGAAAAGTACATTAAGATTAAGAATAGCACAAGTACAGTAATTTAGAGATGTGCAAGCGAAAGAGGTAAAGTGTTTTTAAACGAAACTTCGCTCTGCTGCTTTTTGCTATTTAACACATTACCTCTTTTGCTTGCACGGATCTGGTTCTGGTCTGTATCTCAAAACCAGTCTTAGGTTGCAAATTCGCTACGGCGGGGCGTGTAGTAGGCGTTTATTTTTTATTTATTTATTTAGAAACAGCATTTTACATATGATAAATTATAACAATATTAAATTTGTCGTAACACCAGTAAAAAGCATCTCATATTTCTAGTTATAGTTTAACATCAGAAACACAGACGGTCGCTATGTTTAAAAATGTTTGTTTTTCTCTTGGTGTCTAAACGCCTGGCGACAAAACGAGGAATCCAGCAGCAAAGTGCGGCCTGAGATGTGTATGAGAATGAAATACACTGTTGCCTTGGCTTGATAGCTACTTATGCGATATATAATAGTACGTAAATAATATTTAATCTGTAACAGAACACACGTTTATGGTGTTACGAGGGAAACAGGTAATAGAAAATCTATCGTTTTGTTTACAGCAGTTGATAGCAATAATACATTTTCTCGAGAGCAGTAGCATTTGTGTATCCCTTTTTTGAATGCCATAAAGATAATCACATCTAACCAAATGGTAGCTCAATTTTTGGTTTGATCTCGTAATCTTGAAAGATTCAAAAAGTTTAAAAGAACGCTCATTGAAGTAGATATTCGCCAAACGTTTAGGTTTATAGGTATATTTAAAAAAAACGTTGCTATAAACAGTGAATCACCAAAAGCAACCTGCCAGCTGCACCCAGCATTGTGAAAGCTATTGTTTTGTTTCAAATTCCATTTATCAAACAAACATTTTTTTTTTGACAATAGTGGCCGCGAATTGTTTTACAGATTTTTTAAAAATATTCAAAATAATGTTTTATCTGCAATTCTCGCGCATTCCTACCCAGTATAACCCGACACCGCCACGCAGCGCGTCTCACCTTTCGCTTTTCAATCATAGCCGCACGGCTGGCTGCGACTGTCGCATCGCACACATTTTACCAACTGCCGACTTCTACCGACTGTTGCCAACAACTATGCACAAGTATTTTATCCAAAGCCGCGCAACATGATGTTACCGTCGCATTATACACGCATTATGCTGGCTGCTGACTTCAACCGACTGTTTCTAATGACCATTTCATGGGTATGAATAGCCGAAAAAAATGGCCGAGTGACTACTCGGTGCGAACGACTTCCCCTTTTGCAGGCCCATTAAATTGTACTGACTGCCGACTTCTACCAATTTTCCTAGTGCAATAGTCGGTTACCTTGTGCTCAGTTGTCTTACTTGCAAATGTCGCATATTTTTCTCAAATGTAAAAAAGTGAGTCATCGTTGTTCAAATAATCTGGTTCAACCATAGTTTTTCCGCCCAAAACCGGTTCTTAACAAATCATTCGAAACAAAACAAGCGCGTAACCCTACCTCGGTCGCCCCGGGCTCGGCCAGTGTCAGGTTGCACCATTTTTATTTGTTTTTCCAGAGATCTAGGTTGGTAACAATGAGTCTTTTTTAGTAATTTCTATTGCTATACTCAAATAGTACAGGGAAAATACAATAAACCCGAAGCCGTCCGCTAAGGGATGTCTACAGAAAAGGAAAAATATTTTTATTTATTAGAACAAATTGTGTGTAATTAAGAGCCTATTTTATATTCACTTGCAGGACCATAAACTGCTGAGATATTGTGTGTATTAGGAATAAGATAATATTTCTAGTGTCGTTTTGCCACACAGGGTGCAATATTTTCTAAGAAATGTCACATTATTTTT
The DNA here is from genome assembly GCA_963576865.1 of Anania hortulata. Taxonomy (NCBI): domain Eukaryota; kingdom Metazoa; phylum Arthropoda; class Insecta; order Lepidoptera; family Crambidae; genus Anania; species Anania hortulata. The sequence continues at coordinate 15,948,940 of OY756401.1, forward strand.
TTTTTCCTGCAAGGCTAAGCTAAAGAATGTGGTATCCTCAGAATCACCTGCTCAACATGCCTATGAAGTTTTGAGCAATTCGGAGAAAGCGGTGCTTTTTTTTAAATTCTTGAATTTCTAGAATTATATTCTTGATTGTACTCATCTAGTTACTGACAATATTTTCAGCCCTTTGATTTATGAGCCACAAAGGAAGGTGCCTCTTCTAACATAAATAATATCTGTGGTTTACCCCCTCATTTTACTGCGATGATTCATCGCGGGAAATGGAACGGCTCAATTTCAAATTTAAACTGAGAATAGAATCGAATATTTGAATTTGGAATGTGCTCGCTTTCATTCCGTTCCACTTTTTAATCCAAAATAGTTTTCTGGCTAATCCGCGGACATAAAACGTGACAATGTGCCAGTTATAATTTTAATTTAAACCTTTATTACTTCCTGGGGGGATAAACAAAGCATTTTCTGTCTTAATAATATTGTTATTTATTTTGTTTGTTTCGGTTAGGATATATTAATAGTTTTATTATTGTCTGTCAGATCTTTTTATTTGCTTTTTATGAACTTTTCGACCAATGTCGTTCTTTAAATCTTTATTTGACGACCTCCGTAGCCGAGAGGAAAGCATGATTGCTATCACCGCCTCTGAGGTCCCGGTTAAATTTCCGGTCGGGTCAACCAAACTTTTATATTGTTTCAGGTCTCGGTGGGGTTGTACTGAAGTGCTTTTGCTACTTACCTGAGGATCAGAGCATATATGCTATAGTGATCAATATTTGTATATATAAGGTGCTTCATAAATATCTGCAACGGCTGAAATGGGTAAAACTATTGCTTATATAGATTACGATAGTAAAGAAATTTTATGTCCAGAACATCATTAATTTTTTCATTAAAAAAATTATATTAAATAAAGATTAGGGTTTATTCTGTCTCAAACCGTCCACATCTGTCCAAAAATGCTAACGTTTCACATTATACCGCTCCCGCGCAGTTTCAAGGGCGGATGACGAAGTGTGTTATGCAAATTGAAGCAAGCAAGCAAGTCTTTTTGCAAATAATTAATTATCGATCCGGGGCACGTAATTCCTTCACTATCGTAATCTATATAGCAATACTTTTACCCATTTCATTTCTTTCATTTCAGACTTTATTCATAAAAGATTTTGTGCGCAACTTACAAATTTTTTTCATTAAAAAAACCTTCTCCTGATAATAATTAACAATTCACGCGAAATGCGATGACAAAGGGAAATAGAGTTTTTTTTTTATATTTAAAGATATGTTCTGTAGAGCAGCGTGATTAAATAAGTTCCACTAGCATCACTTTCAAAAAATTTTTGTAGAAAAAAACATTAATTCTCATCTGACAAACGAATTGACAGTACAGAGTGAAATAGATGAAGACAGGCCTCACAGAAACCTCTAATGTCTGTGTTGCTTTTAAAAAAAAACAAATGAGATGTCCGAGGATTTTTGCGATGCGGTGCAGTGCGTTTCCCCATAATGTACGCAAGCCTATACAATGATGTTTAAGAAGGTAACTTGTAAGTGGCTAGTCAATAATAAGCTAAATATCATTTGAACTTCATCGCACAAAGTTATTCGTGTTTCGAATTACCAGTGTTGCCAACTCCAGACCGGTCCAAGTCGCCTAAAATTTGGCGCCAAATAGCCTAAATTCGCCGATTTTTTTTTCCTATAAAGTAGCCTAAAATCGCCTAATTTAAAGTCAGATAGCCTAAAATGCTACTTTTATCTAATAATATTTTTTTTGCAGTTTTCTGCTTTTATCAACTCCAACTCATTTTAAAAATTATTTATGAACATCGCTGACATGGCAGCAGAGGTATCGGCCAACGCAACTATTTGTCACAAAAACATACGTTTCATTGAGTACATGCGTTTTTACAACTTTATTTACTTCGAAATTATGTCGCCACTTTTTTTTCCCAAAGTAGCCTAAACGGCGACCAGCCGCCAATCGCAACACCGTTCGGGATAGCCTAAAAGGCGAAAAATCGCCTAAGTTGGCAGCACTGCGATTTACGATGTTAATGTAAACAGATTTCATCCTGCCATACATTTTTAATTAATTCTATCATAAAATGCGTTTTCACATTATGCGGTATCGCGTCATCAATGGTTTGACAGCAGCGCGAAGCTTCACGCGCGCTGCGCAAACCTCATTATGTGTGATTTACAACCAACGACTCGATACAAGCGTCGACCATAGAGCACATGAAAACTCTATAGGGTAGAAATGTATTTTTTTTATCACTATTATTAGGTCTGTGACTGTCTGTTTTAGTATGGGCAAGAGTTGACAGAATTTGCCATTTCAAGCTCAATGTAAGTAAAAATTACTAATAAGTTTCGAGGATAGAAATAGAGATAGATAGTGCTCGTTGGCGTCGACATACTTTCATGATGACGTTTAATAGTTCGCACTCCGGACTACTAACCCAGGCGGTTGCGGGTTTGAATCCTACAAGTGGCAGATGTTACACAACAAGCACGTAATGGATTAATTAAGTATTTTCATCTATTATCTAGTCTAGTTTAGGACTAGATTAAATGGCGAAATAGTATCTGTAAAATAATATTGCACTATCTTAATGTACTGTTTCTTGTAAATAGATGAATTACAGGATTAAGAAGTCGAGTCTCTATGCTCACATAGCGAAAAAGCGAGGGTTCGATTCTTGAGACTGTCGAATTTTCCTAGATAACATATTATGTTTGTAAATGCAAATAATCCCTTTTATAAAATTAATACGGTAAGATAGGATGCCACTCTCACGACTAGTATACGATTAAAATCGTATCTTGTAAACCAGTATGGCGGATGTCATTAGTGATGCGCTTTGCCCTCTTTGTGTGCACTTCAATGCTGAACTCAGATTTTACTCAAAATAAAAAAATATGCTTTTGTGCAAAAAATTAATCGCTTATGCTAATTTTTAAAAAGATACATGGATACCTCTAATTAAAAGTTTGAAAAGTGGTCCCTCTAAAAGTTAAAGCGATGATAACACAAATATTGTGTTTTGATGATTCTATATTGTCTGTCTAGGTGTTGTGGTACCGTCCATGTTTCTGATTTCTATAACACGAGACTAAGATTTTTGGCTACTTACCTTAGAATCAGAGACGCGTATGGGCTGTTGTCCAGTATTTATTATTATTTATTTTAGTTACACAGATTCTGTTCTGCCACTCTTCACTTTTCTCCTCGTGTGTCTGTCTGTTGTACAATACAGTTTAGTTGCTTATTACAGGGCGTATTTATTATTTGCCGACCAATCTACAACACATTATATCTGTATTATACTCTGAAAATTAACTGAGCCGAGATTTTTACCTTACAATCATTTTGTTTATATCTCAGATTTTTAGGAGGCGATTAATGGATGGTGGTAAATCTATAATTTAAAAATGAATCACTATTTCCCTTGGTCATCGCATCACGCGTGAATGGGTGGAGCGATGTTGCTAATTATTTTTTTTGTTGTGTTAATTGACAGGTTATGGGTTAGTGAAGGTTCGTTTAAAAAAAAAAGAAAGTCATGAAAAAACTAAAGACCACGCGAACGAAGTCGCGGGCAACAGCTAGTGTGCAATAAAAAAAGGAAGTTATTTATTTAACCTATCATAAATACATTTATTTCATACAAGAACCCACAAATTACCTCTACTGAAACTCAGCAAAGGTAGGGCAATAAATAATTTCTAGCCATTTGTCCCATACATAAACGGACCTAAGATAGAAATCCATATGAATAAATTTAATTAGATGATAAACATTCCTTAGGCAAACGAGATATAATCTGTACACTAACAAGTATCGATACGTTTGTAGATTTTTCACTGTCCCTCCCTCCGGCTACTGTCGATAAATTCGCTGCCTACGTAATGTTTTGACATCACTAACAAAGTTGCCAAGTGGCTACCTTAGGTACAAGTGCCTTGAAAAATCTACATTTTTAGTAACTAAAGTAAAATACAGGGTTACATTGCAAAGGGGTGCCAAATTTCAAATATGAGATCTAGGAAACAATATAAAGAAGCATCTAAATCGTTTTAATTTTTAATAATCGTATGTTACGAAAAAAAGCTTTTTTAAAATAACCGAAAATAATGTCAACAGAGAGACTACGAAAGCCGCGCGGTCATTTATCAGAGGCGTAGGTACGGCGAGCCAAAAAGGACCTTAAGCAGTTTACAAACGGTGCAATTTTTCCATAAATGAGTAAATTATCCACTCGTACGATTTTTAACAGAAGATAATAATTATAATGTTAACTGTTAACATGAAAATCGCAAAAAAAATTCACTTCCCCATACTAAGCCGTCAATTGGCTGAAATCAGCTAATATTTTGTTATTTATTGTCTCGACAAGGTCAATCTAGAGCCATTTCTGACATCCACACGAAACGTGATGAGCATATTGTTTATGTTATTTCTTATTTTGTTTTGCTTTTAAAAGTTTAGTTTAATACTTATGTCTTTTTAAGTTTTATGGAGCAACTGCTACTTCTACCTTCGGTTTACTACTTTCTTATTTAATCTGTGGAAATATATAATTAGCTGTATATCTTAGGAAACTGTTTAATTTTTAAAGTGCAATGTATCACCGTTGATTTCCTGAATTAAAAAAAAAAACACTATGATTAACGATATTTTGAGAAAATACCTACATCACTAATTAGCTATTTTAACATTTTCGTTATAATATCTTAAGGTTTATTTGGTAAAAAAGTAATAATCAACCTGAGTTTAAAACAACACTACACAATTTTAATTAAAAAATCTATTAAGCTTATAACTCTAATAAATAAGTGCTGTATTATGAGATTTCTTTTAACTTATCTATGATTATGTTTAAAGGTTAATGAAAATACGAGTTATTGTGAGAAATACTGTTTAGTCATAAACAGACATGAGACACGCAAAGGTATTTAAACTGGCAAAAACTGTTAGCCGCTTTCACTTTAACATTCAAGTATTTTTAATATTTTTCTATGAGGTTTATCCAACATCATAACACAGTCTAAACTTATGCCATCAAAAATATTACTTATTAAAAAAAAAAGTCTCGCAACTCAGTTCTTATACCGTAAAAAGTTGTGAGATCCATGTAATACCAAGTCGGTTAATTTATTCAGTCCTTACTTAAGGGGCCTTCTGTCTTAAGTTATTACGTAAAAGCTAACCTAACAACATCTTATAGTGACCATATCCTTATTAAAAAATAATTATGTTTTAAATAAATAGATTGACTTGGCCTTGGAAAACACATCTTTCTAGTAATACATATTATATTAAATTAGATTGTTTAGTAAATTCAGGCTTCTAGCTTCAAAGTTATAGGGGGTCGAAAATCGTCTGAACTGCTTCGAGAAAGGGATGGTACGGCCGTGCCGCTTTTAATTTGTGAATCAAAATTTCAATTAGTTTATGACAAAAACTGTGATCCGATTTCACTCGAACGTTGAAGAACTTTATTATCTTTCTATAAGATTATCAAATAAAACACAGACAAAACTTATTAAAAAGGTTAACGATTTAACTATTAATTAAAGTTTTGACAAGTTTATCAAGTTGGAATATCGACCCTAATGTTGAATACAAAAATACAGTTAAGTAAACGCGTTTAGAAAAAGACTTGATACTTTTAATGTTATTTTAACCACATTATCTATGAATAGTTTTGCTCAATTAATTTTACATTTAACTTACGGCAAATGCAAATATTTTAACTGGTTGTAGCTTGCGTGAAATAGAGTTTGGCGCCATAAAACACTGCCTATATATTTTGTATTACGCAAATCCATACTACTGGCAATTGACTGGCAAAGCAGCAGCCTACTTTATAATATTCATATATTTATTTACCAGTTCACAAGTATGTTTACAAAATACTCAAAAGCGCACACAAGATCTTTAAATAGCTTACCTATTTTAAACACGAATTTTTTTTAGGACGAATTTAATTTTTCCGATAACGTTTTGCCCTTTTTCATTTTTCATATTTTTATTATACTGAAAACACAAATGACATATTGTTGATATTCCGATTTTGTATTGTTATTTTTAAAAATACTATATATTTAGAAATCTTACTCAATATTTGCCAAAGCTATTAATGTTAGATGATTTAGTTTTCAGAAAAATGCTTCTTATATTAAATATTTAATTCTTCATCCTTATCCTTAGTTGTTAGTTTCTAATATTAAATATGAAATCCTTCATCTTTATCCTTCGAATTTATCCTTAGTTTTTAAGCGCTCGGCGGCCGTTGCCGCGGCACCTTCGCGCTGTGTGTCACTGTTCTAACCTAACCTAACCAATTAGTTAGAATTGAAAATATTGTAAGTAAAAACGACGGTGAAACGAAAAATAATGGTTTTGATAATCGGGTATATCTGTTTTTCTGGAAAATGAAACATAGGTAGGAAAATAAATTTATTACTTACAATATTATGAAAAAAACTGTCTGCTATTAAAAACTTCATTAAACCGTTTTCGAACTTTTGAAATTCGAAAAGAAGAGTTTCGAAAGTGAGATAGGTTACCCTTTAAATAATATTATTACAAATTAAATTCATTACAAATGGCAATGCCCTTACATAATTATATTAATAAACAAATGAAAGTAGAACATGAAATAAACAAAAGACAAAGTCAATCGACATGATACATTCCAGTCATAGCAAGTCACTTGATTATTTAATATTGTTTGGAAATTATTAATAAAACCCTAACAGTCAAAATATAAGTCGATATCATCGTGCTGAGCGAGTATCAACGATAATATTGCGAATGTGCAGGCTTGCGTTAGGATTTACCCTTAGCATAAATCAAAACCTAAATCCAGCAATTTCACTAAATGATTTGCAAATTAGATTTATTGGAAACAACTCCCACGTCAAACCGTTTGATAAAGCCGTGTAGTCACCGTCCGTATCGGTCAACACACTCAATAACGCAGGATTACGCCGTCATCCGCACAGTGTGCACTGCACTTAAGGGGCATTAGACCCGATCATAGGTTTTAAACTGTCGACAAACGGTTGCACTTTTGATGGATCAGTCGATTGATTGGTGGATTTGTGTGTGGAGCCGTCTGAGATGCTCAGGCGCTATGCACACGGAGCAACTTTTTGTTTACTGTTGCGGCGATCGGCAACTCGCAACCAGCATTTTTTCAATTTTATAATTTTGATTAACCGCACAGATATAGCAACCCTTTGCGAGTTTCGGCAATTGCAACTGTTTCCGGTTGTTCCATGCAATTGGTGATTTAAATTGCGCAAACTAACAATTGACTAATTTCTACCAGTTATGACGAGTTGCTGGTGTCTGTAAGTATCTGACATTGGGATGATAAAATAAAAATTTGACACCATTGTGCTGATCTGATGATGGAAACAGGAGGTGGGTAGTGGAACTGTACATACTACTAAAACGTACGTGATTCGGGCCATGTAAGTCCAAAACATTTAAAAGTTTGTTTAAATCTTTTTACCTAACTGCGCATGCAAAAGAAGGTAAAGTGTTTTACTGATATCAAATTATTCGTTAAAAATCAAACTGAGAAAAATTTAGGAACAAAATATCACCAGCTCGGCGCCGCGGTGAGATAATTAGATAAAGCTACGATTTTTTAAATATTATTTATTTATACTTTATTGCACAGACAAACAATAAGTGGTACAAATGGCGGACTTAATGCCAAAAGCATTCTCTACCAGTCAACGTTGGGGCCAGACAGAGATGCTACAGGCGGTGCAACAAAACGGTCTAATGTTCTTGTCCCCCAGCCCTCTGTCCAAAAGATATTGAGGTCAAATGCCAATTGTTATTTTAGAATAACCTTAAGAATGCTAGGTCCACCTTATTTATAATAACAGTCCGCCATTTTGTGCAATTATTTTTAAAAGAGCAATAAATTTTATATGAACTAGATATGCTGGATCTATGATGATCAAGCGTGTTCCGTCTTCAAAATGAGCAAAGCACTAGCCAATTACAAATTGATAAATACAGCCAAATACAATTACAAATTGACTAGTACTACATGTAAAACTGTATAATTAAAAAATGACAAAAAGTTAACAAATTCACAACAAATAATTATTAGTTTCTCACTTTTACACTTGATGAAATGAAACGTTTCAACGTAACGTATAATCGCTGGAGTCCATTGCATTTGCCATTGCATTGGTATAACTATAAAGCGGTAATTACATGAGCAGAGCCAAAGTGGCTAATCGCCGTGGTTGGATTGAGACACATCCGACTGTAATGATACAGTATGCTTTTGTAAACAACAGAAACGAATACCATAACTAAGCTTAGGTGGTCAGTTAAGTCAGAATTTTTGGTCATGCAAAAATAGGCTATTTGACTGTTTTCTGAAATAGAGTTATTATTGTTGGTATTATATTCAAATAAAGCGTCAACAATTTTATTTCAATTTTAAACCTTTGAATATAATCAAAAATAGTAATTCATTCTTTACGTTTTTAAAAGCCTGCGAAAACGCCGTCAGCCATGATGTACTTGTTTGTGACGTCACGAACCTTTAAGTATCCATTGAGTTATGAAGTACTAGAACGGGCATGTTAAAAAACCTTCGTCGACAGTCACTCTCTGCTACTATACTCATACTTTGTGCGAGCGTAGCGCGGAATCTCGCTTTGGGATGTTAGTTCTAGAACCAAGTTACTCAATGGTGACGTGCCTGTCATTGTGGCCGGCGTTTTTGACAATGTAAAATACGGACAAAAATATAACATTCGAAAATGCATTTTTTTACAGTAATCATGTACTATTTTTAGTAACTACCGATATGTTTCGGTTCCGTATGGTGAAAACTATCAAACTAAATTATTAGTTAAGTAAACTTTAGTACAAGGCAAATAGCCTATTCCCGCCCCCTTACCAATTGAACTATACTCACGTTTGTACAAACAACGGCAGGTCAACCTACCTTAAAAGTTAAAGGTCATTGAATTGATTTTCAACTTTAAGTCTAGCACTTAAAGATCAATATTTAATGAGAAAATTTTACGTTTTGTGGTAGGTTGACTTGCTGTTGTCTGTACATATAGACGTATGTAGGACCGTGCGTTTTCTGTTTTGAATTTCCCTCGCAATTTTCCAACTTTTTTTTTGTCGTTTTGTCAAAACAAGTAGGTGTTATTTTGTAGCATTATTGATTACGAAACAAAATTATTTAGGCAATATTTGAATCACATGCATATTTAAAGACGCATGTGGATCTGTGCGTTTGCTGTTTTGAATTTCTCTTGAAATTTTCCTACTTTACTTGAAATTTTATTTTTTGCAGTTTTTTTTATAAAAATACAGAGGTAGGTATTATTTCAAGGAAAATAATTTTACTTGAAAAAAATTTTCAACTGCCTCTGGTGGGATTCGAACCCTTTTATTCTGTAGCATTAATCACATCATATAATACTTAATTTCATACTGTATTTTCTGTCATTCAATTTTTTTCTTCCTGGCTTTTTCTAGCTATTGAGAGTCTTTAAAAGGCTACAGAAATCGTACAATTTACGAAAGTGTCCAGTTTTCTTAAAACATACCGCGGCAATAAAAATTACAACTTTTATTCAAACATTTTTAAAAATACCAACTTGTACAATTTGTTCCGAAGCTTTACTGACAAACATTCCACTTTTTGTTGTAATTTTTGCGAAATTTAGGCAAAAAACCGTCGTAAATTATTTAATACAGTTTCGGGTGTAATGTCAAAGGGGCAATTATTTTAAGTGTTAGCACTCATGTGGGTTTATTAAGAATTTTACGGTTAAAACATTTGCGGAGTTATTCGGCGATGTGATGGTATGTTTTGGCCGAAATAACCCTTTTATTATTAAGCTATGATGACATGATTTTTATTAAACTTTTATAAGACTATGTTTTTTATGACTCAAACAGTCAATATATTATTTTAGATTCTTCTTCTTCTTCAACCTTTCTCCGCCCAATTCTGAGTGTGTGTATTCTTCATAGCACACCATTTTAAACGATCTTGAGGTTTCTGCATCCAACCCTTCCCCACCACCTTACCAAAAAGTGTGTTTACCTAGCTCGCGGCCTGCACACGCAAATCTAAATGAAGCTATTTCACATTTCCCATGAGACGGAGTTAATCTTTTAATTATTAACGCAAACGATCCCATTTTAAAAATCAAAGGTACAATCCATCTCAACCCATCAAGGCACACACTATAACCATTACACAGAAATAATCATCTTAAGCTAGTCGCAAAAAGGGGGCGGCCAGTTCGTCTGCGCGGGATTCATCAAAAATCGATTACTCAACAAATTGCAGTTTAACAACTGCGCCGTTTACTTTAGTTTCGTAGGTATTGCAGGACTCGCGCAGGATTCGTTCGTAATTTCTCAGCCATTAGAGCAGGGGCGGACAACATTTTTATCAAGGTTAAGCCATTTTGGTGTTAAAATGGTCTGGTTCCTTTGTCTGATGGCAATCGCTTCAAATGTATTAACTAGACTTGCCACATCTAGAATCATGGTTAAGCTTAAACTAGAAACAGGTAAAGCGTTAGAAAGAAAGCCATCTTGCCCCCCTAACATGAGCACTAAAACGCGATATGATATGATATGATATATCGATATATCGACACCAACTGTAAAAATAAGATAGATATAGCCGAAATTTTGTTTTTTTATCGAAAAACAAACAGCGATCATAATATGTGACGTCACCGGCACGGTGATTCAACATGGCGGCTATATCTATCATATTTTTACAGTTTGTGTCCATATATTGCTATATCATATCATATCGTGTTTTGGTGCTAATGCTAGGGGGAGGTTGGTGTAAACTTCAGTGGTCCGCAACTCGGGCTAAGGAATAGTAGTACTATTATGTATTCTGTGGGAATAGCAAAGACTTATTTAAGTAGATTCTACATCTACCTTGCGTGTCTCAGATATTTTGTCGGAGTTGAATCCGACTAAAGTCGTCTGACTTTAAGTAGTCTTACTTAGGAAGGGATGCCGCTACAACGCATGTCTGTGGGAAATGAAAATGATTAGTGGACATTTAGTTGCATTTTTACAACTAAATATCGATTAAGTTTGCCAAGAGCATGGAGGTTTTTCTTTTCATGTGACATTATAATTTTAGGTGATAAGTTTTTATAGCATTGGGTGTAGTTATTATAGTTGCCTGTAGAACATTTACATTACAGAAAGGGTCCTGTTTGTTTTGTGATATCACAAAGGTAACATGAAATCGTATCTACAATCAACAAAGCCTTTACCAACGCCAGGTTGCAGGTTCGGATCCCGGCAAATGTTTTTTTGTGAGGAACCGCATTTGGTGCCATGGAAATGACTAAGTTTCAGTTTATCAACAGTATTATTTAAATTGTTAAGCAAAGTACCGTTTTCTATTTCATTTTAATTCTTTTTTTTATTTAGAATTAAATTAAAAATTAAACCTTATTTATAAATTTATATGTGACAACATCACATATACTATTGCTCTGATCCTATGGTAATTAGCCAAGTCACTTGTGTTGTGTGCCATGTTACATAAATCCGAAACAACAACGGTACCACAACACCTAGACCCGAGATAATATAAAAAAGGTATTTTATTTTATTATTATTATTTATTTTTTCTTTATTTTACATTGACCGACCGGGAATCGAACCCGTGCCCTCAGAGATAGCGACACTCGCCTCTCGGCTATGGAGGTCGTCATCAATAACAATTATTTACCTCTCGAATTTTATAAATGTTGCTTACCTCTGCGTCAGAACCTACATTTACAAAGCAGTCAAGCGTAGGTAAGTGTTTTGACTCACACAATACATTGCATTTTGTGCATTCAGTGTTTATGAATTAAATATTGTCTTTTTGATACCTACATGATACATGTGGTGGAAACTATTTCATCATTTCAGTAATCCACTTATAAAATTGGAGCATTGCCATCTGAGATTCGTTATTCTGACAGAGAAACAAGAATGCAGCGGTTCATATTTCTACGTGATGTTTTCCATCAACACCCAGTGATATGAAACTGTTACAAACCAGAAAACTCAAACGTTCATCAACCTACTATAAAACGTCAAATTTATTAATCAACTCTTATCTTCGTCTTTAAAGTTAAAATCTGTTAAGGAAATAGGTAATTTTCTATTATACATTAGTGTTTTATATCCAGCCGAAACAAGCCTATGTTAACTTATGCATATAATTGCTATGGTGCAGTAATAAATTTAATACCATTTTTTTTCCAAATCCGATTTGTATGCTTTTTTAAAAATGATAATATCAAATTTCCGACTTCATCATAGTATTTATATTTTCAGCTAGATATACCATTTACCTAACACCCTATATATATCTCATAAGAAAGCTCAAGGTCAGACAACGTGCTATAAAAAGGGCTATGCTTGGTGATTTTTTGCAAGATCGAATCGGAATCCGTAAACAAACAAAAGTCGTTGACATAGCCCACTGGATTAGCAAGCTGAAGTGACAGGGGTATAGCATAAAGCATGTAGAACTGACGGTTTTTAAAAATGATAATATCAAATTTCCGACTTCATCATAGTATTTATATTTTCGGCTAGATATACCATTTACCTAACACCCTATATATATCTCATAAGAAAGCTCAAGGTCAGACAACGTGCTATAAAAAGGGCTATGCTTGGTGATTTTTTGCAAGATCGAATCAGAATCCGTAAACAAACAAAAGTCGTTGACATAGCCCACTGGATTAGCAAGCTGAAGTGACAGGGGTATAGCATAAAGCACGTAGAACTGACGGCCGATAGGACAGAAATATTTTTGAATTGGGAAGGAATCGTACGATACAAAGCAAGTAAGTACATAGTAAATTAGCACAACAATGAAATCCATTTAGTCACATTAAGGTACATTTATTAAAACATAAATGAAAACTGAAAGTTCATAAATTTAACTGTGCGAAAAAGTTTCTCGAATCTCTTAGTCGTGGTGGCATTAGGCTAGGCATGCCACAACACTGATATTCCAACATTCGACATTTTTTTTATCTATGTCAGGAAGCTTTTTTTACTACTAAACATAAAAAGACAATTTAAAAAATAGCTTCGAAATCATGAGTGGCGGTTATTAATTCCCTGATCCGACGTCTAGTCAGTTTTTGTGTAATCAGTCATTTCCACCAGTCTAATAATAGACCAGGTACCTATCGTTCAATTTTAGTAGCGAGTTTCACACGCGGCAACACGGCGCTATCGTATCAGAGACGCGATTCCGAGAAGAGCCAGTGAAACTCTCATAGTTGTGTGTAGGGTGACCAGATTTGGGACTTAATTCGGACGGTTTCGAAATTTTATTAATATATAAGGCAAAGTTAATAACGGATCTATAGTGCGTTATAAAATTAAACAATTTAATAAATTTAGAAACGGAACTTAACTACTTAACTAAACGCATTCTAGGTGATTAGGCAATAGGTATATTGCACGTTTTACCAGCAGAAATCTCGAGTTTTAGTGGGACTAATGTACAGCAACAGATTTTGATATTAAACTAATTAAAATATTAATAAAAATTAACAAGGAAAAATAAATCATTCAACATTCTCGAGTTTTAGCAAGTCTAACATACGACAACTGAATTTTAATAATAGACAAGAATTCTAAAAACGCTATTTTTGGACTCTACTTATCATAGAGAAAGCCTAGACACTGTTTTTATTTTATAGGAATTGACTTTTTACAGTCATTCTTATGTGTATACATTAGATGAATGCTCTGCAAGACTGTATTGTTCAGTCGAATGGTCACCCTAACTTTCTGAGTGATTTACAGGTATAGCGTGTTCTGGGAAAAACTAATTAGAACGACGAGTCGCCACGTCGGAAGAAAAGTGTGGAAAGTAAAAATCGTTTAGTTTTAAGAGTGACGATAATGGGCTAGTTTCTTAAAACAATCTAATTAGTCCGTCAGTTGGATTAACAGAAAATAATATGGTGAACGTATTTTTTCTTTTCTTCATAAAAAATAATTATGAAGATATAGCCCGTTAAAGTTCGGTGTAACGCCTGTGACGTCACGCCTTGCTCAAAAGTGTCGCAAAGCGTGACGTCACAGGCGTTTTTTGATAATCTAACTGACGGACTAAATAGAATAATATTTTTTCGACCCAGGAAACTAGCCTATTGTGTGCTATCCACAGATTTACTGGAATATCCACATTACTCGTACGTCACGCTGGGCGATGTTTATGGAGATTCCATTTGGATTGGGCTTGTTTTATTTTCTGGTACTTACATTTGACTGTGGTTCTTTCCAATGAAAGATTGTCGCGTTTCCTAAGAAAGTTTTGAAATGATCTGATATAAAAAGTAGATCAGTAAAAAAAAAATTGTGATCAAGAAATATTATAGGGGATTGATTACGACAAAATTAAACATTTCTTTAAAAAATATTTAATAGAGACTGGTTTTAGTTTGAGCTGGCCGCTGGGTTTGGTTAGAGCCGCGAATTCAATTTTGTTCAGTATACTCGTATCTATACAAGGTGTTAATAAAATAACGCAAAACCTTTTAGGGGGTGATTCTACTGCTAAAATGCAGTAACTTTTTCTATGAGGCCAACATCGAAATTGCAAAAAATATACCCACACTTTCCCATACTAAACTGCGACCAGCTGACATTAGTTTGTATGGAAACGTCGATAGTTTTTTAGAGAATTCGATGTTTTTCCCATATAAAAAGTCGTTATATTTGAGCACCAGAATCAGCCCCTCAGAGGTTTTGCGTAATTTCATGAACAGCTTGTATACAAGTATATAAAAGAAAGTCGGGTTAGTTACACCATTAATAAGTCGAGAACGGCTGGACCGATTTTTATGATCATTGATTTGTTGAATGTGTCTCCACCTCGAATAGCAGAATAACAATAAAAAACACGGAAATATATCTACAAAAAAAAAAAAATTTGGGGCGGTACGAAGTTCGCCGGGACATAGCTAGCGTTCAGTATAAATTGTAAACTCTTTGTAAAAAGCGTGAGAAATTTTCTCCCCCTTATGTGTCCTAAATATTATTCTAAATTTAAACTCGTCGTAGTAATTGAAGATTTTAACTTTTCATCATCATCATTTCAGCCATAGGACGTCCACTGCTGAAAATAGGCCTCTCCGAAAAGGGGGGGATTGCCAATACTCGCCACGCTTGGCAGGCGGGTTGGTGAGCGCAGTTTTTGTTTAAGATTTTGCAAGAACACGCTTCTGCCCGTCTCGTGCTACAGGAATTAGTCGCCTCTTAAGACACGCCTCCTGTTGGCGGTGGGGAAGTGGCTTTACGGCCGTCCCCTCACGGCACTTCATCTTTGGAATTGTAGTCTACCAATATCGTTCCTCTCTTAACCAAGGATCGAAACCGGTTAATATTTATTTCAGAATGTACGAGTATAAGACCCATTTCTAATATTTGATAGTTGTTGTAAAGATTTGACCATAAAACTAAATTTGCCATAGGTTTTAAGTCGGTATTTGGAGTATGTGATAGTTAATTTAGCGAAAACCTTTATTATTCCGGTTATGGTTCCATAGTAAAATAACCGGTTTCCGATCCCTGCTCTTAACTTGCTTAAAATAGCTACGTAAATCTCCTCAGATCAAATAGAAAATATAGCAGTCAATTTATGGTCAATATTGTCGTTAAAACCAAAGAATTAACAAGTATAATGTAAATTTACTGACAAAATAAAAGCAAGGGACACAAAGTGGTTACATAAAATAAAGGTAGGTATGCTTTTGGGGATATGTAAGTTCTTATTTATTTTATTGGTATCTAGTTTAATGAGATCATCATCATTGCAGCCTTATGATGTCCACTGCTGGACGTAGGCCTTCCCCAATAACTTCCAGATTGGCCGGTTGAAAGCGGCCTGCTTAGGACGTCCACCCACAAGGTGGACAGACGACTTCGTAAAGGTGACAGAAAACCGCTGGATGATAATTTATTGTAAGCACAAATTAATAATTAAACATCTTAAAATATTATTGTTATTAAATTTTAGGATTAAGTACAATCATAACAAAAAGAAATGATGTTGTAAACAACAAAAATAGCGAATGAGAAAAAAAAAGTCATTCTATCGAGAAAAGTGCAAGAAGGCAATTTTGATAAGTATAATTAGTTAATAAGTAGGTATAAGGTAATTTTAGTTAACTACTTACAATATAAGTGCGAATGGTGAGAGAAATGGGTACAAAATGTTTGCAAAAGACATCAATCCAAATTTTAAATAATTCCAAAAGATAGACTTAAGGTTGACGTCCCCTTATTTAAAGTATCATCAAAACCCGCTCTTTTAATTATCCGTCCAATTAAGCAGATATCATTAGCCGATGACATTTTCAATTGGAATCAATATACTTATTAACGACTCGATCAATTGGGCATTAAAAAGTTGCGCCTACATCCGACATGTGCGTCAACACAGTGAAAACAGATTCAGTAGGCTTTCTTCTACAACTTAAATAGTGTGTGACTAAAGAAGCGTTTTGTGACTTACATAATATACAGAGTAATTTTTCAAAGAGTTAAGGAATATTGTAACTCTTTAAAAATAACTCTGTTACAAGAATTTACGGAAAAATATAAAGAAACCAGTCAAAAAAAAAGCTACTTTACCAAAACTTACTAGATAAGCTTGATGAACTACTGGACACACGCTTCATCTAAGCCCTTCTATTTAGGAAATCCTAGAAAATAATAATAATAAAAAATCCCCAAAAACACACTTCGATTTTTACAAAATATACAGGGTTATTTTAAAAACACCAACCCCCTAGGGGCTGATTCTGGTGCTCAAATACAACAACTTTTTCTATAGAACCAACAGCGAAATCGCAAAAAAAACACTGCCCCATACTAAGGCGCCGACCAGCGGACATCAGTTTGTATGAAGCAGTGTTTTTTTATTATTTCATAGATTTCATTTGATCGACAGAATCAGCCCCTAGGAGGTGGTTGATGTTTTAAAATTACCCTTTATAGTATAACTCATTTCGAGGAACTTAATCTGGCCTGCGCTTTACTCAGTCAGGGTTATTTTACGGACTTATGCCCCGTTGTTATAATATCCAAAAACGGTCTGTTTTGCTAAACTTTGTTTTTTATTTGTGACAAGCCCTCACACTGTGACTAACATTACACTCACTACATAAATGACACATATTATCGATAGCTACTTAAGAAAATTTGCCTTTATTAAAACCGCGATCTACTGAAAAGTACGAGGCCCATCTACATCTATTTATACTGTGGCGCTGACATTGTAAATATGTCATTGACTGCCCATGTTTAAAATACAATTGTGCATTTAAGGCATTTTTATTTCTGTATTAATTCCTACAATAATTATGATGTATGAGTGACTTTGACCGTTTGTTTTACATATTTACTGTTAAACTAATTTATTTATTTAAGGCGAAGGGGAAGGCAAGTATTAGTATTACCTGGAGTATTTAGCGTAAACTCGTGTGACATCTATTCCGTGCTATGCTTCTCGCAGACTAAACATCCAGCGATGGTCAAACGGGCATGCAACGTCGCCTTTTCGTGGCGCACAAAAACGCCTGATTATCAAAGTACCTGTACTTAATGGAAAAATAGGCGCAAAATGTGAAATATATTATAGATCGTAATTTGTTGATTAAAAAAAACACAAACAAAAGGCACGAATGCTATAAATAACTATGCCAAGTTTGAAACTAAACAAAAACCTTGTTTCAAATATAAATTTATATAAAATCGCGGTATTTTTTTTAGTGTATAAAAGAACTAATAAATAGTACCTATTAATATAATACGAGCTAAACTTCTACATATAAGTTATTTGATATATTAATTTCCACATGTCATATCCAGTATTTTTGCCCGAAAACTTTTGTAAAGACACCTCTTTTACATGTACGAGTATTCTCCTTACCCGTCGCCTTAAGTTAACTGCGGCACAGAGACCACTCAAACATTGAAAAGGCTATCCTATAGAAATGAGCATAGGTAGAGAGCCTAAAGACTTTTTTTTTGAGCAGTGCGTGTTGCCAGTGATGACTTATGGCATTGAGACTTGGTTCTTGACTGTTGGCCTCTTAAACAAGCTCAAAGTCATCCAACGTCCTATGGAGAGAGCTTGGCGTTTCTCTGCGAGATAAGATCAGAAATAAGGAAATCCGTAAAAGAACCAAAGTCACCGACATAACTAGCTTCTCGAATTGCCAAGATAAAGTGGCATAGGCAGGCCACATCGCTTGTAGAACTGACAACCGTACCGTTGTACAGTCAATTTAAAAAGTAGCTTAATTATTATCCGAATTTTCCTAAATAATTCTATTGCAAAACATATCACAAAGTCTGATAAAATCACTTACGTTCACGAACCGTAAAGAATACGTAAACGTTAAACAGGCTTAAGATTATGATCTTATACAGGGTTATTTGTAAAATAAACCCTGTATATTTTTAATACAAAACAGTAAATAACTCATTAAAACCATCATTATAGTGTCTGTATTCACCATATTTTATTATAATAATATATAAAAGTCAAATCGTTAATGACAGGCGCATAATAGGATATCAAAGACACATAAACTGTGTCACCACAGAACAGAAATGACATAATGTGCCGTGTGCGGACGTTGTGCCGTGTGCGGAGGGTGTGCTGTTTGCGGACGGCGTGCCGTGTGCGAACGGCCGTAAAGAATACACTTCCCCACCGCCAACAGGAGGTGTGTCGTAAGAGGTGACTAATTCCTGTAGCACGAGACGGGCAGCAGCGTCTTCATGCGAAATCTTATAAAAAAACTGCGCTTGCCAACCGGCCTGCCAAGCGTGGCAAGTATTGGCAATCCCCCCGATGAGAAGTCATTAGGTGAGGCCTTTGTTCAGCAGTGGACGTTCTACCTATGGCTGAAATAATGAATTGTTTCTAAACGATTTATTTTTAACACAAATTACCAAAATGACGAATGTTTTCGCGCGTCGTTTAAAAAAAAAAAACTTTCTAAAACCGCCAATAAATAAATTAATCATCATTTCAGCCATAGGAAGTTCACTGCTGAACATAGGCCTCTCCCAATGACCTATCTACGGGGGGGATTGCCAATTACTCGCCCACTTGGCAGGCGGTTCGGCGAATGTAGTTTTTTATATGACTTCGCACGCAGACGTTGCTGCCCGTTTTGTGCTACAGGATTTAGTCGCCTCTTACGACACACCTACTGTTGGCGGTGGGAAAGTGTATTCTTTACGGCCGTCCCCACACGGCCTAAATAAATTAATATTTTTCTTTAATCACACCATTCTACGCCCACAGTATGCAAAGCTGGTACTATGGCGACCATACCGGATAAACGTACTTAAATACAGTTATAATAATATACATCCATGCCTTAGAAACCAACGCTCGTATTTATCACAGTAACAATTGCCCCTAGCGGGATTCGAACCCACAACCGCTGGTTTTGTAGCCCGGAGCACGAACCACTAGACCAGACATTGTGAACTGTATTGAAAAAGGCCCATTAATCGTCGCCGTCATGTTTTATCGGACCGGTCAACATGTTCGTTAGCCTTTGTGTTCAAAACAAAGGCCTGGACGTAAACTACAGAGAATCTAAATTTGATTAACATGTAAAGATGCGTTTCCCAAGCTTTTCAAACCACCCATGACAGAGTAAGCAAGAACACAAAAAACTTATTCTATTTAAATAAGAATTAAAGAACTCAACACTTAATAGTAGACGGTAAAAAGGCTAGTTTCTTAAATTTATTCATATTGGTTTTACCTGTCTACCTATGTTGTCTAAGTACTTTTTGTGCACGAAGCAATGCAATGCAATATCCGATATTCAATATCTGTATTATCTCTGTATCAGATATTAATCCTTTGTAACATTAGGATCTGTAGACTACGCATCAGTGTACAGCTTTTTTTCGTTGTTTACTAAATATGGTTTTGACAGAACTAAACATAATGAGTAGCTGCGAAACCTATTGACAGTTTCTTTGTTTAATTTTTGGTATTTAATCTAAATGTAAAGATATCTAGGTAACTGTCAAAGCCCATCAGATCAGTAAGGTAAAAGCGGGTGTGACATTGTAGGATACCGCTTGGGTAAAAAGGGTAGGAAATTATTAAGATGAAGATCATGCATTGGCTAGCGCTAAGTGTGGGATTCATACTTGACATAATTGATAGACGAACGACCTGGCAAAGGTTGCAGACAGCCATAGACATGGTATATTATTTCAGCTGAAAATTGGTTCACCAGTGGGTCTAAGGCTGGTGGAAATGAGGTAAAAAGAGCGAAGTATTTTACATACAAAATAAGCTAAATAAGCAAGAGATGTGTTAGAGCAACGTACGTTACGTTAGAGTACGCAGGGGGTGAGGAGGGGGTGCTACCAGTCATTATGCTGTATTTGTTAGAGGTAGACGTGGAATGTATGGGAAATAGACGCGCAGCATACCTCGTAAAAAAAGCTGTTTAAGGCTATAATAATTCTACGGACAGTTTGAGCACCGCTGCCTCTGGACATGTGCCTGGGCGCGCGCGGACGCCAATTGCGCCGGCGCCGGTTGATGTCATTTCAGCGTAATTATGCTACCGGACCGAGGATTAATTGTTAGGCAGAACGGACACTACGCTGTTTGGTGATTAGCAAGAAATGGGCGATAGTGAAAAAAGAAAAATAAAGCGTAAAATTTATAATTCCGAATTCAGTTACATATTGATCTAACAACTAAAACATTGTTCAAATTTTGGACTTAGATCTGAATAAGTACGTCAAACTTCAACATGAACTGTTGCTTAATATGATAATAATCTTCTGAAGTGAAAAATCTTTTTAGACGACCAACGTTTAAATGCTTTTGGTTTGTTATATTATTAAGATAAGAGTAGAACTTGCTAGTTTCTAAATGTACAGACTTCTAAATGCCTTATTTGTGCTGAATTTCTTCCCATGAACAAGAATGTCAATCATTGACGTCTCCGAGTGCAGCATTAAGACAACATCTGTCTACATCGTCACACAATCTGGCAGCTATAGGTGATGTGATAAACTAACAGCTGTAGAATGATGTTTGTAGATAATTCAGGATTAAATTTGTTAATTATATGATGCACAAGAGGATCTAAGTATTTTCGAGTATCATTACTTGCCCAATGACCGACAGCCCTGTGATTCCATGAAGCCAACTGAACTAATCCTCAACAGTGTTGACGACCCCAACAAATTGCACCGAGCCAAATGACCGTTGTTACTCATACCACAAACGTACCGTCCTACAAACAAACATGCACTCTTATTTTCTACGACAGAAGATCGAAATTTGTTAAGAAAATATTTTGCAAGGCACAAAATTCACGCGCATGCGCCAAATAGTTTAATGTTAATGCAGTACAGCAAGATGTCGAGCAAAACAGATATAGCCCATGCTGTTTATGGTCGTTAATGTTGTTTGTCGAAGAAAATATTCTGGTAAAGGATCAAAATTCGAGAGATTATGATCTAATCAAGTGGTCGGACTACTAATACAGTGGTTGTGGGTTAAACATTTTTAGTTCGATCTGATTCCAAGATGTTTTTGTGTATTTTCATCATCATCATTTCGGCCTCAGGAAGGAACATAGGCCTCCCCCAGTGATTTCCAGATTGGCCGGTTGGAAGCGTTACAATTAAAACCTTACAATTAAAACGTTTCGTTTCTCAACGTATTTTATTTTTGTTTTGGTCATTGTTAATTAGTAGTCATTGTCTAATACTGCGTACATTGATGACTTCCTGAGCTAACTGCTTTTAATCATGGCTAAAAAGGTAGAAGAACTGTATTTTTATCATTTTTTAAGACTTTATAAACTGTACCCTATTATTATTATTCTTCCTCGGTTCCTCACTGATGAGGATCGCGACCACATACATTGTTCCTCTACAGACCGCGATCATACGCTGTGCACGGCGCATATTTCCGCTAGAAAGACTTGTCAACAATTTTCTTATTTTTATGATGACAACAGTTCTGATAAAATTTCTTGACCATGTAGTTTATGTTAAACATGATTATTAAATATAATCTTCTGCCTAATTGAAAATATCTCTCAAGCCAATAACCAATTACCTTAAAAAGAAGACACAAATGTGTCAACGATGATTTTTAATGATACGGGCCGGTCGTATCACTTGCGGCCCGCATCGTAACGATGCGCAGGAGCACGGATCGACGCCACTTGACCTCTCTAATACGTTTAGTTTTAAGTGGAGAAAGCTCGAGTTGACCTGTGTGGGCATTTTTTGTTGGCCCTTCAATTCGAGATGAAACAGACGTGAATGAGAGAACTTGAATTGGCTTGTCTGTTTTACGGTAATTTTAGTATTAACGGTGTCTTCTTAGACAATTTAATAAGGGATCGTTTTTAATAAGTTGAGTTCTTTTTAAAGGGTGATTATAGGTTCTGATCATTAACAACAATTTTTATTAATAGACCGACATCGAAGTCACAAAAACATTTAAAACATAATCTATACATAGGAAAGAAGGGTCTATTTTCCATATTTTTTAATATGGCAATTGCTGAGTCTAAGATCATGATGCTCGACTGAAAGATGGGACAAAATATTAGGACTGAGAAACCAACTGTACATAATCAAATCAACTACTACTACTACTACTTTATCAAGCATCAAATTCTTACTCTAACATCTATTTACATTCTTGAGTCTTGCAAATTTGTAAGAAAACACACAGACTTATACTCCCCGATAAAAAGTATAAAACGCAATAATAGCAATCTAAATAAGCTAAGAGTACCTTTTACAAAATTAAAAATAGTTTCATCTAGCCCCCACGCTATGTTGATCAAAATTTACAATCACATTCCAAATTTAAATTTTTTATAAACGGTTAAAAACATTCCTAATAAATAAAAGTTACTATAACTTAGCAGAATTATTCAATGATAAATATGAAATTTAACTGATAATATTCTTCGGTGGCACAATTCAATTTAATTTAATTTAATTTATTATCTATAAATCTATAATTGTATAATGCTTGAAATGTACACTAATCTTATTATAACTTATTACTTATGAAATTTAAAAATATGTACATATGTCACTCTCTTGTTTGCTATGCCCTTGCAGGGAGTCACATGTATACCTCTATTTTTCTAACACCGCAAAATTGTAATGCGACATGCGTTGTAAACGTTTGAATTTTAATTTGAATAAATAACTCATAAACAGGATTCTTGTCATTGCCGTGTCATGGATCTTTGAACTGGTCGCTCCATGATGTGTCCGACCATTTCATGAAATGAGGAAGAACAGGATCCACTGCCACATACATCATGATGTAGCGTGGTTAGATCAGTAAATACTCTTAACTCGAAAACTACGCAAAATCGTAGAACATACATATGGGTGATTTAGATACAGGACCTCTCAACCTGAGGCACCTAAAAAAATTTGGACGTTACTTTTCTGGCCACCCTGTAAATTGAAATACCAGCATTTCATGAAATGGCCGGACACATCATGAAGTGATCAATTCTAAAATCTGGCTACGACATCAACATTCCGAGTTCCAACGGAGTAAACAACAAATTGACGCCCTAGTTTGTAATTAGGGACAGCTTTGTATGTGTGTTAGTTAATTTTAGATTGACAATTAGAGGAAGTGTGCAAGAGTGTTGATAAGCGCGCTCAATTGAGATTCATTAGCCACTATTTTTGATGCGAGTAATTAATGCAGCTATTTTTAAATACACCAATTGGACTTGTGCAAGCTAGAGAATGATTGCACACTATGTTTAAAAATATTATATATCCATTTCAGCCATGGGAGGTCCACTGCTGAACAAAGGTCTACCCCAATGACTGATCATCGGGGGGGATTGCCAATAATCGCCACGCTTGGCAGGCGGGTTGGCGAGCGCAGTTTTTTTATAAGATTTCGCACGAAGACGCTGCTGCCCGTCTCGTGCTACAGGAATTAGTCGACTCTTACGACACGCCTCCTGTTGGCGGTGGGGAAGTGTATTCTTTACGGCCGTCTCCACACGGCACAAAAAAAAAATATATATATATATAAATAAATAAATATTGCAATCATCACATACATTGCTCTAATCCTATGGTAAGTAGCCAAAGCACTAGTGTTACAGAAATCAGAAACAACGACGGTACCATAACACCCAGACCCGAGACCGACCGGGATCAAATGTTTTGTTGCATTATAATAATATTAAAATACTTCATGGGCGTAAATAAAATTCGGCAGCCTTTGAGTCTAAGATATGAGAGAAACACAAAGGCGTTAGCGAAGGAATGTAAGATTGTCTTCTTAAATCTTTTCTCTTTAACAACCTAATTGGTGAGTGTCATGGTAATTCGACATGAATGCAAAGGGTTCAATTCCTAGTTGACGTAACAATATGACTATAGCAATTACTGCGTTCTCTGGTGCATACTTAAACATTCTTTCTAAAAAAGTCTATACCAAAATCAATAAAATCACGGAGTTTTGTGCCCTATAATTTTGTTCACCCTATATACGTACAGTTTTAAGGGGTGTCTTATACTTTTCCCCCGGTATATTGCGATTTCTACAATGCTAACAAATTAATCAATACAATATTATGTCCAGTCAGCAACACCATCCCTGTCGTGACAGTTCAGATTTAAAGAAACAAATATTTTAAGTTACAGAGTCTCACGAGTCGTAGGTACGATCAGCATCAAAGTTGATTATTACAATCAGATTTTTAAAACCATAATATACCTGAATCATTGAACATGACAAGCGAAATTGGCCTTACATGGTAATGATCCGACTCTTGCGCTTGTCATGTTGAGAAATTTTGATAAAATATGGTAGATCGCGCTTTTAATAAATTTGTATGTAGTCATCGACTTTTGATGCTGACCGTACGTATCTACCTAAATAATTGGAGTGTCATAAACCTATTTGACCCAGTGACACATCATCACATGTCATAGATTAGAAGGTTACAACGCTGTGTAGGGATCAGTCAAGTGGCTCTGCAGCAGATAATTGGTGAATCACTGCCCTCCTAGCATGACGACCAAAACACGATATGATATAGCGATTTATCGGCACCAACTGCAAAAATATGATAGATGTAGCCGCCATGTTGAATCGCCGTGCCGGTGACGTCACATGTTATGATCACTGTTTCGATAAAAATTCAATCGTAGTCGAGAGGCGAGTACGCCGGACTTGGCGTTGCCAGCTTTGAGGTTCTGAGTTCAATTTTCGGTAAGGTCAATGTAAAAAATGAACTTTTCAATATTGTGTCGGGTCTGGGTGTTGTGGTACGGTCATTGTTACTGATTTCTATAACACAATGCTTTAGCTACTCATCTTAGGATCAGAGCAATGTACCTATGTGATGTTGTTCAATATTTATTTATTAAATAACGTCGTCAAATGGTGACGCGAAGGTAGGACAAGCATAAAAATTATTTTAGCCATAGGACGTCTAAGTCTAGAAAATGATTTTGTTGTCTTATTAATGCCAAGACATTTTGCGCATGACTTCAGTATGATACAGTGAACGTGTTAGCTGCATAAGTTGAATCAAACGACAAATAAATTAACAAATCGATCAGCAAATAAATAAATCGACTACAATGTTGCGTTATTTATCATCTGTCTGGTTACAGCCGGACTCAATTAGTGAACTTATTTTTTCTTTTTACACACACACGTGTGGTGGTAGGGTTGTCACATAATTAAATGTTAAGACAGAAAGCAAAACTAACATTTCGGCAGAAAAAACGATACAACACAAGTATTCCCGACCGGCCCTCGTTTATGATGAGTCAGTAGTGTTATCCGGTAGGGCCTGTGGGCGGAGGTTCACGGTGAAGGACTTGCGGGTGCGGAATGAAAACGCCAGTATTTATGGTTGATATTGGAGCTAGGAGTTGCGATGGTGTTGAGAGCTTGGTTGCTCTCCGGAGTGATCACAATTGACGAACAAGTAACGATCAAGTGCTTCAGGCTATTCGAGTGATTCGAGTGATGATTGACGGGACCACCCATGAGGTTTTTATAGTTTTCGGGAGGCAATTTTCCCCTTCCGGAGCGGGAGCGCGAGGGAAGATATTGCTATCTCCCTCACTCCGGATGTGTTGTGATCTCGGGCAATACCTTATAGAGAGCCGCTAATCTATGTTTACTATTCTGGCTGTTATGTACTAAGGTATTGCCCGGGATCTCCTATTTATTCCCTAACGGGCTCTATATACTCATTTATTTACAAACAAAATATAATCTATAACAAACAAGGTATCTCACTGACTATTACTTAACACTAACGCAGAGTTATAAACGAAGAAATAAACAATTATACAAGCACTACAAACGAAACTATAAAACTATCACAACGAAAATATTATAAACCACTTATTTACAACACATAACACATAATTTAGGCCGTCGTGCACAAAAAGAATAAAATTTTGTAAGACCTCTTTGTACCTGTATTCACAATAGAGAAATTATGAATTATGAAAAAAATTACTTGTTTTGTTCTAGACGAGAATGAATAACAGATCTACAAGTCCCTTCTCTTTACTGCCCGCCAAGTTTATGCGCGATACTCATGTGGGAGGACACAAAACGATACATAAAAAGATTAGAATATCAGTACCACCAGTATAGCAGTTATTCGACACGCAGGGGCGCTGTAATTCACCTCGAACGCAACGGGTCACTGGTTCGATTCCTAGTTAAAGATAATTTTACAAAAGTTTTTTCTGAATTAGCTTGGGTATCGTTGTCGAGGGATTTTTTTGATTAAATTGTTGTAATTGGAAAAAACTTGTCTGGTACCTTGACTGGTTATACAAGAATAGTAATTCTTTACTCGAGACCATGACAATAATGTGTATAGTCTGGCGCATATTCATCATCATCATTTCAGCCATAGTCCACTGCTGAACATAGGCCTCCCCCAATAACTTTCATCGAGGGGAGAGGGGATTGCCAATACTCGCCATGCTTAGGGTTGGCGAGCGCAGTTTTGTATAAGATTTCGCACGAAGATGCTGCTGCCTGTCTCATGCTATACGAATTAGTCACCACTTACGACACGCCTCCTGTTAGCGGTGGAAAAGTGTATTCTATACTGCCGTCCCCACACGGCATGGCGCATACAAATTTTTACTTATATTTTGTTATTTAGGTTTTTGACAACCCTGTGCCTATATGAATAATGTAAAGAGATTTGTCTGAGTTGCTGTTGCTTTCAATCGGCGTCAGAACAGTTCAGATTATTCTTTCGTATCTGTTTTAGTTCGTGTTACAGTTCTTTTATAAAAACGGCTTTTCGTGTACATTTCGATGTTCGTTAATGGTTTGGATAACCTTCTTTTTTATCTAATTTTCATTAATATAGATAAGTAGGTAGATGTTTACATTTTATAGGTTTCTGATTTCTAGGGTCATAATAATATAAGTTTACATTTTCTGTTATTAAAAGGTCCTAATTTCTTAAAAATTACCATAAAAAAATACTCTTGAAATAAACCTTAGTATACAAATTTTGACAAAGTTTAATATTTCAACGACAAATTGTACTAATTTATTGTTTAATATTATATGTATAGATTAGGCGATTAACTTAATGTCATTTAGTTTAGTTTGTTGTTTAAAATAAAGTATATAATGTTTTGCAACACTTTGAGAACTACACCCATCCACATTTTGAAACTCAGTATGATTGCAAACACTGCAAACAGTATCTGTAAGATTCCTGACTTCTACTGGTACTCGAAGCTTAGCAGAAGTTTAAAATAAAATTGACTTTGAAGAAAATTATGGTTTTTATTGTACAAATGGGCAGAGTGACCCCGTATGGTCTAGTGGAGGATAAAAGTAAGAGAGCGTTATTACATTCTATGACCTATTTATATTTAATTTGAATGCGGGTCATTCAAATTCATTTCATTCATTCAAACATTTAAGGTCCCGTTCCGAAGAACTGTACTGGGTGCAAACTCTCCTATCTCAAGAGTAATTAAGCTCTATAACAAATATAGTCGCTCTACAGACATTGACGTCTGCTCCATGTCATTGGGTAAATTTAGAAGGTCAATAATAAATAAAAAAGAGTGATTCTGTTGTAGTGTTGTCCCTTTTATAATTTGTTTGTTGTCTTGTGTATTAATCTCGATTGAATGTAAACAATGCATGTTGTGTTCACCTTTAAGAGACTTTACATAGCATAGCAAATAGATTTAAGTTTATTGTAACTTTTTTGATGTAAAAGTTGTTGGTGAACCTTTTTAATAAAATAAAAAAATAAAATTAACCGCCAAAAGCATCTACGTTTTGTTATTGCATTGTATTATTTACAAATGCAGGTTAATGACCGCTTTCTTTGAGTGACGTTTTGTTAAGACTACATAATAACAAACAACTAGTATTTACTATAAATTAAAAGATCAACTTAACTAATTTAACTAATTATACGAAGATATAAATTATTGAGGATGTGAATAAGTTGATTATGAGCATGGCATTACAATAATGATCGTATTGTCTGCGCATAGATTACGATAAGCAATGCTATTTGACAGAATGTCAAAGAGCGACGTCAGTGTGACGTTTAATAATACATGGTAATTGATTCTATTTGCAATAATTTATTTAGAACTAGATTAAAGTGTTAAAGTTATACAAATATAAATAATATGTAAGGAAATCATACAGTATCTAAATAAAGTTACTGTATCAAAGTTACTTGTATAGCTACTACGTTGCAAAGGGTTAATTCGCAATCAATTCGAATATTTACGAGGTATCTCACGCGTAAATCAGCCGCATAAAGACGGACATTAAATCGCGTATAAATATGTCACCAATATATTTAGCAGGCGATATACCACTCTTATAACACTTTTGTAGCGCTCGAAGTTCTTAAGGCTTAGGGCACAAGGTTGAAAGTGTGATATAAAGGAGTTAGAGCAAGATGGTAAGGCGCTAACAAAGTAGTACTAATTTAAAGCTAATGTAAATGTATGCATTCATCATGTCAGCATTACAGATGGACTGTCTGATTCTGGATTCAATAACAGTGCACAGTGTAAGGGCGATTACAGATAGTAAGTTCCTTAAGGCGTTACAATTTAATAACAAAAAAAATATTTAAAAAAAACCGACTTCAAAAAGAATTTTAATACGTAAGTACCTAATCAGTCACTTTTGGAGTCGGTGAAACGAAAACATTCAAACTCTGATCAGCTTGCACCGACTCCAAAAGTAACTGATTAGAGGTACCTACGTGTTAAAATTATTTTAGCTCTTTAGTGTTTTGATGTCCGTTTTTTTTAAAAATAAAATCTATTTATTTCATCTATTTTTAGTGATAAATCCTAAGCTGAAAACCGATTTTATCCCCTTTTTTTCCACCCTTAGGGGTAAAAAAAATTTCTGTATGTTTTTATTATAGTATCTTTAAAGTATTGGCTAATTAATAAAAAAAGAATCATCAAAATCGGTTTACATTTGTCGAAGATATTGTGTAACATAGATCTTGTATCTATCTAATCACGAACCAAAACATTATCTGGGTATACTTTTGTTATTTTCTCAAAAACTGCTCAATCAATTTCGATAAAATTTATATGAGACCATCTCTGAAGTATGATCTACCAAACAAAAAAAGAATCATCAAAATCGACGCATATTTGGCGGAGTAATCGCGTGATATACATACGAAATAAAAATACAGTCAAATTGAGACCCGTCGTTTCACAATTTGCTTGGCTAAATAAATTAATGGAAGAAGCTATATGTGTACCGCGCTTTAGAATCTTCAAAATGCGACATTAGATTTGTGCTCGTGCTAATGGCGTCTGAAATGCGTTTGTCTGTGTTTCCAACATTACGATTATAGCTTTGTTAGCAGTAAACACAGCTGTTGATAGATACGACTCTATTATTATGAAACAATGACGCTAAGGTTTAGCACAACGACCTAACCATGAACTAAATACTTAGGAAATAGTAAGTACTTCTCCAGTATTGTTATTTCCAAAAAACAAAAGATAGTTGATGTATCGACGATAATTATTTTCACTTGAAACACTTTTTCAACTGCCTCTGGTTGCAAAATTTTTTCAAATGATAATATTATCATTGATATAATAAATTTGTATTATTGTGAATGCAAAAAAAAAAAAAATTTAAACAAAGTTGAAGTAATAATGTGTATTTTTGACTTTTGACGACCGTCTGCTGTAGTGGTTCGCGCTCCGGACTACAAAGCCAGCGGTTGCGGATTCGAAACCCGCAAGGGGCAAATGTGTGATAAGCACGAGCATTTGTTCCTACGTCATCAGGACGTTTTTAAAAGTATTTGAGTATGTTTACCCGTTATCTAGTCGCCATAATACAAGCTTTGCTTGGTTTGGGGCTAGATAATTGGTGTGATTGTGAAAACAATTTATTTATTGTTACTTGTGCACCACAGGATTAGCTCAATATTTCCACCCAAGTTTCTTAAAACTAAAAATACAACAGCAATAGGTACAGTCAACGGCAAGTCAACCTACCCAAAAAAGGTAAAGGTCATTGAACCGATTTTCAACTTTAAATCCGATACATAGAGATCAATATCAATTGAGAAAATTTTACATTTTGTGGTAGGTTGACTAGCTGTTGTTTGTACAACATTTGAATCTGATTCTAAGATAGGAAGCCAAAGCACTTGTGTTATAAAAATCAGAAACAACAACGGTACCACTACACCTAGACCCGAGACAGCATAGAAAAGTTCGTTTTCCACATTGACCAGACCGGAAATCGAACCCGGGAGAGGCGTCGCCATCTCTGAGGAGAGATGGCGACGCCGTCCAGCGTGCATTTTTCTATAATGGCCCAACCTTAATTTTTCTTGATTACAATATTTTTAATCTTATACTTAACCATATAAAAAAACGAGCCTTTTAGGAAGTGGTCCAGGATCAAGTCTAGTAGATACTAGAGTCAAAATTAATACATAATATAAAAAACCCACTGTATAAAAATTGCGAGTCTAGTATGTAGAAAAAATCAATTATACATCTATTGTAACAATTTTTGTAATAATTAGTTTTTTTGTGCGATCTCATTACTGATTAAGCAAAATATTTTTATTTTATTTATATTATAGACTCGATTTTGAATTACCAAAGCTTGTCTCGTAACTTTTTTAACTTCCTGTATAGCAAATGTTATATCAGCAGAACATACATGGTGACTGGAACTGGACGGCCGTAAAGAATACACTTCCCCACCGTCAACAAGAGACGTGTCGTAAGAGGCGACTAATTCCTGTAGCACGAGACGGGCAGCAGCGTCTTCGTGAGAAATATTATAAAAAACTGCACTCGCCAACCCGCGTGCCAAGCGTGGTGAGTATTGGCAATCCCCCCGAGGATAAGTCATTGGGGGAGGCCTTTGTTCAGCAGTGGACGTCCTATGGCTGACATGATGATGATGAACTGATCCCGCTATAGCAAATTCGCATAGAGAGGAGCCAATTATTGAACCTTCCTTTTTAAGTTAGGACTTAACGTAACATTTTTTTCATAGCGTTAGCGTTTTAATTTTAACCCTAGTTTGAGGGAAGTTCCGAATTATTTTAATCATAAATGTTAATGACCAATAAATACTTAAAAAACACTGTTTAAGTCTATGAAAAAAGAAAATAATTTAGTAAAAAAAAAACATCTCCCAAACTATCGACACTAATATTATAAGTGCGAAAGTACCAAACTCTGTCTGTCTGTCTGTAAAGTTTTCTCGCATAAACCGCTTATCCAATTATGACTAAGTTTAGTAAGTACAGAAAAAGATGGGACCTTGGAAAATGACATACTTTTAGTCGTGAAAGCTGAACCTTAGAGAAGGACATGCGCTACTATGTTTATTTCACCTCTTAAGCGAGTAAAATAGGATGTAACAAACCGCACTTAACGCTAGCGAAGCCGCGGGCACAGCTAATAATAAATATAAAGATAGAAAAATTAAGATCCAATAATTAGCTAATTACCTCCTCTGTATGAAAATTTACTTTGGCGGGTTTAGTTCCAGTCACCCTGTATAAGGTCCTATTTTAGGAAGTGATTCTTCTGCTCAAAGACTTTTATAACAAATTTTACTAAGGGCCACTTTTACCACTTGCTGATAAGTTCCGGATAACCTATCTAGCACTTGTTTTGAAAGATAACCCACACAATTAGCTGTTAAAAAAGTGTCAGATCTGGAACTTATCAGCAAGTGGTGAAAGAGGCCCTTAAAGAACTTAATTATAAATGTGGGATACGCAGTGCAGTAATATTGCGGAATTCTTTAGTTATATTATT
Source organism: Anania hortulata (assembly GCA_963576865.1). Classification (NCBI taxonomy): domain Eukaryota; kingdom Metazoa; phylum Arthropoda; class Insecta; order Lepidoptera; family Crambidae; genus Anania; species Anania hortulata. Next base: position 15,981,413 of record OY756401.1, read on the forward strand.
TATTTTAAACTCTTACAAATCTTTACGTCTTTTGTCTTTTCATCGTCTTTTCTTTGTGTCCAGTTCCATTCATTCGCTCCTTCTTTCACACCTCACTCTCAATCTTTCATTCATTCGTCATCACTCTCAATCTTTCATTCATTCGTCATTCGCCGTGTTCCATTTATCACCTTACGCTCTGTTCCATCCCCACATAAATATTCGACATCACATACATTGATCTGATCCTAAAGTAAGTAACTAAAGCACTTGTGCTAAACAACGACGGAACCACAACACCCAGACCCGAGACAATATAGAAAGGTTATTTTTCTACATTGACCGACCGGGAATCGAACCCGAGACCTCAGCGACACCAAGTCCAGCATGCTCGCCTTTCGGCAACGGAGGTCGCCAAATTATAAAATATGAAACCGATTACACACTAAGGAAATGCACAAAAAAATACATTTCTTACGTCACTCAAAAAATTAGCAACGCCGCATACAAACCAATCATTTAAAAGGTTACTAATGTACAATATTAATTAACAAAGAGAAACAAATAGCATGACGGTACTCCTATTAGAGGTAAGTGAACACATCACGAAAAGTCCGAACACGTCGTACAGTCGAAATAATATAAATCTGTGTCATTTGACACAGCGATGAAAAAATTTTTATTTGCAATAAAAAAACACAGCAATAAAAAAAAATCTTTAGTACTTATGTCAGCAATAAGTTTTTGTTAATAACTACCTAATTATACAGTACGTTATTTTAAACAGTAGCCAAATTTAAAGAGGCGAATGTATTTATCAATACGGTAGTACTATTAGGTATTCTGTGTCAATACAACAACTTGTACGGTATACAATGCTAATAAAATGCTAATAAAAAGGTCTTACAAAATGTAGTTCTTAATGAGAATACCCTCATACGTACAATGATAAATATTATAGTCTAATAGTTTTTTTATGTATTATAAATATGTTTTCTGTGCTTATAACTAATAAAAGGAGTGTGTCACGAGAAGAACAATCTGAAGACGACTTGTTTAACCATATATCCTTTAATACCTACCTATCTACCTATTTTTTCATGAATTTACTTACACGCAATAAAATGTTTGAGTTTAAATTGAGCCTAGGTACTACCTATTTGTGACTGTCGGATCGATTTAAATCATAGTAAATTCAAATTTCAAATTCAAATCTTTAAAATGCATAGCAAAATAGTAGATATCTGAATGAAAATACATAATTTTAATTCATTGAGCTGATCTGGTGATGGAGCCCGAAAGTGCATAGTAGTAATCTCAATAGTCACTTGAGTGAAGCCTCATTTGACTCGATTTGAAGGGGGGGGGGGGTTCTCTTTCTCTTTAACATGTATTAGCCAGATTTGCTATATACTAATTTAAACAGATTTTAACCTTCACTTTTAAAATTATTTAAGAATTGCACCACTGTGTACAGCATTGACTGTACTCCCACGAATTAGGAACGAAATAAATTAACTAGGAACACCCGTTTTACAAACTTAATTTGCTGGTAAAAAGTCCCTATTCCCAAGAAAATAAGGCTTAGAATAAATGTACCTAGACGTATAGGACTACAATGAAATTATTCTTGTGTACATTAGAATAATTGCAATGGACAACTCCCAGTCGAGGGTTATTAAAAAAACATTAGTGTATGTCATATTAATTAGTTTATAAGAAATGTGTTTGTTATACGAAACACTGTTTGGATTTTGTTCTATTTGGTGCGGTTGAGGTTTTAATAAAGTATTTTTGTGTAGTTTTTTATGGATATAAAATCATTTTGTATAGGTTTTAAAACTAAGGTCTAAAGTGTAATATGAAATGATCGTTGCTAGTTATTAAACGTTTAATTACACAAAAAGTATAATTAAAGAATATTGTATAAACAAAGTGTACTTATTGTTATTCATTCAATCTACTTATCACTTATCGTATATTAGATTCGTATGTCTCATGGTACTTAATAAAGTACAAACCAATAGTAGCAGTTCAGACCTGAAATTTAAATTAAACAGCAAATATAAAAAACGACATTACAA